>CM055973.1:48312500-49512500 GCA_029531755.1 Holothuria leucospilota
TTATTGTTTAAATGTATTTTGTCTGCTACTGTTTACTTCCTGGGGAGCACTCTACCAGATAAGTCCTTTGGGTTTCCTTGAATGCTTCCCTTCACAATTCCTGAAGACATACGTTCATGTATTGCACAATTTAAATATTTTTATACCTATACTTTACTTCTTGAGATTGTGATAAAACAAATAGATGAAATGAAATGAAAGGGTAAATTACTCTGAAAATTGCTATGTGCTATTTTTCGGCATTTCAGAAGGAGGATGAGTGACAGCTAGATATTAAAGGTAGATATTATAGTATCGCATCGCAAGTACTAAACAATTTCGTAAAGGTGACAACTTGCTGTGGGGGAGTCCCCGGGAAGCTTGATGATACAGTGATTCGACGCACCAAAATGCAATTTCAACTAGCACCACCTCTCCAAAGATCATGTCAGAATGCAAATATTCATTGAGGGTTTTGATCAATTCATTTAACTAGACTTAAGCTTTCACCAGAAGTACACCAGCTCCTACACTATTCATAGTATTCATGTCCTGGGAAAATGTGATGTATTCATATACCAAGTATGAGAAACATGTTTCATTTCCTTCTTGAGACATCATGCTTACGAGGTTTTCAGAGGTTGACCTTTGGTGACTCCAAATGAAATTTCACCCACAATAACAACGTCTACAACCAGTAGCGTAGCTAGGGAGGGGAAAAGGGGGGCAAGTTGCCCCTGGCGCCACCTCTAGGGGGCGCAAAATCGAGATCACTTAAAAAAATGTTGGAACTACCATTTGCCATGAGCATGATATCATCATGATTTCATCTTTTAATAAAATAATATTTACGATATTGCTAGTGTTTTCCCTTATATTTTCCCTTTATATTTATATGCGGTATTTTTATATGCGGTAAATAGGCCTTGGAAGTGCCATTTCCAGCGATCTGGGAAGCGTTTTGGGCCAAAATTTTCTTGCGCCCCGCGCGAACCCATGGTGGCGCGGAGCGCTAAGAGTCTGTCCATGTGCTTGTCCCCCCCCCCCCCACTTCCTTGACGAATTCCTGGCTACGCCTTTGTCAACGCTGTGTGAAAGTAGCATCTAAACTCTTTTCTGGGAGTAAAATATTTCCCATGATAAAAGCTGAGCCCCTAAAAAATTTTGCCCCCCTGATTTTTTTCTGCGGACGCCCATGGACATTTGTTCTATTTAAGATCTTGAGTTGTGTAAGTATTCATAAGATTACCCCCGGAAGATGGAGGTAGGGGCGCCAATTTCGTTTCTTGCCCGGGCGCCACAAACCCTAGCTACGCCACTGTCTACAACATGATTTTTGCATTCAATGTGCCAAATACACATGCTTGTGTCAAAGGCTTCCATGCACCCAGGCATGAAATATACTGTACAAGATTTTCGAATTTTGACCTTTAGTGACCTCATATGACCTTTTGACCTCTAAAACATGGTTCTTCTCCATATATTGCATCCACATGGTAAGTAGAAACTGTATACATACTTTCTATCTTGAGATATCCTGCTGACAAAGTTTTCAGAGTTTGACCCCTCGGTCCCTTCAGATGACCTTTAACCCCGCCAAAACAATAACTTTCTTCCACTACATAATAAAATGCATCTACTTGCTAAGTATGAAAATACCATTTTTCCTATCTTGAGATACAGTGTTTACAAAGTTTCAGAGTTTGACGTCGGTGACATAAGATCCCCTTTACCCCCACCAAATAGAGGGTTTGTCTTCTTCATAAAATGCATCCGCTAAGTATGACAAGTATCCATGCTTCCTGTCTTGAGATATCGTGTTAACTAGGTTTTAAAGTTAAGCCTAGGTTGACCTCAGTTGACCTTTGACCTTTACCAAAAACAAGAATGTTCTTCCTCTATTTACAATGCACAATATGGAAAGTATGTATGTTTTTACCTTGAGATATAACGTTAACGGGTTTATTAGAGTTTGACCTCTCTTGACTTCTTATCACCTTTGACTCCACGATAAACAATAGAGTAGAAGTTTCCCTTCTTGAGCCTCGTGTTAAAGACAAAAGTTCCATAGACACACAAATACACACGTTATCACGCATAGGACTAAATGTCTCTTCTCTTTTGAAAACAAAAACCGATTATGAAAGTGTAATTTCGACTTCTCTGTTCAAAAGGTTACGTCGAAAACGAGTGATTTCCATTGACCTTTTTTGTTACTGTCTGACAAGGATGTGACGTAGAAAATTGCGTCAATGCGTACAAACCTGCATTACCCAACTTTTCGTAAAAGACTGCCCCGAAAAGATGAAGAAAATAGGTAGGGCATAGTTAGACATTAAAATCTTTCCACTATTTCAACCTTTAGTCCCAAAGTTTCAAGTAAAATAAAATAATGCAAAATTTTTCGACTAGATATGGGAATTATTATTCTGCATGCATTAGAAACTCTTTCAGAGACCTAAATGCTGCTTGGGGAAAATCGGCTTTATGGCTGAATGTAGAAAATTGATGACAGGTAGTTTTATCTTTCTGCCATTATGGGATCTTTGCATTAGGAAATATAGGAAATAGTACAGTGATACCATCGACAAATCGTCAATTTTCAACGCTAATGGAAGGACACCTATAGATCATAGAATTATTACTGCAATTTTTAAGTGCGCTCTTAAAGAGGCGGTAAGCCCTCAATTCTGTTGAAGAGTGCACTCTGGATATATTACAGTGTGGATGTCAAAGTGTTGACACAATCATCCAGTGATAGTGGAAAAATAGACCTAGGAAATTTCATCCCTGCCTTTTGGTTTTCCAAAGGGGTAAATTATGCACAGTCACTTTACCAGTTTACCGATCAGACCAGGGAGTTGGTATTTAGATAACAAATAACAACTTTCTGATCAGACAAAAGTTCTAAATAACAACTCCCTGAAGGAACCGCGGACAGAAAAATCGTCAGTGGCTTTGGTGTACATAAGGCTACTTTCAGCAGGGCATTAGTGCCAAACACTTCCTGGAATTTCCACATATACCAGTAAATGAAGACTTAACGAGATCAAACAAGCGAGTCGTCAAACCCAACGTGGGCGTTGTTTCTTCACTCCCAATGCTCCTAAACAACTATTTGAGATATGACAGATGCCGATCTCATACTTCTTTGAAGTCACTACCTTGTACCGGAACTTTGTAAAAAAAAAAATAGGTAGCATCGTTACTGTCGTCACTCACGTGCGATAGTATGACAACGGACCTTCATTGTACCAGGGATCTTATCACCTCCCTGATTGCACACAGTAGCGTAGCCTGAGGAAGGGAAATGGGTAAATTGGCCCTCCCTGAGAAAAAATCAAAACGAACTAAAATCGGGGCAGCGAGAGAATGAAAAAAAAAAAGAAAGTGAGAAAGGGGGGGGGGAAGTGAGAAAAGGAATTGAAGAGGAAAAATAAAGGAGTGAAAAAGAAAGGAGTGAAAAAGGGGAGGGGACGAATACTGAGGCAGGTGGGGCTGTAGGGAAATGGAAAAGACGGGGGGGGGGGGGGACTTGAAAAGGAAGGCTGGTACAGGGACGACGGATGAAGCCAGGATGACTTCCTAAAGGAACAGGGGGAAAGGTCGGAAACGATGAGGAAGGGAGAAGCGGGGACGTAACATAAAAAAGTGAAGGATGGGGAAGAAAGTAGTAGGGACGAAGGAAGTAGAGCGGTAAAGGGGTTTGGGAAGTGAGAAAGAAGGATGGGTACGAGGAAGGAACAAATGATGAAGAGAGGTGTGAAGTTTGGAAGAGGAATGACGGAAAGCTACCAATCTTCAATTTATTTCCATCACTTACGAATATTTTAAATCACTGTCCCTGTGAACATTTGCTTTTAGCCCCACATTGAGTTGAAAGTGGCAGTTGCGTAGCCACGGGATAGGGATTTAGAAGGGTTAGGACCCAATGATTGGGTAAAACAAAATAAACCATTAAAGAATCCAATGAGTGGGTGAAATAAAATTAACCTTGAAGGCAAGGGCGGCGATTTGTGTTGGACATTGATGGGACGTGGGTCGGAAACCTTAAAATGACACATATGTTTATGTGTACATATAAGTACATGTATATATACCTACATGTATACGTATACGCATATGCATATGTAAACGTATACATAGACCTACATGTATACTTAAAATGTTTATGGAAATGTAGACGTATATGTATACCTCATGCTGGTAAGGAAATGTTCTCTTCAGTGGAGCCGAAGAGGCACAAGTCTTCCTTTTTCCTAGTAGCAAGTAGCATTGGGTGTGCGTTCAGAAGTCAGTAACAGCCAAACTTTTACCATGTAGTTTTATATCCAACAGCTGCTTGATTTGAGCAGTAACCTGCCTCTCACCAGGGAGTTGCTATTTGACAAATAGCAACTATGACATGACATGAGAAACTACACGTGTGAGCGAAGAGCAAAGAAAATTCGTATGTTGAGGAAAACTTATGTACGTAAATGCGAGGTTACAAAATCCGAAGAAGCAGGCTTATACACTCATCGGGTGTGATCCACTAGGCCATGTCCAGTTACAGCGAAGACCACAGAGGCCCGTATTAAGAAAAAGTCAATAATCGAATGAAGTTCAGTGGTGCAATGTACAAGCAAAATGTTCTAGTTTTACCTGTTTTGAAAAGATATCAGGCTAAAAGCTGGTCATTAATGTAGAAAACAAAGTGTGTAGAATGGAGAGATTTAATGAAAAGAGGGCTCTATGCATATGGACCTTAAAAGAGAGCTTCAAGGACCATAAAGTTAACTTTTGTAACGGTAATTCCGGGGTTTTTTTACCCGATATTGCTCTTAGGCATCAGCAAGTGACGTTCGGAGTAAGCTGAAAATAGACAATCAAAGTTACCCAGAATCTATTTGGGTTGGGGAATATGGAGATGGACGTCAAAATTTATGTCTCTCTTGGGATCTTACCGTGGGTTTGCGGTCATTCAGTTTGCTGTATCAATAAAAGGGATTGGACACACGGGGGTAACAAAAAGCAAACAAATTTTAATATCGCAATATCCACGCAATAGTTGAAATAACTATGACGCTATTTCCCTGGAAAAACATTCATCTAAATAAATCCTATTCAGCTAGAAAACAATTTTATCAACAGGGGCACGATAACATTAAGAAATCTTGTCAAATACCTCACAAGATTTAGCTAGAAATCAACGTAGTTGTTTCAATTTTAAACAAATTTCGTAAATATTGAATCAAATTTAGTCAAAGTTTTGACAACATTCCGGTTCGTGTCCCTATGGATTCCATTGTTTTAGAGAGCTGGGGCAACTCTCATGGTTGCATGGCGATATCCCAACTAAGTGCGTTAATTTGAAAGCCCTGGATATGGAGTTGAATGTAATATTTACCTGTAGTATCCAAGAGTCTCAGTAATTACCAGGCATCTTTGTGACAAAAAGATGCGCGCGACGCGCGCCGATAGACCGGCCTTTCATAGTCAATAGAGTTGAATATTTCTGTCGTTGACAAAACATTTAGAGGGATGAAAGGGATTCCGTGACCCTCAAGCAAAACACCAGGGATCATGCCTTATAGCCTGAGTCTAGAGGCAAATATTAGCAAATATTGCGGATTTTGCCAAAATTTTGTAGGTATTCTGTCCGCCCTAACAAAATTGTTGGAGGGGACTATTTCTCACATACACCAACCACCAACTTTAATAAACATTACTGCAGTTGACCATGTTTACAGGAAGACTTAATAAAGGTGTTACGTTCCCAACCAAATCATAGAGGGAATGTATGTGTAAGTTTATGACTGTCTGATTGATCACAGAACATGCACTCTGAATAGTGTGCGCGGGAAGCGCGCCGGAAAAATCTTTTTGAAGCTTTTTTTAATGACTTTAAAGTTATCGGAAAGTCACACATTACTGAGTTTTTACTATTTTTACCAAAATATCATGGACATTCTTTCCCTCCCAACCAAATTATTGGAGCCTGGACTATGTCTCACACTCACAATATCAGCAAAACCTTTTGGTCGTCGACCAACTATTTCGGGGGGACGAAAGATAGTTCGTCCCCCAACTAAATTATTGTCCCCTTATCCCCCTTGATGCAGGGGCCAAATTGTCCAAATTTTTTACATATGTACATAATATATACATATGTGTGTGTGTGTGTGTGTGTGTGTGTGAGTATGTATATAGGTCGATAAAGGTAGTAGAAGTGCTTAAAAGTTTGCGGGAAATTCCACGACGTTTTCGGGTATAAACCCTTTATCAGGTGGCAGATACGCAACTGAACAACACTGAAATATAAGTAGAAAACTCATTAAAATTGGGCACGAGCAAACCGGTTGTAAAAATGGAACACGGCGGAAAACTGCGATATGGAGGCTGAGTAAAACAAGTTAAAAGTAATTTCAAAAAGGAGCGAGTTAAAAAGGTCCATCCTAACGTTAAGACCGTGTGAAGAGAGGTTCCGAGCTTTATAATTAGCCGGTTTTCGGCAGTCAGACGATCACGGTCAGAACCTGCACATTATGACTGCGGTAACGGCCAAATGATTGAAATGTGTGGCTACCTGATAACCTGCTTTACCCTATGTTTTTAGGCTACTTTTCTTTGTAACGTTCTAACATTAACCCATACTGATTTAAGTATGGGCCAGGGAGAAGCGCACCGTAAAATTGTTTTTAAAAAAGTGTATCTACGAATATATACTTCCAGTCTTCAGCATCATAACACAAATGTTACCGTATGCTACTTATGATTGCTCTATAGCGGTATTTCATGTGACGTCACGAGAATGGGATTGCCCACCGTTGCCGGGAACAGCACACGCGCAGCAAGCATATTTACAGCACACGTGCAAGGCATGACACATATTGCTGTGACACAATGGACTTTTGCCCGGCAACATATCTGACAACCAAAGAGATGCGCGATCACGTGACATCGTTGAAACACCTCCGAGGTGTTTCAACGATGTCACGTGATCGCGATGTCACGTGATAGGTGCATAAGCTCTATAGTCTGTATAGTATACAGACTATAGAGCTTATGCACCTACGTCACGTTTCTCTATTTTTCCATCCAGGTGTACATTGTGCAACAATTGTTACTGAGGTACTGTCGTGAGCGCGTATCTTTAACACACCTACTACGTATGGCAGTTCCATCCAGCAAGCCAAATTGAAACGCGCTGACGTCACGTGCATAAGCTCTATAGGCCTTATGCTATTTGGCATCACACTGACGTCATTTTGGAGGAAAACAATGAAGTACATATTCACTCACGGCGTAGTAGTAGACTTACGCGCTTATCCCCCGGTGCACAAATCAGTTGTCTGCATTTGTTGGTGTAACTTGCAATGATATGCCATTTTCCTCCAAACGAGAAAGCACTTTCTGCTATGTGACATCATAGGCCTATGCATAAGGTCTATTCACAAATTCACTATAGATCGTTTGCATTGACGTCGCACTGATGTCATTTTGGAGGAAAACAATGAAGCACACGTGCATGAACGGCGTATTTCGCAGGCACGTGTTGTAGACTTACGCGCATATACGACTGGTTGACAAATCAGCTGTCTGCATTTGTTGGTGTAACTTGCAGTGATACGCCATTCTCCTCCAAACGAGGGAGCACTTTTTGCTTGTGACATCATATGCATAAGGTCTATTTACAGTCACTAATCTCTATATATAACTGGATAGCACTTGTGGCAAGATTTTTTTAACCCACCGGTCCGCCATCTTGCCACTCCCAAAATAACGGTCTTTCGTCGATACGAGAGTACGATACTGTGCACAAAGTTAGACTTCTCATTAGACGGAGCACCGAGATGGTTGATTTTCAAGTTACACAAAAATCAATTGGGTGACTCCTCTATCTATTCATGCGGCTCACTGTTGATCCTATAGAGCCGATTGGCCCGTGACAGTGAGAGTGACAACTTAATATGCCCCAATCGTGGTACCTGGTTGCCCGCTCGGCGGACATGTATTACTCCTGAACCTGTATTGGCTGCACTCGTAATATGTACGCCAAAGAGAAGTACAACATATTGGACACCTGCTATGAAGGTAAGGTACCTTGGCCCTACTTTTAGTCGCATGCTACATGCAACAAGAATTCGCACTAGCACACCATTCTTTCAAGTTGTAGCACTAATCACAGGCTGATTGACCAAGGACCAATGGCAATGTTCCTCAAGTAAAGAAACTGGCCCATAGTCGGGACCGGGCGAGGGGCCCCATCCCTTGGATTCCAACCAGATTTTTTCGGAGACAAAAATGATCATGCAAGCTGAAAAATATCTATAAAGCTAATGTGGGAGCCAGGCTATGTTACCCACATGGGATATTTCTAGAGTCCATTGTTCGATTTAGGCTACTATCATCTACTTCCACGTACAAGTGGGTGATTCTTTTATGGGCCAGCATGGTATGTGAATCCTATTTAGAAATCATGCATATTGTGTACAGCTTGATGAATACTTGCTTTACTTATTATAAAAGGCAAATAATGTATCTTTTTATAATGGCATGCTTAATGCTACGATTCGAGTCCGTCCACGTGGACCATACGGGCCAGCCTCGAACCACTACATCCACATAACATGGTTCAGGTAACCCTCCTACGAAGCCCCTATTAGCCAGCATCGACAAAAGCCATGCAGCGGTCTAGGTTTCTCCACATACACCTATCGAGCCTGTCTACACAGGTATCATGCCATTTGTGATCCCATGCAAAGATTAACCCACTAAGCCCTTTTTGGGCCCATAAAGGGAAAACGTAATGCTCATGTGGGCTCCATACAGTTTTTTATTCCTCTTGCTCCAAAACAGCATTTTAACAAAAGTAAGTGGGCTTTTCCACAGTACAAAGTGAAAAGTATATGAAAATGAAAGTGAGAAAAGGCGTAATTATGATACATAATGAAGTTGCAGTGACTGAAACCATGGAAACCAAAATTTCTCCCACTCATGGCTTTTGATATGACGCAACATATTCTTTTGCATGAAAAAGTAATCTTTCCAAAACATAAGCAATTGAAATTGATTTGGTAAAGCTTCCTGTAGTTTACATTTCCAAATAAACTATTTTAACAAAATTAGCATACTGCCGCACATCCCATTTTTGACTGGGGAGCTAAAACCCCAGCCCCCCGCCTCCTACGCCTATGGTTTCATCATTTCATCACGTGACATCTTCATCATTTTTCTCTTCAGGAGAGTTGCAGTAAAAGAACGGGGAATTGGACACAAAACCAGTAACAAAATGACAAACGCATAAAAAGATGATTGTAACCTATTAGGCTATGCCCTTTTTTAAGAGCGAGTTGAGGTGTGCAGTCTGAAAACGCATATTCATGTTTTACTGAGTAAAAAGGCCTAAAGCTACGGCAGGTGGCTTTAGTGAAATGTTCTGTCAAGTTCATTCGGCATTTTTCAAACATGAGTACCCCTGTGTGATAATGCGTTAGTATAGTGGCGGAGGAAACGGGAGCCTGTGCAGGGATTTCAAACTGCCTGAGAATTTTACTCCCTCAGTAATATGATCTACTTGCTGCGCTCCTCCTTCAATGTGATGAAAAGATAAAAAGATGTCATAAAAAGGGCGAATTTGAATTCAGTCAGCTTTTCGTTATACATCCAGTAATCACTTTCTGTCAGTTGTATGGGTGAAGGAAAAGGCAACTGCACATCTGGACTTAAACTTGTCTCTGTGTGGACCGTCAAATGTATCTTTAGCCTAGCGGATCGGGCGAAGTTTTTCTATAACCTCATCACTGAAAAAAAAAATCAACTTGTACGGCGGAGGTCACAGAAGACCGCCACGAAGGCTAATGTATTTCACGGCTTCCTTCAACAGAACCCTTTACCAGTGATGTCTATTTTAGGTAGCTCGACTTGATAAATAGTTGAAAGGGGTTGTTGTATCACCCTTCACATATTTAGGATTATCCCTATAATCCCTCGCATCAATCGGTTGCTGCGCTATGATTGGCATTCGTCAAACAATAGATATATCTATATATACTCAATTCCGTAGCCAATGGGAGGGGGTAAGGGGAGACCCCTTTGAAAAGTTCTGCCTCTAGAAAATTGGCAAAAATACCATTGCTTTAGTGCATTTTAGTGTGTTTCGCCCCCTAAGCAAATATACCCCAAGTTATTTCGCTCCCTCCAGTACCTTGTCTGGCTACGGGCCTGGATAGACTGGTTCTTCGATCATAACTTGTGCAGTTACTGATGTACCAAATATACGGTAAATACCTCACAAACAGAAGAATGTGGATATGGCCTTGACGACTTTACACGCCCCACTGGCACGAGAAAGAAAAAATTCAAAAGCAATTGTATTTGCAGCTTTCTGGTCTAATTATAAACAGATTGTCTACGCGTTTCTATAACTACGGCAGAGAAAAACATTCCACACGCAGAATATTACCACACGTTACGATTAACTTGAACTCAGTTTCAGACGTTTGTAGACTTCACGATGGACCATATAATACCTGGAAGATTTACTAACATTTAAACTGCTAAAATGGCACAGTTGAATATAAGTTACTCCAGTGCGACAAGGACGCAGGCAAGATGACATGTAGCATTCTACCAGTGCTATTGCCACCTTAGGATAGCCTTGCAATACAAACAACTTACTTCTCGATGAAGACTGAAAAGACCAGCTCATACTTTATAAATGTGGGTTAAACGAGAATTTACTCTGTAACATGTTTATCCCCTGCTCTTCGGGCGTTCAGGCAGCGTATTTTTTTCCAGAGCGGATGAGGCCAACAACAATTTATTACTATAACAGGTTAAGTATAATATTTCATTTGTCATGATATTTATGGAAATTACGTACTGAGAAATCAATCAGGCTATAGGCACATTGCCAGAAGCCTTACCCCGGCATCCAGCAATAAATTTATTTTATGAGGACGCCTTGCAAAGTGGCCATTTGAAGGATGCATGTAATTAGCCACTGCCTATCCTTGTACATAACTGTGCTTTTGTCTTGGCAGTAGAGGTACAAACCTGTTAACCTAATTGCATAACTGATAAAAAAATCTTTGTGCAAAAAGAAATTTGATCCTTTTTTATTTTTTGAAGTATTTGTTTTTCTTAATTAGGGTGACCAGCCTTCATCGAATTCTTTAGGGCCCGTTTACGGTGAGAGGACTATTTGCTACTGATTGCTAATAATTGCTACAGATGGGCATGTTAAGTTCACTAGAAACAGATCACAACCAAGCTCATCGTAATTGGTATCGTTATTTCATCGGTGTCAGATATACAAATGTAAGACTTCCAGTGATTGTTACGGATACTCCTTCTTCTTCGAAACCTCTCGCGATTTCTGACAGCTCAAACTTATTGTACTAAGTCCCCATCTCACCCCGCTCTACTGAACAGATTCCTGGAATGATCCAGTACAAGACAGATGAATGGTAACGTGTATGACTTGCTGAAACCGTTGTCTTATATATAATTACCACGCGTCAACGAACCTTCCACCAGTATAGTTATAAAGAGACCAGTCACCTTTCTACCGAAACGTAAACAAGGTGATTGTTTCATTCGTTACTTGCCCGAACATTTCATGTGGAGATCATCTAAAAGTTTATGATAAGTCTCCTACATGATGTAGTTATGGGTTCATCAAACCAGTAATTATATTCGTTACAATCACGTTTCTTGTCTTCTGGAGGTCAATACAGCAGACTCGAACAAAGCGACGATGACATAAAGTATAATAAAACAGAATGACGTCACTGCCATCAATAGAACTGGGTAGTCGGTCAACCAATGACCGTGGAACGTCCTCACCAAGTCACCCTGTGAAACAAAAATCGAAAAGTATAGGTTACATGTAATGCACGTATCCATATGCAACACTTAAAAATACGTTGGTTAAGTTTACATCGTATACAATGCAAACTTGGTGTGTTCCTGAAAGTTGTTGGCTATAGTTAACCAAGGAGGTTCTACAACCTCCCTGGTTTAACCAAAGCAGACTCCAGATTTGGTAAAATAACGGACGAGGCGAAGCCGACTCCGTTATTTTGCAAATTTGGAGTCGAGACGGTTTATGAGACAATAACAGTCCGACAAATGTGGTTTATTCCTATTCTACCACCGAAAATGTGTGAAAAACTTCATTTTTATCAGTGTTTACGTTTACTGACCGTAGTTTGTGGAATAACAGGTCAGTGTTTAACCAATCAGAATGCAGGATTCTCAACAGAGGATGGCTAGAGGTGGTAGAATAAAGGTTGTAAACTCTATTTGATGATAGAAAGACACGTACCGACAATACAGAGTTACTGTAAATTACATGTGTTTGAGTTATCACGGTTACCGTGAAACTTTCTGACTACGCGCGTGTAGACAAGAATAATAACTAATAAAGTAAATGGAACAAAGAGAATTAGGTCTACAAAGTAACCTTTTTGTCATGAATAATTCATCATGATGTATGACAGATGACAGATACAAATGCACTTCTACAACTTGATACAGTTTACTCCACAACAGCTGCTTTTGAGACCATTTTGAGGGCTTCACGGAACAAGAGCCTGCTTGACGGGAGAGCGTCCCTATATGTGGAGGATGAATTTCTAGACGCAGTAAAAATCCTACCCAGTTAATATACTGAGTGACAGTAATGCATTTACTACAGTTATGTCCTCCCGATTCCTTGGCCCTTTCCTGCTTTTGGAGTGAACTATTATCAGACGCGTAACCAGGGGTCAGGGTACCTTGGGGGTTCCCCTTGGACTGAAGAAAAAACCGGAAAACCAAAAGACTTACTGATTCCTTGTCATATGGATACATTTTAACAAACATGAATCACCCACATGACAAGCATGAGATCTCTCACAGTTATCCTACTTGAGATATCATGTTAATAAGGTTTTGACCTTTTAAAATCTTGTGACCAAAAATGACCTTTCACCTCCACTTGAAACAATAGGGATCTCCTACCCTATATGGCCATCTACATGCTAAATATGAACAACATATGAACAATCCACAGGCCAAGCATGAGATCCCTCACGGTTATCCTCCTTAAATATCATGTTTACAAGGTTTTGACCTTTTTGACCCCAAATGACCTTTGACCTCCACCAAAACCAATTAGAAGTATCTCCTCAGCTTGAACAATCCGTATGTCAAGTTTAAGATCCCCCATAGTAATCCTTTTTGAGATATCGTGTTTACAAGGTTCTGACCTTTTGGCCTCTGGTGACCCCAAATGACTTTCACCTCCACTTAAAACAATAGGAATCATCTACTTAATATGGGCAATCCACATGCTAAGTATGAGATCCCTCACAGTTATCCTTCTTGAGATATTGTTTACAAGATTTTGACCTTTTAACTCTGGTGGCCCAAATTGACCTTTGACCTCTACAAAAAACAATGGGCATCATCTACTCAATATGGGAAATTCACATGCTAAGTATGAGATCCCTCACAGTTACCCTCCTTGAGAGATAGTGTTTACAAGGTTTTGACCTTAGATTTGTGGTGACCAAAATGACCTTTGACCTCCACTTAAAACAATAGGAATCATCTACTCCATATGAGCAATCCACATGGTAAGTACGAGATCCCTCACAGTTATCCTCCTTGATATTGTGTTTTCAAGGTTTTGGCCTTTTGGCCTCTGGTGACCCTAAAGGACCCTTCACCTCTACCACAAAGAATAGAAATCATCTACTCAATATGGGAAATCCACATGTTAAGTATGAGATCCCTCACAGTTATCCTTCTTGAGATATAGTATTTACAAGGTTTTAACCTTTTGATCTCTGGTGACCCAAATGACCTTTGACCTCCACCTAAAACAATAGGATCATCTACTCAGTATGAAGCACCTACATGCCAAGTATGAGATTCACCAATTTTCCTTCTTGAGATATCGTGTTTACAAGCAGGCATTGGCGTAGGAGGCGGGGCGGGTGCTGGGGGGTGCAGTCCCCAACCAAAAATTTTTGTGAAAATTCGGGCAAAATGCTTAGAATTTTTCGGGCACCTACTGAAAGAAAAATAATGCAATGATGTAGCTAAAGGATATTAGGCAACAGTTTAAAAAACTTGCTTGGTAATTTATATAAATTTCTGATTTGAATTGCACCAGCACCTATATATATTCCGTATTAATTCATCACTGTGGCTTTTAATGGTTGAACTTACGACGATCAGTGGTGTATTTGAGGGGCCATTGGGCCATGCCCCACTCTCACTGATGCTGATTTTTTTCAACCTAAAATACGTAAATTTTTTAACACAAATTTTACTTCAAAGGTAGCATACGTGGCACCAGATTGCATGCAAGGACACCTAATTTTTCAAAAATTTTCAAAGATGAGGGGGCAATGCCGATTTTTTTTTTTTTAGTACCTAAAATACGTAAATGTTTTAACACACATTTCACTTCAAAGGTAGCATATGTGGCACCTGATTGCATGTAAGGACACCTAATTTTTCAAAAATCGGCCCTCCCCCAGGCCGGCGATCAACGATTTCCGCCAAAATTACAACCAATAAAGAAGGTAGTAACACGGCAAATGATTGTGTGTAATTGGCATGCGGTGTGATAACCGATGCATGCCTATATGATATGTACATTACCGTGCGTGGAGCGCGCGTAAAATTTGGGTTGTATTTTTCGGGCAAGTCGTTCCAGCCCCCTCCCCCCAACAAGTTGGGCTCCTACGCCTATGCAAGCAGGCGTCACATATACACACATACATATGCACACACACGACATCACCAATGCATAATTCCTTGCCTGCCTTCGGCAAGGAACCAAAAAGAAAGTTGCAGCTCTCTTTCGTAGGTCGCTACACTAGGCTTTAGTCAAAATTAAAGTCGCGATCCCCGGGTTGAAAATTCCAGCATACGCGGGTGCTTATCTAATAAATGTGTGCATGACAATCAACCTAACGTGTTATGTGTGAGGCCTATTGCGCATCCAGCACTTTTTGATTCCTTGCCAAAGGCAGGCAAGGAATCTATCCGATGGTGATGTCGTGTGTATGTGCGTGTGTGTGTGATGTTTTGCTTGTAAACACTCTACCTCAAGAAGGGTAACTCAGAGGAATCTCATAACTGGCGTGTAGATTGCCCATATTGAGTAGATGATCCCTATTGTCTTTGGTGGAAGTAAAAGGTTATTTGGGGGTCACCAGAGGTCAAAAGGTCAAAACATTGAAAACACGATATCTCAAGAACGCTAACTTTGAGAGTTTTTATACTTAAGACGTGGGTTGCCCATACAGAGTAAATGATCCGTGTTGTTTTGGGTGGAGGTCAAAGGTCATTTGCGGTCACTAGAGGTCAAAACCTTATAAACACTTTATCTCAAGAAGAGTAACTGTGAGTGATCTCATACTTAGCATGTGGATTGCCCATATTGAGTAGATGATCCCTATTGTTTTTGGTGGAGGCCAAAGGTCATATCGGGTCACCAGAGGCCAAAAGTTCAAAACCTTGTACTGCACGATATCTCAAGAAACATAACCGTAAGGGATCTCACATGTGACATGTGGATTGCACATGTTGAGTGTTGAGGGGATACTTCCTTTTGGTTCTGGTGGAGGTCAAAGGTCATTTGGGGTCAAAGAGGTCCACAGCTTGTAAACAAATATCTCAAGAAGGGGAACTGTGAGGGATCTCAAACTTAGCATGTGAATTGCTAATATTGAGTAGATGATCAGATCATTCTTCGTGGAGGTCAAAGGTATTTGGGGTCACAAAAGGTCAATACCTAATGAACATGATATTTTAAGGAGGATAAATGTGAGGGATCTCATACTTGGCCTGTGTATTGTTCATATTTAGCATGTAGGTGGCCATATAGGGTAGGTGATCCCTACTGTATTAAGTGGAGGTGAAAGGTTATTTGGGGTTACAAGATTTCAAAAGGTTTTGACCTTATACACATGATATCTCACGTAGAATAACTGTGTGGGATCTCATGCTTGTCATGTGAGTGATTCATTTCTGTTGCAATATATCCATATGGCAAGGAATCACTAAGCCTTTTGGCTTTCTGGTTAGTGGAAACAATACGCTATATAATTCACGTTTAGGCCCTCAAAATCTCTTATTTGCGAACACAGTCTACACAGATGGACTTACCCAACCGCCATGTTGAACAATCCACGTTGCTAGGTCGGTGCGAACGAATTCCTTAAAGCAGTTGAGGATGTATTGCATGTAGATTCCGTTACCTTGGAGAAGACACTCTATCACTAAGGATGACGACACCACGTACAGGGAAACGATTCTCACCCAAGTAATCTCATCTTTGAAAATCTCTTTTGCGATGTCGTGGAAAACTTCCTCGACAGCCCTTTTTGACGATATCGACACGTTTAGTTGTAAGGCGATATCTTTGTACAGTTGTGAGTATTGTCTATCTAGTTCATTGCCAATGACCTGTAGCTCATAAAAGATTGTGTTGTTCGTTTTCGCTTTTTTACGAAATTTCGGATTTATATTTGGTTTCAAAGAATTCGGAAGACGATACTGTACATAGTCGCGAAATAGGCTGTAAGACATTTCAACTATCTCGTCCTCGGATTGGACTTGTGGAAGACGAAGACCTGTAACGAGAAGGACATAGGTTAATGTTTGTCTTCAAAGAGAATTTCTAAATTCGTGCATGTGAAACAGATAAAAAAATATCACATTCAAGTAAATTTGGGAGCTTTCTTTTATACCGTTAGGGCCGGCGCGGTTGTGTGTTTGCCTGTTAGAGAATGAGTGAGTGCATGTAAGGTGGGGAGCGATAAATCTAGAGGGTGATTGCAACCTCCGCGACAAAATTCTAAAACGGTATAACAACTCAGCGCCCTTGATATAGTTTCATCAGTTATATACATCGCAGTGAGAAATTTCTCGGTTTTCCTGCACTGACTTTGGGGTGATTTCGTTATTTTCGCTTGCCAAATTGAGTCTATACATTTTTGGTTCGTTAAATGTCCGCATATTGACCTACTAGATAAATTAAAAATGACCTTGTTTATGTATAGCAAAGTGAAAGTCTGTCAAAAAGTCTTTGTGAAAGAATTCTTGAAACAACATGCCGGCAAGTCAATACCTTAGCACAAAGTATCTTTATCTGCACCAGCCCCTGACAAGGGGCCAACAGTTCATACTGGATTCGATTCCATGGCAACGGACCTTAAGGTAAAATTATCCCCATTCGCTATATATCTAAGTCTGTACCCCTGATCCACGAGAACGATATTTTACAGTGGGAATCAGACTTCTTGTTTAAATAATCAAGCTTGTTATGCTTGACCTGGGCGCCATCCGATGCAAGTTCTATGCACAACCTTCAAAACGACGTTTGCCCATTCTTTCATTCGTTTACACACGTTCAAGCTGCTATACGACGTGTACTATTTGGAAACGGCCATTGGCCTATAGTAGAGTGGTAAATTTTCAGTGTCTCAAAAGTCAAATTACTTTCGGTTTTCTAATGCATGTGTCCATGACCTATAAAAAACAAGTGTCATTATCATACAACGTGATCTATTTCTCTGACTTTTAACCTCGTACATGTTTCAGATAAAAACAAAATAGTATTTGGGCACATTTTATTCAGTGGCGTAACTTTGGTGCAGGGTGCCCGGGCGCAAGAATGGGTTGGGTGCCCCCTGGCAGCATGATGTCTTCTCAAGATTTCGATAGTTATGGTCAAAAGTGTAATCCTATGCCAGACCCAGGTGGGGAAAGGTTTCCAACAGCCAAAGTCCATTGCAAACAACGTATCATCGTGGGTGCCAAACCCGCAGGGTACCCCCTAGCCCGGGTGCCCGGGGGTTCGCCCCTCAGAACGCATAGGAGTTACGCCACTGATTTTATTTGGAAAACTATACTTTCACATTTATGTTTAGGATTTTTCCCTGTTTTTTCCTCTCCACTTTTTTCTTTTGATGGTCTTACGTGACAATGTAATTTTACGTGATTATCATTCTACACCGTTCCCATGGTTGTCTTCCGTTTCACCGTACCACGAAAAACTCGTTGCTATTCATCTGTAGGCCCAACACACCACCTTTTAGGTTGAATAATCGAGCGTGTTTGCAGAGCTGTGTTCATTGATATACATTAAAGGATGCATAAAACTTACTTCTGTACACTTTATATTCAATAATCTTGACTTTTTCGAAGAAGGTATGGATGATTGCTCGTCGCAATTGCCGAACCAATGTTCTAATGTAAGCTCGTCTGCTAAGGCAATGTCTCTCATACTCGAGTTTCCTTAGAATTTTTATGAAGGCTGGCTCCTCTCGTATCTTCTTCATCTTTATGAGATGATTTTAATCACCAAAACTGCAAAGAAAACAGACGTTTCCTCTTATGTCAGTCTTGTCTTTTTAAACATTTTTTAGTATTTGTTCACCTTCCTTTCTGATCACGCATAGATAAATTGATAAAGTGAACAAACGCACTAAACCTTCACTTGTCTATAACGCCTGCAATGGGAATCTTGTTTCACTGGAATGCTGCTGGCTACTCCTTAGGATTTAGACATCTAAAAGTAGTTATTTCCCCCACCCCCTCCTCCACCCTTCGTCCGTGTAATGTATTTCTCGTGTAGACAGCAGATAACGGATAAGCATGGTGCGGTGGCAGGGCTGGCACCCGGTGGGGAGCCGGGGGTCAGGTCCCCCTCAACCCATCGGGGAAGGATGTCCCCAGCGTCGGGGAAATCCTGTCGCCACCCCCGTAAAGTGGACCTCTTCGTGAAATATTTCTCCCTTGTCTTCGAAAAATGGTTGCAATCAGATTGTAGCATAGTCCACAGTTCCCATCCTGCTGAAAATTTCAGTCTAGTAACAGGTAATTGGTGTCGGGAATTAACATGTACCTCACAACACCAATTAAAACCCATTAAAACCCCAACAAAACCCGACAAAACCTGACACATCAGTAACAGGTAGACTGGAATTTTATGCTGGGCAGACATATTTCATTTTTGATGATGCACCTCTTTGCCCTATCTTTCATCATTTAGCAGATACATTTTAGACTAAACCGTTTAATTTGTCAGAATCTGAATAAAACGTTATTTAGTTAGATGAGGTTTAACGACACACCAACACGAATGCGTTATATTGTGTTAGCAACTAAAAAAGAATGTAAAGTTGGGGAGAAAGTTAAACTAAAATAAGGCAAAGGTGGGGTAAAATTCATTTAGAAGAAAGGTGTAACTTCAACACTTTTACTTCTTTATTCTTGAAACTTGCTTCAAAGTCTATGAAGAATTTATAACTTTATACATCAATCCGTCGTAGCTCCTTGATGATGTAATCTGCTGTGTAATTTCCACTTTTTAAGCAAACAAGCATTTTAGCTGCCCCATTATACTAATCAATATCCATATAATACCATTTCAAAGTATTTTGCCCCATACGTAAACATATGAAACTGTCCACAGGCACCCATGGCCCCAAAGGGCCCCAAAACTTCTACCCGACCTCTCATCCCTTCCATTTGTACATCTAAGATATTCTTGGCTCTGCCCCATGATGAGCCTGGATGGAAATAACAGACAGAAAGACCTACCCTTATAAGCTAAAGTGATAGCCAGCCATTGACTACACTGATTTGTTTAGACGCTTTGAAACTATTGCAACGGTTTGCATTACATATATACATATATACATATATACATATATAATATATATATATATATATATATATATATATATATATATATATATATATATATATATATATATATATATATATATCACTTTAATCTCCTCGGCCATGACATTGACAATGTTAGAATTTGTTTAATAAAAGGAAGATTCCGATCCGATTCTCAACGTAAATGAAATGAACTAAGACTGATCGAGAAGCTGAACACCCTCACCAATGGACTAGTTAGGGAACTGTCACACTTGGGTGAATTTACCTGCCTTCGTTAAAATCTAGTCCCAGCTGGTAGTGTCACACTATTCGTTGTATGCTGATGAAGAAGCAGGGCTTCAAAAATTTTGTACGTCTATCAAACATGGTGCAAATATGTTGATATTCAAGGCATTAATTGTTCTCTTCTTGTAATTCCATATATACTAAACCAATACACGGGCTCTATCACTATGCGTTTATATATATATATATATATATATATATATATATATATATATATATATATATATATATATATATATATATATAGAAAGAAAGAAATGACATCTATATATGTATATATATACACACCCACACCCACATACACATTCCGTCACTTGACCTGACATACAACTAAAGTTGGACTGTCATAACGTCCTCGTGTAGCAGAATGAAGCAATCACTCTTGCTTTGAAGTCATATCAGTGATAAGTAATGTGAAGGTTAATTTACGAAGGCCATTAGTTACTTTTTCCTAAAATTCCGCACCTTTTAACGCAACCTACATTTCTGATTAGTAAGTGTTACACTACCAAAATCCCAAGGAATTTATGTAATGAAAGGAAACGATTTGAAGTTACACATTATGAAGGGATGCAGAGACAGATGAATGTAAAGTCCCTCAGGATAATGGTTTGTTTTCACGTTGTGTGCCTTCTTCGGGGACATATCATCGTTTTAACAAGTATAAGCAGGGGGATAAGTGCTCCGACTGGGATTATGTTGCGCACAATAAGACAAATCTGAATCGCAGCTGTTCGCTTTTATTCTTAGCAGAGAGTTACAAAAAATCAGTCATAACTGTACATGGATAGTTTATCACAATGACGAGCAGCGTTTTCAGGGTTTACTCGGGGTGAGCATGGGGCGGGGCGGGGATTGTTCCAGACCACGCTAATCTATACTGCCAGAGGCACCACCGAACAGTGACGACCTCTCTACGGGCGTGGGATTAGAGGCCTCCTTCAGGAAGGTTTTTTTTCGTAATAAGGATTGCAGATCAGTAGGGCAGGGGGTCATATCGGAATACTTCAGTTCCAGTTCAGTTTTACGAAACTTTATTTGAGACTCATTCGATCTGAGAGATGGAGAAGATAAATTTATAAAATACAAATAATAGGACACGACTAAGGAGTGATCACAGGATGCCTGGAAACGCTTTAGAAGTAATCACCCCGAAACACTAGAACAAACAGAAGAAAAAAGAACAATATTTCGACAGGAAAGAGGTGATTTTGGAGCAATCTTTCTTCACACTTGTCATGCGGGTTGAACCCTCCCAGGGGCGGATCTAGGGTCTTTTCTGAGGGGGGGGGGTCCAACATAAAAAGGGCACATTCATTTTTTTTTTAAATTTTGGTTACCATAAACGTCAGCGATTACACAACTTACCGCGTATTGACAAAGAAAGGATAAACCAAAAGACATGAAAAACTGGAATCAAAACCTGGGATCTAAACGGTGAAATTGCAAAGCGCGCGAAGCGCGCGAAATTTTTCGGGGTAAGCCTACACGTATAAGAATTTGTACTAATTTAAAGCTTATATAGAACAACTGAGCGGACAGTTGGGCCCTATCGGGCATAACTTTATTGTACTTCCCTCCTCGAGTCACTAGTCGTACCGTACGACAGACACAAGTGAACGTTAACCAGGTTTAGCGGAATGCGATTCAATTCCCGACATTTACATAAATCCATGTCTTCTACTTATTAACTTGAAAAGGTGGAAAGGGTTTGTACTATATTTAGCTATAAGTATAACTGAACTGAGGAAGAGTGGACAAAGCGTACCGAAAGTTTTGGGTTGTATCCCAGAAATTACCCTTATGAAAGCCAAAATAAGTAAACTGACCATGGGTGGCGGCAGAATTTTTCCAACAGGGGGCTGGGCCATGTCAGCTACCCCAAGTTCCGACATTCCCTATTTCGAGGGTATGATGAGAAGGGCAAATGTGGGAGCCTCATTATCCCATGCAATTGCAGGCATATTTTGCATTATATCACTTAATACTTCATGATCCGAGTTACGCACCGATAGTGTTCTTTGAATATGGATCGTGAAATTGAAAAGCGCGCGAAGCGGGCGGAATTTTTTGATAGGCTTACACATAAAACATAAGACGAAACGAAAAACAAAACTGTAGGGTTTGTAGACCGTATCGGGTGTAACATACATTGTATCGAAACCACCTGGACTACACGATGAAATAGCCAAACTTTGCTCCGTAAGTCGCTCACCAACTGAGTGTACCGCATGACATACACAAGAGAACACCAACTAGGCTTTGCGATATGGGATGAAAGTTACGACCTTTTTATAAACTATGTATTCTGCCCATATGTTACTTGGTAAGGTGGACAGGACTTGTGCTATCCTGCTATGTGGAATGGAACTACTGAAAAAAAAAGAGTGACTCCACAGCGCGCGTAGCGCGCCGAAAATTTTGGGTTCTCAGTACAGAAATTATCCTCTTGAGATCAAAAAAACAGGTAAACCGTCGATTAATTGTCGTCGGGGACTGCGTACTTTGGACTAAGACTCCCTTACGAAACTAGTGTAAAACTGCTCCGATAGGGGGCCAGTCTTCCCCGACGGGGGGGGGGCATGAAAACTTCCCCCACCTGGCGCCACCGCTATCTCGACTGGGGGAGGAGGTTAAAATACTGTACTTGTGTTCCCTATATAGTTGTGGCGCGACTGTCAAAAACACTCTGTCAGAACAGATGACTGAAGTCGAATGATTGCTTTTCATTTGCGACAGTAGCCCGGTCATCGATCCAAAGACGTCAAAAAATTGAACCCACTGACATTGCGTTATTTGACCTGGTGGTGATTTTATATAGTAATTTTAAAATGAAACAAACACCGATTCGTGTATTGTGACTTCTGGTCAACTCTTGGCTGTGGAATTTACCTAAGACTGGCTTTTTATTCCCATCACTAGGGCAACACTATAAAAGAAGAGAGTAATTCCAGACTATAAATATCAAAGCGAAACGTATTTACGTACCCTCTCTTGTTCACGAGAGGATGGATACTAGAGGGTGGAGGGAAGGTTTCGTAGATGTAGCGTTTATGGAGTGTGAACAGATCATTATTTTGTAAGACCAAAAGACTAGCAGTGACCTTTTGGAATTAAAACCCAATAGTAATACGTTGCATAAAGCACTAGCTAGTGAGTATGACGTAATATCTGAGTGTTTTGTATTACTCTGAATGCCCAAGCACGCCACACGTGGTTCCAAGCGAAAAGTGATTAGAATGCCTGACTGTCACGCAGACATACTGTAGTCACATTCTCTGTAAAACGATTGCACTGTTCGGGTTTCGGGGCGGCCAATATAGGCTACCGTAGTCAAGTATATTGCCAAAAGTTTCTGCGATACATGGCTAGACTTTTTACGAGTGGATTGATCGATATACTGGATGGGGGTAACCAAAATCTCCTCGGAATTGGACAACACTGTCATTACCTGTGAAACTGTCTCGTTTTTTTTTTTTTTGTTTGCTAGTGTGAAAAAAAAAATTTTTTTTTGAAAAGGGCACATTAGAAAATTTGAGGGGGGGGGGTCCGGACGCCGGAAAACCCCCCCTGGATCCGCCACTGCCTCCCCCAACGCCACCCCAAACGCCCGTGGCTACACGCCTGACAATGCACCATTAGATGATACCAACAGATATCTTAGCGAATTCATGTAAATGTACTTACATGTAAGGCACTCGACTGTCTACAGAACTGTAAATGGGTGAATGTGTCCGTACTATACACTTCACAAGGATTTTGAATTCTTCGTTGGCCTCACGCAGACTAAAGAATCGCAATCTCTCTCGCTCTCCCTCGTCCTAAGGGCCTTGTAACACTTTAATAGACGCACTCACGGTCAACATCAAATTTCATAATGACGTCATGGAGGGACCGCTGTTCCATTAATCAAACACCGTGTCCTAGCAAGGATGTGAAAGGAACCGAAGAGTATTTTCCACAGTATTGTGACCAGAATTCTGTATTTAACTTGAGGTAGCGTTTCTTAAAAGTAGGAAGCTTTTAGTCCTGAGGTATTAAGGAAAGCTTATCAGTATAATAAAGTGGTTTCTATAAGCCGAGTTGGTATCTATTAAAGAAATCACCTCCACAAAAGCCTGACTTGCATACACCTGCATAGCTTCTAGAGAGGGGTTAATTTCAGTCCTTTAGGATTAAGTCAAACATAAAAACGTGACGTTGCCAAGGTAACATATAAAGAACGTAAGCCAAGTTTTCCACAAACACTAAGGTTGTCAAATCTTGCACGATTGTGTGTAGGAAATTTGATAGAGCACTGGGTTGTACTATCAACAATGTTTCATGCGTGTATGAAACGCCCTGGGCTACCGTCAAGGGCAGGTTAGTTGCACTGGGCATAACAGATCTATGAAGCCTATCAAGTCTAACTTGCACTGGACAACCTTTCGCTTGAGCTATACAAGACCTCTAATGGCATCTCGGTCTCGTGTCCCTTCAGGGTCGTATAACTCCATTTGGAAGTGTAAGCCTGTGTAGGGAGATAGCCCGAGGACTTTTAAAGGGCACTGCAGGAACTCTCAGCTGATATCACGTGAATGATGTAATCAGAAGTCCAGAATCCTCGGAGTCCCATTAAGTATTCTTGCTCAGTTTGATTTACTCACTGTTCCATTTCTGTGGTACGGAGAATAAAACTTTAACGGCTTACATTGGGTTAAAACCGTTTCATGATTGTAAAATTTTGAACGTCTATATATGCAGCTAAAAATTCCCACAGGTACACGTCTCGTTTGGTTTTGAAATTCCTTTTGTACGATGTGACAGTAATGCTATAGCTTTGGTCTCCAGCTTGACCAATTTATGTGACGCTATAATAAGGAATTAACCTTTTCCCCGACACGTCCAAGTAGACAAAGAGGAGGGGTGGATTCCAGGACGATAACATACCCCATCAGAGCTGGGCAACTTGCTACCTAGACGGACCCGACCAAACATTAAACAGAAAGATATCAAAGTATATGATGAATTGCTTGGATTTTCCGCTGAATGTCAAAGCTGATACTCCATTACATAGGGAGACGAAAACCACACCAGGTCTGTCAAATCAGGGAGCTGCCACTCTAACATCATGAACAGTTTATATTATTTGGGCAGTAGGACGGCCATAAAAGGCTTTTTGAATGGGCTTTAAATCATCACCAGACGTCAGTCCTCCGGCCAGGGGTGGGGCCAGGTGGGATTCCCCCGCTGCGGAAGGTTTCCTAATCCCCGACGGTGGTCAGTCGACCCTACGGTTCATCTGTGTTTGCACGATAAGGTGGAAGATTCTTCGGTGGAGTCCAAAATTTTTTCAGCTAGGAAGATTATTTTTTTCATCGTACATCCCCCTCCCCCCGGGGACGAGGTATTGCTCTTGCAACCACCTTGACTGCACTCGATAGGATATGCACGTGTAAAATAGGTACATATTCGACACCTGTTGAGAAGGTAACCCCTTACACAAGTTGTTCTCCGTACAGCATAACAGTGGGATATGAAGCCCCACCCTCTCCTTACCAGGTAACCCTTGACCTACATACAAGATCTCTGTAAATTATCCTTCTTAACCTAGTCTTGTTCTTGTTTTTGTCGTATACAGTAAATAACAGGTTTAGGATTTGACTTTAGGTAAACTGACAGTATACGCCTTGAAAGGGGACCTTTTCTGACAGTCTCTCGAACGTCTCTCAACATGTCTATTTATAGCTAATATGTTTTGACATGAGCTAGTGTAAGTACTGCTTAATAACAGCACTTCTTAATTTTTTTGTTTTATTAATTCATTTTTGTTTTTGTTGCTGTCCTCGACCCCGCCCCACCTCGTACCACCTTCCCCGCGTCCCCGGTGTTCGTCGGGGCTTAGGGATGCTGACTACTCTCTAGGAACTTGCTCCCTTGGACAAATCTTGGCGACACCCTTGCGCATCGCCGTGATTTACCACATTACTCATACGGGGCCTTCATGAGCCTGTAGTAGAATCATGCCACCAGCCATGCATGTATCGGTCTGCATTTGTTATAAGCATTTCTTCAGCCAATGAAATGGAAGGTTTGTTGGCATAGTAATGATGTCATTAATGCCCAAGACACTAGCAACTAAGATATAGAAAAGGATATCTCTGAGGCTAAACGAACGTTTGCACAATCTTATGCAATACCGATGCTGGCGTCATGTGAAGCTAGAATTAGACATCGCTCGGTCATAACCCCATCCCCCCCAAAAAGGGGTGGGTGAAGAAATGAACATCTGGCAAGGAACAGGTCCGGACGTGACAGTAAACTCAAAGACTCACAGAGAGCCATCTCAGTCAAACTTAGTGTGTTATAAGGCCGCCCTGACGGTAAAAAGAACGCCAAAATTGCAGTAACAAAATTAGTCTGAACCTTCTTTCATTATCGTAGTCACAAGAGAAATGGATGTGCCACGTGACTAATTAACATTGCTTCGTCTAATTAGTTTCTACAGTGTAAACATCTGTTGGCGGGAACAAACTTTCATCAGTCCTTGCTGTTCACTTCATAATGATCATCATAAACCTTTATCTTGTAACTTTTATTGAGCATCGTTGCTACCCGGCTTCGATGTTTAATTGCCTCCGTAAAAGCAGTATATTTGCATATGGGCTAATGATAATTTAAAAAATATGGACCTGATGGGAGCAGCTGTGACACATGGCATTCGTAGAAATGTTATCTTCCGTGTTTGTCTGTTCGTCCCAAACTACTGACGACCTAACGAATCTCTTGTATATAAACGATACACGTCTAGGCTAATTATTTTAATTGACTGGGATAAAAGGATGCAATCTTTATTTGAACAGAATACATTTCACACGTACTAATGTAAATGAAATAGACGTAGCATAAGCGACAGTATTGCAAGTTTTGCACATCTAGGATATTCAAACGAAGTGCAACAGCATGCTGCTGATATTCCTAAACTTGGCAGTGGCGCAAATCGCGAGGGGACGAGGGAGAAGAAGGGCAGTCGAAAAGTGGGGGTCAAACCATCATTTCGCCGCCACATGTATAATGGCTATTATAAAAAAAATAAAAATTAGGGGAAATTTTAAAATAATAGATTACTTTTGCAGTGTAAAATGAAATTAATCGTTATTAAAATGTTTCTTGGAGCGCTTCGCGCACATCTATCGCATACGCCAAAAGGCCATGTCAATTATTAAATGTCCAATTATTACTTCAAGTAGGACAACTTGACTACGATTTTTGCAAAAGTCCATGTAACTCCTACCCTGACAACCCTCAAACCAGTTGCATCACAACGAAATCGACTTGCCTTTACAGTCCGAATTGGGCTGCAGTGATGAAAAAGTGGTCAAACTGCGATTTTGACAGTTGAGGTCTGTTTAGTGCGTATTCAGTGCTGCTTGTAGACCGTTATTGCCGTAAAAATGAAGAAAATCATTACTAAACTACCTTTAAACTGCTGTTTTCGACGCTCTTCGCGCGTATCCTGACCTGAAACGCTTAATTTTTCATTATTAATTTCTGTTGGGCAGAGTGAGTCGAAAACTCGAAAATCCCGTGCAACCCTTGCGGTAATCAATCCTTCCACCCTCAAACCGGCTGCAGCATGAAGAAATCGACTAGCTGTTAGTCCGAATTGGGCCCTTTTGAAAAAAAAAGAAAACACAAACTGCGATCTTAAAGGGTTTTTTTAATGTGCAACCATAACTGCGTTTAGATAGGGAAATGCTTCATTCTAGTGCCCACAATTTTGTTAATCACCCGCAGCTTCCGGGGGTTTTGCCCTCTGGACTCCAGGGCATTGCCCATGGAGGCTAAGGCTTGCCCCTGGACCCCACGCCGGAGAGCGCGACGCCGTTGAGTAATTTCGGTGTCTTCACCGCACAAACTCGAACAGAGATTTGCTCCCCTAAAACCATCATAGTACTTTGTATACTTCACTAAAGCAACACTATACCCGCTTAAGAGGGAACTAGATTCTTGGAGGTCTACGTCAGACCCCGGATGTTCACTTTGAATGTTTCTCGACAAGGAGAACAGGTTATGACTTATTGTTTTACAACATTGGAGGATGTATTCGTCATCAAAATACATAAATATTGATCATCAGTTCAAACTTGAGCCTATTTTAAGGTGATTAGCACACATACTCATATGCTTATAACTACCTCATAATAATGAAATGCTCCATTAATCACTGAATATTAATGCCGCACTTATGCATATCTCAAGGGTGCGAAATTGCCTTGCACTCTACTATTACCCGCTTAAAGTAGCTCTCGAATTGCGCCAAGAACAACATGGGCAAATCATTTTATTTGTAGACTGATAAGCACAGAGCAGGATAGTTCCTCTTTCCTGTTTTATGACTGTATGTCGAAAAAAAAAAACATATGGGCTAATCAGTGTTAATTGGCAGCCATGAGACAAGGAGACACAAATCGACACTGATGTTGTGTTTATTTACGTTTAGTTACCGACTTTGAACACTGATAGTGTGACATAGCCTACAGTAAAACCCATGTGCTAAGATATGCAATCATTGTCCTTTATCTTGAGATGCAATGTCATAATGGCGTTATTTGGGCGACACTTTGATTGTACACAGTACAATGTCCTTACATAGTTTATACCTTACTACACATACAGATGTCAATCATAGTTGGTTTTATGTCTCTAGAGTCTAGGTTTCAAAGTGGTGGACCGTGTGCCAAAGGGGCCAGCGAAAGATTCTCTGAGCCAAAAAATTATAATGTTATAATTTCAAGAAAACCACCTGCTTCCTGAAGTCCGGACTACAATAAATTTAAAAGTCTAAACTTCAGTAAGATTGACCCACTGTCGGAAACACTTGGGACCTGTACTAGACTATACCAAACGAAGCAATTATGTCCATGACATAGCGTGGTCTGCGCCTAAGCCTTTATGCATCGTTTAAATTGTTCTAGCATGGAAATCACAGGTAGTAGCAGCCCTCTGTTATGGTTCAAGTATTGCCTTGAACTCACTTAGCAAAATAATACAATAACTGCCAAAATTGGGTCAAACGTTCCCATTTGAACGACACAGGATATGTAAGAACTGCACATCATCGGCTAGTCATTAAATAATGGAGTTTGATAAAGGCATCTCCTGCCGACTATAGTAGGTTGCATATAAATAAGTAAGCAGTCTCACCGCAATTTTTAAATACGAGTAATTTGTAAAGATACCAGACGGTTTCGCTGGTAGACTGAATAAAATGTTCTTATGAGAGGTGAAACCAGGAACCACAGCTAGACTTTCTGTATGAATGGCGTTTCCTGCCATACTATTGCATTTGTACAGTTGAACAGTACAAAGTTATGTGAATGTCATATTGATTTCAGGCCCTATCTATAACATAACCGATAAAACATAATACAGCCTATCGTGTAGCTGATAGGTGCCACACTGGCAAACACAATCGAAATTAGGCTATTGTGCATTTTACGCGTTTTATCCCAGATTCCCCTGGTATGGTCCCTTACCCAACAGCCAACACCTAACCCCCGAGTCCCTGACACGCACATGGGACAAAGACAGCTGTGCAGCAATTCTATGAATGGCATGGAAATAATGCTGGTAGATGTATATTGATCGAGCAAACAATGACAGACTGATTGCCAGTAATTTTAACATCTGCGCGGGTTCAAAGTGCTCTCTCAGGGTACTAGGCAAAAGGCTGCTTCTGAAACCATTTACATCACACTAACAAGTTCGTATACAAATTTTTATGGCATTGGTTCCATGAATCAACTTCTGACACATACTGATACCATTAAGCATACTCGAACTGGGTCAAACACATTAGTTCTAGGTCTTTGCTAATTTTGTTGCGTTCTATGCTTGAAGTATCTGGTTTAATGTTCGACATTTATGAAGGCTTTGGGTTATTTGCTTAAAAGACATACTTTCAACTTTATCAAATAACGGGCGTGCTATGTACACTGTAACGTGTTGTATGTCGAGGGGGTTAAACACTAGAAAGTGCCACATAATGACATTAGTAGCACCACGTCGAAATTCGTAACCAACAGCTGCAAGCCTAAACATTGATTTTGCACGAGGGAGTTGGCCTATGTCGAGTCAAATGTTACAGAGCATTAAATCGTGTGAAGCACTGAAGTAGTTCCAAGGGCCACGATTTGTTCTCAATAATGAGGGGGTGGGGGCATGGCCCCATTTTCAAATAATTCACAGTGTGAAAAATCAAAGTCAATGGGCGATTTCTCAAATATTGGGAGGGACAAGTCCCCTCCCCCCCCCCCTCCGGGATCGTCGCCCATGAGTAGTGCAACGAATTGTATCTCGTCATGTGTTTAGTGAGCTTATAGAGATGCAAGGTTTCGAAATGGCATGTCGGCAAAAACGGTCTACGATAGGTCAAACCTGATTTATCAACTAGCAGATCAGGGGCAGCCTGGGTGGACTGGCTGTTGTGGCAATATCGTCGATTGCCGTTAAAGCCGCTTAAATTTAAGGCCGTTTTGGGTCGGCTGCTGAAATTAAAACAGATTTTGCACATTTTGTAATGACTATGTCGAAACAATTACCCATCTCATCAGTACGTGTAATGTAGTAAGAAATTTTTATAACGAGCTCCTCAATATTATTAATGAGCGATGTGGATATGACCTTAGTTTCCTCTCACCTATGCATTTTATCTTTGGGTATTCTGTCAGAGATAGCTTGAACTTAGGCCTTAACAAAATTCTCATGTATGCTAGATATTACATTTATATGACCAAATGTCAAAAAATAGTTTTGTACGGGTTGATAATTTCCTCTTCTATCTAAAAATTCAGTTCAACTGCGAAAAATATTGGTGTTCCATAAATAACCAGTCATTAACTTTTGATCAAAATTGGAACATATGGAAGAGTATTTTTGTTAATTTTCATTGATATGTATACACTTCTGTTTTTAGTTTTGATGTATTTCTATGTTAGAAGTAAGGATCAGGTTTAATTTTATAAGTTTGTACACACACGAAGGTATTAATAAATAAATAAAAAAAATATCGTCGATTTCCGTTAAAGCCGCTTAAATTTAAGGCCGTTTTGGGTCGGCTGCTGAAATTAAAACATTTTACTTGGGACGGGCTCCCCAAATATAACTTTTGCCGGGCAACCTCATCAGCCGTGACAAACTTCTGTCGGGGGGGGGGGTGGGTACCAAGCCCAAACTTCGAGGAAAACGTTGCAAGCCGGGAGTGGAGGGATTCCCACTGGGTCCACGCGCCACTGCAAAATGTACAGGTGAGAGGTTGTGCAGCAGCTTATTTTCGGTGTGAAAAGTCCAAAATCAATTGATTTCAGAGCACGAATATACCAAATTAATGGTTTACAACATAGTAGTTAAGTCTCAACTCGATGATAGCAATTTGTGCCGTCGATGAAAACTTTTCGGCCAATCTTGATCAGCATGTATCAAATTTGCCCAATTTGTTGGAAATTTGCCTTTAATAAGTAGGCCTAGGCTACCGTAACATGTCCTGTAAAAAGTATTTGACTACATTTCTCGTTCGTCCTGTCCCTCTTTATCTTACTTGATCTCATGAAAAGTAAATAGCGGATCAGTAATGACTGACTGTGTGTTTCAAACGGAGTGTACTGCACGGCATCATTCCGACATAGATTCATACCTCTATTGTTTCGCACACTGTCGTGTTATAAATGTAGACCTTCATAAAAACTACGGTACCATACACTTTTATTCCCCGAAACCTATTTTTTATGTTTCTTTTATTTTACTTTGTACCAGGCGTGTAGTCAGGGCTCGAAGGGGGATGGGCTGGGGTATGACCACACTTACCCAATGACGCCAGAGGCACCGCCGGTACACAGAAACATCCCTTAGAAGGCGTGAGTCTAGGGGCCAGCCTCAGGGTGTTTCTTTGCAATGATGATGGGAGGTCATGAGGGGGCAGGGTGTTATATAGGTATTCTCACAAGAGACAGGTTTTTATATAGGAATATGTTTTAGTACATGAGTGATGGGGGGACTACGAACCCCAACTCCCTCCACGTGGTTACGCGCCTACTAGGTATGCCAACATGTGTAACTGGGTGTACATGGTGCGTAATAAACAGACATCGAATAATGTTCGATAAAATCTTTCTAGAGCTGTTATCAGTTGGGCAAACAAGACGTTTTGAGTATTTTCATGCAAGAAAGAGTAGGATATGATGTAAATAGTTTTGTTTTGCATGAATCTGGTGGATGAAGTTCCTCGATCTGGAGAAATCATCGCGTGCTATCTGCAGGTGGCACTACCCTTAAAGGCAATAGGCAGTCACCCCAATCAGAGTTAGTATGCCCCGTCACTCTAGTCCATGAATGGCCAATTCTGATCATGTGACAATGTTTTTGTTAGTGAATTGTGAAATTCAACGAGAATTTCTCCTTGCTTTACCTATTGTTTGTAACAGTTATGTTTAAAATGTCTTCAGAGGTGCTTGTAATGCAATAAGAGGTGATTTGCAATAATTTGCTGATTTTTCAAAGCAAATTTTGGGGCGACTGCCTACTGCCTGATTGCAGTACGGTGCTCGCCTGGTGTCTTAACTCTTAAAATAACTGCCCTCAGTCTAAGTCCTACATTACGTGACAGGGCCGTCGGAAGGCTTGTCCTTAAAATTGGGGGAGCTGGGGCGGGTCTTGATCATGGATTTTGGCATTTTTTTACTACAAATTGGGCTCTTCTCATGCACACCCTATGAGAATTTTTCCGAAGAAAAACTCCACACAAAAATATACGGCTCTGATTTCTTGCAGGCTGTAGCCCTCCGATTACCCTGCCTGAAGCGGCTCTCAACTTCAAGCGAGTCCCAACGGACGACAAAAAGTACCAGCCAACCTCTTCAGTCTTTCAGACTCATACTTAACACACACGGTAGCTGTGTACCAAGTTCAGTGAAAGCCGCTCAATTCAGAAACAAAGTTGAAACCATGAGACCTTTTGTCCTTTAGAAGCCATTGCTTTTACATTTCCTAAGTCATGTAATTTCTTTATACTCGGATTGGCCCAGGATCATATCAAGGTGCTATGAAGGCTTCCTTTTGCAACTCTTCCTTTCAAATTTGATTGCATAGATTCTTGAGGTTGCCACTGTTGATTCTATTCGGTTTCAAGGGATGAATGACAATAGATACATAGCAAAAGTCATAGCGAGGTATCTGTTGTCAACCAATCAGGAAATGAAGTCATCAATGGCAGACCCAAGATGAAGCGTTTGGTGACTAAGAGAAAGGTCAAGTTCACAGTGGTGCCAACAGGATTTCAAAAGAAGGGGCGAACAATTTTTGGAGGGCTGATGTTCGTGCGCATTACTACTGGAAACTGTATACCTTTGTACAGAAGCGTTCTGGGTGAAGGGGCCATGACTGGGAGAGGGGAAGCAAAGGCCCCGTGCCTTCTTGGTGGCGCTACTGCACGTCTAGTCATAGTGTCCTACTCGGAGGACGTATCTTCTTCGGGGAGAAGCTCAATTTGAGGGTATCGTTTGCATGGTTTTCGCCCTCCGACATCGAGCTGTAGGGACTTGAACAAACAGTACGTCAGTGAAGGACTGAACGTCACCGAGCTGTGTTTGGACTTCTCGTTTATACTCGTTTCCCTCCTTTCAGGAGTAGTTTCAGGTTAACCCCTGTAGTGGGGCTTTTCCAAACTCTTTAAATGCATTGTAGGATTGAGCGTAGGGCAATTTTTTTCCCATAAGGAGAGGCGGACGCATTTTTGCGTAGTGCGCATTTCTGTTTAAGTTGATAATAATCTCGTCGATTAAATGCATTGCTATTGATGTATTTTTAAATCAGTTTTTGTTTCTCTCATTTCTCTCACAAACACAACTGTGGTGTGTCTCTTCATTGAGCACCGTGGTCGCATGACTTGCATGTGTTATCATGAAGCCATAGTTTTACTCTTCCTTTAAACATCTTTCACTGGCGAGGTTTTGTCAGAGGTGCTTCTATCCTGTGGATCCGGCCATGTACATATAGACGTGACACTTGTGGTGACACGTTTCTATTTTCGGGTCTCTATCTCTCGTCACCCAAAATAACATACAATCGTTTGGGAACATTTTTTTTAAAAATGTTAAAGAGGAACTTATAACTATTATCTAAACATCCCGACACTTTCACTCAGCCTTCCGATGTTTGGTTGCCAGAATGATACTACCTGAACGTGACCAGAAATGAAAGGTGGTTTACAGATGTCATATTAACTAATCAGAGAGTTGCCTCCCGGGTAATTCATTGATGGGCAACGTTTTGTTTTTCTATGTTTCTTAAGCTTGTAATTTTTTACCTTGGACTGGTTGTTGGATTGATGTTTAGAGCTGAGAATTTGTCCAAAGACGTGGAAGTTAAAAAATTTCTATGGTTAAGATGCATTTGTCGTACGAATATTACGCGCGTACTTTTGTTGTAAACTGAAAGTAAAAGAAAAACAAAACACTGGTCATCACGATGATGACACATGACCATTGCACCATGCTAATTCCTTATAATCATATATGCGTAGGGAGCTGTTTGGGACGGGGGTGAACGTTTCGGACTACCGTCCTGGGAAGGGGTCTAAGGATAAAGAGAGGGTTCTCCCTCCCCTTTATAGAGTCCTTAGAGACAGTTTGGTGAAACATGGTGCAAATTTTTTAGGAAAATTTCTGCAAATTTTTGACATTTTTACAGAGGAAACAAATGAGGGGTTTTCGTTCTTGGATGGAGGCGGAAGCATATTTCCGCCCCTCCACAACCATGGGCGTCAATCCTGGGGGGACACGCCCCCCACATTTTGAAAATGCTTCCATTGACTTAAGATTTTTATAAGTAAATTTTTGACAGAAGTGGCCATGACCCCCACATTCGAGTAAAGATTGACGCTATTGTCCACACCTATGTCCTAGGCCTATGTCCTTATGAAAGGTTACTTTTGAACTTATATACAGCTAACCTTCGCAGCAGGTGTCGAATATGTACCTGTTTTGGACCAACATAACCTCCACGGCAGTACTTCCATGTTCTATTGGTATTCCGAGTGCAGCCAATGTAGGTGCAAGAGTAAGGTCAGTTTACTTCGAATTCAGTGTTCTCCACTGGCTGTTTTGTCCGGGGGCTCCGCCCGTACAAAATCTGCCACACTACTTAGGCGCCCGGACAAAACTTTGCCGCCCACACAGAAATTGACCCGCCCGGTCAAGAATTTGTCTGTACACTCAATCACAAACACCACAACTTAGTCATTTGACTGCCTTTCATATTTGGTTTCAAATACTCATGACAAGCAATGTATAACAAACATCGGAGATGCAAACCCAGCTCACTTGCACCTGAGCTCTTGTATCCAGGCGCGTAGCCAGGGTCTTCGGCCCGGGGGGGGGGGGGCAAAATGAAAATTTTCGTCCCGATTTCATGATTTTTCAAACTAATTGTAGAGGTGGGTTCCCCCCCCCCTTCTTTTGGGTCCAGTTTATCATCCCGGGACAAGTCTGGAAGCTTCGGAATAGAATTGGGGGCATGAGAATAAATTATCGACTTGATATTCAAATGGCCTTATCAGTATGCGAACTTATAGTCACGATGATCACAATTTAACTATTTACCATAACTCCTTTTGATGAAGCCGGGGTGAACTGTCAGTGGTAAACTCGGTGTAAGATCGAGGAGGAATCATTCTTGAGGGATCAATGCCTTTCTTCAGAGAGACCCTTTGAGACTTTATCATCGCGGAGCGCCACCACAAGTTGGCGCGAAGCGTACAGGGAATATTTTGGCCAAAATGCCTTCCCAAACTACACTGAGGAAATGATCCTTCCCGGGGTGTTGTACGTTACACCAGTGGCGTGCGCAGGATTTGTGAGGTGGGGGTAGACTGTGAGTTACACCGACTGGCACAGAGAAAAGTCCAACTGGCTAGACGCAAACTATTAACAGGGGCGTAGCAAAAAAAAATGTCAAGGAAGTGGGAGGGACGCAGCTCATAGTAAATCTCTCAGCGCTCCGCGCCAACCGATGGTGGCGCGGGGCGCAAGGAAATTTTGGTCCAAAATGCTTCCCAGATGGCTGGAAATGGCACTTCCCGGGCCTATTTATCGCATATAAAAAGGGGAAATACTAGCACTATTGTAAAAAGTAAACATAATAAAATAGTAAAAATAAGGTGGGCGGCTAGGTGCCCTCTTCCTCCACCCCCTGGCTTCACGCTTGCCTAATGACCAGTATAAAGGTAGTCATCTTTATAACTAGATGATTGACCGTTCTTCAAACTGCTATTTGTTTAGTGATTATTGTTATAATAGAGAGACAAAAAATTGATTGTTCGCCGTCCCGGGGGAGGGGAATTTTTGCTTTTAGAAGCTCGCTGAGATGAAAAATGGTGCTATATTTGACACATTCTGAAGCATGTTAAAACACCCATAACGGCCAATTGGGGGAGGGAGAGTGCGCCTGATGCTCGGCCAGTCTCGGTCAGACTGCTTCCGATTCCCCCGACTAGCTGATTTTCCCCCGACTACTTACAACGGTGGGGGCCATGGCCCCGGCCCCCATTGCGCACGCTACTACGTTACACTCCAAAATTACTACATATTTTGGGTTATATATTTTTATTATTTTGGGCATATTTTGGGTGCCAAAGTCAGCAACACCAGGAGGTCCCCTGAGAACAAAATAAAATGTAAGTGCATAGAGCTAAGATTTATCACTTTATATCTAGTCAGCTGGGAAAGCAAAATATGGGTGGAGCTTGCCCATGTTATATTCAGATTCATGCTTACAGTTTCTCTTGGCAATTTTTCTTGACCACTCATTAGGGTTCTGACACCAAACCCCAATAAGTGGCAACACAACTGGATACTTTCCGCTCATTGTGTGACTTTGAAAGAAAATCTGCACCGGGACATTTATTTTAAGTATTCCTTTTGATAGTGATTAAAAATAAAAATCGGGACGGTAGCTACTATCCCTATAGCTCCCACACTGACAGCCTTTACGTCCCTTTTTCTATTCCCTTACTCTGACTGCTCTGCTTCATAGTCTGTCCTTCCGGACTCCCTAGTCGTCTAACGCTCTCTATTCCCTTTCCTAGTTCATCTTTTCCTCTTTCTCATGCACAATCTGCCTCGCTTCGTCCCTCGTCCCGTTTCTGCCTTCTTAGCCCTTCTCTTTCTCATTCCCTTTGGTCTTTTCCACAGTCCCTAGCCCTACCTGTATCAGTATACTCGTCCCGTTGATATTTGAACCAGTGCTCTACCTTATCAAGCCCGTTTCACTTCTCTCCATCCTTTCCTTCCATTGATAATGATTCCTATTGTTATTATTTTATTTCCCTTTTCTCCTGTTATTTTCCCTTTTTTCTGTTTTTCTCCCTTCTTCCCATTTCCTCTTCCCCTTCCCTTTTCCTTCTCCCTCTTTTTCCCTTCGTTTATTTATTTTTTTTTTTTTCATTTTCCCGCCGTCCCGATTTTACTTCGATTTTTCGCCCGGGGGGCAGTCTGCCCCCTGCCCCCCCCCCTCTGGCTACGCTACTGCTTGTATCATTCAATATACGCTTAGACTACTGCATTTTTTTCATAGTGTAACGCTCGGGCCGACCTCTGGCCAAGGTCGTGAGGAGCGTTTGGGGAGCAGTGGCGGAGCCCTGCGGAGCGGCTCTCCGGGTTATTCCCTTGGCTTAGGTATTCCTTTAGTTACTGTAGTAATAGTAGGATTAGCCGCGCGCTGCATAGACCATTATTTGCCGTTACGCGAATTATTCGCCGTCACACCGTCATGTTATGGTGATATTCATTGCGTAACAGTTTGTCGTACGATCGTAAAATTCATTCATGTGGGATGGGTGCAGATGTTTCCAGGTAATTTCCAATTACGGATTTAAAATGTATTACGTTCTCTATGGGATTACCGGAGTTTGGGAAAGCTGTACTCTTTTGGGAACAATTTAACGTCAAAGAAAATCATTGTGAGTTTATGCAAATTAGATCCCGTATATAAGGATGTTCTCAAAGGAAACAGGACACACCTTAATGTAGTTTCTTGGCAGCAAGGTCCTGAGTATTTTTCGGTATATTGGCAGGCTTATGCCCTGAACCCAGTACCGTGTGAAGCAGGCCTCTGAAGTTGTATTTCATCGTTTTTCTTTTACTTCTCACCGTATTTCATCGTTTTTCTGTTACCTCTTGGTGTATTTGAGAGCTGATATATTTATCCTTGTTTTAGGACGAAGAAGTCCACTTACGTTTATTTGATAGCCAGTTGCGGGAATACACCGTTTTATACTTACTTGGATTGTTTGGGTAATTTTTACTTGTGTTTGACTCCGCGCTATTCCGCCGACCCTGTGGACAGTCATAATACTACATCTTAGGCCAAGAACTCCACCCTGCAAGTCACAACGCTACCGATGAGAACCTTACACCCCCAAAATCGTTACAATATGTTTCCACATCATCAAACTCATACACTAAACGAAACCATTCAATTGAGCTGTCCCGCCGGGTTTCCCGATTTTCACCCGAAATTCCCATTAAATTGAACTACTTCATTCTTGAATACGTCCAAGTGGAAACTGGAGCTTCAGATCTACAAGTAAGGTCAAATATATTTAGAAAATGCAATTTGCAAAAAAAAAATGAGCAAAAAAAAATGACCACAAAATGCCCAGATTTGAACACATAGGCAAGGCTAAGAACAAGGCCGTAGATTGCACCATTTGCGATCTAAGCCCTCCTAAATTGTCAAAATTTTCCCAAATGAGGAGACACCCCCTCCCCTTAGACCCCTCCCCCAGGACGGCAATCACAAGAGCCCCCTGGACAGAAAACAGACCAGTGGAGAACCTTGTTCGATAATATAAACTAGCGCGGATCCAAGGGGGGGGGCTTTCCCGGCCTCAGCCCCCTTTTTCGCCACATTAACAATAACAAATACGCCAAAATTAACATAATGTAAATCTAGGAGAACATTCAAGGGGGCTTTCAGCCCCCCCCCCCTAAAATGTCTGGATCCGCGCCTGATAAAGCTATAAGAACCATATATGGCCATCCCTTACTCTCCCGGGATCATCACGGACGTCGCTCAGAGTTGAATCAGGGTACTGGTTGAATAGTGTTCTCCCAGGGAGCTGTAAGGGCTCCCTGTGTATTACGGCCTATTAAGGACTATTCATAATTTCAGTACAGCGCTATAAAACTATGAAAGGAGAACCAGGGAGCTGTGAGCTTAATACAAGTCCGCCATGGCGGGCAGTGTATTTTTTGTGCCTGTGTACAGTATGTATTTCGTGAACACATATTGTATCAGTACAGTGTATACACTACTATGTATCCACTACTCGACAAGGCCTTCCATTTGTTTTACTGTACGACGACCGGAGTTCCCGCGACACCAAGTGCCCACGAGATGTGTGTCATGAACAACCATGCGCAGTTATGTTAGTTATTCATGAGCCAGGTATGCATAACTCATAATTCTTCCATTGCCATCAAGTAAAGCGGCGAACTGGGTGTTGTCATCGTATGAAAAAAAAATCGCTGGCAGGCAAGCCCAAAGCCTGTAGTGTGATAACTTCCAGAACAAAAAGACTGAACAGAGTTACATCATAATGCTTAATGGCTTACGATGATGTAATAGGCGCCGACGTTCACAAGTGGCGTCCCGCGATTCGTACGCTAAGATGGTCCGTGGAAGTTGGGGAGGGGGGGGGGGGGGGTTGGGAGACCAAAATTAAGATATAAAAAACACAGGGCCTACTAAAATGCGTTTCTGGTGATTAAGTTTGATTTATTCAAAAATGCACAAAATTTCCTGTTTTAGGAAGTGAAACCCCATCATCTAAATGGCATGTTGCATTTAAAACATACCAATCTTCTGCTATATTTTCAATTCTACGGTGCATGATGGGAAATCTGTGATGTCATCTGGGCACATTGATAAGACACAGCTTTTGTATTTCTTTTTAATGTTCAGTATGTAATTTATTTTTATGCTTTAACACGCGAACATAACGTTTTTCAAGATATTCACAATTTTCCACTACATAAAATATACAGACCATTACGCCCGTAATTCATATCGAAAACTTCAAATTTCGTCTCTTCGTTTATTTATGTGTTTTATTTGCGGAAAATTAAGAGTAACAATCATCTGTCTGATAAAAACTATGATAATAGAGTACGGTATGGGGGTTTTATGTTTTTTAGAGAGGGAGAAACCCCCTTGCCGACATATGCTTATGCCAGAGGGTAGCTAGGATGAATTTTTAGGGGGCCAGGTATCAAAGGAGGGGGGTTACAGCATTGATCGCCTCCTTAATTCTTACAAATTTTATAAGGACACACACAATTTCTGGGGGGCCTACCAAACATCTGGGGGAGCCAGCTCCCCCCTCCCCCCCCCATAGCTACGCGCCTGGCTTATGCTGACATTTTTGTTGGTTGGTTTCTTGACAGTTCAGCAATTAGCATCTTATCGCATGTAACTGAAATTCAAAACTATCAAGTTCATTAAGGGTGCATGGAGAACACCCGGCCCGCAGGCGGTATGTGACCTGCGTTTGGAGGGATCATTGATCTGGGCCTGCGAGACAATTCACTGTTAGAATTCATTAATTGACGTAACTATTGCTGTATCACCATTTAACCAGTAACATAGGCGTACGAAGCGGGGGCAGGGGGCAGACTACCCTCCAAAAATTTCCGAGGTCGAAAATTCGGGCAGGAAAGGACAAAAATTCGGGCACAGAACAGGTGAATTTCCGGCAGAGATGAAGTAAAAGTGAAAAGATTGCCCGAATTTTCTACTGAGTTCCCGAATTTTTGATCGAATGCCCGAAAAATGTGCAAAAATTTTAGCGCGCTTCGCGCGCATGTAGTGGTTTGGTGGTCTATTTTATGTACCTGAACTGCAACGAAATTAGGGTAACTTTTTGACATTCGGGCAAAAAATTTTCTGCCCCCAAAACTGCAAGAGTCCCGTACGCCTATGACCAGTAGTACCAAAGGAGGGGGACAGGAATTGTGGTGCCCCCGTTGGAGAATTTTCCAATTCAATTTTCAGCAGCCATAGTTGAGATAGTTGGTATGATGAAGTGTGTAATCCCCGACGGCGTTCAATCGCCCCGACGGCTTAAACCTTTGTTGTTCTCAAGGAGGACAAATTCTTCCATACGAACACAAAATTTTTAAGCGCTTCGCACGCTGTTTAGTTTCTTTGGTTTACTTTTGTAATTTGCTTTCATGTATAGTAAACAATCAATGCCTTCCACCTTACCAAGTAACCTAGACATAAGCCTACGTATTTATCCTTCATAGTTTCTGTTCGTTAAGGTTCGAAAGTTCATCCTCAATCGCATGCTTGACTTCTCGCACGATACAATGAAAAAAGCCTGTAAATCCCGTCAAAGCGGGTTCTATTATTGCTCACCATCAATATAGATTTGTCAATATGTAGGTAGGGCAGTTAAAATTTTTGGCACCCTTTGCTATTCTGCAGACCATATAAGCCTATATGAAAACACTACATCAACACTTCACTGCTACAGACTACAGAGTGAGCTGTGTCAGTGGGAAGTGAACAACGGTGGTATGTTTATAACGAAACTGTGTTCATGCTTTCATTTTGCATTATGCATTGCCTCGTTTCACGGTCGACGTATGTTGGTTTCCTTTCTAGTGCATGAATACACGTGAGTAGTTGAAATATAATAATCATAGCACCAGTTTGCATCTAAGCTTCTTCTAGGTGCAAAAATTGCAAAGACAAGGGTCACACCCCTCCTTACAGACACCACCTCAAGGATGGCCAACTCGAATGTCCAAGTGGTCTTTCATCGGAAAAGTTCCCCCACCCCGGGAATCCCGGATAAAATGGTTGTACCGCAACGTGAATTTATTTTTCTGTTGGAAGTATATTAATTTTCTTCAACATGAGACCTTAAATGAAGAATGTTTAGATGCACTTACAAGTTTGGAAAGTGTCATGCCCTGCAATCTGGGAGCCATTTGGGGCAATGCTGGGTCATAACTTTGCGTTAGTATAGCAAAACTGGCATTTGGCATGTTGGAGAATAATATAAAAAGGCATGCAGGCCACACACATGACAAACTTTACCTCGACTGGCACAGCAACAGCAATTACCAGACAACTCCCACCCAGGCGATTCCCCGGACAACTGCCCCTGACCACACCCCTTGAAAAATTTCCACCCGGCCCAATTCCGAAATTTGTCGTGGTGTTGCTGTCCGCAGGACAATAGACCTTATGCATGAAGTCACAGAGACGAAAGTGCTCCCTCGTTTGGAGGCAAGCGCGTGTCACTGCAACTTACACCAACCAACGAAGACAGCTGATTTGTAAGCCAATCGAATACGAGCGCATTTCTACTACACGCGCGTGCGAAGTCTACGTTACGCGTAGAATGTGTTCATAGACCCTATCAGAGAAATCCTAGGCTTTAGCTAAAGCTTAGGATTTCTCTGAGACCCTATGCATATGATATCACAATGGAGAAAATGCTCCCTCTTTTGGAGGAAAATGGCGGAAAAGCGCGTATCATTGCAAGTTACACCAATAAATGCAGACAGCTGATTTGTCAAGCAATCCTATACGCGCGTAAGTCTACTACACGTGGGGCGAAATCCACGCCGTTGGTGCACGTGTGCTTCACTGTTTTCACCCAAAATGACGTCAGTGTGATGTCCCTGATGCACAGTTTTGCCTCCAAATGACGTCGCATGACGTCAATGCATAAGGTCTATTGTCTTGGTTGCTAGCCTTGGCTAATTGTTCGGATGAGAATTGTCCAGGGAAAGGATAGCCCGAGGATGGGTTTGTCGGCCACTATCAAACAAAGATAATGGCCTGCAGGGAGTACGGTCATATAGCGTTCCTTCCTTCGTAAAATGGTTATACCCAGAGGAGTTTTCTCATAGACGTACCAACCGGCAGGTCACAGTAGTCAGGGTAGCCCTGACGCGAAGGACGGCAACTGTTGGTTTTTTTCACTTACCCTCGAGTAAGTAAAAGACCAAAGAAAGCATATCCCTCGAGACAAGGTTACCCTGGTGAGGGGAGGGCATCCATGGAGTTCGGCCAAAACCCATTTCTCGAACTTCTGGGGAAAAATAAGGCAATTCTCTCGGGCAGTATAGCCTAGGCCTTCTCGGGCAAAAACGGTTCAACCTAAAAGAACAATCACCATGACTATGCGTCTCATACGTAGGCTAGGCCTATTCGTCACCGCAGAACCCATAGCCTCTGGGATGTAGTAGGCCCAATGCGTTGTAGGCCTTTGTCTATGGCTGAACCTTCGAACGGAAACAAAAAGGTCTTCCAGGGACCTGTCACACGGATCTAAAATCAAGTCAATGATTGGGACAGGCCAGAAAAATCTAGGCCTATTTAGGCCTATGCCTGTCGGCTGTACTTTTCATCTACAGGACTCTGCAATGATGTGGACTCCCGTTACGCTCGACTAATTTTTCTGCAAGTTCACAGTTTGAGTAAATTACTAAAAGAATGGCTGCCCCTCACTTGTTTCAACTACAAGATTGACTTTCGTAAATTACCATGCATGCAAAACTGTTTACAGATCTGTGTTGTATGCTGAATGGAATTACAAAACCTCCATTGGCAACTACCTTTGACAACAGCAGTGTAGATAAATAACTTGCAAAGCGCGTGAACAGTCACAGCTGTTGTTATGTGGTATTATAGCAAATTCATCGTTGCACTAAAGACACTGAATTCTGTAGCACATGAATGAACTCCTGTTAACTAAACCGACCAAAACGCGCCGCAACCTGGCAACCATGCATAGCTGAATAACAATGTAAAACAGTCATTGTACAGTTACGAAAACTGTTTCACATTGTAGTTATAAGTGTTGTTGTATAAACAATGCATGCAACTTAAACTTTACAGCTACCATAACTTCTGTGTCTTTTTCGTCTGGTAGTCTAAATTTGCGCCCATCTCCTTATCGCAAGACCATACTGATAGCGCGCCGTCCTTTGACTAAATACACAAGACTCATATATCATATATAGTTACAATAACAGCTACAACATCCCTTATAATGTGCTATTCTTATAGATTTTTGTTAACTCGTTTTAAAAGTGCCTTAGTCAACTAACACTAAAATATACATACCGATTCACACCTTTGAAATTCTCAGTCGTAAAATAGTGCGACCATAAACTACCGTAACAAGTGGTCCATTCCTGCCACACAGTACTTCACACAAACAGTATAGCAAAATAGTTAATACAACAGAAGCCGTCTGCAGTCTGTATAGTTCCCTCTTCAAGACAGTAAGATTATTTCCTGCAATTCATGACATAAATGTTGTTTCCCTCGATGTATTTTACAGCCTCCCTTCCGAATGGCAACCAGAAACACTTCTAAACCACGAAATCCGTTGGTGTACAAGCAATCATTTCTTTCCGTGTACCAGTGTTTCCGACCTGTAACAGGATTGGCTGTACATGCACAGTGACTTTGAGCCAGGCTGACTTACCTTTGAAAAGAGATTTCACCTCCCACACGTGAAGGTGGAAGTTTTAAGTTTGTCGCTTGCCAGAGGTTACTTAATATAGTTCTATACTGTAAGGGGCATTAGATCATAGATAAGTTCAACAGGAGACATTTCTGTTTATGGAAGGGACAATGATGATGTGATTACAGGCTGAAAACTTGCAGAAATCGACTAAGTAAAAGCTGAAACATTCTGAATGAGTCTTTTTATACAATCTCACAAACAGTTGAATGATAACAGGCTTCACCCACGTGAGAAATGTTTTTGTTCCTAATTATCATCCATTCATGTAGAGTAACCCAACATAAGGTTGAGCTACTGCTTATTTACTACAAAAGATGATTTACGAGGCGGAAATCTTGTGGAACTTGGAAATGGTGGGTGGGTCGGAAAAAATGTCAACTCCTTTTCAAATTCTTTTGAACAAATTACAGCAAATTTTGACTAAATCAGCCTGTACTCGGTATACTGAAAACCTAACCTAGTCCTAAACTAGTCAGGATGGTATCTCTCCCGACTAATTTGACTGACTAGCGTAAAATTAGTCGGTGGATTAGTCAGTGATCACAAACTAGTCAGTTGATTAGTCGGTGTCACCTGACTAGTTTAGGTTTTCAGTTTATATATATATATATATATATATATATATATATATATATATATATATATATATATATAATATATATATATATATATATATTATATATATATATATATATATATTATATATATATAGGCTACTAGGGCATTGGCAATTCGACATTTGCTGGCCTCCCTTCTATATGTCATTTCTTCACTTACACATTTATTTCTTGATGTAAGCCTCCTAATGTGCAACTAAAATCATGTTTTTGCTTTTAGGGACAGGTCGTCGTTATTTTCGTGAAGTTTACCACAAATTCAGCACCTAAATTTGTACGAAAATGTCATGTAGAGTCATAGGCGTAGGAGCCCAAGTTAATGGGGGGGAGGGGGAGGGGAGGGGGCTGTAACGACTTGCCCGAAAAATATAACCAAAAATTTCCGCACGCTCCACGCACTTTCGACATGTTAATGTACTTATCATATAAGCATACATCCGTCATTACACCGCATGCCAATTACATACAATAGCCTAATTTGCCGTGTTACTACCTCCCATATTGGTTTTCATTTTGGCGGAAGTCGTTACAATAATAATGATAATAATCAGTGGTGTAGCCCAATTTTCTCTCATGTGGGTGAGGGGCAGTCATTATGTTGTGTGACGCCGATCTGGGGGAGGGGTTTTAGGGGAAGGGGCTTCCCCCTCCCCCTTTGAAAATTTTTGAAAAATTAGATGTCCTTAGATGCAATCTGGTGCCACGTATGCTCCCCTTGAAGTAAAATTTGTGTAAAAAAATTGACGTATTTTAGGTACTAAAATAAGGTCGGCATCACCCCCTCCTCTTTGTAATTTTTTGAAAAATTAGGTGTCCTTACATGCAATCTGGTGCCACATATGCTCCCCTTGAAGTAAAATTTGTGTTAAAAACGTTTACGTCAGTATCTTAGCCAGGATTGTGTCATGGGGAGGGTTTTGGAGTACGACATGAGGGAAAGGTCTAAGGGGAGGGGGAATAAACGGCTATTTTAGGTCTCCAGATGCAAAATGGTGCAATGTTTGTGCCTCAAATGTAATAAAGTTTATAGTTATCATGTGTCTTTTGCAATTATTATTTTTTCCAAGGTTGGATCATGGGGGGGTTTCAACCCCCAAAACCCTCCCCGTGGCTACGCCACTGGTTTACGTATTTTAGGTACTAAAATAAGATCGGCATCACCCCCTTCTCTTTGAAAATTTTTGAATCGGCATCAGTGAGGGTGAGGCATAGCCAATGGCCCCTCAAATACACCACTGATAATCATAATATCAGTTGAAACATTAAAAACACACTGGTGAATTAACACCGAATATGTAGGTGCTGGTGCAATTCAAATCAGAACTTTATTTTAATTGCCTAGGAAGTTTTTCAAACTATTGATTACCTTTAGCTACATCATTGCATTGTTTTTCAGTAGGTGCCCAAAAAATTCTCAGCATATTGCCCGAATTTTCACCAATTTTGAGCTGTAGTCCCCCAGCCCCCGTCTCCTACGCCTATGTGTAGTGTAAAATTTACCTTGCAGTCTCTGAAACACTTATTGACGAGCTACATCTGGCCTATATTATATAAACTGTTCACGCGTATACCTAACCAGGATTTTCAAAATGGGGTTTCGCTGAGCTTGAGCAAGGAGCTATAATGGGAATTACATATTGAAAGTGCTAGGCTACAAGTATATTGACCGTAAGAAATAGAGGACTGGGAGAAAAGGGTGGCATCATGGTTTTACCAACGATGAGCACTAACCTCATGCCCCGACAAAGGACGGGAGAACAAAGACAGAAGGGAATGAGAAGAGCCGGCATGTTTAAGGGCATAAACAGTCTCCCCAAACTTATTTTGAAACAACTGTACAGCTAAATCTCACGTTCCCCTTATTTACCTTCAAGGTATCTTTCATGATATGTTAGATTAGAACATAAGTATTACAATTTTAGGGTAAACCAATAGACGGGTTGGGAAATTCGGTACTTCCGGTCGGGTCACAAGGTCAAGTGTACCATGACAACGGGCAACGTGTTTAGCTCTGCGTGCTCAGCATGCAACACCCGCGCTGGGACACTGTAAGCGTGGTACACTTCACCTTTGACCCATTCCCATATTGCATTGCGTGGAAACATTTTCCCAACTCGTCTATTACATATACTCTGCCTGAATTTCACAGTTCAATGAGAAAATATTGTCACATGACTCATACGAGCCATTCATGAAATAGGATACCAGGGTGCACTAATCCAAATTGAGGTGACTGCATATTTTTGCGAGGAAGACGGCGTGGAGGAGGGGGTACCCCAGCGGTGGGGGTGGGACTCGGCGAAATTTTCCAAGGGAGCCGTAATCCGTACAATCCAACACGTAAGCCCGAAGACAGAGTCGCCCCGACGATTTGTTTACGTTTGCTCTTAGGAAGCCTTGAGGGCAGATACTTCAATAACAAAAAACCCAAAGTTTCCAAATTTCCTCAATAAAACCCGAATTTTTCAAATTCTTTCTCATAAAAATCGGAACTTTTCAACTTTTCTTCTACAAACATCACAAATTTTCAAATGTTTGTGAATAGAAGCCACAAAACATTTTTACGTTCGGCATCCTTCATTCAACCCTTTGTCGGGGCTTAGGGTGGCTGCCCTTCCTTTGGGGACCAAGGTCCCCCTGTCGGGCAAGTTCTGGCGCTACACCTGTCTCACAGAAAGAAATTCAGTCATTTGTTGCACTAGAACAAATTTTTGGTTCAAACTTTCAAACATTCAAATGATGCAAATTCAGTAACTCTTTTTAATGCAAAATATTTTGAGGAGATAGAGGTATTGCTTGAATTTATTGGTTAAACTGGATGATTAAAGCTATTTTTCTTGTTATGCCATGTTGGTGCATTTTAAACGCATCTGAGAGTTGTCACGGACGCTTAGCTAGGATTTGCACAAGAAACTTCAGGTTGAAATCACCGAACCGTGCAAAAAAGACTGACTCGAGGCTCTGGCATGCAGAAACCAACAATTTGGGCCAAGGAGACCGATATATTGGTACATAGTTGGGATATACCGGTGTGAAGGCAGAGGGTATAAAGCCACCGAAGCTCTGGCTATTTACAAAATTGAAAGCCTCAGAGTAAAGAGTGAGGGTGGGAAGGGGGAGGTCGCTGAAGTAACAAGGAGGTTTGCTGGAAAAGGAGTTTGCCTGAACCTTAACTCCCCCCCCCCCTTCGATACACGCATCGAGAGGGTTTCTATCTTGATGAAGATTTGGATAAGGACCTACCTTCAATTCGTGTTCGAAGTTTTGCATTTCGGTATGGGTTTTTATAGCTTATTGAGGAAGTTTCGTTTTGCTCACTGTGAAGGTTCATCCTCCATGTTACCACATATAGGCCTATTGTTGGAGTTGTTTACCTCATTTATTCTTTAAATTTGAGGCGAAATCATGTAAAATTTTTCTTCAGTTGAGAACCAACATAGGCTTTCCTGGGATGATAATGTTCAACTCCAGTACAGTTGGGTACAGTTGTACTTGGGTTATTCAAGGCAAATGGAGAGTTCTCCGAACACCAGAAATACCAATTGCTACGCACATGATTTACAGATACGCATATGTCGACATGAACAGGACGACCCACGTCATTTAATCACTCAAACATACGACTAAAATTGCACAAAATGTTCTTATAACTGTAATTTTGTGGCGCGCATCGCGTGCATCTATATTTGTTAAACTGAATGAAGGAATCCTTCTTGGGAAATGTAATTTACAACTGTTGTTTCAACCTTCATTTTCAAAAGCTATGACAACTGCGGCCTTGAGCAGGGCTGTCAACTCTCACGCAATTCGCGTGAGAGTCACGCATTTCGGCGCAATCTCACGCTCTTACGATGAAGCATCAGTTTCTCACGCAATATCTCAGGATAATGTAAAACATTTCACTGATAACGCAAACACTGGGTTGGTGTGGGTAAAACGTTATCTGTCATGCTACCTGAGTTATACACTGGCCTATCATTACTCAAAGATTTGAAACACGAGACTAGGCTAGGCTTGATATATCTCTATATGCAAACTTGTAATTAGGATAGCATAGTAGCCATCAAGTAACTGTGAAGAAAAAAGTATCGTACAGAAGAACTATACAAGAAAAGTTTTCGAAATTATTAAACAGGGCTTAGAGTATTTTACACATGCGTTGAAATTATTTTATGAAATGAATGTCATCTAGATGATTTTGGATGGCATTCAGTTTACGTTTGAGGTGGCTGCCCTGAGGCTGAAACACCTGCAAACTAATGTGTACTAGTGTAGTATCTTGATTTGAAATTTCTGAGGATTCGGAGGGATCGCACAGGCGCCGATTTTGGACAACTTTCTCAGGGTTAAAGAAGCGTATGTATTGTTTATTATAATCGATTTTAAAAGATAATAAAATTAATGTTGGTCACCTTCAAGTTGTTCTATTTTGTTACTTGCATCAGGTTTTCTTTATGGGGTGAACATTTGGGATATATATATTTTAGCTCCTACTAGAATACCATGCTTGTGTTGAGCGGGGGCATCCCACGAGACCGAAGGTCCACGAGACCGAAGGTCCGCGAGACCGAAGGTACGCGAGACCGAAAATCAAAAACAAAAAGAGTCCACGAGACCGAAAATGAGAAAAGGTTTGTGTATAGTAATAATTATCACATACGAATACGTTTTTTTTTATAATAATGAGTACGTATACGTAATAAATAGTGGCCGTGTGACGTAGCGTGAAGTAGCGAGTGATTAATTGGGTCATGACCAGACCCCTGGCAAGAATAAATAAACCCAAATTTTACTTCCAAAGTTTTCACCGCACACAAAATTATTTAAAAATCATCTCAAAGGGGAGGGGAGAATCCTTCCGTTAGACGCCTTCCTCTTTGACCCCTCTCTCGGAGCATCGTTCACAAAGTCACGATCCCCCTCAGCTGAATTCTGGTTACACAACTGCGCACGTACGTATATCCTTAAAAGTTCCGGTCCCGCTATCGGGTTTTAAATTTCGGCCTCGCGGACCTTCGGTCTCGCGAACCCTATTTCATTTTCGGTCTCGCGGACCCTATTTCATTTTATCGGTCTCGCGAACCTTCGGTCCCGTGGACCCTAATTCATTTTCGGTCTCGCGGACCTTCGGTCTCGTGGGCTGTAAACCGTGCGAGCTATTGTTATCTTGGAGTAATGAAACACATCACTCCAAGATTGTGATCATGCATGCAGTGTCACTCTATCAACATGCAAATCATCGGTTTGTTTGAAACTTGGACACGGTGTTACTTGGGTAGTGGGTCAATTGGAATGTTTAGGAATTTATGGTCTTAGGTCCCATCTGGGCCCTATGGTCCATTTTATGAAATTCTTCACCTCCTTCAGTTCAGATTCTCATGTACAATGTTGATGGTTTGTCATAGTGATAAGAGTTAGCAGTATACCTTCAGCCTCAGGGTGTTCAGGAACTTGTGGCCCAAGGCCCAAGATGGTTCGTAGGGTCCATGTTGTGAAATATTGCAAAGTGACTAACTGTGTCCTCCAATTAATGTTAAACAGACTTCTGGACCTGTCAAAATTATGCTCGGTTGGTGATCTACTTATGGTATTCTGGAACTTTTACTCCAAGGTTCCATGTGGGCCATATGTCCCATTTTATGAAAATCTTAAAAATGTTTCTTCAACTGCAGATTCTCATGTACAATTTACGAAGTTGATGGTTTGTCATTTATGATACTTGTTGGTGATACCTTCATGGTGTACAGAAATTTGGGTCTACGGCCCAAGATGGACCATAGGGTCCATTTTGTGAAATATTGCAAAGTGGTTAACCCCTCCTCCAGTTAATGTCAAACGCAGAGTTGTCCTGTCGTGATTTTCTGGTACAGTAGTTTTGATTAAAAAGGAAACCCTGTGACCCTTTTTTATGAAATTCTGCATGTGGAGTGGAGTGGACCATAGTCCCGGGAACGAATTATTCTCTCATTTATAATAGGTTTCGTTGGGCTTCATTCCACCTCCATTGATCAGGATATATCTATATTCGATTTTAGGCCGTCACTGGAAGGCCTTGGAATTTCCACTTTCTAGGGCTTATTTACAATGTGAACAAAATGTCTCCTTAACAGTTTCCAGGAACATGAAACATCCGAAAACTGGATATCCTGGACAAGCACGGAGGCACGGGAAGTGCCATTTCCTGCAATCTAGAGGTATTGTAGGAAAAAAGTCCTCCTGTCGGGACGCTCCGCGCGAACCGATGGTCGCGCTCCTTGTCAGTAATCCTCCCAGCGAATCTCACTCTCATCAGTCACTAAAAGTTGACAGCCCTGCCTTGAGTCCTCTCCCCTTAATACAATTCTCACATCGATTATCTTTTAGTCAGATCTTATGTTCAAAACTGTAAAAAATGCGATTTTCATTGTCTGTTTCAACCCGTATCCAATAAATATGAGGATAATTAAATAGCTTTACTCCCATAGGCTAATGTCCGTTTATTTAGATACCGGAGCCTTCAAATTTGCATGGCGAAACTTTGCTTCCTGTATCCTCGCCGAGGTGCAGCCAAGCACCACATCAGGGATGATAAAGTGGTGATACCTCCGAAAGGAGTAAAAGGACTTACACTAAATTTTCATAGATTTTGAGGTACTTAAAGCCCACTGAACTGCATTAAAGAGGGCTTCTTTTCCGCATTTTTCTGCAGCCGTCAGATGTATTTTGGTTTCTCCAATTTGAAGGCTTCCCCTTAGTGGCATACCTGGAAGGTAGTTGTCTCAACATTAATTCCTATTGGGAGCACGAGTGAATTTATATTTAAGCTCAGTGCAAACATTAACATAATCCGCTGTCCCCATTCACTCCCCCCCCCCCCCATCATTAATTCGTGAGTGCGAGTAAGGCTAACACAATGGTCAAATTGTAATGTCTATTTTTGTGGCCTGTTTTAGTGCGCTGCAATTACATTTTGGAGATAGTCAAATGCTTCATTCTAATGGTCACATTTTTATAAATACCCCAGAGCCTCTGCATGGGCTGCACTCCCTGGACCCCAGTGGATCGTTGTTCCTGGACCCTACCAGGGGCCCTAAAGTGGGCCCCTGGTGCCTAATACGTACAGGGGAGCGCTGCGCGTCACTAAGTTGCCTACAGAGACGCCCAGCTCTTCATTTTGGTGTGCACCTCCCAGTGGCGCCTCTAGGGTTTGGCGACTGGGCGCAGAACAGATGATGTCGTAATGCCACATCAGTCCTGCTAACCCCCAAGTCTGCGTGTACCTTTTTGTGCGTCCCTGCGATTATATACAGTAGTGTGGAATCCTTTTCGTCACTACATAAAGGTGCTGTCCTGAGAAATTTTTGTTAATTTAAGGTTACCTAGATGCAAAATGGTACTATCTTTGGAGTATTTTTTGAACTGATCGTATATGGCTGGAAAATATCCTTATTTAGTGAATTCTAATTTTTGGTTAGATGAAAGAGGAGAGTGTGCGTTCCTGCGACTGTATACAGCAGTGTAGGATACTCTTTTTGTCCCTACATAAAGGTGCCGTCCTGGGAGAGGGTTTTAAGGGAAGGGGTGTCCCCCTCCCCTTTGAGAAATTTTTGTTAATTTAAGGTTGCTTAGATGCAAAATGGTGCCCCTTCTTTGGGATATTTTTGGAACTGACCATATGTGGCTGGAAAATATCCATAATTTAGTGAATTCTAATTTTTGCTTAGGTGAAAGAGGAGAGTATGTTGTCTTAGAGAAAGTTATGTTGTCCACAAACCCCCTGAAGCCCCCTTTTGGCTACTTAAATGCCTTCTATTCGGGGAAAGTTTTTACGTAAAAATACGTGCGTGGAGTCCACAGAAACATTCTTGGACTATTACGAAAATTTTCCTTTGCTACATTGTGCATTATAAAAGGGTATCTACGGCTGACAGGCACCGGTTTAGTGGCTCCTGGAAGCTCTGGACTAATTACATAAAATGGAGCACTAATATGATGATTATTACCTGACATCCAAATGGTATATAGAGTATTATGCCGAGCACTTTACAACTATCGTATTTTTATTAAGTATGAACGAAAATCCACACGAACAGCTTCCAGCAATGGGGAACTGGAGGGAGAGTATAGGTGCAGGGAGGTGATATTAGGCCTCCCTGATGGGTAACGCAAAGGGGTTTAAGGACTAAAAAGCGCATTTCAGAATGTTTTTTTCGTCGTAAGTGTATTAACAATCACTATCTATACCGATAATGGCTGCGCGCGAAGCGTTCAGTAAAAATTTTTGAAAAAATGTATAACGGCAAACACGTACTTTCAACCTTCCTCAGGGGCGTCAATCCGTATTCACATGTGTGTGTGTGGGGGGGGGGGGGGCATACACGACTTAACACAAACCAGTCCCTTTTGTTCTGAAGAGGGGGTGTCTTCCTATAGGCTCCTTCCTCCCCCCCCCCCCTTAATCATGGTGACTGACGTTGACCTATTCTAATAATTATCATTTCAAAGTTAACATGACCATCATAGATGATCTGCCAGGTGAAATACACGGAGTCCATGGAATTACTTCAAGATGTTATTTTCATCATGTCACAAAATAGCTGAAACCACGCTTCGCAGCATGGATCATTGTCGGAGATCATGGACCCGACCAGGCCCGTTGCTAGGGTGATATGTTTGGGGGTTTGAAGGTCCCAAATTCCGACCGGCTGGATGCTTTTTCCAACTGAGTGGAGGCGTGTAAATTGCACTTTGTTTATGCGCTCTGCGTTTTGTATACAGGGCCGTAGCGAGCGGGGGCTGTCACACCCCCAATATTTGGTCGCCCGTCGGCAAATTTTCGGTCTGTCGGCAAAAGAGGAGAGGGAAAGGAAAAGAGGAGAGGAAGAAAGGAAGAAAAGAAGAGAGAAGAAGGGAAAAGAAAGGGAAAGGAAGGGAGGGAAAGGAAGACGGAGAATAAAAAGAAAAAAGAGAAAGAGAGAACGGGCCAGTCTGTCATCGGCTATTTCGATTTTCGGCTGCTCAGCTAATTGGCCCATTCAAGTTGAAGGCCCGTCGGCAAATTGATTATGCATGTCACGGCCTTATACGTCCGTATCAATGGCCGTAGATGTAGTTGGACGAGTGACTGAGTCCGTCGGGAACTCGGGAAAAGAAAGGGAATTAACGGCTTCCGTACAGGTGCACTATTTCGGGTCATATGACATTCTTGAAAAAAAAAAACACTTTCTGCACATTATTCCTCATTTTTATCATCACCATGGGGAGCAGCACCCGATTACCCATGGAGAGGGTATCCTTAGCCCGTCTTCCAAACCATAACCTTGACTTCAAACACATTTTGCAAACTTATGAGGATCCGGTTTACCCACAAACATCCTGAGAAAAAATTGATGCGTGCCGCGCTTGTCTTCCCTTCACTGCAATCTCCGGCTTTTAACTTTTGACACCGAAATGAAACAGATACAGAACCCATCTTCAGATCCTGACGTTCAAAGCATATTTTGAACGCTTGTGTTAAGATTCTGAATACTTTTTCTCCCCTTTTGAACGCCGGACGCCTATCCACTTATCGTATTTGAACGCCTGACGCGTCTAGTGTTCAAGTGCTGAACACATAGTGTTCCAATTCTGAACGACAGGTTCAGCTCCTGAAGTATAGGCCTAGTGGCATGACGGGAGAAATGAAATAGGCTAACACATTTGAATTAACCGATATCTTTGCACTGGATAATGCATTATGAACCAAAATATACCAATCCTGCATGAGACTTAATTTTTTACCGAGAGATTATGCTAAAACCTCAGAGCTTCCGGGGGCGAAGCCCCTCGGACCCCCACCAGGGCCCTAAGGCCGGTCCAGTGTTTTAGCCATCCCCTACTTGTGAGACAATGTCGGATAAACGGCGACAAATGTCGCACAAAAAAATCTGACACGCAAATTCTACCTGGGTGTAAATTTTGAGGTACCTCATTAGGGCAGAAATCCACTCAAATATTGCACCATTTGCGATCTAGGCACCTTTCAAATTCCAAAAATTTCCAAAGGGGAGGGGGACACCCCTCCCCTTAGACCGCTCCCCCCAGGCCATAGATCAGTAAATGTCGCATTGAGAAAACGTCCAGGCTAAAACACTGGCGGGCCTCTTGATCCCAACTGCTTAAAACCATAACGGCCTGACGAGAGGGATAGCCTAATACATTAAAATTAGTGGGAATCTTTGCATTTGATGATGCATTATGAACCAAAGTATATCCATCCTGAGACTTAATTTTTCACCCAGAGATATACTTAAACCTCACACTCTTGAGGGCTTCGCCCTCCGGGATCCACTAGGGCTCCTTAATTTTTCACCCAGAGATATACTTAAACCTCAGAACTTCCGGGGGCTGCGCCCGCTGGACCCCACCAGGGTCCTTAGGCGGGGTCCTGGACCTTACCCGCTAAAGCTCGTTTTCGTACTACGCATTACCAGATCCGTCGGCAAAACATAATCTCCACACCCCCCAACCCAAAGATAAATATGCTTTGAACGCCAGGATCTGAAGATGGGTTTTGTATCTGTTTCATTTCGGTGTTCAAAAGTTAAAAGCCTGAGATTGCAGTGAAGGGAAGACACGCGGGACACGCATTAATTTTTTCCCCAGGATGTTTGTGGGAACCGGATCCTCAGAAGTTTGCAAAATGTGTTTAAAGTCAAGGTTAGGGTTTGAAGATGGGCTAAGGATACCCTCTCCATGGGTAATCGGGTGCTACTCCCCATGGTGATGATAAAAGTGAGGAATAATGTGCAGAAAGTGGTTTTTCAAGAATGCCATATGAACCGAAATAGTGCACCTATACGGAAGCCGTAAATTTCCTTTCTTTTCCCCGAGTTCCCGACGGACTCAGTCACTCGTCCAATTACACCGACGGCCGTTGATACGGCCGTATAAGACGGCCGTATAAGGCCGTCACATGCATAATCAATTTGCCGACAGGCCTTCAACTTGAAAGGGCCGATTAGATATTAGATAAAGAGCCGAAAATCGAAATAGCCGATAACAGACTGGCCCGTTCTCTCTTTCTCTTTTTTCTTTTCATTCTCCGTCTTCCCTTTCCCTCCCTTCCTTTCCCTATCTTTTCCCTTCTTCTCTCTTCTTTCCTTCCTCTCCTCCCTTCCTCTTCTTTTCCTTTCCCTCTCCTTTTTTTTGCCGACAGACCGAAAATTTGCCGACGGACGACCAAATATTGGGGGGTGGGGGTGACACCCGCACACCCCCCGTTCGCTAAGGCCCTGCTGAGAATTCGTAAACAGCTTTCAACTTTTGTTTCTGCGCTCCTGCGTGAGTTGCTGCCGGAAATTATTGATAAGAAGGATAATATTGAGGTAAGGTTTGAAGCGCGCGGAGCGCGCGAAAATTTTGATAGGTTACAAAGGATTTACGATAATTCTGATAGTTTGAGTACCATTTGTGATAGAAAATGGTTACATCCATCACTCCATCGCAAAACACACCTCACACTACCCCCTACAGAAATCTATAACGTCTTTTGGGATCATTTTAAAATTTTCAAAAAAATATTCTGAAATCGATGGGGGGGGGGGGACACGCCCCCATGCTGGTGCCACTGGCCCTTCTGGCAGACCACTTGGCCTCCCAGTCCCCCCACACACTTCGAAAAGACTGGGGTCACCACTGCTTGTTACTGTTACATGAAATTGTTCAATCAAACATGGAATCAGGGTGGTACAGACTTAAGGTTAGGCGCAAATTTGAAGCCGCCAGCAAAGTCAGGGACCAAAAAAAAGGGAATACATTCATCGAGAAGGACTATCATGCACGCAATGCCCGTATGGAAGATATCTGGCATCCTAAACACACCATAATACAGGAAATCTCACTCTGTACCAATCTTGACAAAATGTTTCACCGTATTTGTGCTTTGTTACATTCCGTGTCCTACCTAGCCTATGATAGACTGCCATTACTGAACCCCGCACAAAGTGTGAAACAAAATTAATAGTTCTTGGCCACAAGATGGATATCGATACTGACTGATAAATTACGGACAGGGTCCGGCACCTTTACTTGTTCAGTGTTGTAAGGAAATTTAAGAGAACTTTACAACAAAATAATATGACTCTGTTTACTCCTCTAACTCTTGGATGCTTTTTCTGTTTCTTCAATTCCTTTCTATCTCTTCAATCTCTCTCTCACTGTTCCCCTTTACCTTAAATCCCCTGACTGACTGATTTTCCCCCAACTGGCCAAGGAGGTGAGAGCATGTGCCCCTGCCCCCTTCAAACATGCTACTGCCCCCACCTGGCACCACCACTGCTTGGTGCTACCAATACTCTTGAGGGATCTCTTGAGGGGCCCTTCAAGGGGCTGTATCATTACCCAAGCCATATTTACGAATATGATCATATCTCTAATACAATTGGTGACTGCATTTCGATTGCCATTTATTTAAACAATAGCTTCATTCTGGTTGGTCAATGATGACTTAGGCAGTCAGGTTTGTTTCACACACAGTATTGTGTTATATGGCCTTGAGTAGTTTAAACTCATTGCAGACTACTGCAGCTTTGGCATGGAAGTGTGCTTGATACTGCAGGTGGTGTTTTTTTTTAGTTGAAAGGGCTAGAAGTAAACTTAGTAGGGAGTATGTTTACTGTCTGTGAGATGTTGCCCCTTATTTCACTTACAGGTGGGGCTAGCCCTCTTACTAAACATGTTGCATTCCACTTGAGGGTCTTTCATAAATACAGACTCAGTGTCTTTTTTTAAAATATTTTTAGGGGGTGGAGAGGGGAAAGAGGGAGGGGGTACAATGGTGTGGCTCAGTCCTTAGAGCAACATACCTATGTCACTGTCTAAAAATAACTGACAGGATTTCAAAACAGGGATCAGAAATTTATGGAAATAGGAAAGTGTATTCAAACAGTTGTAAATTTATCTATCAGAATCAACAAAACGTAGTATTTATAGAAGGAAAAGAAACTCACTTTATTTTTAGACTGACATGCAGATGAATTTTATAATTATGACATGTGAACAAATGACCAAATACAAGCACCTTGTAATTGTAGACTGAAAGTAGAAATGTGGATGGAAGAACAAATTTGAACATCTTAGATTACTTCGAGTATTCCTCACAGCAGTGTTAAGAAATGACAGTAACAGACAGTACAGACAGGAAGAATTGTAGGGTAGGGGGAGGGGGGGGGGGTGGAGGACACAACACTTGGGTGCTACAGATCAGTCAGCTAAGACTACTAGATCAGTGTTCAGCTTTTCACTGGGGTGGTATGGAAGAAAAGGTGGGACATGTCTCCCCAAACCTTTCAGATCAACTTTGGTTTTAACATTCTATCTTTCAGAAAGATCTGACACATTATAAATTTTAAAAATTTTGGCATTTGAATGAACTAAGATTTTATACATTTTAATAAAAAAGGACAACTGAATGTCTTGCACAAAACTTGCATTCTCATTTTGTTAGAAATTTAAGACAGTGTATTCTTTGTTTTGAATGTAATAATGCTTGACTGGAGAAAGACAGTCTGTGAGTTGATCTCTTTTTAATACTGATTGAGTCAAGTTCCTTTCAGAAACACTGTGTTGTGTACAACCATCATAATACCATACTCATTTTTAGGAATTGTTCTTGCTAAACAAAACCAAAATATTACAGAAGGAGGAAGACACATAAGCAAACATTCCAGAGTGACGTCTTTTTTTCATTTTGCTTTTTATGTCTTTACCATCAAAATACTGGTTAAGTGATCGACTTATGGTACCGCCAGTTTACAAATAACATGGCATGACAAACTCTCTCCATTAAAGATCAGTGAACATGCAACCAAAACAGCTATTCTACTCAACAAAATTAGATTAAGATTCCTTGATGAAATATCTGTTTGAATTATTTGAATGTTTTTTGCCGTTCTCAAGATACACCTCCACAATCTTTGACCATTTCTGAGATTTCTCATTTGCTGTGCAAAAATTGTGATGTTGAGTGTTCACAGGGTCTGTATTTCTTTTGATAATCTTTATAAAATATCTGTTAATTACTTATTAGCTAATTTCTAGTTTGGTGTTTAATTTGAACATTTTCAAATGGTCAACACCTACTTCCAAAATAACCCCCTCAGGATATGCTAATATTACAACTGTCCTTGGAATGAAGGTTAAACAAACTAAGGATGACATTTTACACACATGTCATAAGTCCTCTTTCAACATCACAAATTTGCATATGTAACTCATGTTTATTCATGAGAGGGGTGCAATAACAGTATCTGCCTTGTCAAATAGTTAATATTTGATGGATTTTTGGGATAATGGGAATTGCAACTATTTTTAACCTTTTCAATGGTGTTTACATCAAGCAGGAAAGTATGACATTCACACTACAGACCCTTAAAACAAAGATGGCAAATTTGATGGTAGGTAGCATGGTGTGTCTCATCATGTAACATCCTTCATTTTCACTCCCAGACATGCATCTTTGCATTGACGCTGCCATTCTCAGCTGAATTAAATATTCATAAAGAAGTCATGTGATCAGCCTTTATTTCCTCTGACGTAGCCAGCAATGTTTCATCCCTCTTCAAGAATCTCCTGGGCTCGCCTCATCCTTTGTAGTACCTCAGAGGGTCCAAGCATTGTTATCATATCAGCAACACTAGGTCCTTCCTGCAAACAACAAACAGATAAAAGTTATACCTAAGATACGAAATACCTGCATGTTCTTCAAGAACTTTTTCTGAACTTTGCTAAACTTTACAGACCTACTGTACTTCTAGGAGAAAAATGAATTATGTGTTGAAGTAAACAGTATAAGCAATCAGTAAATTGTCCGAAATGTATCCAATGTACTGAAGAGAAATGAGCAGAAAGTCAGCAAAGTTTTACCATGGATCCTTAAATTTCTGGCCTGTACCTTAACAACATTGAACTGTGTGACACTTTGCACACTTTTTTCATTCAAACAGACCAAGTAACATTTTTTATTCCCTACCCTTCATACCTTGGGAAAACACTGTTAGGACAATGAAGTATGTGATGGTAGTGGTATAGTTACTGGATAGTTTGGGATGAAAGGTCCCACCCACATCCACCAATTTGCCTTAAAGAATCAGTTGCAGTAAACCATTACCAAAAATCTGTCAATTCTGTTTCTTCAAGTATAGCAAGCACCCAGCTCCATCTGAGGTAAATCAAACATTTCTAATTTCAAGAATTTTGTCAATACCACAAAACCTTCTTTGTAACGTGTTTAAGAGCTCTAACCCTACGACCAACTGACTGCTTTGTGCCATCACAGTGACCCACCATTCTGACCCCACAATACCATCACAAAATCCTAGGCTGTGTGTCACTGGGAAGAACCAACGCTTTCACATTGTAGAGCCAGTGTTCATGTGAAAAAAATTGTTCTGCATTATGGGTAATGCTTCATTAATATTAAATGAACAGCATATGTAAAATGTTCGTAATAAAAACTTTCCTTCTTCAATTATGAAGTCCCTTACCATTGTAGCACTCAAGCACATCCTGATAACCTTCATAAATGCCGGCCAAGATACCCCAGATACTTGCTGGTACGTCTCTTTTAGATCTTTCTTTAGATCTTCTGAAAGCAAAGACTTGTTCTCTATGGTAGCAAGGTAACCTATTACACACTTGATGGTAGTTTCTGTAGAATTTAAATAAGTGACACTTTCTGTGCGGGGACACACGATGTAAACCAATAACAATTTATCAAACACAAATAACTATTACCTGGTTACTAGGCTATGATGTCAAGAGGGTGAATGGTTATAAAATCTTTCATACTGCCTCCCCTGAAGAAAGAAAACTGAGGGTTCCTCTTTTCTTTATGTGTTTTTTTTAAACATTTCTTTGCAATTTTCAGCAAAAGACCTATTCAATGGTCTTCCAAAGGGTTACCAGTCTAGTCCCTCCTTAATAGAGTTGCCCGTTTAAAACTTGCCCCCTTGTAAACTTGCCCCTTGACAAAGTTCTCCCTGAGATTCTTCAACTACAGAGGTTCTACAAGGAACCTCCTTGTTTAAATGGTGATGAAAGCTAAAAAAGGGCCTAACAATGTCAGTTTCTGTCAAGTAGACTAGAAAGAAGTAAAAGTGGGAAGTACTAAACACAATTCATAAGTTGCCATGCCTGGCTACATACACATATTGCACTGCCATAGTGTCACAGCCTGATGTAAGTAAAAGTAATCTGTCACCTGGCCCACACATGTAGGCCTACATTTGTGTTGAAAAAGTAAACATTAGTAGGAGAAAAGGAAAGTAGACGGAAAGTGTTTTACTGCCCCCATATGATAAAAGAAGAAGCTTATCTGTTGCATTATAGTTCTACAAATAATTTAACTTTGGCAAAGTGCCCATCACCATACATGATTCACATTATTGGATTCTAAACTCAAGTCAAAAGTATGTCTCCTGTGACTTCTGTAGTCCTACAACAATCTAGAAATGTTAAATTCACATAGTGGCAAGTTTCCAGTGGAGGATTCAAAAAATGTCATCCTTATTTCTCCCAATCCTTCTAAATATTTAATGTTACTACTCAGGGGGTGAATTTGTTTGTTGGTGACTTTACTGAGGTGCTAGTTTGTAAGGGGCAACTTTGTTAAGGGGTAAGCTTGCTTCCTCAGGGGGAAACTTTGCAAAGGGGTGACTTTATACAGGGACAACTTTACTGGGGGTGACTTGAGGGGTCCCCTTAGAAGGTTTCATAAAACAAGTATTAAACTGATGCATACAAGTGTCATCCCTGTTTACAGACATTTCTTTACCAGGCCATACAAACTTCTTGATTTTAACATTCTCATAAGTTGGTGGAGATTTCTTTTAGTTGTATCAGAAATATATGACCAGCTCCCAAATAAGTCCACAAATCTGAGAGGAAGTAAGTAGTCACTCCAGCCTTTTATAAAAACATCAGCTAATTCCTGTGAACTTCCTTCTATTTCCTCTACAAGTATTAAGCTGCTAGCCTGCATAAATTTCACAATTCAGTAAGGAAAATATTGTCACACGATTCAAAAAAAGCCATACATATTTAGGATACTGGGCTATGTTCGAAACTGAAGTGGCTGCATTTGATAACATATGATGAAACACAGAAGATATCAAACACAAATGCTTCCTACCTGCGTAAGGTGTAATTGCGCGGATTTTCTCTGGCTCTACATCTGGCTTTACCCAAAGATAAGAATATTCTGATGTGATTAACTCTTTGATGTTGCTGATATGATACTGAAATAAAAAGTACCAACTTAATCTACAACTTCTGCAGATGAAAGAAGTTGCTAAAAGGAAGTACCAGGTTGAAAGAATGGCTGCCCTGTATTTTATATAAACAGAGGTAATGACTTTGCAACAAAATTTAACTTTTCTGCTAGATAAAGAATATCTCCCAAACCCTACAAGAATATTTTTTTATAAAAAACTAATATCTTTGTAATGAATACCTGTCCTCCAACTCTTATAATACAGTAAGACATAATTTACACATTGTATGGAAACAATGCAGCCTGTCTCATTACCAAATACCAATCTATTACAACTTCTCCAATCCTTGGAAACCAGAGACCAACAGTTTTTGGCCCTAAGAAGAAATATTAATGTTCAAATACAAAATCATCTTTGAACTATCAGGTTATTTCTAGGAAGTGGGAGTTTCTCTCGATTTCAGATGTGTCTGTATGTGTTAGGTGTGTCTGTCTGTCTGTGCTCTGTCCATCTGTCAGCATAAGCATTGGAGTAGGGAAAACAAGCCAGTGAGCCACAACTGGAAAAAAGGCCGTGGTCCTTTCGACTTGAACCAATTGGTTGGAAACTGGGACGTCTGTCTGTCTGTCTGTGTCATATTTGTTGGTCTCAGCTGCACATATTGGGTTTATCTGTCAGTATTTTTAAGTGAAACTACTTAGGAGTCAAACCAAATGACACTACTTAATTTTACTGTTCATATTGATGAACTGACAAATTTTTGCAAATAAAAGTTTTCATCTACAGCAAATTTTTTCAAGGTTTTTGTAGATGCGAATAATTGTAAATAATTGAAGGACCTCTCACTATTATAACACAGTATGCCTTCCATTACTGCTACTGTACTGTAGTTAAACCCATTCCATTCTATAGTGAACATTTTAACTCTGTGAGATGCAAGCATCTTATCCTTTGACTGACTACACTGCTCTTGGTTTTGTCCTTTCACTGTATTAATAACAATTTTTTATTTATAGGTCTGTAAGTTATGAGTTGTAGTCTAGATGATAAAGAAACAATTCTTACCTTCCTCAAATCTAAAATCCTGTACAGAAAATCTCGATCTGAGAATCTGCAAAAAAAAAAGACAAGGACAAGGACTGATAACTTGTAAGAAACAGAACAAGAACAACATGATTCATATTACTTCAGAAAACTAACAAAGTTTGTTTAAAGGGAAGAAACCTGAGGGAAGAGTCTCATACAGTAACAATATGCTATGATATTGGCAGATGAAGATCCAGGATTTTTCATAGGGAATGGAGGATTCTCCTCACCAAACATCTATTCTTTAATTCCTTGCTTAAAGGACACAGTACATGTCCAATAATTTCAGTTTGGGTAGTGCCGGGTAGTGCCAGGTAATGCGGGTTGGTGCCAGGTGGTGATGGGTGTCAATAGGATGAAAGACCTTAACATGTACTATTTATAGTACATGAGACACATTATGCTTACAACATTTTTAAGTTTTACCCCTGGTAACCTCAATTACATTTTACAAATGTCAAACACTGGATGATTCTTTAACTTATGTGAAGCCTCTACATAAGAAGTATAAGATCGCTAAAAGTTATCCTTCTTGAGTTATCATGTTTATAAGGTTTACTCAGTTTGACCTCTGGTGATGAAAGTTAGGTGGTCTACTGGTTTAAGATGTTGGACTTATCATCCAAGGATTGCTGGTTCAATGCCTCCCTGAGTTATAATGCTGTGTCCTTGGCAAGATGCTTTACCTCAATTGCTTCTCTCCATCCAGGCGATAAATGTATGTATAAATGTGACGTAATGTGTCATTGGGCACCCCACTAGAGCTGCTGATGCACTGGGGGCAGATTCTCTCTGGGACTTTTCGCAATTGAGCAGGTTCAATATCTGTAAAGCCCTTTGAGGCCTATCGTTAGTGTAAAGCACTATGAAAACACAAATTATTAAATTATTATTGGTGCATTTGAGAATCCACCCTTCAATCAGACTGCTGTGACTTTGATGGCAGTGGCATTCAGTCACATCACATATGAAGGTCACTTGTTTGAAATGAAACCTTATGTATTTATAGATAACTACTTCTTCAAGAGTAGAAAAAGAAAGTAGCATTGATAATTTGCTTTGCACAGTCAGATTTCCTGCTATCTTCAAGAGAATCTTAAATTGCTTCAGGCAGCATAAATCAGATGGCAGTGTTTTCAATGGGTGAATTTTCCAATGGACAACACATGGCTGTGACCTCCACCAAAATCACCATCTACATGCTTAAGTATGAGATCCCTCAAAGTAACCCCTTCTTGAAATATCATGTTGATGAATTTTGCACAATTTGACTTCAAGTCCAGTGACCTCAAAGGACCTTTGACCTCCATGCAAAAGCAGAGACTTCTTGAACTTAATGTGAAGAATCCATCGGTAAGTTCATGAGGAATACGTTTACAAGATTTTTGCTGTTAAACCTCTGGTGACCTAACATGAGCTCTGACCGCCACCAAGATTCTTGTGCTCAATATATGGCATATGAGGTTCTTCAATTTTAGCATTTGAGAAATCGTATTTACAATCAGTTTATAAGTTTTTCATAGTTTCATCCTTGGTAACTTCAGATGAACTTTGACCTCCACCAGAAACAACAGTCTTTTCTCTTTGGAGGAAAAATCTTCATACTAAGTATTAAAGTGTAAAAGTTTCCATCATTAGTATCTTGAAATATACTGTTTACAAGGTTTTTGGTTTTTTACCTCTGTTGACCTAAAATGATCATTGACCTCCACCAAGAACAATATTAACATTTCTTTTAATATGACAAATCTACATGCCACGTGTGCAATGCACCCATTATTACTATCTTGGGATGTCATGTTTACAAGCAGTTTACAAGGTTTTCCTAGTTTCACCTTTGACGACCTCAGATGAACTTTGACCTCCACCAAAGACAATACAGTTCTTTTTCTTAACACAGTTAACCTATACACTATGTATTAATAGTATACATATGCTCACCCACCTGACTCCACAAATTCCTTACACCTCTGACAAGAAATCAAAAATGGGCAAGGAGACAGGATTCAAACTAGTGTCTGACCTGGTCAGAAATTTGCCATTGTTGACTACCCCAGAATACAACAAGTCACACTTCCAACTACTATTTGTCAATGCAATTCAGCATGTAATATGCATGAGATGCCTGCATGATGGAAAGAGATGGTTCCTCCCAATGCCCACTCCACATTTAATCCTCCACTGAATGGTTCACCACTTCTTCAAAGACAAAAACATTGTGTTTTATCATTTAAGCTTGCATTGTGAAGCAACTTCATGAGATGTAAGAGTGATCTAGATGACTCACTTGATTTCATACTGGTTTTCCACTGCAACTTTTAGTTCTGTTATCAACTTTTCCTGGAGATCTTGGTCCTGAAATCTTCTAATGAGATGGGCTTGGTTCACACCAGGAAGAAGTTCTAAATCCAATACAGCAGAATGATTTAACACTTTATCTATTGAGAACTACAGAAAAAAAAAAACAATCCATTAAAAAATTTGTAAGAGTTTATTTTGTCCACTTAAAATACAAATAAACAAGTTCTTAATTTTCATAATTCAAAAGTGAATTACAAGTCTCGTTAAGTCTTACAAGTAACTGATGTAAAAATCATGATTTTCATAGTCTGTAACCTCCCATTTTACTAAAGTCACAAGTGTAATCATCTCACTATCCTAGAACATAACTGTAAAGTCTGACTATTTTATCACTGCAATAGTAACACAATGTTGAAATGATTACCTTCAGATTTCAAGAAACATTTTCTGTAGAGGAACAGACTCCTAGTAAGGTGTACTCCTTGTGGTTCATAACATTGTCAACCAAGCCCCAAATTCCACCTGCCTCACCTCACACCCCGTTTGCAATGAAAAGATAACCTTCTTTCACTTCTAGTTAAACAACAATCTCTTCCTAACTTCCATGAAAAATCTTTTGCGGAAAATTTTCAAAAAGCTTCATAAATTATGAAAGGATCGGGAAAGAAGAACACATATTATGTTTCACACTAAAAAGAAAATACTGGCCATTGAATTAGTTTATCATCTCAAACCGTGAAATATGTCATTAATTGGCACAGACATCAAACTTGTAAAATATACAGGCCTTACTACCTTATCAACCATTTCTGGGAGAGTAAGAATTTCATGGTTGTCTTCAAATCCTGATCCACAAAAAGTAAGGAAATTTAATAGGGCCTCTGGGTATATTCCACTTTCCTGATAAAATAAACATTAAACATGACTGAAATACTGTAATTCCAGACAAAATAATGATTCTATCTCTGTAGGCATGTAGGAGTACGATTGTAACTTTATCAATAACAAAATGAAAATTAGTATTTTACCTAGTGTAATCATCATCAGTGGAATAAAAGTTTTTCCAAGATGGTCATTTTTGTATTTTCACTGAACAAATTGGCACCTTTGATTAAAACTGAATCATGCTGATAACACTTCTGGATGTCCTTTAGATACTTTCAACTTCAGGGAAAAGTCACCCATTTGCCCTGCTTGCTTCCAGTGCTAGCATACTCTGCTAGTCTAAAATCACAGAATTTGCTTAAGACTCGATGGTTACTTATTATAACAAAATTACACAATGCACTATCAAATTTATGAATGCAGACACCTTGGACATATAATCCAGTTCCATTTCATTTCTATCTCGTGTCCAAGATTAATGGTCAAGGTATGTTTTAATTTACAAAGTTTGAAGCATCTATTATGCAAAAGTATGTCCTTATTAAAGCTGCTTGATAATGTAAATGTCAAAAGGAAATAAGAACTTACCTGAAAATGAGATACATATGTATTGTTTCCAAATCTTTTGGATAGCTTCGTCCTGCCATCTCTGTGCAGAAAAATAAACACACACAGACCACTCAAGAAAGGCTTAGGCTCCTACTGCATATCTTCAACTTAAACTATAAACAGAACAGTAATCAAATCATGAATCTCAATTTTTGAAATACTAAAATGGTGTCAAAATGTTTGAATTCTGCCTGCATTAAATATTCCTGTAATTACATAAATTCAAATATTGCCACAAACAGTCTGTATTTAATGAGACACTTTCCTTCTTAAAAACACTCATATTACCTTAATACAAATGCATGTTGTTAAATCTTGAGCATCTTCCATATAAACACAAACTTATATTCCCCAAAAAAGATTTTCAGTTTGAATTCTCTTGACGTCCTTGCATAGATATGTGTATTCTATAACTTGTTACAAAGATCATACCAAATATTATTTTATTTGTCTAAAACAGTATGATGATCATTTTGATTTGAAAGATAAAAAGTAGTTTGATAATGCAGATAAAGTATTGACAAATGTTTCATCATTTTTACTAGTGTGAAGAATCACATACTTAAGACTACAAGGAAGGGATTTTACACCTAAAATGTAATTTTTATGTTTCCCATGATAATAAGTGGCTAGACTTTTTGGCTACAATCTGCAATCACTTTGTAAGAGCAATGATTTCTTATGCTATTAAAGGGCTGCAAAAGGAATATTAGGCCTATGTCATGAATTTGGGATGCTCAAAAACAGCAAACTGACAAAATATTCAGTCTTACTTGTTGAGTACTAAGGGTAAATGAGCAAACTTTGGTGGATTCCAGCCAAAGGCTTCATAAAGAAGAAGATGTTTATTTGTTGACATTTGCCATTCCTAGGAGAGATATTTCATGTATGGTTATGCAAGGTACACAAATATGCTACACAATAATATAAAGGGGTTGAATCTTCTTCTCTACCCTGGGCCCCTGAGGGAGGCAAGAAAAGAATTTCTGTATTAAAACTTTATCTTATCTAAATTAGATTATTCCCATGCATCCATGGACCTAGCCTCCCTCCCTCTCTAGGCCATTACTACATTCTCTTCCTTCCTTCCCCCCTCCCCTCCCCCAGCATCTCATTCACGATAGAATCAAATATCATCCTCTGAAGTCATTCATGGAAAATTAGAAAATTACACAGGTATTTCATACACTCACACACATGCACGAACATACACATACATGAACTCACAACCCTTTCCATTGACCCATACACAAACTTCACTCAACATTTTGAACATGTGTCCCTTTAATACTTTTGACACTTATTTTTTATTTGGACTCAGCAAACTCTTTGTACGTGCATCACTTCATAATTATTCATGCAAGTTAGTTCTGTTTTAATTCCAAAACAGAGAAGTCAGCTAGAAGGTTAAATTGACACCATGACGCTTCACATAAAATCCAAGACTGGTTAGATTATCAAAATGGCTTCCATCATCTGCAGTTGTTGATTTGATCAATATGTCCTACATGTATCACTCTCTACAGTTATTTTTTAACAGCTTTAAAGACAGATACTCATCACCCCAAGTATGACTTTAACTTGGTGGAAAGCAAAACTCTCAATTGGTGACTTCTCTTTGACTGACATCAGAGTTACAAAATTCAAAAGATGCAGAGTACCTCATAATACACGGCATGCACAGAGAGTATTCTGATTACACAATAGGGCCTTGTACACTCACCAGTATATCTCCTTAAGCAATAAACTGGGTTTGTGTCTTCATAAGAAGAAGCTAAAGACAGTTGTGGGTAGGCTAGAAGTAACCTTGGTGGGAGAACTGGAACTGTCTGGGATGATGAGTATCTGTCTTTAATAAGACAAACAATATTTATACATTTACCTGTCCCCTAAGAACATGAGTTATTTTCATTAAATGGTCATCCACCACATTGGCAAAATGATATGTTGGGAATCCGTCTCTTTTCATCATCACCTATGAAGAAAATGAAATAAAAACTTAGAAGTACAGATCTTTTGAAAACAGAAGGTTTTATTGGCAAGAAGGTAATTGGTCCAAATGTTACACAGAATATTAGTGACAACAAAATCTATGAAAAAGATGTTAAAACATATTTTTCATGTAGTATTGTCTCTTAGTTTGAACTTAAATCTGTATTTATAGGAATCAACTGAGACGGACACACAACTGATGTTCACATTTTTCATGATAAACACAAGGTTATAAAGCCCATCTGAATGATGCTTTCATAAACATGACATGAATGAACTATAAGGTCAAAATTATGTATACACTTACATGTTATGGCATATTTTAAACTATTGAATCTTGTTCAGTATAATGACAAGGATACTCCAAGCTCATACACAGTCCTACATCATAAAAACACTAAATACAATTATACAATAACAATTCAATACTCACAGGGTCACCTTCTATGCTTCCAACATCATAAAGAGTCTTCCCAACTATGAGATCATTAAACGGCTTTGCCCTGGATTTCATCTGGCAATAAAAATTAAACGATAACATGCAACTTTTTGGTGACATTTCCATTCAAAAACTCGTCTTATTGTACACACTAGCAACTAACTTTTACAAACAATGCAGTCAGTAAGTTTATGTAGCTTTTGAACAAGCTGAAAATGTGACAATACTGTTCTAATGTTGGAAGTTCCGAGGGGCAGAACTCTGCCAAATAGTTCTTTTAGAGCATTTTCTTTGTTTCTTTCAAATCAAGGACTCATGCAAGGTGAGAGTATTGCTGCTGCTTCCCCGGCACTGATCAAAGTTAGCATCATCTTTCTGATAGTACACTTGCTTTTGTCTTGTTTTATTTAAGATGTTTTAAGTTACTGAGATAAAAGCAAGTGGGTGTGTGAGAGAGAGGGTGGGGCAGCTTCACAGAGCTATGACTTGTGTCACTTGTAACTTTATCTAAATGGGTTACATTATTTCTTCTGTGTAATTCCACGTTTGATACACAGATCGAATGATGGTTCAAATTCCTTCATAGACCTTATCATAGTATTAATGGAACAAGCACCTTAAAAGGAGATCAAATGAACCTATTTAAGTTTAAAATTTGAAGGGTCAGAAAGCCAATTGGCTCATTGAAGCCTCTATGCCAGAATGAGTGTGGATGAACACTGGCGAGATTCGCCTTCTCTTTTTGACTAGTGCTCAGAGGTTAATGAGGCAGGTGCGTACTAATCGCTCCCAATCCTGCTTCCATTTACTGCCATTTAACATCCCCATCTGACAGACTTCAGTGTATCCCCAGTCTTTAGCCACTTTCCCAAGGCTGTGAGGGGTGGAGATTCCTTAAAATGTTCTTTAAAGTCTTCTTTCCCAAAACTACCTTTTGTGATATCACTGAATGATGCCCACTTCTCATCAAAATATCAGACCAAACCTGATTTTTAGTAACACTAACACTTCTGTGCAAGCAGTGACTACAACATGGCTCCCATATATATGGCCACCATGTACACTACACACTAACACACAAGCTATCTTTCTCATGATTTGTGATTTCAAATTACTTCCCATAAATTAAGAATAGAATCATTAGTTCTAAAAGTAAGACAGACAAACCAAACTAGAATCATGAATGTATTTCCTTAAGCCAGACATATAGAAATGGCAAGTTACAATTGGCCACAGTTTGTATATAAGATAAAAAACTTCCTGAGCTTTACCTTAAACCTGATGACAAAAGGTACACCATCATTCAAATTTTCCTTCACTTGTGTTTCTGATAAGGTTCTGCACTTGTTGTCATATCTTGGTGTCTCCTTATTTCTAATGGCATTCTTTCTCAGTAATTCCAGTCGTTGAGGAGCACAGAAACATTTATAACATGAGCCATTCTGAAATGAAATGTAATTAATACATCTGAAGACATTAGTCTACATACAATGTTGCTCACTTCAGCAAACATCAATTCTTTTTTCATTTCCAATACATGAATTTGGATTTTATCACCTTAATGAATGTATGACTTGACTCAAAATCCATACACAAGGAATGACCTTTAATCAATCCATACATAATACATACATGAGGCATTACCTTTATTAGAGCACATTTGAAGTGTCATGAACTTAGTTTGTTTTCATGGATCAAATAGCTTCCAATTAATTATCCTCTGCCAGAGATTTAAAGAGTTATAAAACATCAGAAATCAACCAAGTTTTGAGATGGATGCTTTGTTTTGTGAGGGGAAAAATTTACAAAGTTTTCAACAATACCTCAAGAAGTGTCTTGACATTCTCCTGGTATACTTCCAACCTCTCAGACTGCTTGTAAGGAGCATAATTGCCCCCAGCTGATGGACCTGTAAAATGGGGAAGGTCATCTGAAAATAATGCAGGCTGTAAGGTCACTATCAATTTGAAAGTCACCCATATTTTTCATATAAAAATGAGTACTACTACTTACAAATGAATGATATGATAAACTCAAAGATAAAAGCACAAACCTTCATCAGGAGAAAGCCCTGTCCATTCTAACATCTCTTCTAAGTTTTGTAGCGAATCAGGTACAAGGCGGGTCTATGCAAGAGAAATCAGAATACAAAGGTAGAATTTAAGCATGGAAACACAGTACAAGACAGAGAAAGTTTAAAATGCAGACCACCTTTCACGTACATAAACCCACTACATACTTTTAGTGAGGATTTGAAGAATCAGACCCCTCAAACAGCAATCCAAGATGTCCTGCTGCATAAGGTATTCCATATTTTTGTTCAGAGAAAATTTGTCACAAAGTTACAAAAACTGACCAAAGTAAAACAATAATTTCATAAATTGATGTAAGGTCCTAGACCTAAAGTAAATGGCAAAATTGTTGTGACCCTGTGGCATCATTAAAGACTAACTACTGTATAAGTCATCATCTCCAAAGTGTATACTGTACCATCCCCCCTTCCTTACTGTTCAACACAAATGGTTATATGGTGAGAAAAGATAAAGGTTGATGCTCTCTGCATAAATATGTTTGTTCCTGGTTGCTTTCTCATATTAGGGCTTTGTTTCTTAATTTAATATAAGCTAATAATGTTCAAGTGATTGTATGTAAGAGTAACAATTTTTTGCAAATAAAAATTAATACATATAATATGGTTTTCATCAGAGTTCACAGACAAGCCCTAAGTCTAGTCTCAAATCTGTGGGCCCAAGTCTCCAGTCATGTCTCAATTCTTTTTTCCAAATCAAGTCTCAAGTCTTTGAAGACATGTTTCAAGCTATCAAGTTGCAGAGCTCACAGTAGGGTGTAGTTGCTTCGGTACACGAGATATACATTGGAATTGAATTGAACTGTGTGTTTGTTTGTTGCTTTTGTCATGTCAGAATATTAATTGCCATGAATAAAATGGTTTAATCTGCCAAAACTGCCATTGAGCAAGTTAGTTACTTCATGCTGCACATACATACACAGATCTGAGAGTAGTTTAATGCATATTTTCACTGTTTAGAAGGTTCACTTTTAAGTACTAATTTAAATATATCATGATATACAGTATAGAGTGCAGAGGGCTTTTAATATATGATGTGATGATATCTGCATTGCTCTAAGGAAGATTGAGTTGCATTGTCCTGTCAAAGAGTTAATGACAACTGACAAGTAATCTAAGATAATAAATCCCTGCAATGTGCACTTGTCCCTGAAAGACAAGCTTGTTGTTATTAATGTTGCAAGCCATTGACATACTTGTGGGTAAGTCCAAGGCACAAGTCCACTTGCAAGCATCTCTCCTTGAAAAGCAAGTCTAACTTAAGTCCCAAGTCTTAAAAGATGCAGCCAAAGACTTTAGTACTGTACCTCAATCTGGTTTTCATATACATACTGTTAACATAGAAGAAACAAGAGCCCAATGGGCACTGTGGCTCCTTGCTGAATGTAATGAAACTGAGCCAACTACTGAATGAAGCAGTAATTCTGTAGATGAACAAAATCTGCTCTGTAGACAATGCACATCTTGTGTTAACACATTCAAGCATAAATAAATTGCTCTGAAGAAATACAGGCACTTCAAGGGATATCAACACAGACAGTATACAGTTACAATTTGTTTTAGTCAATTAAGCAATCACAATTCATGCATGCTCAATGGTATCTGATCCAAATGATCAGTAACTTAGTTCTCTTTATAAAACTAACAACCATAGTAGCATTTAATTAATCAATTCCAATTTCCAATTTCTGCAAGCTCACATGTCCTTATCTAAGGACAAATGTCTGTCTAGTGAACTTTCACAAGTCCTCTGCTTTGTGGGCAGAGAATCTTCTGCAATATTAAAAAGTGGTATTTGATGCAGGTTTTCATAATGGCAGAATTATGGATTAAAATCCTAATACTATAATTTCAACTAAAACTGAGATACTTGGCATCTCTGAAAGATGTCCCACATCTTTTAGTCATTGGGTGAATGTGATCTTAATGTGCTGGAATGACACAGTTTTGTGCTTATATTTGACTTTAAGAACTCTTGGGAATTTGCTTTTTGGCATATCTGGTGATTTCACCTCTTACATCCGACAAAACTAATATGGGTTTTCTCATGAGGCTAGAATTCAATAGGAGGATTTAGCCATCAGGAGACTTAATACATTTATATTTTTCACCCGGGAAAATGGCCTTTTCCCGGGGAACTTTGGCTAAATGAGCCTATTGAATTCTAGCGGCATGTGCTGGATTTAATGCAACACCTCAAAGCATAAATCTATTCAAGCTTCCTACACTGAGATATAGAGTTGAAAAGGTTTGCGGAGTTTGACCTCCAGTGACCCCAGGTGACCTTTGGTCTCCACCAAAAAAATATTTTCCCCACACACACACACTAAGTATGAAATTAATCCAAGCTTCCTACCTTGAGATATTGTGCGAGGTTATCAGTTTTGACCCTTGGTGACCCCAGATGACCTTTGACCTCCACCAAAAACTGTTTGGCACAGCTCCTCACTGTGGTGGATCTACATACCAAGTATGAAATCTATCCAAGATTCTTTCCTTGAGATATTGTGTTAACAAGGTTTTCAGTATTTGACTCTCAGTGACCCCAAATGACCTTTGACCTCCACCAAAAATGACAGGATTTATCTTCTCACCATAAGTCATCCACATACCAAGTATGAAATCTATCCAAGCTTCCTACCTTGAGATACTGTGTTAACAACAAGTTTTCAGTCTTTGACCCCCGGTGACCCCAGATGACCTTTGACCTCCACCAAAAACAATAGGGCACACCTTCTCACTATGGCAGATCCATGTACCAAGTTTCACTTTAGTCCAACTTTCCCTTGTTGAGATACAGCGTACCGAAGCAAGTGTCACTCACACACACACACACCCACACACACACACACGCCAAGCTGACTACATTGGTTCCTTTTGCTAACGCAAGGAACCAAAAACTACATTACCTGATCTGTGTCTTCAATTCTTAAAATAAAATCTCCATTGTTAGACTTTGCAAACAAATAATTGTACAATGCTGTCCTCAGTCCACCCAAGTGAAGATATCCTGTTGGACTTGGTGCAAAACGAACTCTCACTTTTCCCTCTTGTTGACTGTAAAGACGATGGATGATATTACATCTTGATCCACTGAAAAATTTCAGCAAGGCTAGGAAGCTTCTCCTTTCTTTCCACAGCATAATGACCATAAAACCTTGAACAATGGTAAGGAAAAACTTTCGATTTACAGAAGGTAATACAATATGATAAAAGCCGTTTAACTATTACAACCAGTCATGGATCAGATATGCAATCAGGCGCAGATCCAGACATTTGGAAAAGGGGGGGGGGGGGTTGAAAGCCTCTTGAATATTCTCCTAGATTAATGTTATGCATATTATGCTAACTTTTGCGTATTTTTTATTGTTGATGTGGCGAAAAAGGGGGGGGGGGACTGAGGCCAGAAAAACCTGACAATTTATTTTGTAGTAAGACTAGAAAAACAACAACAGTTGTAACAATGGAAGAAAATGGAAAATAATGGAAAATGACAAGTAAAATAAAAACAGGCACAGGAAAGAAAAAAATTAATAGAAAAGAATAAAACACACAAACACAAAGAAAACACTTCAATTAAAATACATTCATACATTGCTTTGTTCTAATCTCAGTGATGTTCAAGGCAACAAGGAGTTCTAGCTAGAAGAACACAGGTTTGACAAAAACAAAAAACCAAATCCACTTTAGACCACAGAAAACATACAACTGGAAAATGGATGAGAAGTAGAATTTTTAACTTTGAGAACACCAAAAACTGATCATTCTACCTAAATGTAATACCCTGGAGCTGAGAAGAGTGATGTCAAGGCATTAAAAATATGTTCAAGTTAAACTTCATAAAGTTTGAAAGGAGACCTTGCAATTTATCTTGCTTTCATCATATTTCATTACGGTACCAACAAGTTCCTTGATGCACAGGAGTGTATAAAGAGATGACTATCTACATAGAAAGAGAACCACCATGTATTTAGTTTTGATAACTAAGCAGGTTGTCAGCAAAAATTATTTACAGTACCACAGGAAAACAAAACAAATTTCTCCTACTTATTTTTAGTATTTTACATCATGGACAGACATTGTTCCATCAAATATAAACAACCATGTGAAATTTTTATGGCACTCCAAGATTTTTCTTTAAAAATCAATGTGATTATTAAACAAAGTTTTTCCTCTAAATATAATCACATAAAACTAAAATAGTTCAAAAGTAAAATAATTATTTAAAATGAATTTCAGTTGTTAGAAATGTACATGACAGGCTTTCAAACCTCCATAAATAGAATGGTTTATTCAAAGATTTTGAGATATCTTCAAGTATTTTCTCTTTTCATTGCAGATACTGTAAATAGTTATGTCTATCAAAAGTACGATACAAACTTTAACATTGTATCCTAAAATAAAACTTTTGGTTCCTCACCCAAAATCTAACTAATCACCCTCATAAACATGTGAATAATTTAATTCCTTCGTGCCGCCACATTTTTTATGTCATCTGCTTGAAGCATTGCTCAAGCCTAAACAATTCTCTCAATTTTGCACTATCAGTAACAAACAAATTTGACAACTTTCTGAGGAAATTCTTCATTAAAGTTAACTGAAATGAGATTTATTATTACTACAGTACTATTAATGGATTAAAATTGTAAGAAGATACCTAAGAGTGCACCAAATACCATCTGGCCTACAAACTCTTCCAGGGAACCCTGAATCCCTCCCTTCCTGGGTTTTGCTATTAATGCTTCAAGTAGTCCTGGTCACCCCCCCCCCCCCCACACACACACACACACACACACACTTTTGAGAAGCTGTTGACACATTTGATACTGTAGTAGCCTGAAAGTAACAGAGTGTTTTATTTTCTTACCTCAATTTTGGGCTTGTCCAATCTTTGGCTGGCCATTTTAGTACATTTCGTGGGCTGCATATGGCCTGCAGACCACCATTTGAGAATTTAGGGCCTTAGAGCTGGCATATATGTGAACTTACAAAAAGTCCTTTTTTATCAGGGTGGCTATATCAGCTCAGCAGGTTGCATCATGCAGAAATAAAATAATATTGATATATAGTGTACATACAGCACTGTATGAGTGAAGTAGCTAATATTGTCGAGAAATGTGGCATACAGGGCAGCTTAATAGGGAAAAATTTAGTATTCCAATTCTGCATAGCAGTTTCCAGGATTTTTTTAGTTCTTTAAGTGTGTATTGCAGTGAAAACCCTATTGTTATATACACAAAAAGTGCTACACATTTTTGCATTTGTTTAGCAATTTGGCCAACTTGTATAGCAAACTGCGATGCGATACCGGATAAATTATTCCCTGTATAAGCCCAAAACTTTCCGCTTGAACATACATGTACAAAACTTCAATTCAGTCCCCAACTGCCTCCCCCTCCCCAAAGTATGACATACCACATAAAGGAATTAATAGGCAATGTGTTCACGGAAAGGTTGATTTGGTGTCTGCTATGAAAATTTGTACAAGAGACAATCACAAGCCTAAATCCCCCAGTTCTGCCAAAATAAGGTACTGCATGCAGCTCTAACATTAGGTACCATGTTTGGTCATGTGTACTGCAGGTGTTATGCTGGCTCTTCCAGCTACATCTTGGGGTATCCATTACTATGTATGAACATAAATGAATACTGTCACACTACAAATCCTTACAAAAAAATAATAAAAACAAAAACAAGGTGGAATGTTTTTCCTATGGCATGGCAACATCGTCACGCACTTGTAATGTACTGCACACGGCTACACCCTGGACTTACTTAAAGGCATTTTCCAGTGGCTTTTCACAAGGGTCCCATGTGAAAGAGAAAAAAATTTCAGTTCATACCCTCTAAACTCTGTAGCAATACTCTTTTCCCATCTCGAGATATCTAATATTGAAGACTACTTATTTTTGTCAAAAACTACCTCAGTTCTCATCAAGGTCACAGAGTGTTATGTAAAGTGGGCACATTGCCTAAGATTTCTTTTGTTTTCCTTTATAATTGAATGCCCTGTTGTCCTTGAAACTTGATACTGTTGAAATGTTTGAATACCTTTCATGTAGGTTTAGCATAAATCTACACCATATGTACAGCATAACAAACAAAACTGCTAAATATTCTCTAAAACAGGCTGTCAATATCATAAAGAAATTCAATGCTTTGTCAAATAATGTGCCGAGATGACATCAGAGATTTCCCATAATGCACTTTATCTTGACAAAAAATTGCATTTCTTTGAAAATCAGAATCTTCCAAATGCTACAAGCTATTGAGATGCACTTTTCATCTCCTAGAAGAGAAAAATTTTCTGCATTTTTTGAAGTCATTGATTTTTGTTACTTTAATGGTGGGGACTCTATGTTTTTACCTGTACTATGACCATGCAGCAACTTCTTCAGGTTGGTCGGTACAGTACAGCCTAAATGTTTCAAGTCAAACAAAGTGTTTCCCAAAATGTCAGTACATGTATAATAGAGGTATCATAAGCCAATCAGAATCTTGAGTCGATAACTGCCGCATTCCAAATGCTTGTTCACGCTGTTTAGCCTGTAGGCCAGGCAAGATGAGATTCCAATGTCAGCAGGACCTGCACTTCTCATATTCTTCAAACATAAAAACAAGTATATCATTGTTCTTTTTCATATTCAAAGAAAATTATGCTCATATACTTTAATAGATTGAACTAGAATTTTACAAATGTTAATTCCAAAAATGGTGAAAAGAATGTCTTGGGTGAAACTTCCATTTAATAGCTGACAGAAAGGGCATTTTTCTTTCAATATTATTATTCTTGACTTTGGTAATTAAAGTATTTTATCTGCTCTTTATCTGCAGTGATTGACCCAAGATTGCATCATAAGCATTGTGTTGTGTACTGCCACCTTCAATTCTAGGGCTTGCTCATTCCAAATAAACCAAAACGTAGTAGAATTTGGAAAACACATTTGAAAATATTAAGAGAAAATTATTCATTTTACTTTGTGCTTTTTCATATTTTTACCGTTACACCGAATTGCATAGTTTGTCAGTAGCACGGAACTTCTGCATGCATTTTCAATTTATTTACCAATTTTACGATGAATCCATGCCCAATAATTCAGTTTGGTTCAATAATCAGCGTGCTGCACACAGGCAAAGAATTGAGCAAAAGATCTGCATGGTGCAAGCTCAGTCCAAACGCTCAAGACTCACTCAAAAAAGAATGCTTAGTACACAATTCAGAAAGAACCAAATAATCACCATCTCGCATAGCAGATGCTGCAGACTGAACTCCTAGCAGGGTTCCACACCTGTACCCCAGTGGGGCCCTAAAGTGAGCCCCTGCACCGGGCGCAAAGCCTTCTTCAGCACGCAATTTCAAACTTAACAATTAAATTCTGTGCGCAATTAGAAAACTATGCAATCTGGCTGTTACAACTTTTTTAGTGATCAACTCTTGATACCCCTAGGCTAGACCTACTTATATTTACCACTTACAACAGCACAGATTTCTATTATTATTATGCCCTAGCCTAGGCCTACTATATAGACATATGATTACACTGGCCTTATCCAAATTAGCTCTTGAACAGTGCTATGTGTTTCCATTTCAACGGAAACAACGAAAACACGTAGCACTCTTCAAGGCGTGAAGACTGGAATGTGCAAATCGCTGACTAGTGAGGCAAGATCCGGAACACCCCTATTACCAAAGTTCAGCACCACAGTTCAACTTCGACACCAGTGAAAAATTCGTGGATTTACTACCAACACTTTTCGGTACTGCTGGCTAAAAGTTTTCGCGTGTATGGTGACGGAAGGAGGAAAATGGTCAGGGGGAAAATGTTGACACTGCGAGAGATTAAATTCCGAGGAAAGTTCACTCGATTAAATTTACCGATCTGCGAAGATATTGAGAGTCCTGAGTGGATTAAAAATGAAAGAGCATCAACTTGTTTTGTGTTTCGTGATTCCGGGCTCGGGCTCCGAAAAGTTTCATCAGCAACTAAAGGATGTGATATATAATACGGTGACTCCTGTATGCATATTACGCAATCAGCTATTTTGCATGTGTAATAAAAAGCTGACAGAGAGACGAAGTCCGTGCAAGAAGATCAGTCAGAAATATCAACTTTATCTCTTCTATGGGTAACATTATGTGATAGCATCAGAATCATCACATCCCCTTGCAACAAATACTTTTGAGTTTTTAGATCGTGCGGAGCCTGACAGTATAGCAGTTGGATACATTACTGTCATTAGTTATAACGTTACATCGCTTCCATTATTTTTCAGTTTCACAGAAAGTGAAAGATAGGGAAAGCATGGTAAGCTTTTGTAATGTAGGCCCTATAGACATACATAGGCCTAGGCCTATGTGGAGCAAGTAGTGGTCAAGGCTGGCAGCCTGCACAGGAAACATCGGAAATTTCAAAATTGACCAAACCCTTACACATACTAAGGGTGTATAGATGTCACCTCCGAGAGGGTTAACCACCTTAAAAGAACAGATTTCTGTGAAATTGAGTTATTGGCTCTGGTAGACAACTACAAACAGTTCTCGGCAACTACAAACAATTCTCCGTAGGCAGGATATACAGTTGCTGGAGTTAGGAGTGTTACCACAAGGGAACAAAAACTGCCAAACTTTAATTTGTGCAGAGAGAGACCCTCCCAGATAGAAGTGGATTGTGATGATTGTGTTTAGATTGTAAAGCATCCACCATTGGGACCTCTCTGATAGTAGTAGGCCTAGGCATGTGATTTCACTCAGTCATGGATAGGGTACTGACCATTTCCAAAAAGGAAGATATGACTGTCTTCATCTGTATCAAGTCAATGCCACACACTAGCTTTGTGAACACAGATCAGAGGTGGTATTAGCTAATTGCCACCTCCCGGCACAGATGCAGATGCGTTATATGCCCACCAGGCTACACATCGTACTCTTTATAACAGGGGTGGGGAACCTCAGGCCTGCCGGCCACATTCCGCCCAATTCCGACTGGTGAGGCAGTTCATAAATGTAAATTCAGCATCACTTGAAAAGTGATTGCCAATAAATTTAAACTGTGCCGTGAAACGCTACCAGTAGACGTATATTACACAATGCAACATGTGAACCGTTTCGTTAGACGTTACTCAGGCGCAGCTACTCTTGTAGCCTACTCGGGATGTAAAAAAAGCTTTGTGTTGCAGATAGGCTACGTAATATTTCACAGAATTATACTGTCACATGTGTAGGTCTATCTATTAGAGTACAAAACTCTGTAGGTATTGTACCTGTTTTGGTATATTTCTACAGTGGGTGGGGGATTTAAAACTGTCCCTCTGAAGAGAGAATTAAACATAAGAAAGAGGGCAATTTTCCAACAAAAATTGGAAAAACATAAAAATGTCTTAAAAAAATGAATTTTTTCGGCGAGCTTCGCCCGAACTTTGCATGTCTACGCTGTGCTCATTCATTATTAGTTCATACATAAGAAAAGACATATGGTCTTGCACATTCTACCTCATTTAAAAGATAGTGGATGAAAATTCTTTTACCTACAACATAGTACATGCAGACTTTGCACCTAGACCCCACCAGGTCCTGTTTGGGGACCCTTTGCCTGCGCCCTATGGGGAAAGCTTATTGCAACCTCTTTGTGTGCGGCCTGCAAGTGGATAATGACAATTCAAAATGGCCCATCAGAGAAAAACGGTTCCCCACCCCTGCTTTATAATAGCAGTGACTGTGCATGTAGAATTGTAATATGCCTGACAGACAAATCACCAGTGGCCCACCAGCGGTTGCTGTTTTAGGACCGTTGACAATGCTGACAGTGGTCCACTGTAGGCTGGACTTGAGGGACAGTCAGAGGCCAGACAGACAAATCACAGGTGGCCCACCAGCGGTTGCCGATGTAGGACCGTGGGCAGTGCTGACAGTGGCTCGCTGTTGGACTGACCTCGGCTTGCTATCATGGTCAGGGTTTTCCCTGGCATTCTTTTTATGAGGCAGCCACCTCACAGTTTTTGGCCACCACCTCACAGAAATTTGCTATATTTGCCACATGTCACTGTATTAGCTATGGAAGTATTGATAGTTCTCACTCACTGTCTCACTGATGGCACCAAAGCTGGTATCATATTACCCTCATGGACTCATACCACCTCACACCCTCTAAAACCCAGGGGAAACCCTGATGGTGGTCGTCTGCTAATGTGGCCGATGGGTAACGCCTATGTTTTGAGACATATCCAGTTTTCTTTTTTTATGTGGAAATATAGAACATGATAAGAATAAAATCATATGTGATTGACTTTTTTTCTTTTGACATTTGCAAGATATGTCATTGTGATGGCGCAGATCTTCAACAAGAACAGGTGCAGATCCAAGGGGGGCTTTCCCGGCCTCAGGCCCCCCTTTTGACACATCAACAATAACAAATACGAGAAAATTAGCATAATGTTAATCTAGGAGAATATTCAAGGGGGCTTTCAGCCCCTTTTCTAAATGCCTGGATTCACGCCTGAGAAGCAAAGTACAAATCAAAGTCCAGCATCAAGTAATGCCGGATGGAAGACAGGCAGCCAAAAAGCCCGACAATCAGGCGATAAGCCGAAAGCATGGCCACCCTAGTCATGGATCTGAGGGGAAAAGAATATCTGTAGGCTAGCAGCCCTTCCTTGCTGTGGAGTGGTCAAAGAAATGAGGATGATTTACATGCACAAGTCTGGACCCTATCAGTATTTGTTATGAAGCCATTTAGGTCGGTAGCCCCTGTCGGTGACATGCTTTGTAAAGTAGCTAATATTGTTAGGTAACATTAGGCCAACTGCTCTTGTGAAGGCTTCAGTACAGGGATCTATAAAAAGATAATGAAGAGAATTTGTTAATGATTTGTGCCTGATTTGTTTGATGATAATTCAGCTTGATAATATTGTATGTGTAGGATGATTGGTGATGAATTAAGTAAATTATAATGGCAGGCCCTAAAAAGAAAATGATTCTGGAGCTACATGGAGCTACATGCTCTTGGATCACGATTTAACGCTAGATGTTGTTTATGCTTCCAAATTTCTAGCATGTATGTGTGCATTGCCATGGCTCAGCGCTCTTCAAGAAGCAAGTTTCTATGATGTTAAAGCAGGGGTAGGGAACCTTGTTCCTGTGACAGGCCGTTTTGATAGTTATAATCCACTCGCGGGCCACAGATTGTGAGGGCGCAGCAAGCTTTTCCAGTGGGGCATTGGGCCATGACCCCAAACAGGACCTGGTGGGTGAAGCTCATAGGGGTTCTGGAGTTTGTACAAAATTTGTGGGTAATATCTACTATCTTAAAATGGCATTGAATCCGAAAGGCGACAAAGACCAGAAGTATCACAATATGGCCATTTGACTTTTTATTTATGTACTGTATGAAACTCATATTTTGAATAAACTTTATTCCACTTTTTAACGTTTAATTCACTCTTCGGAGTGACAGTTCTAACCCCCCATCCAGAATCAACAGGAATAAATACATTGTCCACCGAGTTTCGTACTCCCTAGCTGTACTAGATAGGCCTCTATATTTGATAGTACGTGCACTTTTGTCCATTGCTATTTAACCTTTCCATGCAAAACTTTTGATACCACTAGAAGTACAAGGCTTCTGCCCCCTGATTTTTGTCTAACGTGACGGTGGAAATGTTACATTGTGGATACACCGGTTTTAGTAATACACTGAATGTGTTTCGAAGCAGTTTTACGTGAAATACCGGAAAGTGGTATAAGCAGGATAAAATAATCGGCTAAAAGGTAACTATTAATTACTTTTCAAGTGATTCTGAATTTACATTGATGAATTGACTTGCGGGCCGGATAAAATGGTCTTGTAGGCCACATACAGCCCGCAGACCGGAGGTTCCCCACCTCCTGTGTTAAAGGGACCAAGGGTCCTGATTGGCCAAAAGCGATTTGCCGTAATGCCCTCAATGAAGTTGATAAGCCTAAAATATTTCATTACACTATGGTTCTCCAAGGTAGTCCAGTTTCAGTCTGCCAATATGGATGCATAGGTATCAACAGGTGGGGATGGGTGGAAGGGGGGCCTCTGCTTTTTTCCAAAACCTTTAGAAATAGTAGGCAAAATGTTTGATTCCATAGCATACTATACTGTAGCTGATATAATGAAATCAAACAAAAAAATGGTGGAAACAGCCACTTAACTTGTTGGAAAATACCTCCGATTGCACGGCAGATCATCTAGCCTCAACATTTTGTGGGTGGCCTAGGCCCTTAAGTGAGCCAGAGATCCCCTGATTCTAGGGCTTTGTGGTTGGTTCTGGTCAAAGTCATGACCCCTTGCACTTTTGAGAAGCTGTTGACACTCATGCATGTACAATATGAGACACTGCTCTTGCATCTTTGAATCTAGGAGCTCTAAGCTGATCTGCTTCAAGCTTACCTTTATGGTGCTGTTGGTGAGAGTCCCAGATAATAGTGCAGAGCGCAGTACTCAGGTCAAACAAGTGTGTTGTAGGCAGCTTTTTTGATTTTGCAGGAACACAATGTACACAAGAGTGCAGCCGGCTTGTCAAGCATTCCACTACTTTGTATTAAGATCATTGGTGTGATGTGTTAAGAATATTATTTTAATGTTAACTACGTAAGACAGCTATTTTTGTTTTAAAAAGTATCATAATTCACAGTTCCTCCTTCTCACCCCCAAATTTACCTCATACATTTTTATTTTAACAGGCCTCAACAGTAATAGTTGCTGGTCTGGGTATTGCTGCGGCAGCTTATCTTGGTAAGTAAATTCAGTAAAATAACTAATACTCTTTTATTCTTTCAAAATTAACTTAACAAATACAACTACTAATCAGGGTTGGAAATTTGCCAAAAAATCTGGTCAGCAAAATTGACTTTAGTGCTGACCAACAAGTACCCTTTCCCCAGGTTTGGTAAGCCTGGGTAAGATTTTAGTCAGCCGTTATTGTTGAGGAAAATTCAACGGATGGAGAGTGCACATATCAGCATGGCAACTTTGCAAGGTTGTTTTAAGGTACAGTATTTCATTTTCATTTTAAATTATAAACAATGTACACAACGGTGGCACATAAAGTGCACAGAAAAACCAAAATTAATATAGCATTCATCAGGTATTCAATGTTGTAGTCTTTATTGAACTACTGATTGGCAGGTAACAACTAACAACTTTACAGCAGGATCTGAGTTTAAAACTCAAAATGAAATACCAGCTTAGCCAAGTGCTCATTGGAAACTGAAGAGGATTCAGCTGGTAAAGAAAATTCCATGGTTGTTTACACTTCTACAGTATTTTATTTTCAAGAAATCAGTTTCATTGCTTAGACTTTGCAATAACTTCATTGTTAAAAACTTTACAATGATCCCTTTCCTGAGCCTTGCCTTGCTTTGGCCTTGCTGTAGATTGTGTTGTTCCACCTATTTGATCTGCGCTAGTGGTGGTTATACAGGTATGAACGTTAGGCCTTTCACTATCACTAACAGTAACACTACTGCTTGGTGTAGAAAACATAACATTAGGCTCCTCGGAAGGCTCGCACGTCACACTTGCATGCTCACACAAACTTTTCCCTTTCTTAAAACCAAAGTTTTCTAATGTTGACAATCTTTTCATATTGTGTAGGCCACTAGACTGTCTATTGTTGTCTTTGTTGAGTATTTCTATGAATGTAGACCTATATATCGTCAGGTAAGTTTAAGCCAAGGTATCAAAAGATTTGTTGGAATATTTAGGGTTACGTTTTGTACAATCCTGTAGTACTCGCCGCATGTAGATGCACGGCCAGGTACCCGTACGGTACAGCACGATGTACGCGTACCGTACATACAGAATCCGCTCAAGCAGCGCGGCGATCACATTTCATGGTGATCTTATTATAAAATTACTATAGAGCTAAGTCTACAGCATCGTGGCTCAAGATGCACAGTGTCGGCTGGTACGTGTATATTCATTAATACTGTTGATTTACGGCATTACTGTGATGCATACATGTTCGTTATTGGTGGTTTTGAACTTGTGATGGGCTTACGCAGTATATAAACCTGTTATCGGCAAACGTTTGATCATGCTTTGAAACTCAGCATGTGGGTCATTGCTTTCAATGCTTTGGTACGCCACTTGCGTACCGTGGGAATACATGAAGGTAATTTTAGTAAGCAGTGGTTTATTTTTAGTACGCTGGCGGACTAGCGGACCGCGAATTTCCAACCCTGCTACTAATTACATAAAAAAATATTGTTGTATAGGAGTGCACATTAAGTCAGTATTTCTGTTTTATGAAGAATCCTTTGCATACACTTATGAATTATGGATAATATTATTTGTCTTCTCTGGTATTTTTTCCCTATCTTACAGGAAGAGTGGCCTTACAAGCTGGTAGAATAGTGGAACAAAATGCTCACAAAATACCTAAACCAGTAGGTGGTTTTTCTATTGTGACACACTTGTGAAGAATTTATTCCCTCTTAATCAGTGCTATTGTTGTTAAATTTTTAATTGAAATCATGAATTTTTTTTGTGAGACAAGAAGCTGCATTCTAAAATTTAAAGTGTGTTATGTTAGCTGTTTATTTATTGGCTCATTTGAGTACTTGTATGTTACACCTACAAACTGGAAAAAAAAAATTGCAGAAAGTCTCTGTGTATTACACATTTTTATTTTCTTTTCCTGGAAGAGTTAAAAAGTCTCTCTAAGGACATACTGTTGGTCTGGAGCTAGATTCATCGTGGTAAAGGATATTGTAGGAGTAAGGGAAGTGTAGTGTACAGTAGCTCCAACATTGTTGCAAGGGTGGTAGGCCTGTAGCTAGTCAAGGTACTGGAGGAAGAAATATAGCTTCCAGTAGGCAAAATAGTTTCGGGGCAGGGGGGGGGGGGGCAAGACATACTTAAATGCATTAAGGCAATGGTAATTTTGAATTTTTTAGGGGGAAAAATCTTTCTCTCTAGCCCCCTTTGGCTATGGGCATATAAGGTGGTCATTAAAATATCTTAGAAGGACATGAAAGTTGGAATTTTCAATGTTTTACATTATTTCACCATTAATTTCAGTCATTTTCAAGTTATTACAAAGGTGGATTTGAGCCAAAGATGACTAAAAGAGAAGCAAGTTTAATTTTGGGTGTGAGGTGAGTGCCTCTTCTTTTCTTTAACTGTATCAACTGATTTCTCTAGCCTACTAAGTTAAAGTACCGGAACAAACTTTGTATTTGACCAGCTAGGCAATTTGCTTATCAGATTTTAGATTTGCCTCCTGCTTGTTGATGATTTTACCTTTAGCTTGGCAATATGAAAAATTTGAAAACCATGTTTTTCTATTCCATTACAAGATTCATCTTATGGTACAGGAAGCCTGTTATAATGTATTTACACACTAAATCAATAAATATGTCTTGGGCCAATAGTTTTAAAGCAGACTTATGACAAATCCAGTGGCGAGATTGGAAAGTATGGCACTTTTCGCAGAGATTTTGAGTATGCACGAAAAAATCGGAGTTTGCAGTGTGCAACAGGGTGTCAAATGCGCACTTGGAAGTATGAACAGGAAAAGTCAAGTGTGAAATAAATACTTGGGAGAAATTTAAACAAAACGCTTGAAGGCCTCCTTAACATCCAGAGTGGAAACTGGAAAGTATGGGATCGATACCGGATCATAAGTTCCAAATACGCCTCACTCCAGGGGGCTTGGCTGAGTGATGACCAACACTGCATTCAATCAAGTCATCAGCACGTCATGATCACAACTTGTGATCATCCAATTGGCCAAGTCAATATGACATATACCTAGGGTTATACGAGGCAATCGCCGTCGGCTTAAAAAATCAGGTGTGCAATGTGAATTTTCAAGTGTGCAATAAAAATCTAGAAAAAAAATCTCAGGTGTGCAATTGCCATACTTTCCGTACTGGTCCATTGGTTGAAATGGGTCTCTACAATAGACCTTATGTGTTGACATTATGCAACATCATATTGGTGGCAGTACAGTGAAGCCCACTGTACACACGATGTAGACTTAGTACACACTCATAGCAGACTACACCTGTATTAGACCAATACATAAATCAGCCGTCTGCATTTGTTGGTGTGAGTTGCAAGGATACTCTTGCTTGCCTCCATTGGGGGCCACACTTTCTGTTCTGTGACATCATATGCATAAGCTCTATAACGGGAATGAATGGTCAAAAAATTGAAATGGTGTTGGCACTTGAATAAAAAAAGTGATTTGAAATCAAAGGTACACTCTCTCCCTTGTTAATATCAGAACTATCGAATTAAGAATTCTGTGTTTCATTCTATTCATTATTTGGGAATTGACATCATTCCTTGATCCACTTCCAGGAAAGTCATAGAAAATAAAGCACATAAGCTTTATTCAGTGTTATGCAATTTGTACGGTGGTGAGAAAGTACTGCAAGCTCTTTTTTTAAATACTCCTGATTTTTTCTTCAATAAATCTAGTCCAGCAGCAAGCCGTTCCAAGGTCAGAGATGCACATCGCAGAATTATGATTTTAAATCACCCAGATAAAGGTATGTTGAAACCTTGTTTTTCTTATTGAATGTATTACTTATCGGTTGGTTCGTCAGCAAGGATATTGGTCATTTTTGCTTAGGCATTATCATTTCAACCTACAAAGTGCAGATTTCTGTGTATAATGGTCTGTTCCAGTATCAAATGGCTATAGCCAATGCAATAGTAATATTCTGAATACTAATGTAGTAGTCAGAATGAGTCGCTTAATATCTAGAATTGTTGCTTTGTTGGAAGGAAAATTTCATCATTTTCCAAGTTGTCATTACTTTAAAGGCAGCAGAAGAGATTTGAAAAAATTTTGCCAGAAACTCAGTTGTTTAACACCTCTAGTGAGTGTGGCATATTTTGTTACAAGTTTTTAGTTAGACTTGATACAAGTCTTTATTCGATTTTACATACAGATATGTCAGTCCCTTGCATTGGCAAATGTAAAGTATGTACAAAGGAATAATGTCTTGCTGCTATGTGTTACAGTAATATTTTAGCTTATGTAATGTCGTGGCTTCCTTTTCTTGATATATATGTACTAATATATGTTTTATTTGTTCTCAGGTGGGTCACCCTACATGGCCGCCAAGATAAATGAAGCAAAGGAATACCTTGAAGGAACAGCAAGGAAATGAGTAGGATGCATACCAAAACATTGTGTCGCCCTATTCTTGTCTCTTTGTATAAAACTAAGATGTTTGAAAGTGCAAATTGTATGAATAAAGGAAATGATTTTATAGGACTTGGCACACTAGGCTTCACTCTGTGATGTGGATACAGTTGGCCTACGTGAAATTCATTATCTTCAAATAGTAAGGAGTTTCTTAATTTAGGCTGACCAGAACTTTTTGAAATAAAAATCTGAGAAAAATGGTGACAGCTTGAGTGGATGGACTGAGGGAGATGTCCTTCTCCCCTTTGAAAAATTTTTTTGCTTCTTGAGGTTGCCAGGTGCAAAATGATTATACTTATTGCATTTTGAAGGTATTATTTAACAAAAATTGTATTTTGAGGATATGAAATAGATACTGTACTTTATGTTCCCTTGACTTTGCTTTAAAATTGGCAGTAGTTCTTGTTTTGATTTGTGTATATCTGTGATTGTATGTGGGAGGTGTGTCTTCATCCTTGATTCATCAGTGTAGCATTGGGATTGCCTCCAACTGGGCTCCATGTAGCTCTTCAACATAACAGGAAATGTCACTTTTTGATATGAATTTTAAAAAACAGTCTAAAGCGCCTTCAATCCACCCCACATTTTCAATATCTACCCTTTGACACGTTCTCTTTGAGATTCATGGAGTTTCATTACCCACTGGGCAAGTTATTATGACAAAATTTGGTCTAAACCGGAGTTAAAAGTACTACTTTTTTGAGGGCGTACATTTGACGCTCAAGAGCATTACTCTAATGAGGGTGTGAGGCCTATATTGCAAAAAGGTGTCTGAAATATCTTCAATTTTCTTCATTTCTGTCAGATGAGTACTTCAACCCCTTTCCTACCGCATACACATCACAAATTGAACACATCATTTCAGGAACATGGTTTATACTGTCCCCCAAAAATATTTTCCAAGGTGTTAAATTCGTAGGGCAATATCCTCCGCGGGGATTCCCCTCGAACCAGTGGTGTGATCGAGATGGTAGGAAAAACGCGAAGAGAGACTTGGTCAAGTTTAAGGGACCCGCTGGCTTTCTTTGACAAATCAGCACACCATCAAACAAGGACAGTGGTTACCTATTGTTAGCAGAGGCTTACACCTACCCCCTAAGAGGATTACTCGATACTTGCAATAGAAAAAAGTATTTTGAAGTCGATAATTATGAATATTCAACCAGAAGAGCTTTTTTTTTTCTAAAAACAAGTGTTCCTTTGGGAAGGCAGGCAAATTTGGTATCAGTAATGACAGAGTTCTCGGCGACTAATGTTGCCGAGAGCTTTGTCATTATTGATACCTTTCGTATCAAGTGCTAACAACATGAAATATGGTATCGGTTTCATCTCATAATGGGAAAATATTCATAAAACTATAACCCAATTGCAACCGAAAAAAAAAAAAAAAAAACGCTATTTTGAGGGGGGGGGGGGGGGTGACTACGCTACTTGATAATATTACAGGCTACGTGCAGCACCGTGTAGTGACCTGATCCGGAAATATACAGTAAGATATGATTAGCAAAACGAACCCTACTTAAAAAAGAAAGATTGAAAACGCAGAGACGTTGATAAAAGCTAGAACAAGGAAGATATTAAAGAGAAAGAAACTGCAAAACTGACCGTTTTTTTTTTTTGAAGGAAAAATCTTTATTTCCATTCAAGAAACTATATACACTACTATATACACTACTGCAAAACTGACTGTTACACAACTTCAAACCGCAAAACGAAAAATGGCCCGTTGCCTAGTATCAGAGAGAACTCGAACTCACGAACTCTCTCTCTCTCTCTCTCTCTCTCTCTCTCTCTCTCTCTCTCTCATTTGGGAGGCAAGCCCACTGGCTTACCCATTGGAACTTTATTTACAGTATTTACCGTCTTGACCATAGACAACACTTGGCGTAGTGGCATTATAATCAATAATTATACTCTCGTGTGAAGCTGTATGACTCCATACAAGAAGAAGTGCCTACTGGAGGGCGGGGTGGGCGCGACAGGGGTCCAAACTTCCCTACGTAGGGTGACTGCAGCCTGAAGCCCCGACAAGGGAGACGGAGTGCCGTAAGGTCGTCGAGAGTAAAATTCAAAATTTTCGGTGCGCATTTTGGATTTTTAGGCCAGAAATTGGAAAATTTGGGGGATTTACTACAGGATCTGCCCTCAAATATCAAGTAAACCACAAGGGGCGACTGGCTTTTGTGGACTACTTCATATTTTAACGTTTCCCGACTACACTGGGAAATTTAAACGACCTTGCGGGGGATCCGTCCTCGACGAGGGACATACATGGCATCTGCCTCCATCTGGTTTCACCACTGATCGATGTCCCGACGACGATCAGTCAACTGAGTGACTTTCTGACTTCCTTGGTCTCAAGAGCACAAATCCTCCAACTCGAACACAACTGACATTTTCAGCGCTCGAGTTCGAGATTTACTTACTTGTCACCTACAACTTTTCAAAGGCCTTCAAACAGACCAAAATCAAGTAAGTATACGCGATTTATCAATGGAAGAATGATTGGTGGTACACGTACGCGCTTTTTGAAGTTTAAATAAATAAATGCCAAGACTTCCTTGCAAAATCCTTACCGTAATGATATGGTAATTTCAATACCTCAGTACCGACGGCCAGCTTGTCGGCTGTACTGTGATTGGTATCTTTAACCTGAAAGAGCACTTTGCATTCAAGTGCGTATCAAGGGAAGGAGGTGGAGGGCGCTGGGGCGCCCCGGGTTGAAGACACTTTCTACACTCTCCCATAGGCCGTCATCATTCGGCATTTGTCAAACTTGAAGTCACCTTCCCCCTTCAATTAAATGATCCTGCATAAGCGGATGTACAAGGCTGTATTCAACGAACCCGTAACCATTCCTTTATTATTAACCTCATGGCAGCACTTAAAATTTGGTCCGACTTACACACTGAAACGGGCCTGCTTGTTACGCTGCCTCTCATTCCTTGTCAAAGTTTTCAACGCCAGCATATGGACCCATCGATTTTCGCAGCATGACCATTGACTCTTTGAGCTACAGGCGCATGAATAAAAAACTTGTGATCCGCCACCCCCCGCCCCTTGTCACTCACCAATATATGAGATAAGTCCGCTGTCTTTCCCAAACCTCACAATCTGCTCTGGTGGTATCAATTTCAACCATTTGTTGACAGCATAATCTCCAACTCAGTCACTACCAAAATACATCTAACAAAGGATTCACTGCCCTCTCATAACAGGGTCAAAAATCAACCCAAACAAAATTTTTAGGGACTACATGTAGAGGGTTCACCCTCCCCCAGCAAAAGTGCAATTTTATGGAATGGTGGAGCGCCCCCTTAAGACGGCAGGGAAAACGCGGAGGGAGACTTGGTCAAGTTTAAAGGAACTGTAATGTCCTTTACTTTTACAAGTGTTTATATATGTTTATTCATTTACCTCATCAATATGCACCCTGAGCAAGCTGGTGATGAATATTGATGAGTGTACACTCATAAGCTGACCAGCTGGAATTTTCCACTGCTTTACCATGCCTCTCTATGTAATTATGTGTGCTTAGTTTTTAGCACATGGCTTCAGGAGCTGGAGGAGTGAAGAAGGCATGCTGGTTGTCTAGTGCTGGCCAACAAGGGCACATTTTATGGAATTCTACAACTAAGTATAATTTGTCAATCTTTACTGTACTATAGTATATCCTATCCATTATAGAAAAATTAAACAGGTCCTAGTCACCTCTCTTAATTACCAGTGAGCTCACTTGTAAGTTGTAGGAGTAGGCAGACTTAGCCCTTGAGCCTAGCTTGTTGTATATAGCCTCGTGGCACATTGTATATACTATTTTCTACCCTCTACCAAGCTAAGGCCTAAATTATATTGCTCCGGCAAGCAGCGGAGCCGAATTCAGCCCCTGGCCTAGGCACGCTATTTTTACTTACTGAGCACAGACCCCTTGCACTTTGTCTCTCAGCTAGGGGTGAGTCAATTGGTAGTGTTTGCTCCATAAGGACTCCACCCTTAGTCTGGGAGACCTGGTAGCGGGGATCTGGCCCTATTGCCTTCACAACCTATGCATCTGGATTCCAAACTCAGGGTAAGTTTGCATTTTTGTATCACTTACTCTAAACTGGTGACCCCGACGTGATCCAGGTGCACTAGGATTGTTTCAAATTTTATCATCACAATACAATACAGTAACTACGTTAGTATCATAGTTAGGCCTAGCATAGGTTAACCCTTTGTAGATGTCACAACAAGTCCGTTGCCTGTTTGTCGGAGACTCTAGGGCTCATAATTTTAATAACTATACTAAGCCACCTGACTACCCTTTTGAGGTTGACATTCATAGCCTACGTGGAGCTAAAATCTGCAGCCTAATCAACCCTACTATCAGAAAACTAGAAAGTTATTCAGCTTTAGACTTAGTTATAGTCAGACTAGCTGCAGGCATTAATGATTTAACCACATTCATTAGGGACGAGTCAGGGAAGGCCGTACTTAAGCCCTCTAGTCATACAGCCGACTCACTACTGTTAGAATTGAGCCATTTTAGGGAGGCAATTCTAGCGTCACGGCCTCATAATACCCTAGTGACCTTCACAACTATACCGCCAGCGTCGTTTAGGAAATTTCAAGCCAGTCGGAACTTGGCCACACCCATCATTGACGAGGAGAGTTTGGTCATCTATCAAAACGAACTCGATAGGAAGTTAGATACCATTAATGAACAAATTATTTATCTAAACTCTCAAAGTCAGGGTGGTATCAAATTAAGAACCTTGTCCTGGCATAACACCATTAGGAAGTCCGCTAAAAGGAAACGAGGTGATACTACCATTCAAGTTAAACGAAACCATTTCGTCCACATCTATGACGGCCTACATGCCACATCGAAATTGAAGCAGCGCTGGTACAAACAAATGTATCAGGCCTTTCAAATTGACTTAAACGCAGTTAGACACCTGCAGGTTAACCCTTAGTATATTAGTAGCATACTGTAATTAATTGCAGTGTCACGCCCTCTTTACTGTATATCTATATCTAGGCTAGTACTTGATTTATTTTCACCATGTCAAAGGATGATGCCGCTACGGCAGATACTAAGCCAGACGATAAGTCATTGGCCGCTCTTGCCCTCAAATTACCTCCTTTTTGGCCAAAAGACCCAACCTTGTGGTTTGCTGAGGTAGAGGCCCAGTTTGAAACTAGAGGAATCACCTCCCAGAGTACAAAATATGCCTATGTTGTTGCTTCTCTGTCACCAGAATTTGCCCAAGAAATAAGAGAATTACTTATTAATCCCCCTCAACAACATCCATATGATACCATTAAGCAAGAGCTCATTAAAAGAACATCAGAGTCAGAGCAGAAGCGTTTGCAAAAGCTCTTAATTTCTGAAGAGTTAGGAGATAAGAAACCGTCCCAACTCCTTAGGCGGATGAAACAATTATTAGGTGACAGTACCATAGAAGATAGTATCTTACGGCAGCTATTCCTACAACGTATGCCTCAAAACGTACAACTTATCTTAGCCTCTACAGCTGACACTATTAACTTAGAGGAATTAGCCTTGATTGCCGATAGAATTATAGAGCAATCTAACGTACCAATGGTAGCTGGAACAACACATGCTCCTCCACCCCCAACTCCTTCAGGGGCAACTAGTGGCTTAGAACATAGGCTTTCCACTTTAGAAGCACAGCTGTCAGCACTGGTCAATCAATTGCAAGCGACCAATATAGGCCAGAGTCAACGTAGAGGTAGGCCCCGCTCTAAACGTGGCGGATACGGTCGTGGCAGATTTAGGAATAGGAGTAGAAGCCGTTCTCCATACCGAGAGGATTGTGGCCTATGTTTTTATCATTGGCGATATGGACTTAATGCACATAGGTGCGATAAGAAAGACTGTACATTTCCTGATGGAGGTGGCCCTTCTAAAACCACTCAGGCTAAAAATACTACTTCCTCAGGGCAGGCAAACTAAAGAGCCAGTCACCTACGACGACGGGTCTGTCTGGCAAGGATGAAAGTCGTCTATTTTATATTACCGATAAGTTAAGTGGTACCCAGTTTTTAGTAGACACTGGTGCTGAAGTTAGTGTTTTACCTCCAACCTCTCTAGAGAAATGTCAAAATTGTACTTACTCCCTACAAGCTGTAAATAAAACACCTATTGCTACTTATGGTGAAAAGTCAGTCACTTTGAACCTTGGGTTACGACGTTCATTTAGGTGGATTTTTATCATTGCTGCAGTACCCAAGCCAATTATAGGTGCCGACTTTCTCAAACATTTTTCTTTATTAGTAGATGTCAAAAATCGTCGGCTTGTCGACCCACTGACGACTTTAACAGTCAAGGGATTTGAATCGCCTGTGACCTCGCCAAGTCCTGTATTAGCCATACCAGGCAATCAAGACAGATTCAGTGCATTATTGGGCCAATACCCTGAAATAACTAGACCTAATTATCAGGAAGCATCCCTTAAGCACAATGTTACACATCATATCCATACCAAGGGACACCCAGTATGTGCCCGACCTAGACGTCTTGCACCAGACAAGTTAAAAATAGCAAAAGCTGAATTTAACCATATGCTGGAACTAGGAATTATACGACCCTCTGAAAGCAACTGGTCGTCACCATTACACATGGTCCCTAAGAAAAGTTCCAGTGATTGGAGACCATGTGGTGATTACCGTGCGCTCAATAACATAACCATACCAGACAGGTATCCTATTCCCCATATTCACGATTTTACATCGTCGTTACATGGGAAGAAAATTTTTAGTAAGATAGACCTTGTACGTGCCTACCACCAGATACCTATTGAGCCTGTTGATATTCCTAAGACGGCAATCACGACTCCCTTTGGCCTTTTTGAGTTTATTCGTATGCCTTTTGGGCTGAGAAATTCGGCTCAAAGCTTTCAAAGGTTTATCGATCAAGTTTTACACGGTTTTGACTTTGTTTATGCTTATATCGACGACCTTTTAGTCGCCAGCAAGGATATGGATGAGCATTACCAACATATCCAATTATTATTTGATCGGCTGAAAGAGTATGGTGTGGTAATTAATCCAAGTAAGTGTCAATTTGGAGTAGAATCCTTACAATTCCTTGGTCACCACATTGACTGTATCGGTGTTCGACCAGTGGAAGAGAAAGTAAAGGATATTCAGAACTTTCCACCACCATCTTCACTTCGTAAGTTACGCGAGTTTCTAGGGTTAGTTAACTTCTATCGTCGTTTTATCCCTAATTGTGCCGATGTTTTACAACCACTTACTGATATTCTGGCAGACAAGAGTAAGCATAAGAAAATAGAATTATCCCAGGATCAGTTGGCATCTTTCAACTCAATTAAATCTGCATTAGCAAAAGCTGCTCTGTTAGCATACCCGCAGGCAGGTGCTCCACTTTGCCTAGTTACTGATGCCTCTAACGTAGCTGTAGGTGCTGTTCTTCAGCAAAGTGTAAATGGTGTAATGACACCTATATCATTCTTTTCAAAACGTTTACAGTCTGCAGAGACCAGATATAGCACATTTGGTCGCGAATTGTTGGCTGTCTATTTAGCAATCAAGCACTTTCGGCATATCTTGGAAGGCCAAGAATTTTACATTTTAACTGACCATAAGCCTCTTACACATGCATTTTTGGCAAAGCCTGATCGTTACTCTCCTAGAGAAATCCGTCACTTGGACTTTATTTCTCAGTATAGTACCGATATTAGGTATATCAAAGGTAGTGACAATGTGGTTGCTGATGCACTATCACGCACTGATGTTAATCAACTGGATAAGATTTCTAGTAGTATTCCTGTGGACTTTGACCAAATCGCATCCTCACAGCAGTCTGATGAAGAGCTACAAAAGCTACGTCAATCATCAGGTCTTAAAATTGAGGAGTTGCCCTTATATACATCACATGGTACTATTACATGTGACACTTCAACTGGTCGACCACGTCCGTATATTCCAGAAAAATTTCGGCGTACCATTTTTAATTCGTTGCATTCATTGTCACACCCAGGCATTCGTGCAACTCAAAAGCTTATTACTCAGCGTTTTATCTGGTCATCTATTAATAAGGACGTTAGAGCATGGACCCAATCTTGTATTCAGTGTCAACGTGCTAAGGTACATCGTCACACTGTGACACCGGTAGGTACCTTTGCCACACCTGACGTTCGTTTTGATCATGTTCATATTGATATTGTAGGTCCATTGCCTCCTTCTAACGGTTGTACTTATTTACTTACATGTGTAGACCGATTTACAAGATGGCCTGAGGCCATACCTATGTCAGATATTACTACCGAAACAGTTGTTAAAGCTTTTATAAGTGGATGGATAGCAATGTTTGGAGTTCCGTCGACAGTTACCACTGATAGGGGTAGTCAATTTGAGTCGTCACTTTTCAGACACCTTACCATCTTCTTAGGATGCAATCATATTCGAACTACAGCTTATCACCCAGCAGCAATGGGTTGGTAGAACGTTTCCATAGGCATTTGAAAGCTGCTTTTAAGGCTCAATTGGAACCATACAGATGGACTGAAAATTTACCGATGATTATGTTAGGTATTCGTTCCACGGTTAAAAATGATCTCGGTTGCAGTTCAGCAGAATTAGTATTTGGTTGCCCCTTGCGTCTTCCTGGTGAATTTATAGTTCCAGTCGAGGACTTCAGCACTCTAGATCCTGGTAATTACGTAGATCGCCTGAGAAGAAGAATGTCTAAATTAAAGGCTGTCCCACCTAGGACATCCAATAGGCCCAGTCAGCTAGACAAGACTTTAATGACAACGCCATATGTCTTTATTCGAGTGGATGCTGTTAAGAAACCCTTACAGCCACCATATACAGGACCATACCGTGTTATTGATAGGAAAGACAAGTATTTTGTATTGGATGTAAATGGTAAACATAAGTCTGTTAGTGTAGATAGGCTTAAAGTAGCCCATACAGATTCAGGTCATGAGGTCATTCCTGAAACTCAACCTGTAAAGCCAGTGAAGCCTGCAAAAACTCAGCCAAGTGAACCTTCTAAGAAAAGTACTAGGTTAATGGATACTTCCGAGCCTAGAGTAACCCGCTCGGGACGACATGTACATTGGCCCAAGAGATTTTTGACTGTAGTATATGTACATAGATGAACATAGTTTGATTACTTATCAGGTTTTTCATTGTATCGATCACTTCCCCTGTTGTGATCTAGGGGGGAGCTAGATGTAGTGTCCTTTACTTTTACAAGTGTTTATATATGTTTATTCATTTACCTCATCAATATGCACCCTGAGCAAGCTGGTGATGAATATTGATGAGTGTACACTCATAAGCTGGCCAGCTGGAATTTTCCACTGCTTTACCATGCCTCTCTATGTAATTATGTGTGCTTAGTTTTTAGCACATGGCTTCAGGAGCTGGAGGAGTGAAGAAGGCATGCTGGTTGTCTAGTGCTGGCCAACAAGGGCACATTTTATGGAATTCTACAACTAAGTATAATTTGTCAATCTTTACTGTACTATAGTATATCCTATCCATTATAGAAAAATTAAACAGGTCCTAGTCACCTCTCTTAATTACCAGTGAGCTCACTTGTAAGTTGTAGGAGTAGGCAGACTTAGCCCTTGAGCCTAGCTTGTTGTATATAGCCTCGTGGCACATTGTATATACTATTTTCTACCCTCTACCAAGCTAAGGCCTAAATTATATTGCTCCGGCAAGCAGCGGAGCCGAATTCAGCCCCTGGCCTAGGCACGCTATTTTTACTTACTGAGCACAGACCCCTTGCACTTTGTCTCTCAGCTAGGGGTGAGTCAATTGGTAGTGTTTGCTCCATAAGGACTCCACCCTTAGTCTGGGAGACCTGGTAGCGGGGATCTGGCCCTATTGCCTTCACAACCTATGCATCTGGATTCCAAACTCAGGGTAAGTTTGCATTTTTGTATCACTTACTCCAAAGAACCGCTGTCTTCTTTTACAAATCATCGCACCATGAAACGTGGACAATGGTCACCTATTGTTGGCAGATGCTTAGCCCTACCCCCTAAGAAACTTAATCCATAGTTTCAATACAAGAAGAGAATTTCACAGTCGGTCATTTATGAATATTCAGTTCACAGTGGCTTTCCTTTAGAAACAAGAGTTGCTTTAGGAACCTAGGCAAATTTGGTATCAATAAAGACAGGTCTCCCGGCTACTAAAGTAGCCGGGAGCCCTGTCTTTATTGATACCTTTCGTATCAAATGCAAATTACATGAAATATAGAATCGGTTTCATCTAAGAATGGGAAAAACATTCATAAAACTATTAGCAATTTCAACCGAAAAAATGCAACGTCCAAAGTGGGGGGGGGGGGGGGTGTACGACTTGATAATGTAGGCTACATGCAATAGCGTGTAGTGACCTGATTTGGAAATTTGCAGTAAGATATGATTAACAAAACGAAGTCTAATTAAGAAAAAAGAAAAGTGGGAAAGAAGAGAAGTCGATAAAAGCTACAAAAAGGAAGATATGAAAGAGAAAAACAACTGTAAAAAGTCGACAGTTCCACAGCATTAAAACCGCAAAACGAGAAAAAGCACACTGCCCAGTCTCCGGGAGGACTTGAACTCACGTACTCAACAGTCGGAGTCGAGCGCCATACCAACTAAGCCACAACAATGCTGATACACCAGCGCACTTTAATTAATATTAGTAGTCTATAGTGTTACGTTGTGTGATATACAAGTAGAAGTGCCGGATGTAAGGGGGGGGGTCGGGAGCTGGAGCGAGCACCCCTTTTCACCTGCATACTTAAATATTGGTACCGTACTTTAATTAATTGCCTGAAACACGCCCCCGGAATTGGTTTCAAAATACTTGAATATTACGCTATTGATGTTTAAAGCATGGCATGTAATTAATGTTTCTTAGTAGCCTGCTCTATAAATGGCATCAATAGGGGTGGGGGAGGGACGGGCGGGGTAAAGCTCAGGAAGCCGTGGTCTTGCCGGTCGCAAAATTTTCCAATTTCTTCGGTAAACATGTAGTCGGCATGGCATAGGACCAGTAGGTACGATAAAATGTGTAATCCCGACGCTGGCCGGGGGTAACGCCAGAATGATTTGCGCGACAGGGGTCCAAACTTCCCTACGTAGGGTGACTGCAGCCTGAAGCCCCGACAAGGGAGACGGAGTGCCGTAAGGTCGTCGAGAGTAAAATTCAAAATTTTCGGTGCGCATTTTGGATTTTTAGGCCAGAAATTGGAAAATTTGGGGGATTTACTACAGGATCTGCCCTCAAATATCAAGTAAACCACAAGGGGCGACTGGCTTTTGTGGACTACTTCATATTTTAACGTTTCCCGACTACACTGGGAAATTTAAACGACCTTGCGGGGGATCCGTCCTCGACGAGGGACATACATGGCATCTGCCTCCATCTGGTTTCACCACTGATCGATGTCCCGACGACGATCAGTCAACTGAGTGACTTTCTGACTTCCTTGGTCTCAAGAGCACAAATCCTCCAACTCGAACACAACTGACATTTTCAGCGCTCGAGTTCGAGATTTACTTACTTGTGACCTACAACTTTTCAAAGGCCTTCAAACAGACCAAAATCAAGTAAGTATACGCGATTTATCAATGGAAGAATGATTGGTGGTACACGTACGCGCTTTTTGAAGTTTAAATAAATAAATGCCAAGACTTCCTTGCAAAATCCTTACCGTAATGATATGGTAATTTCAATACCTCAGTACCGACGGCCAGCTTGTCGGCTGTACTGTGATTGGTATCTTTAACCTGAAAGAGCACTTTGCATTCAAGTGCGTATCAAGGGAAGGAGGCAGAGGGCGCTGGGGCGCCCCGGGTTGAAGACACTTTCTACACTCTCCCATAGGCCGTCATCATTCGGCATTTGTCAAACTTGAAGTCACCTTCCCCCTCCAATTAAATGATCCTGCATAAGCGGATGTACAAGGCTGTATTCAACGAACCCGTAACCATTCCTTTATTATTAACCTCATGGCAGCACTTAAAATTTGGTCCGACTTACACACTGAAACGGGCCTGCTTGTTACGCTGCCTCTCATTCCTTGTCAAAGTTTTCAACGCCAGCATATGGACCCATCGATTTTCGCAGCATGACCATTGACTCTTTGAGCTACAGGCGCATAAATAAAATTTTGTGATCCGCCACCCCCCGCCCCTTGTCACTCACCAATATATGAGATAAGTCCGCTGTCTTTCCCAAACCTCACAATCTGCTCTGGTGGTATCAATTTCAACCATTTGTTGACAGCATAATCTCCAACTCAGTCACTACCAAAATACATCTAACAAAGGATTCACTGCCCTCTCATAACAGGGTCAAAAATCAACCCAAACAAAATTTTTAGGGACTACATGTAGAGGGTTCACCCTCCCCCAGCAAAAGTGCAATTTTATGGAATGGTGGAGCGCCCCCTTAAGACGGCAGGGAAAACGCGGAGGGAGACTTGGTCAAGTTTAAAGGAACCGCTGTCTTCTTTTACAAATCATCGCACCATGAAACGTGGACAATGGTCACCTATTGTTGGCAGATGCTTAGCCCTACCCCCTAAGAAACTTAATCCATAGTTTCAATACAAGAAGAGCATTTTACAGTCGGTCATTTATGAATATTCAGTTCACAGTGGCTTTCCTTTAGAAACAAGAGTTGCTTTAGGAACCTAGGCAAATTTGGTATCAATAAAGACAGGTCTCCCGGCTACTAAAGTAGCCGGGAGCCCTGTCTTTATTGATACCTTTCGTATCAAATGCAAATTACATGAAATATAGAATCGGTTTCATCTAAGAATGGGAAAAACATTCATAAAACTATTAGCAAATTCAACCGAAAAAATGCAACGTCCAAAGTGGGGGGGGGGGGGGGGGTGTACGACTTGATAATGTAGGCTACATGCAATAGCGTGTAGTGACCTGATTTGGAAATTTGCAGTAAGATATGATTAACAAAACGAAGTCTAATTAAGAAAAAAGAAAAGTGGGAAAGAAGAGAAGTCGATAAAAGCTACAAAAAGGAAGATATGAAAGAGAAAAACAACTGTAAAAAGTCGACAGTTCCACAGCATTAAAACCGCAAAACGAGGAAAAGCACACTGCCCAGTCTCCGGGAGGACTTGAACTCACGTACTCAACAGTCGGAGTCGAGCGCCATACCAACTAAGCCACAACAATGCTGATACAACAGCGCACTGTAATTAATATTAGTAGTCTATAGTGTTACGTTGTGTGATATACAAGTAGAAGTGCCGGATGTAAGGGGGGGGGGGTCGGGAGCTGGAGCGAAAACCCCTTTTCACCTGCATACTTAAATATTGGTACCGTACTTTAATTAATTGCCTGAAACACGCCCCCGGAATTAGTTTCAAAATACTTGAATATTACGCTATTGATGTTTAAAGCATGGCATGTAATTAATGTTTCTTAGTAGCCTGCTCTATAAATGGCATCAATAGGGGTGGGGGAGGGACGGGCGGGGTAAAGCTCAGGAAGCCGTGGTCTTGCCGGTCGCAAAATTTTCCAATTTCTTCGGTAAACATGTAGTCGGCATAGGTCTAGTAGGAACGATAAAATGTGTAATCCCGACGCTGGCCGGGGGTAGCGCCAGAATGATTTGCGCGACAGGGGTCCAAACTTCCCTACGTAGGGTGACTGCAGCCTGAAGCCCCGACAAGGGAGACGGAGTGCCGTAAGGTCGTCGAGAGTAAAATTCAAAATGTTCGGTGCGCATTTTGGATTTTTAGGCCAGAAATTAGAAAAATTTGGGGGATCTACTACAGGATCTGCCCTCAAATATCAAGTAAACCACAAGGGGCGACTGGCTTTTGTGGACTACTTCATATTTTAACGTTTCCCGACTACACTGGGAAATTTAAACGACCTTGCGGGGGATCCGTCCTCGACGAGGGACATACATGGCATCTACCCCCATCTGGTTTCACCACTGACGTCCCGACGACGATCAGTCAACTGAGTGACTTTCTGACTTCCTTGGTCTCAAGAGCACAAATCCTCCAACTCGAACACAACTGACATTTTCAGCGCTCGAGTTCGAGATTTACTTACTTGTCACCTACAACTTTTCAAAGGCCTTCAAACAGACCAAAATCAAGTAAGTATACGCGATTTATCAATGGAGGAATGATTGGTGGTACACGTGCGCGCCTTTTGAAGTTTAAATAAATGCCAAGACTTCCTTGCAAAATCCTTACCGTAATGATATGGTAATTTCAATACCTCAGTACCGACGGCCAGCTTGTCGGCTGTACTGTGATTGGTATCTTTAACCTGAAAGAGCACTTTGCATTCAAGTGCGTATCAAGGGAAGGAGGTGGAGGGCGCTGGGGCGCCCCGGGTTGAAGACACTTTCTACACTCTCCCATAGGCCGTCATCATTCGGCATTTGTCAAACTTGAAGTCACCTTCCCCCTCCAATTAAATGATCCTGCATAAGCGGATGTACAAGGCTGTATTCAACGAACCCGTAACCATTCCTTTATTATTAACCTCATGGCAGCACTTAAAATTTGGTCCGACTTACACACTGACACGGGCCTGCTTGTTACGCTGCCTCTCATTCCTTGTCAAAGTTTTCAACGCCAGCATATGGACCCATCGATTTTCGCAGCATGACCATTGACTCTTTGAGCTACAGGCGCATGAATAAAAAACTTGTGATCCGCCACCCCCGCCCCTTGTCACTCACCAATATACAGATATATGAGATAAGTCCGCTGTCTTTCCCAAACCTCACAATCTGCTCTGGTGGTATCAATTTCAACCATTTGTTGACAGCATAATCTCCAACTCAGTCACTACCAAAATACATCTAACAAAGGATTCACTGCCCTCTCATAACAGGGTCAAAAATCAACCCAAACAAAATTTTTAGGGACTACATGTAGAGGGTTCACCCTCCCCCAGCAAAAGTGCAATTTTATGGAATGGTGGAGCGCCCCCTTAAGACGGCAGGGAAAACGCGGAGGGAGACTTGGTCAAGTTTAAAGGAACCGCTGTCTTCTTTTACAAATCATCGCACCATGAAACGTGGACAATGGTCACCTATTGTTGGCAGATGCTTAGCCCTACCCCCTAAGAAACTTAATCCATAGTTTCAATACAAGAAGAGCATTTTACAGTCGGTCATTTATGAATATTCAGTTCACAGTGGCTTTCCTTTAGAAACAAGAGTTGCTTTCGGAACCTAGGCAAATTTGGTATCAATACCTTTCGTATCAAATGCAAATTACTTGAAATATAGAATCGGTTTCATCTAAGAATGGGAAAAACATTAAAAAAACTATTATCAATTTCAAACGAAAAAATGCAACGTCCAAAGTGGGGGGGGGGGGGTGTACGACTTGATAATGTAGGCTACATGCAATAGCGTGTAGTGACCTGATTTGGAAATTTGCAGTAAGATATGATTAACAAAACGAAGTCTAATTAAGAAAAAAGAAAAGTGGGAAAGAAGAGAAGTCGATAAAAGCTACAAAAAGGAAGATATGAAAGAGAAAAACAACTGTAAAAAGTCGACAGTTCCACAGCATTAAAACCGCAAAACGAGAAAAAGCACACTGCCTAGTCTCCGGGAGGACTTGAACTCACGTATTCAACAGTCGGAGTCGAGCGCCATACCAACTAAGCCACAACAATGCTGATACACCAGCGCACTTTAATTAATATTAGTAGTCTATAGTGTTACGTTGTGTGATATACAAGTAGAAGTGCCGGATGTAAGGGGGGGGGGGGTCGGGAGCTGGAGTGAGCACCCCTTTTCACCTGCATACTTAAATATTGGTACCGTAATTTAATTAATTGCCTGAAACACGCCCTCGGAATTGGTTTCAAAATACTTGAATATTACGCTATTGATGTTTAAAGCATGGCATGTAATTAATGTTTCTTAGTAGCCTGCTCTATAAATGGCATCAATAGGGGTGGGGGAGGGACGGGCGGGGTAAAGCTCAGGAAGCCGTGGTCTTGCCGGTCGCAAAATTTTCCAATTTCTTCGGTAAACATGTAGTCGGCATGGCATAGGACTAGTAGGTACGATAAAATGTGTAATCCCGACGCTGGCCGGGGGTAGCGCCAGAATGATTTGCGCGACAGGGGTCCAAACTTCCCAACGTAGGGTGACTGCAGCCTGAAGCCCCGACAAGGGAGACGGAGTGCCGTGAGGTCGTCGAGAGTAAAATTCAAAATGTTCGGTGCGCATTTTGGATTTTTAGGCCAGAAATTGGAAAATTTGGGGGATTTACTACAGGATCTGCCCTCAAATATCAAGTAAACCACAAGGGGCGACTGGCTTTTGTGGACTGTAGGCCCCCTAAAAAATCATCCTAGCTACGCCCCTGACCACTAACCTATCATACGAGCTCTCCTGGCTCAAAATCTCAATGATCGTGGTACTCAAATTTGAAATTAGTGTGAAAGGCTACTGTACTGGTGGGCTTCCATTCGAGGGATCAGGGATTGCTTGAACCTCTTGAGAACTTTTACAAGTGTCCAGAGGCCATGGAACGGACAAAATTTGATTTGTAACAGTAAAGCAAAGGAGAAATAATTAGTGGTGCTCTCCCTTAAGAGCTATAGGCCTTACACCCCTAATAATTTCCCCATTGACTTACACACTAAATTAGCTTTGTTTCAAGGCCCCTGCAGCCTTTTCAAAGTTTACAGCTACTTCGAGCTAACACTCACATAAAAAACTGAGAAGTTCGCCAATCATGGCACTACATAATTTCTATACCATGAACTTTTAGATTTTGAGCTAGAAGGAGTTTTTATAGGGTACACCCACCCCTTGTTCTCTTCAACATAACAGGAAATGTCACTTTTTGATATGAATTTTGAAAACAGTCTAAAGCGCCTTCAATCCACCCCACATTTTCAATATCTACCCTTTGACAAGTTCTCTTTAAGATTCACGGAGTTTCATTACCCAATGGGCAAGTTATAATGACAAAATTTGGTCTAAACCGGAGTTGAAAGTACTACTTTTTTGAGTTCGTACATTTGACGCTCAAGAACATTACTCTAATGGGGGTGTGAGGCCTATATATATTGCAAAAAGGTGCCTGAAATACCTTCAATTGTCTTCATTTTGTCAGATGAGTACTTCAACCCCTTTCCTACCGCATACACATCACAAATTGAACACATCATTTCAGGAACATGGTTTATACTGTCCCCCAAAAATATTTTCCAAGGTATTAAATTCGTAGGGCAATATCCTCCGCGGGGATTCCCCTCGAACCAGTGGTGTGATCGAGATGGTAGGAAAAACGCGAAGAGAGACTTGGTTAAGTTTAAGGGACCACGCTGGCTTTCTTTGACAAATCAGCACACCATCAAACAAGGACAATGGTCACCTATTGTTAGCAGAGGCTTACGCCTACCCCCTAAGAGGATTACTCGATGCTTCCAATAGAAAAAAGTATTTTGAAGTCGATAACTTATAAATATTCAACCAGAAGAGCTTTGTTTTCTAAAAACAAGTGTTCGTTTGGGAAGGTAGGCAAATTTGGTATCAATAATGACAGAGCACTCGGCGACATTCGTCGCCGAGAGCTCTGTCATTATTGATACCTTTCGTATCAAATGCTAATAACATGAAGTATGGTATCGGTTTCATCTCATAATGGGAAAATATTCATAACACTATTACCCAATTGCAACCGAAAAAAATGCTTTGTGTTTTTTGGGGGAGGGGGGTGTGGTTACTCGACTTGATAATATAGGCTACGTGCAACACCGTGTAGTGACCTGATCCGGAAATATACAGTAAGATATGATTAACAAAACGAACCCTACTTAAAAAAGAAAGATTGAAAACGCAGAGAAGTTGATAAAAGCTAGAACAAGGAAGATATTAAAGAGAAAGAAACTGCAAAACTAGACTTTTCCACAACTTTAAACCGCAAAACAAAAAATGGTCCGTTCTCTAGTCTCAGAGAGAACTCGAACTCACGAACTTAGTAGTCGGAGTCGAGCTCTTTACCGTCTTGACCATAGACAACACTTGGCGTAGTGGCATTATAATCAATAGTTATACTCTCGTGTGAAGCTGTATGACTCCATACAAGAAGAAGTGCCTACTGGAGGGCGGGGTGGGCCAGGGAGCTGAATCGAACAGCCCTTTTCACCCGTATTCTTAAGTCTTAGTACCGTACTTTATATTGTCTGAAACACCGCAAATGATGTTGCTTCAATATCCTGGAATGTCGTACATTTCCCTTTTAATGTTTATAACATGGTCTGTAAATGTTTCTTAGTTTGCTCTATAGATGACGGGTGCGGAGGCGGGGAGGGGTGGTAGAGGGGCAGCAGCAGCGGACGCTCAGGATGTCGTGGTTTTCCAATTTCTTCGGAAAACATGTAGTCAGGACAGTTAATACGATAAAATGTATAATCTCGCGCTGGGGTACGTAAAGTCAGAATTTGCTCAACAGGGATCCAAGCTTCCCTTCGTGGGACTGCAGCCTGAAGCAGCAACAAGGGCGACGGGGTTGTCGAAAGGTTGTCAACAGCAAATTCAATTTTTCGCCTGTTTTGGGGGTTTTATTCGTCAAATTGGAAAATATGTGGGATTTATTGCATTAATCTGATTTGAATCAAAACATCCAAGTAAATCACAGAGGCGAATAGCTATTGGGTTCTACTTCATATTTTATCGTTTCCCGCGATTACATTTGAAACTTTACCGGACCGTAGGGATCCTTCCTCGACAAGGAACATGGCCCCCTACCCCCGATCTGGTGTCACGTACCACTTTCCAGACGACGATCAGCCTTTCTGATATTCCGAGTCATTAGTCTCAAGAGCACAAATCCTCAAACAGTTTACTTATTTGTGACTTTAACATGCTACAACTTTTCGAAGGCCTTGAATCGACCCAAAATCAAGTACCCATATCATTGGAAGAATGGCTTCTGGTACACGCGCTTTTTGATGATTAAAGAAATGCTAAGACTTCTTTCCAAAAACTTCACCGTCATGATATGGTGAATTAAATATCTACTGACGGCCAGCTTAGTTGTTCTGTGATTGGTAGCTTTCAGGCGCGGATCCAAGGGGGGGGGGGCTCCCTTGGACTCAGCCCCCCCCCCTTTTCGCCACATCAACAATAACAGATACGCTAAAATTAGCATAATGTTAATCTCACGCGCAGAGAATGTTATGGTTACATATTATGGACTTGTATGCCCAACAGGATATGCCCTTAAACAATAAACTAGGTTTGTGTCTGCACACGGAGGGGCTCAACACATTTTTGGAAGGAGTAACTTAGTCGGGAGAATTGGAACTGTCTAGGACGAAGAGGGGCAGAGTCTTCCATAGAAACCCAAATTTTCTAACTCCTCTTAATAAGAACCAAATATTTTCAATTCTTCTTCAACAGAACCCCAAATTTTTCGCCGGGCTCCCAAAATTTCGCGTTCGGTATTCAATCTGACGGGGCTTCGGGTTGCTGGATGCAGGGTTTCTCGTGGTAACAATTTTCCTGCAAAATTTCGGCGCGCTTCGCGCGCAATTCTCACAAGCGAAGTAATATCACCCATGAACATTAATACATTATAAGTACAAAAATTCAAGTGAACTCTTCCAGCCAAAGCTAGGTGAAGGCTCAAAGTTAGATCCCGGACATCAAGGGGCTTTCTTGTAGTAATCTAGTACCTTGAGTAACATTCGCTCCGCGAAGACTATACGGCTTGAAGCTAAATTTACTCGTATCAAAAATTTATTCCAAAATTTACTTTTTCTGTTTTTTTTTTCATGCAAAATTTCGTTCAAAGTAGAAATAAGATAATGACCATCTGAATTGTAAACTGTGAAGACATTGGTGTGCTCTCACTGTCATTCAAAGTCCTGCTCAAAGCTCCATGCTGGTGTTCCCGTATTGTTCATTCGCCACATTTTCGGGGAATTTCCCTCTGGGTCCTAACAAAATCATACTGGATCACACCAAGCCTGCTTAATGGCAGCCCCTGGTCCCGCCTCGCCGTTCGCAAAGTACTCAGCCGGCTTCACCTGCGCTTGCTGAGGTGAAGATATATCGTGATTATAGTCTTGTTCCTTTCACTTGTGGAGAATTTCTACGTCTCTGTATTGCAAGCGAAGGGAAAAATTTCCATCAGAAGAGTGAAATTTTCGCGCGCTTCCCGCGTATGTGCACACGTAAACTGATATATATGTGTGGTAAGCTTGAGATAATCCCTGTAGTTCCGGCAAACTGTGATCATGTGGTGGCACTACTGACAACAAACATAATCTTCTTCGGTGCCCCTCTATGAGGTGTCGGTGCCCCCCTATATCAGAATTCCTGGCTACGGGCCTGAACATAGCTAGCTTGCTCGTCGACGATTTTTCCGTACCGTCCACGGTGGGATAACCCCACGTTGGTAATAATAACCAAAGTTATATAGCGTCAATCCATGCCATGTGCGGGCGCGTTAGGAAAAGAGTACTTTTACTGGGTTTGAAGGACGTGACTATTGAACTTTTCTTCTTCTTCTTCTTCTTCTTCTTCTTCTTCTTCTTCTTCTTCTTCTTCTTCTTCTTCTTCTTCTTCTTCTTCTTCTTCTTCTTCTTCTTCTTCTTCTTCTTCTTCTTCTTCTTCTTCTTCTTCTTCTTCTTCTTCTTCTTCTTCTTCTTCTTCTTCTTCTTCTTCTTCTTCTTCTTCTTCTTTTTCTTCTTCTTCTTCGTCTTCGTCTTCTTCTTCTTCTTCGTCTTCGTCTTCGTCGTCGTCTTCGTCGTCTTCCAAATGCAGCACAAACGCCAGACAAGGCTATCCCGTGCTGTTGAACTAGGACTAAAGGAGTCTGATGAATAGAGTAATCTAGCTACAACGATTTTGATCAAGGGCTAAGAGCTGGTTTTTAAAGCTGTCCACTGATTGGGCACAGCGAGCCTGTTTCGGTAATAGGTTCCAGCTAGGGATAGTTCTTGGATAGAGAGATTTCTGATAGCAAAGCTTGTTAGTGGAGGGATAATGGTATAGATACCTTCCACTAGTACGACGGGTAGTCCGTCGATTAAGATTTGAAGGGTCAATAAGATGATTCCTTACATTACTTGGAAGTAATCCATGCGTTTCTTTATACATAACAACAAGACGAGCCCTAAATCGTCGAGTTTCAAGGCTGTCCCATTTAAGATCTTTAATCATCTCAGAAACACTTGATTGGCGACTGTAGTTGTTAAAGATGAATCTGGCAGCAGGCCTCTGGACATTTTCTATAGAATTCTTTTCGGATTGGGTATAGGGGTCCCATACCGTACTACAATAATCGAGAATGGGTCGAACAAGAGCAAAGTACGCTGCAGTCTTAGTATCTTTATCACAGTGCGAGAGGTTTCGCCTCAATAGGCCTAATGTCCTGTTTGCTTTGGATACAATTTGGTTAATATGTCTTTTCCAGTTCATACTAGAAGAGAGTTCAACTCCTAGGTAAGGGTGGTGATTAACCTGCTCTAAAGTATGATTACCCATTTGGTAAAAATAAGGATTTGGATTTGCTTTATGGGAGACTCTCATAGTAAAACACTTAGATTTATTAAACCCCATCTGCCAGATTGATTCCCACTGACACAAATTGACATCATGACATCATGTTGAAGAATTTTTGTGTCCTCTATGTTTTTTATTTCACGATACAGGATACAGTCATCGGCAAATAACCTGACGCTTGATTGAATATTTGCCGGCAAGTCGTTAATATAGACTAAAAAGAGTAAGGGTCCCAAGACCGTACCCTGAGGGACACCAGAAATGACTTTAGATTTGTCTGAAGACGTTCCATCAATTAGCACCCTCTGGTAACGGTTTGTTAGGAATTTCTCAATCCAATTTAAGATGTTATTACGGATTCCAACATGCTTGAGTTTGTTAAGAAGTCGCTGGTGGGGAACTGTATCAAAAGCCTTGCTAAAATCCATTATGATTAGGTCAGCTTGGCTTCTGTTATCTAAAATCTTCATTATATCGTCAACAAGGGCAGAAAGCTGAGTTTCGCATGATCTCCCTTTACGAAAACCATGTTGAACATCAGCAAGTACATTAAATTTGTCAAAGTGATCCATAATATGACGGTGAATAATATGCTCTAAAAGCTTGCAAGGGATGAATGTCAACGAGACAGGCCTGTAATTCGCAGGGTCCGATCTTTCACCCTTCTTATAGATGGGGGTTATTAGCATCAAGCTAGGCTGCTGGTAAACATCCACTTGACACCGACTTTTGGAACAACTTCTGAAAAATGGGGGCAATACTGTGGGCACAGGACTTTAAGACTCAGGCTGGCAGTGACATTGTCAGGCCCAGCAGCCTTGTGCACTTTAAGATCAGTTAACAGCTTAAAGGGGAAATGCAGTCACCCCAACTTGAAGTAGTGTAGTAGACTGTCCTGTTTCATGATTGGCTCTTGAGAGTCATGTGACAATATTTTTTCTCCTAAAATGTGAAATTTACTAGAAGTAACAGATTGGTTTACCTAGAATATGCAATATTGGAGTCCTAAAATATTATGAAAGATACTTTGGAGAGAAATAAGAAGAAAATTGTGAGATTTAGCTGTTGCTTCAAAATAAGTTTGGGGCGACTGCTCCTGCCCTTTAAGGACACCGGTGGTTGAGATCTTAATGTCCCCTATAACAGGGATGGGACTAGAATCGATAACAGGCATACTATTTAGATCTTCTTTTGTGAATACAGAACAAAACTGATTATTCAGGGCTTCGGCTTTATCTTTGGAAGTGGACAGGAGTCTTCCATGAACCTGCAGCGGCGAGATACCAGAAGTATCAGTCCTCTTAGATTTAATAAAATTCCAGAAAGGCTTAGTACGTATTATCTGATTTCAAGCTACCCCCGATAATGTCTCTAACGTAGCTATTTTCATCTGTCCCGACTAATGTTTGAAAGACCAAAAGTAATTACGTTCCCTTATAGCAAGGTGACCACCACAAAGTAGGACGTAGAGCAAGTTCCTAAATCCGCTCTCTATCTACCCCGCGGAGCGGACTCTGTTTGCTTAGCTTTTCGGCTTCCCAAACCACCTACACTGAACAAGGAATATGCCGGCTAAGTAGGCAACTCTATATCCTGCTCTGGCTCTTGTTCTGAGCAAAGAGTTGCCCTTTGGAAGGAAGGTGACGTCACGTAACCAAAGATGACATCATTAAAAGCACCATCAGAGCTGGTTTACGTTTTCCAAAACATAAGACGAGCGGTACAATATGTTGTGTACAACCTTAGAAATAAAATGTGTACAACAGGAAATTTTGTCATACTACTGCTCAGTACATTAATATTTAATGTTTGAGGCAGCAATTTACGGCCACGAAAAATTGATATTGGCTCTTTTGACAGATTTTTTGTAAATGGAAATCAACGGGTTAACGACCAAGAAGGTAAAACTACCCTTCTAGTTAACTAGCAGTATGAGTTAAGATGATATGAGTTATACTTATAGCCTAATTACGCAAAGCTGCCAAGCTAAGTGCGGCTTTGGACTTCAACATCATACATAGGCTATAGGCACATAGGCAAGATTGTAAGTAGTAGTTACACGAAAAAGTTATGTTAGGGTGGCGTATTCGCACGTCTACTAGTCGCTGTATGGACAAGATGCGGTGATTGCTTATTCGCACGTCGACTAGCTGTCATTCTTCACTACATACGAGTATTTAAACTTTGTGTTGTAAGTAGCACGGCTAAGCACGCATGGTAATAAGTACATACGAAGTCAAGCCTATGAGTTGGCCTAGGCCTATGTGCCGTAGTTTGTATTCAATGACGAACACAAAGTACTGATCGACTCAAGTCAAGGTGCACGTTCAACCGATTATGCCATAATCGGTAATCACCGATTACCAATTATTCAGTTACACAAATGGGCCGATGCCGATTACCGATCAACGATTATTTACATGTATGGGAAGGTCATGTTTCTCGCCATCTGTTGCATGTTTCTAACTTTGTTCACACACCATAACATAACCTTCACACTGGAGTTGAATGATTAAGAACAGTTCCCTACGTTCCACGAATGGAATATTAATTGTTTTTGAAGGATTTCCTCTCGAAATACTGAGATAAAAATCAACCATAAGTACATACTTTCGTACGATATCACAGGCTTAACGTTAGCCAAGGAGTCTGTCAGCATACATATGCTCTCAGGGCTGAACATTAACGATTGCCCGATTGCCCGGGGCAAGTAAAAATTACGTCGGGCAAGTCATTTCTTACCTCTGCTTGCCCGACTGGGCAAGTCCCAGATCGTGGGTAGGCCTAGTTCACATGCACACACCGTTACAAGAAAGTGTAACACACTGAAAACACAACAGACGACTGTTAAATATTATCACATTGCCACAGAGTGATTTAGCCAGCCCCGTTTCTAAATGCGACAGAAAATAAACCACGACAGTTACAAAAGTTTAAAACTATTACTGAACGAAAAAGGTTTCATTTTGCAACTCCGAAAACAATCGCACTGTTGATTTAGCTTTAGTGCACCGGTTCCACGAAACTCGGTGACTAAAATCGTTCGAAGAACTTTACTTCGACGATCGTTTTTCACTATTGCATACAAGTCAATTACATGATATGTGTGTGCATATACGGAGCTTTATTGTACTGTACATACTAAATATACAGTGTAGTAAGGATTAGTTACGCACTACATCTGAGAACTGTCTACTTCGCTACTGCGTAATGACCCATCTACACGTGTGTACATATTACTGTGAGGGAGAACGAACTGCGTACCGGAATAGACGGATTGAATGATACAGTAGCATCATAGCGTAATTGTGCACTGCATGTACAACTCAATGATATATCAACCGCACATGACCTCGTGTTCAAAATGAAAACTAAGCTCCGCCGCGCCAGCTAGTTACGCTGCAATTGTACTAGCATTTAAGTTTTAACTGGACCATAGATAGGCCAGGCCTATGTGTAGTGAAAAACATGGCGAAACAAATATCATTACTGAACTTCGGATTTACGAATGCTGCAGCGCAAAACAAAGCTCCACCAAAGGGAAAAGCAGCAACAAAGAGAGAGTATGATGTCAACAAGCGATCGCGCGGCTTCGTTGCATCGTGGGTAGACGAATTCCCAGGGATATTACATGACAATGATGCAGGGGTTATATTCTGTTCTACATGCCAAAATCATCCAAATATTGCTGATCAGCAGTCTGTCTTTTTTACCGGTGGATGTGGAACATACCGAAAGCAAAGCTTACAGGCACATTGGCTGTCACCTCGCCACATTATGTGTGTGGAAGCCAAAGTAGCCAAGAAAAGGGCTCAGGGAAATGACCTTGTCGGACCAATAGACATCAACAAATGAAAGAAACACAAGAAAAAAGATGTTGAGTTCAATCGTTCAGCTTTTTCTTTTCACTGTTTTATTTTAATCAGTACATAATCATTCTTCCTGTTACAATTGTTTTGAACAGCTACAGTATGTCATATATGATTACTTCAAAATTATAATCATAAAATCAAACTGTAAAGGTATGTTACAAAAAAATCTATGATGATCGTTACCAGTGAAATTTGAGTTTCTTTTTTTTTTTTGTCTGCCGTTTCAGGGCAAGTGAAAATTTATCAGGGCAAGTGAATCCTGGGTGCTACTTGCCCGACTGGGCAAGTTGTTTTAAAAGTTAATGTTCAGCCCTGGCTCTGCCTACAGTAGTTCTATCCATCCGATCATGTTGTAAGATTCCGTGTATAGGTCTGTACTGGAGTGTAGTAGTGCTACATAGTAGCCTATCCACCCCAGGTTTTAAAAGCAAAAATACCTAACTTCCTTGGCACTTAAGGGCCACTAAACATTCCACTCAATATACTTGATTTACTCATCTCATGGTTCCTTAAAGTGGGCATGACACGGCCAAAATAACTTTTGTGTATTGCAAGATTTGGTACAGTAATGTAAAAGTATCATCTCACACACAATTAAAACTGGCGCAGTTCGGCATAAATAGAATTTGAAGAAAAATGTCCAGAAATCCAATTTCGAAAAATGCCGCAACAGGTCACCTGACTTTTATGACGCAATTGGCGGCACCCCGCACTGCGCTATGTAAGGACATGTATCTAGATGTGAAAATAATGCAACGCTTTGGGAAAGTTTCATATCTTAGAAACTTCTTGAAAAGGATTACATCACAATACCCGCCCAACATATAGAGCGCAAAGCTCGGAACATGTTGGGGGCTTCGAAGTATATCATTGGCCAATATGTTCGCGTGCATATGCGCCCGTGTTTTAGCTTTCCTGCATATTATAAACAGCTTTGTTTTTGTGCAAAAAGAACGCTGTCCGGGCGCGCTGTACAGAACAGCTATGAACATGTATGGACAGTCCATGACAAGCGCGCCTTTACTCAGTGAGCTGTTCAGTAACGTTGCTATTGTGAATGGTAAGCAGTCACCGCGCAATGACGCATAGTTCATGATGTGGTCACTGGTCACGCGCGCTGCTGTATAGTATCGTAGCACAGGTGTTTGCAATGATGTACCTGCTAACACGTGTTAGCATGCACATGATTCGATGTGTAGAACGATGGGTGAGCTGCCTGGTACAGTGTTACTAACCGTGCCTCCAATGACGTCACGATCTTGAGACGCGCTCACATACTTTTTTTTCGCTTTTGGATTTCAGATGGCTGAGTCTGGCCTGTAAATGGGAATTCACAAGGTCGTAATACTGTGTTTATGGACGTAGTTGAGTCGTAAAAACATTTGCTTCATTTCAAGCTGTACCCAAACAATATTTACTGAGAAACGTACTTTGGCCGTGTCATACCCACTTTAACGATATGGATATATTTTTTGTAAAGCACCTTGCCCAACACTTATGTCTTATGTAAAAGATTCTCCAAATGAAACGTAAAACTAATTCCCGATAAATTCCTGTAATTGAAAAACTGTTGCCGTTTCAGTGTGAATTTAACACGGGCCCGTTTCCTTTCGTTCATCAGTTAGGAGCATGGAGTAGTTCATGACCATCGTGCTACGTAAAGAGTGCAGGCATAGTATCCCTCCTCTCCAGACGAATGGCAAACTAGCCATCACTGATCTGGACAAGGCCTTTGCCTTCAATTCCCAGTTTACTAGTGTCTTCACTAAGACTGTGTTCAATATAATCCCATTTTGTAGACCTTCTGGTACCAGAATGGCTGATATTTCTATCTCCACACACGGGGTTGAAAAACTTTTAAAAGGTCCCAATAAAAATAAGGCTGTTGGACCTGACAATATCCATCCTTGGGTCCTAAGAGAAATTGCATCAGACTTTGCCCCTATGTTGAGTCACCTTTATCAACAATCCCTCTCAAGCGTGAGAATACCCGTTGACTGAAGGAGGGCAAATGTTTGCCCTATTTATAAAAGAAAGTGACAGTTCTCTCCCAAGTAATTATCGGTCGGTCTTGCTTACCTGTATCTGTTGTAAATTGTTAGAACACATTATAAGCTCAAATCTAATGGACTTCTTTGAGTCAAAGAATATCCTTTCATCAAAGCAGCATGCCTTTAGAAGATTGCACAGCTGTGATACTCAACTGGTGTCAGTCATTGAAGACTGGGCTTCATCCCTGGATATAAACAAACTGATGTTTTCATTCTGGATTTTGAAAAGGCTTTTGACACTGTGTCTCATGAGCTACTAAAAACCATACTCTTTAGCCTAGGTGTATCGAACCAGATCCTCCAGTGGGTTGACGATTTCCTCTCTGATCGTAAACAGGCTGTTGTAGTGAATGGTACTCGGTCTTCTTTTGAGGATGTCGTGTCTGGAGTACCTCAGGTGGTCCGTTTTAGGACCCATTCTCTTTTTGGCGCACATTAATGATATTGTAAATGTTGCCAGTTCAAATGTCAGGCTTTTCGCCGATGATTGTGTTTGCTATCGAATCATTGATGATGATAGTGACTGTTGTAGGCTCCAGGATGACATTGGTAATCTAGGTCTCTGGGCTAAGACGTGGGGTATGAGATTCCAGCCTTCAAAGTGTAGTATCATCACTGTTGCTAGGAAAAAGAAGCCTGTTTGTTTTGATTATGTCTTGAATGGTGAAAAGTTACTTAAGGTTGACTCAATTAAGTACTTAGGGGTTTCTATCACTAGTGACCTTAGTTGGGATAAGCATGTCCAATTTATTTGTAATAAAGGTAACAAAATCTTAGGGGTACTTCAAAGGAACTTATCTTTTTGCTCTAGTGATGTCAAGCTAGCTGCTTATAAGAGTCTTCTCAGACCAGTTTTGGAATACGCAAGTTCTCTGTGGGATCCACACCAGATTTATTTACAGGATAAGCTTGAGAGTATTCAAAGGAGATCGGTTCGCTTAAATATCAGCTCAAACTTCTCACGACAGCCAGGGTCTCTGACTTCTGTTCTGAAAGACGTTGATCTCCCTATGTTAGCGGAACGTCGTAGACAAAATAGATTAATTCTGTTCTCTAAGGGTGTCTTTGGTAAGGCACAAATTCCTGTGGATAGACTTCGGCATCCCACTCGCAGAACACACTGGATGCATAACCTGCACTATTGCCACCTCTTTACTAGGACAAACTGAGCTACAAGTATAGTTTTCTCCCTAACATGTTTAAGGATTGGAATAGTCTCCCTGCTTCTTTAGTTGAAAATTCCCTTGATCATAAGGACCCTGCCCAGTTTATTGCTAACAACATTATTATGGCTTGATACCTCTCGACGCATGTGTGGTGAAGTAATGTCCCTGTGGATGTGTCACCGTATTTCGAAAGAAGAAGAAGAAGGCAATGCACTTAGCTTGCATTATGTATTACACACTGTACTGTTGTGCTTTCGTAGGTGAACTTCAACTTCACAAGAACTGTACGGCAATTACTGTACGTGTGCGCATGTGCATGTCATAGGTAATTAAAAACTTAACAGAAAGGAATGTGGGAAGTGGCATAATTTATGCAGGATAATGAGCCTCAAGTTTCCAAAGTTGCTACAGTACAGTACGTACGTGCACCAAATGTGTACAGATGATGTGGTTAGCACTGAAACTTGAAAAAACGTACTGTAGCGCGAAGCCATTTCTTCCTGTAGTACAATTTGTATGCAGATGTATGGCATGGTCTGTGGCATGCACATCTTCTAGGTAATACTGTGTGCCTCCACGCACCTGAACAAATGTTGTTGTTGTTTTTTATCACTTTAAACCTCTGAAAACTTTGTCACTTCGGTAGAATTTACTGTAGCGTTCAAAATATTTGTTTACATCAGAATCCCTTGTCGTAACATTGTGATGTCATGCACATTTTTGATTGCTGTAGTTCCTATACATACACATGGCAATTGCTTCTGCAAACATTTTTAATTGACATAACGATGTAGTATTAGCATACTGATGTAAAAAAGTTCCATAGTCACACAGTAACTTTTACGGCGCGAAAAAGTTGCTTATTTCATTTCACATTTTTGGCACTTTGCAGAAATTCTCAGTGATCAAAAACAGCTGCAATACTCCTGTAAGATTTGGAGAAGAAAATTCATGGTAGTAAACTAAGATTTTATTTTCAAAATTTGCTGTGAGAAGAAAGACAATTTCAACCATTACACAGACAGCTGATAGGCCCGATACCCCCGCTATTTCCGTAGGCTGGTGTAAGGACTGTGTACAGTGAGATGTAGGCGAACGACCACAGTCCCTTACTGAGGACTACGTATGTATCAAACTCGCTTTCGGTATGCATGTGCGTATACTACTGTATTACCGATTTGTGTATGATTGTTGTGTCCCTCAATCTTATGCGTATGTATGTGTGGTCAGTGGGCCGTGCGAGTAAGGAATCACCACATCTTGTCCTCACGGCGGCTAGTCGACGTGCGAATACTCACAACATATGGTAGGTGGTAGGCCTACCACGTGTCGGCCAATTAAGGGAATTTCAGTTCTGCGTAGGGCCTACGTACTGTAACGTGGAAAAATCGACCCCGGTTCGGTGATGTACAGAAAATAGTCTCGACATAAATAGTTTGCCATGAATTTTTTTTTTTTTTTTTGAGAAATATTGCATTGGCAATAGGAAACTGCATGATTGGTAGAAAAAAATGATCATTTTCTTAAAGACAGACGGTCATCACCCCAAGGTACATTTTTGATGTGGGGGTATCAAAATTGTCAGTTAGTTACTGCTCTGTGATTGACATCAAAGTTTGGAAATTTAAATGATGCAGAGTAACTCACATTCCACACAATGCAGAGAGAGTGTTTGGATCACACATTATAGCCTTGTATGGTCACCAAGTTAGGACATGGCCTGAAGCAATAAAATAGCTTTGTGTCTGCACAAGGACAGGCTTCATACAGTTATGGGAGCTATAAGTTGCTTAGTTGGGAGAATTGGAACTGTCTTGGATGATGCGAATTGCCCTGTAAATGTGAAGATATTAATACAGGCCTAACATAACATAACAGGTTAACTGGGCAAAGGAGGGCTGAGGCCCCATAAGATGCCCTGAAGCCCATACAACCTTAACTGAAAACAAACGATCAACCAATTTACCATATGAGCCTGGTACAATTAGATTGTACCATAGTTATGGAAGAACTTGTCGATGTTAACCTTAAAGCAGTGAACAGATGTTGAGTTAACTACCCACTCAGGCAGACTATTCCACTTGTTGACAACTCTATGAGAGAAGCTGAGCTTCTAATGTCAGCCTTGCAAAACTCTTTACTAGCTTTTTACAGTGGCCTCGAACCCGAGAATTACATGAGAACCTTTAAATAACTACAAGATGACAACGAATTCCTTTCAGAGAGAAATTTGTACACCTGAAGCATGGTCCCCCCTAATCCTTCTCAACTCCTGGTCCAGGGTCTGTTTATATGCACTGCTTTTGGTGATGAAGTTCTGTTCACATCATCTACAAAATATGTTACTGGACATTATAGTACAAGAACGGACCCTTCCAGTTTGGTTCTAATTTTCTTCTACTGTTCACAGGATTGTTAATCATGATGTAGTCCTCTGGTTTAGGCTAAATGCCACTGTCCTTTTTTGTATGGTACACTTCCTCTTGGGCTACGTCTTGGAGCAATGAAGCAAACTCCTTTGTGGTTGTTAATCTTTGTTTTAGCTCCTCACTGAACTGACTGAAATTATTACTTTCTTGTCCTTGCTGACTAGTCCGAATTGCCAATGTGTAATCAAGTTTCCCTACCATGTGTCAAGAAATAAGGGACTGTAACCTTTGCAACTGTGCACATAATAAGCGAGTTCTATTTGAGAGAGATACCAGCCTCTGTTTTGGACCAAGAATTAGCGAGTTGTTTCTTTTAAAGTTCTGTTGAACCTTTTGACTAACCCATTCTCTTCAGGATGATAGGGTGTTGTTCTGCTTTTGACAATTCCCAGCTGACTACAGGTGGCTTTCACAATGTCAGGTTCAAATTGCCTACCTTGGTCTGTGTGGAAGACTTCAGGCACCCCGTGCTCTCTCACATAGTCATAGAACAAGAATTTGCCATTGTTGAGGCTTTCTGGTCCATCATTGGATATATATATATATACATACATACATACATACATACATACATACAATACATACATACATACATACATACATACATACATACATACATACATACATACATACATACATACATACATACATACATACATACATACAAACATGTACATACATACATACATACATACATACATACATACATACATACATACATACATACATACATACATACATACATACATACATACATACATACATACATACATACATACATACATATATACATACATACATACATACATACATACATACATACATACACATACATACATACATACATACATACATACATACATACATACATACATACATACATACATACATACATACATACATACATACATACATACATACATACATACATACATACATACATACATACATATATATATATAAATACAGAAACTGACGAATAACACAGTATGAGGACTGTTACGAAACTTCATAATGCAGAAAGTTTATATATATATAAATATTCACATACTGCATAAAGTGATCTGTTGCAACCACGATGTATCTGTTTCCTTGACTGGTGACAGGCAACTCTGCAGTGTCCACAAAAACTTTCTGGAAAGGATAAACAGAATTGATGCTTTGTAAAGGAGCTCTAAAGTAAGGGGTAGGATTCCTTCTAGTCTCACATGGGTAACATTGGTTACAAAAGGTTTCAATGTCCTTGATTATAAAAGGCCAGTTACAAAGTTTGAGAGCCCTCTTGAGAGTTCTTTCCACACCAAAGTGCCCAGACAAGGGATTCCCATGCAGGTTTAATATTAAGCACCTGTGGAATTAGGTCCTTCGGTTTAATGACCTGGTAAGTAATTGGTCTTCCGAGTTTGTTTTTAAATTTCCTGTGTAGAATTTGTCTCTAATCTCAAATTTAGGAAACTGATTCCATATCTTTCTCAGGGAGTTCATTCTTCCCCTCATTTTTCGTCTGCCTGGTTTATTGTTATTCTCAACCCATAAGCCAACTTCATGTAGTACTGGATCCCTCTCCTGTTCAACCTGCAGATCAAACTGGGCCAATTCTCGTTTTCCATTGCCCCCCCGTGTCATTTCCACCATCGTTACTTTGCTTATGCATTACTCCAAAATCTACTTCCCAGTGGGTTGACCTGTATCATCCTGTTTTTCGTTTTCTCCATTATTAGGAGATACTTGGAGGCATTGGTTCTCACCTTGTACAATTTCGTCTGTATGACTTTTCCCCATATGATTACCAGTTGCATCAACTGTTTGGGAACCTTTTGTGCATGTACAATACCAAATTCCTTTTCATGTTTTGAAATTCTAGAATTATGGACACCATTATAGTTTTCTACCTCTATCTGAATTTCATTTGTTGGCCCTGAAAGAGCATCTGCATTTCCATGTTTTTCTCCCATTTTGTAAACTGTGTCAAAGTTAAATGGCTCTAAGGCCCATCTCATCCAGTATTCCATGATGTCATCCTCCAGAGACACTCTTCTAAGGCCTAACAAGAGTTTGTGGTCAGTTATAATCGTAAAAGACGTACCTCTGAGATAGTGTCGAAAATACTTTACTGCCCATACAACAGCGAACATCTACCTGTCAAAGGTTGACCACCTTTTTCGGTCTTCGTTAGTGTGTGGCTAGTGATCTTCAAATCAGGTGAAATGCTGTCTTTAGAGATGATGTGGCCTAGAAAATAAATTCAACTTTCTTCTTGAATAAGTGGCACTTTTCTGGTTTGAGTTTTAGACCTGCATCTACAAGACATGTGAAAACTGCTCCCAAGTTATACAAATGATCATCAAAGTTCCTCCCTTTGACAATAATGTCATCTAGATATACCAGACATTTTCACCAGTAAATACCATGCAAACAAGTTTCATCTATCTTTGATCGGTTAGGCGGTGAATTAACAAGCCCCATCAGGCAGGACATTCAATTCATAGAGCCCAGTAACATATAAAACTCAGTCTTTTCACAGTCTTCCGTGGCAACCTAAAGTTGCCAGTAACCACGTATTAAGTCAATTGTACTGAAATAGACTCATCCTACTAGTGCATCTAGTGTATCTTCAGTTCAGGGTAGAGGATGGGCATCCCCAGATTGTGAATGAACTAAGCTTTCTGTAACAACACAAAGTCTATATTAACCATCTTTTTCTTTACCATCATGATCGGGGAGGACCATGGGCTGCATGATTCGGAGGTCATATCATCCTGTAGTAAGTTGTCTACCTGTTTCTGGATTTCTTGTTTCATTGTCGGCAAAGTTTGATAAGCCTCTGATGACTTGGTGGGTGGTCTTCTGTTTGTATCCGGTGTTGAATCAGGCTGCTGAAGACTGTCTGGTGCTTCTGTAGGAATTTATTCACCTGTGTTCTTTCCTCTTCCATCAGGTCTGTACCTTCTATATCTACTAGTGATAATAAATGTCCATTGTTAGCAGGGGTTGTAACATGATTACATAAAGTGCCTGTGTTCCCATCCTTTTGGATGTGATACTCCTCCTCACGTCTACCACAAATCAAGAAAAATTCTCCAGTTCTGGTGTGCCTTTGTATTATTACATTGTAGGAATTGGGATTTCATCACCCTAACATTAGCCATACCCTTTTCAGCTTTTAACAAAGTAAATACAGTACTAATTTCTGTCTCATTCATTAAGTCAGGCTCCAGCAAGCCAACATAAAGTTTGTGGAGTCTCACCAGTGGTACGTGGACAGAGTTGCACATCAACGTTAACCTCTGATTTTGCTGGAACTGTTGAACTGCAGCATGCAATAGCCTTACAGCAAAGAGGGGCGTGTGCTTCCTCTTTGAATAAGGGTATGTCTTCACCCCACAGAGTTCACTTCCCTTCGGGTATTTTGAAATTTGCAGCATTTCGTAGCAGGAAATCCCATCCTTGCATGGTAGGCCTTGAAACTTGAAAATCATGCCTTACATTGACTTTGTTAATTCTCACATTCGCTGTTACTTTACCTAAGCATTCTATAGTGTCCCCTGCAAAGGACTTTGCAGATTGAAATAATTTGTCGATTGGCTTCCTATTAAGTTCTGGGATTTTTGCTTTCATCTCTTCACTAATAAAATACAATAGAGCCAGTGTCTATTAATGCCTTAACTTCAGTTCCTTCAAGTACTATATTTACATACGCTGAAGATAAATCACTGTTCTCTACGGTATCATCTCTTACTGTAAATTACTTGTTGGTTTTTCTGTGAAATTTTCTTCGCAATTACATCAACATTCTTGAATGAGGCCTTACAATTAATGGCGGCGGTTGGCCCTTGTCACCAACTACGTCTAGTTTCCCTGGTTCTTTTGATTGTAGCCGTTGGGTTCTTTGTTTGGTAGTTGAAAACATACTGTACGGAAGTACTGCTCTGCTTACGTATGGGAGATTGCTTCCATCTGTCGTAGTATCTTGACCTATCCCAATAACTTGGAGACTGATTTCTTGACATGGTAATGGAGTGCATAATGTCTATCTCGATAAGTTGGTGAGGGGTTTGCATATGGGTATCTTCCATTATAATGGAGGGGGGTGATCTACTGGGGTGATAAAAATTCTCATACTCACTCCATTCTGGATATCTTTTCTCTGAGAAACTCTGGCAGGACCTGTGATGAGCTACAGGGCTTCCGTTTGGAATATTCCTCACGTTCAAGTGTGCATTCAGGTTTTGAGATTCTCACCTCGTTTCCATCAATCTTGCTTCCGTAGTTTTAGGAGGAGTCTGGCAATTTGTCCCATATGTTAAAAGCTGGTCTGCTTAGTCTAGATGGTAACACAAAGGTCATGTCGGGCCTAACTTTCTCTAGAATGGCTTCCTTTCGTGGGCTGCCATAAAATATTTCCAGTAGTTCAGTAGCATACGGCAGTTCATATTCACTGTCTGTCATTTTGCATAATATTACCCCAAGAGGTAGAAGAAAATTAAGAGTTAAAGTTACTGTTAAAGTCCAGAATCAAATCTCTCTTGGGCATTGTCCAAAAGACAATGGAGGTCTTGTTGAAAATGTCCAAAGTAAAGGTGTACAAAATCTGCTGCCACTACAAATGTAACATGGAAACTCGATGTGGGTTCAATAATGTAGAGAAAACAGACCCGACATTCAACCCATTTTATTTGCCTTTCTTGCTCAACTCGCCTTCCTCTTCTCTCCACTCGATCTCCAACTTAACTGATCTTTCTCATTTTCCCTTTCTAACCCATAACTCAACATATAAATTATACATGACACACCTAAAGTATTCTAATGCAAATTATAACAAATCTTACCCAAGCTCACATTTAAAGACATAACTATGTGCAAAGCTGGCTAACTCTACAGGTGACTAACAGAGAATACAAATCCAGGACGAGAAACACAGAGAATTACAAACAAGACTGAAAAGAACAACTTTTATTGCTAACACTACCACTGTCTTCTGCGGAAGTAACTATTATGCTCCGCAGCAAGCTCACGCATATCCGTATGTATGTACATAGTTGGCCTTGAGTTGACATCCAGGCACCCTTTAGTCTATTATTAGCATTTTTGCAAGAGTGGCATTTTGGTGCCCACTGGCACTGGTAGCATAAATGCATGGTTCGGTCTGTAACTTTTCATGATTATTTACAGTGTAGATAGTCTTATCTTAGTACATCACACCATGGCACAGGGTTGATTCACATAATAGTGACATATTTAACCGTTGATCGGAGTGGTTTTTTTGGTATACTTGGTGTTAACGTAGTGTGCTGTATAGCATATGGTAGGATGTAGGCTTTCACAGTTAACCGATTATTATATCGATACCGGTTTTAACTGGTTTCGATTAGGTATGATTATTATGAGAAGAAAATCGAAAAATGGAAAAAATCGAAATAATCGTGAAAATTGAAGTAACCGTGAAATTACTGAAAAAATCGTGGAAGCTCAAGCAAATTTGGGGAACATTTAATGCCATAAAAATCACATTAAACTAAAGAACATAATACAAGCTGGATTTGTGACAGTTTGCATGGCTAGACTGGCCCTGATTTGGTGCTCATGTACAGGTCACATACATTACACACTGTTTGGCGAAGCTGCAATCGGCGCAATGGGTTTCTTTAAGCCAGTAAAGTATGTGGGGGAAAAAACCCATTATAACTGAATTTCGATTATTAGGGGTCCGATTATGTCGATTGCCTTTTCTGGAAATATCGTGAAAGCCTAGTAGATGGTTTTGGACCTCCAGGGTATTTCCTTCCACCAGGGTATTTCTGTCCACCATGAACATTTCTGCCAAATTTGAACTTTTTGAAGATACAAAAGAAAAAATATATTTGCCACCAAGTACTATGAACTAGTGGTAATTATTCAAAATCATCAAACTTTTGACCCAAGCTAACCATTTAATATGAAAAATCCAAACCTGAAAACTGAACGCGTATACAGGTGTTTCAAAATCGTGTTTTAGGTGGTATGTTTTGTTGCAAGTCAAGAAAGTCAAAACTACAAAGACCAACTTTTTTGGCCCTGGACTTTGGATTATTAAGACATGATTGGCTTGTTACTGCAGTGGTGGACACTGCTATATGTATAAGAATTCAAAAAGTTACAAGATTTGTTCTTGGTTAATTTTAATTTTACTGGTTGTTATAAAATCACTATGATTTCACCATCTGATGCACAAAAAATGAGGAAAAACACGAAAAGTTGCATGTTGCAGAGTTTGTATTTGCTCTGTATACATCATTATATGTGATGTACCAAGCAGAAGACTGCAAAATTTGCAAAGCATGTAATCCCTCTTAAAACCTAAACAATGTATGGAATACACAAAGAAAGTACATGGATGGAAACATCTAGACAACTGCAAGTTAGGAAACTAAACTAGCATGTACATAGTGAAATAGATTCTAATTTTGCTCTTACACCTGCATATGTATCAGATTGCAGAGAGGACACCAAAGTTTAACTGTGTTTTTGCTTCACTTTGATTGTTATTAAAAATGAAGTCAAGCATTTATAGCAGGTAGACACCAAACAATGTGTTACTATCATGTTTATTCTTAACGTAGAAAAGACATGAAGACAAAAAAAGGTTTACATAAAACATGTCACAGCTGCAAATGGTGCACAATCACTTCACTTTCAACTAGAATGTTTAATTAATCTTATGTTTGTAACATGGTGGACACCAGATGTTTTGTGTGCTAATTTTTTTCATGTCTCAAATTTTTCAGAATGTAAAAACATTTGCTATTAAGGAACTTTTGTCTGAAAGGACTTTTTCTGGAATATAATCAATTTTTAAAAAGAACTGAAACAGCAACAGAGCTAGTAAAGACGTAAACAGTTTGTCGTGCCTTACTTTGAACGTCAGATTTTGATACCACTTTTTGCTTGATTTACACTTTAATTATTAAACAAAAAAATCATAAAAATTAATTTGCATATTCAGTCTTCATAAAGTTATGTATTATGTCTTCAGCATGACATATAGGAAAATGACCAGTTAATTGACAAGGAGATTTAAATTTGGATCTAAACTGATAGCCCTAAAGCCTCTCCAGAAGTGACTTTTGACTTACAGTACATAGTTACCTATATGTAATTGCAGTACAAGAACTTAGTTCTTAGTTCTGGAGGACATACTACTGTACCGTAGAAGTATGTCTGCAGTGCCATTTTTTTTAAAGGTAGGAACTTGTGTAGTACTAGGTCCATGGTACATAAGTACAAGATTGCTGTAGCTTTGACCATGATATGAAGTGAACCTTTGTGCATATCCTGAATTGGTAAAAATAAAAGTTTCATGAGTCTTTCTTAATATAGCACTTTTCAGGGCTCGACAAATACATAAGTCCGCTAGCCAGGGGCTAGTTCGAACTACACATGGGCTAGTGACAGTCAACTATGTAAAGCCCTATGTGCTAGTGCAAACTGCTGTACAGCTGTGTAGTTATACAAGTCTATGCCTTTGGAGGCTTGTGCAAATGTCCTTCGGGCTAGTGAAATAAGTTTGTCGAGTGCCCCATGGGCTAGTAGTAAAGCTTACGAAATTTCAAGCCCTGGCACTTTACTAACAATTTGTAATACAACAGTGGTGATTTAATTTTACAAGTTTATATGAAACCAGTTCATACCTAGAGGGTTGGGTGTAGAACTGGCCATGGAGCATTAAATGATAACTGAAAAAAAGTGCATTTAGGTATTACTTACATTTAAAAACTAAAAAGTGTAAAATGAAGTCATCGTGAGATTGTTATAGTCACTGTAGGGAACCTGTGAATTAGAATATTGCAAAACTGGGTCATTAGCAATTGGGCCATAATATTTAAATTGGGCGTAATGTCACCTTAAGAACCAAGTTGTATTGTTTCCTGCAAGTGAAGGTATTTAACCTTATTTACAGGATGTGGACTTTGGTAAGCAAATGAATAAATGAAAGCCTTAGGGAAGGGTGTTTTTACTCCACAGAAAATTCTGATTGAAATAATATACAGTAGAAAATGTATAAATTGTACCGATCCTTCCTTCCAAGAATGGATGTAAACTTTAGCTGGGTGTGGTTAGGTAATCAGCTGTTTAAAGATGGGAGAAGCATACTGCCTGCAATTATTTGTTTTACATCATATAATGTAGAAAAAAAGGAAAGAATTTATATGCTTGGAGCAGTCTTTGAGTTTCATAAAGTCGGTATACAATTCTCTCTCCTTTAATATAGCAATCAAATTAGATAACAGCAACAGCAAAGACCATTGCTAGACCAGTCTTATGAAGAACCATAATTCCTAACAGCTGATATTATAAGTCTGAATATCAGTGAGTATCGGTCTAACATTGATACTTAATGAATGATCGTACCATACACATAAAAATAAGCTGTTGTTCTATAGTGCCATGAAAAGGAACTTCATTGAAGTGAAGTAAAATATTGGAACTGGAAGTTAACCATAGGAAATTTCCTACCTGTGTATTAAGTATAGGCCAAGTGCTGTAGTATTGGTTGGATAGTATGAGCATTTTAGGTTTACTAATAGGATGTAGGAGTAAGCAATGATATCAGGACACTGATAATCTGTCCAACACCAGCAGAGATGGTCCAAAATTTAAAAAATATATATACCAGCCATTTTTGTAAGGATTCCGGAAAAAAGTGGGGAGGGGTACAACCCCCTCCACTTTCAAAATGGGGGACATGTCCCCCCCCCCCCCACAATGCATGCCTGTTGATGCCCATATGTAAGCTAGCTAAACTGAAGTACAATTGTAGGAATTCACAGTATATCAACTTTTTTTCTGCCTTCTGTCATCTGATGTCCTGATACAAATATTGCAAAATCTGTTATGCTGTTTCATTCCTACAAATTGTTGAGATGGTACAGGAATCCTGATTTTTACTTAAATCAGCTGTATGTTGTTACATTAAGTGTTTACTTAAGCTTGATTGATTCACTTCATGGTGATTTCTTTTTCAGATTGAAAAACAAGTTTGAGTTTTCAGAAGAATGCAGTCAGGAATAGAGGAGTCATGGGTGTTGCCAGAGAAAGCACAATACATTGACAGGGGTATGTACAATGTTTCCACACATCGGAAACAAAACTCCTGAAATGCAACATTGAATTTCCTGGAACCCAGTCAGTCACCATGTCTCCAAATATGTGATTTCAGTGGGTTTTTTAGGCTTAAATTAGTAAATTACTACAGAGTACATATAACAGTCTGTCCCCTGTTAAAGTTATTACACACAATATACTGATAGCATTGACAATTCCTAAAGTATTCCACTTTCTGGAAAAGTTTCAAAAAGGAGGAAACACAAGATTTGTTGCAAGGTATTCTTAAAAGAAGCTTTTCATTTATTTTTTGTCAGTGGGCAATATTGTGAAATTTTTCACCCCCAGAAAAGTTACAGGGGTCAGTTTGGGGGGCTTGCAGAGGCTTCTTATTGTTCTTTAGTACTTTGTAGTTTTGGATAGCAAAGTTAGGAATGTTGGTTCACTGCATCCATGTGGTCCAAGGCTGAAAAGTAGATTAGTGAACTCAGCTAGAAAACTAACTTAATAAACATTAGCTTTGTGCATTATATACGAAAGGTGGATGGAACTAGCATTAAATGCATGCTTAATTTCAATTTTGTTAGACATTTTTCTTATGGACTTTTTTATTTGACAGCTTTTAAACTGCAGCCATTTTTGATAATTTTAGTATTTGAATTTGATTTTTTTTTTAGCATTTTCATAGCATTTTGGCTTTCTTTGCTCCTTACTAAACATCTTTCTCTGGGTGATTTTTTCCACCCATTGCCCTTGTATTGTGAACCCTTATATGGCGGCATTATCTAGAAACTTTGTGGTCAAAGGTTTAATATAGTAATGTTCCTAGTCGATAATAACCTGTGTAACATGGCTTTGAATTGGACAATGCCCAAATGTCAAGTTACTTTTCAGATCAATAAGCAGATGAGACAATGTCACTTAAATGCGATGACCTTGCCAGGGATCAAGCAACACAGAGATAACAGGCTCAGCTTGCATGCATTTAGTCCATATTCTGTCACGTGTAGAAATGTATTGTTCACCTAAGTTATAATTTCATAGTTTTATTCATATTATTTCATAGCAGGGTTTCCCCTGGCATTCTTTCTGTGAGGCAGCCACCTCACAGTTTTTTGCCACCACCTCACAGAAATTTCCTGTAGATACTACCTCTACTGTACTAGCTATAGAAGTATTGATAGTTCTCCCTCCAAAGCTGGCACCATATTACTCCCATGGACTAATACCACCTCACATTCTCTAAAACCCAGGGGAAACCCTGCATAGTTTTAAAAGAGAAATAGTAAGCTTTTCCTACATTTTGCTTTTATTCCTCCTCTTATGTTAAGCAGACTTTTGTAACATAACATATTGTCTACACACCTTGAACTTTTGTAGGGGTATTTACAACCTCCCAACCTCGACCAGCTATAGATGGATTAGAGAGTGAATCCCGACCAGGGGAGACTGTCCCTGGAAGAAGACCATACTTTTTTGACACAAAAAATAGAAATTCAACAGACCATGTCTTCAGAGAAAGACAACAGCTTAAAGATGTTTCATTCGCAAGCTCTCTGGATTTCTCGAGCTATCAAGACAGCTCAGTTGAAAGCCCGTACAGTTTTGAGTCTTCCTTTGTCTCAACGGACAGTCTATTGAATGAACTGAAGCAACTGAGGAGAGAGCTAGAAACCTCAAAAACTTCCTTGGATGCCGTTTCAAAGCAAGCAGAGGAACTGAAGGATAAGGAACAAACAACCCAAAATGAGTTGGAAAGACAAAGCCAAGTAAGATAAAGAAATCTTCAAAAGATATTTAGTTTGTGGAAATTGAAAACCAATTTAAAGCTCAAAGACAACCTAATTAATGGCTTCCATGTTTAAAACTCTGCATATTCAACTGTCACGTTTTGGATTTGAACCTTCCTGTTGTTTAAAAATGTTAGTTGGTTGTTTTGGTTTTGCTGCTTTGTTGTTTAATGTTTCTCCTCTCCTCAGTAGCTTTATTTTTTATTTAATTTCTTGTATTTTATATTCTCTTATTTTCTGTGGGAGTGCATAAATTCAGAAAAATAAAGTTAAGTGTATGTTGATGGGTCTTTTTCCTCCTAGGTCAACAGAGAGTTGAAAAAACTCCTGGTAGCATCCATGGGTGCTGATCTGCAAACCCAGATGGAAAAACTTCTCAATGAGAAAGCTGAATTGGCACAAGACCTGGAGAACACCATCACAATTCTTGCTAAGGAGAGAGAGATGCTGGAGAGGACAAATATTCAGTGTGATGTATGGAGGAGCAAGTTCCTTGGAAGCAGGTTAGTGGGAGAAAAGGGAAAACATTGAAGATGTCTGACAGTGACAGATAGGTTCCAGCAAATCCTCATCAGTATATCTAGAAACTCAGCTAAATTTTAAGAAAAGTTCTTGCTGTAGAGAAAAAGTTTGTGAATGTGATATCAGTAATGTGATGGTCAGTAAAACACAGTGGAACCCAAACTTGGTGTGAGTAATCATCATTTTGTGCCTGATAATTGAAGGTCTTTTGGAGGTCATCAGGGGTAGCTTGAGATCAAAATCATTGATTTCGTATAACTTTTAGCGTATATTAGAATTGCCCTTAAACTTGGTAGATGTTATAACCATTTGGCTCCAAATCTCTGAAGGCCATTTTGAGGTCATCAGGGGTCATTGGAGTTCAATTTTGCAATTATAGTTTGATTTACATGAAACTCGGAAGATGTAGTCAACATTACAGACAGATTTGTATCACCCCAAGTATGACTTTTAGTTGGGGGAAAGCAGAAGTCTCAGTTGGTGACTACTCTTTGATTGACATCAGAGTTACAAAATTCAAAAGATGCAGAGCAGCTCATATTACACAGCATGCACAGAGAATGTTTTGATTACACATGGGGTCTTTTATGCTCACCAGGATGTGGCCTTGAGCAGTGAACTATGTTTGTGTCTACACAAGGAGAAACAGTAAATACAATTATGGGTGGGGCTTACCACCTGGTAAAAGTCATACTTGGGGTGATGCAAATCCCTCTTTAAGTGCCAGAAATTTTATAGGACATTTTGAGGTCAAATTTTCAAAGATTGTTGGATAAACATAAAACTTAGTAGATGTAATCACTGTTTGTGGCAAAACTTATGTAAGTACTGGAGTCATTGGGGTTGTTCAAAGTCACATTTGAAAGATTCATAGATGTACATATAATATTTGGTGCCAGAAATTTTGATGATAATGACCATTTGAAGATTCCAAATATTTAAAGGTCACCTAGGTTCCATCAGCAAATGGAACCTTAGTGGCCTTGTTCATGATTACTCATACATAAGTATTTAGCAAGTTGGCTTTTTAGGAAGGCCTTAAAATTGAGCCTTTGTATCATTGAGTTCCATGTTTGCTTGGTGTTCATGGAATAGAGCGTACCAAATTGCCACTAACGATATTTCCTGCCTTGAACAAATGTTGGCTTGGATTGAAATTTGACAAGTTTAAGCTGTTGGTGCACTGTTGGTGCCTTAGTTTAAGTTACCAGCATCATTTAAATCAGCGAGTGGGCAAGTCTTCAGAAAAAATTTAAAATGTCCATGCCCCCTTGATTGCTGTATTCATTTTGTATGTGCTACATGATAATGTGTAAGTAGTGTTAATATTCAGTGTCGTAGTTTCAGTTGATCAACTTTATTAAAATTAAACTTCACGAGTCAGTAGTAGGCATCATGGGTAATTAATTTCACTACAGGTTACAAGTAGATGAAGTAGTGTCCTCCAGAACAAAACTAAACATGCTGCTGCAGGAATCTATCCACTCCATGAAGAAACTACTGGAAGAAAGATCAGAAATGAGGCAACATATGATGGAAGCTAATAGGTAGGCATATACTATCAACCATTGAATTTGCATATAACATAAAGGGATCGGAAGGAGGTCACTGAGGTTTGTTTGTGCTGAAACAGGTCAGGATTATCATTGAGGGGTGGTGCATGTGAGTGAATTACTGCCAAAAAGGGCCCAGATTAAAATTTTAGGACCAAGGGGTTTTTCAGCACAAAAAGGTGTGCTTAAATTTCATAAGGGCTGTCTTTTGGATCACCACAGCTGTTAAGGGATTTGTCACATCTCTTTTGCACCACAATATTTTTTTAAGTTAAAACCCTAAAAAGAGAGTGATTCACAGCTCCGCATAGCTGTATTACTTTTGAAGTATCTGGGAGATGGTATCTTTATCTGTTTTGGGTGCTGTAAAAATGTGGGGGAGTTTTGGTTCAGACGGTAAGAGAACTTATGCATTGTATTGGGGTATGTGTGTGTGTGTGCGTATGTGTTGCAACACAGCTTGTTAACATAATAGGTCAAGTAAGAAAGCTCTAACAGTTCTCATACTCAGTACCTAGATGCTCCATATCACAAAGAACTCTGTTGTTTCTGGTGGAGGTCAAGGTCAGTGGTCACTGGAGATTCAGCTATGAAAACCTTGTTAAGACATTTATCTCAAGATATTAACATACTCTGTTACTATGAAAGTTCATCTGTGTTGGTATTACAAATATAGAAATGTTTAAACTCATGATCTCAACACAAAATTAGACCTACCTGAAACTATGTCCCAATGTCCCTTTTCTCGGTTTTATCCTTAGGCAAAACAAGTAGTTGTCGCAAAGTGTGGGTTGGTTTGAAGTAAACTCTAATTTTATTTCGTAATACATTCGACGTAATGTGAGATCCCGTCCGTGCATGCGTGATCAGTTCATTCGCTTTAAAATGTAGTGATCAGTTGCTGTTCTTTACCATGGAGAAAATCTTGAGTTTGAACCCGATAGAAGGCTAATTTTCCGCAAACACTTGCAACCAGAAAGATTTGGGATGTTATTTTGATGATATTCGCTATGTTCTGAGTGTGTCAATACATGATGTCAGAATCTTAGACCAATAAATTGTCCGGTGGGAGCACCGAGACTAATGCACTCGCTGGTCAGGCATGTAACATGCAGAGTGCCAGTTCCACGAACATGAACTGTGGCAGGAATTGCCATTATTAGCCTAACGCGGTTAGGGCTACTAACGTTACACAGCTACTGTACGTAGTACTGTACATACAGTGGAAGCGATACACTGACTGCGTTGCAACAGACAGCCTCGTCGCTGACGGGAGCTCAAGGAAGGTTAAGAAAACCTTAAAAGGAAAAATCAAGAAAGATCGGAGAGAAAAATCCTCCAGATAAAGACACTGCAGGATTGCTCTAGCAGTAACACTTCTGTAAGTTGTAACAGCCTTGACATAGAGACCAGCAAAACGTTGGTTAGGCTTGAAACATTAATGTGACTGTGAGGACTTATCCATACAATGAGCTATGGAGAGCAGTAGCATGGAGTGCTGTTTTTCAAGGTGAAGAGGTAAGTGTTACAGACTACAGTACTTACCAGTGACAGAGGGAGAAATAATCAGTCACATACTGTAGGCCTAACGGTTAGGCCTAGCCTACATGATACAGTGACAGTCTTCCCCAGTCTGAGACTGAGGGTGGGAACACAAAAGATTATACTTGATAGATAACCCTTGGGGTTAGCATCAAGGTTTACAAAGATAGACACAAAGATGGACCAGCTGCTAGCAGCATATGTTACCTAGAAACCACAAAAGTGGAAGAAAGAAAGCCAAAACATGCCAGAAGTTTCATCCTAGAAATCGTGAAGCACTTCACAGGTGACATAGGGCCTGTCAGACCCTTATGTTAAACCTAGGCCTACGTCAATCCCCTAAATGGGGAACCTTAGTGCCAAAACTTGGAACCTTGAATCTTAAGGCACCAGAAACCTTTGCTGAAAGGATTATAATTTATAGCTCTATGTCAAGAAGGCACCAGAGACCTTTGCCAAAAGGATTATAATTTATAGCTCTATGTCAAGAAGAAAACAAGAAAACCTCGCTGAAAGTGTAGAGGATGCATCACACCATTATTTCTATTAAAGTTCAAACATACTTTGCTAGTAGCCTACATATTATATGTTTCTGTAAGTCAAGGTGAGAACTTGTCGAACTGAAAATACTAAATAGGCCTAGCCTAGCCCTAGACCTAAATCAATGACAGTTTAAAACCACGCAGTGGTTAACTTGAGATGATCCTATTATTAAACCCTGTCAAGGAACAGGATGAACAGAAAAAAGCTGTAACCTATACATGTGGTAGATGCCACATACTACATTTAACTGATACTTGCAGCATTTTTTCAGTGTGGGAGAAGCTCCCTCTGCTGTGTTACTTTACGGTGAGCCAGTGCCAGGCTGGCAAAACAAGCCAAAGTTGTGTCTTCCTCCTGAACACGGGCAACTTTTTAGGGCCCCAGACAAAGCACAGGAAAAAAATGCAATATTCCAAAGTGAGGGAAAATGGACAACAAACCAGCAGGAGGAAGCCAAGGTCCTAGAAGGTTACCTAGGATATTTGGGGTACACTAAGTAACATACCCAATTATCCATGATAAATTGTGGAAGCTAACAGTATACTGTAGATTGTGTGCTATATTTTGTACATAATTGGAACATGATTTGTACTTCACCTTCAGACAAACATTTTAAATGCAGGTGAATACTGTACACTCTGCCCAGGCGGGCCTTTTAAAATTTATCTCATAGAGGCCGAGGCTACTGGCAAAGAAATTCATAGGCTGATTGAAAAGGATGTATAGTAATTGAAACATTCCAACTTCATGGAGGATTCATTTTGAATACCTTCACATGGCTCAAGAATGCCGGGGACAACAGAATGACCCTTGATCTTTCAGAGCTTTATATAAAAGCATATCTTTTTAAAATGGACACTGTTAAAACAGTGTTAGTAAGGAAGTTAATAACAAAGGACTGGTATATGGCACCTGTAGACCTGAGGGATGCATATTACTATGGTTCTAATAGCATTTCAAGAAAATATAAAGTCCTGTTAAAAGGGCAATTTTGGCCAAACAAAATCCAATAGGGGTCACTTCAAGGCCAAGGCATTTTACACAGTTACTCAAAGCACCCTTTTGCTTCTCTTAGACTGCTGGGGATCACAGTGCATAATTGCATAATACTTTGATGAAAGGGTACATTAATAATAGCCAGAATAAAGCAACAGGCTGAAGAAGCTGTTGTCAGAACTACAAGTTTGTCAGATCTGAGATGATTTTTCACTCACCCAGAGAAGGCGTTGTCTGCCTATGCAAAAGCAGTAAAATTCTTATGGCTAATTTTTTAGTTCATGACAGTGCAAGTCAGATTGACCCCAGGGAAAAATTAATGAAATCTAGCAAGACTGCCATAATCACAACTAGAGTGGCAGCTTGGATTGGAAAATTGGTACGGTAGTAGCTTTCCCAACATTACAATACGGTCCACTTCATTACTGGAATCAGAAAACTTAAGAGATGCGGTATGTCATAAAAAGGAAAATACCTTAGTCATATTGATACTGTACATCCTTATGTAGGATTTATAATGGACTATCGCCTACATTGATACGGCTGAAAAATTGTAAGGGTTTGTTACAAAGTGTGTCTGGCGAGTGACGCATCAGGTAAGGCCAGGGTGCCTCTGATGGCAAAACACAAATTGGTGGCAGAATTAGTACCAGCAAGAAACAATGAGGTAAAATCTACGTACAGTAGTATGTTGAAAGGAATGCTGTTTTCTAGTGTAGCAAGCATTTTGTTCAAGAACACAGAGCTGCTGTAGCATTCAAGAACACAGGGCTGCTGGGCTGCACAAAGTTTGTTGCTTGTAATGAAATTTGCAAAAATGAATTTGTGGATGGTTTGCACAGTGAAATAAGGGGATCAAAATGAAATTGCTGATAAAGCATCTAGAAACTTTAGTGATCAGTTAGAATGGATGTTAGACAAGGGGAGTGTGAAGATTCTAATTGTACAAGTTTCTTGGTTCCAGATGTGGACCACTTTGCCACATGCAGAATTCTCATGTCAGGCTCTGGAGAGCAGACTCAATGGCAGAAGCTATAGGGGATTTCACATTGAGCTGTTCCTAGCTTATTACTGTATGCTTCCCCCATTTGCACTAAAAGGAACATGTTTCACTACAGTAAGATTGACAGCGAAGAAGCTGACAACTTCAAGATTGTCCTTAAATGAGCTACAAGGTCTCAGTGGTTCTTAACTTTATTGGAATTGTTTATTGAAGATAAGGGGATTTGTCCAAGTATATAGAGTAACATGTTAGACAAATTTGGAAACTCATGGTGGAGCTCCATCTGAAAAACAATGGAATGGTTATGCCTGAGAGTGGTTGGAATTGTTTTAAATGGAGGATTGATCCATTGCAGGCCACTCCAGGACAGGTCATAGCATGCCTTACTACATTATATGATTTTGTCAAATACAGTGCCCTTAACACGGCACGGGCAGCCCTATCATCTCATGGATATTCAATAGGAGATCACACGATGATTTACAAGTACTGTAAATATTTTTAAGGGACCTTCAATTTAAGGCCTCCCTTGCCTCAGTATGATTCCAGTTGGGGTGTTAAGCCACGTACAATAGTTCTAAGATTCATGTGAGCAGCCAGAATAATGGGTACCAAGGAACTTACATTAACCTTCATGCTGTTCGTACTTTGTCTATCCAATGTCAACAGACTGAACATATGCTGAGTATATTGCAGATATGGAAATAACAGCACAAACTATTTATTGAGGGATTACTTAATATACACAGAGTAGTAGACCAGGCAGTACAGGTATGGCACAGAAATGTGTGGCATACAGTATGGCATATCCACTAGATAGACAATTGTGCATAAATGTACAGTATAGTGTATGGTGGAATACCTGAAGAGGACTTCAGTGTGTAGAGAAAAGTTTGTCAGTTTCTGTAAGCCTCATTCTAAGGTGTCACATGATACCATAGCCACATGGCTGTGAAATGTAAACAGTAATATCAACAATCTGGTGTTGACATCAGTGACTTCCAACCACAAACTATTAGATCAGCTGCAGCAGTGTCCAAAGCGATGTCTGCTAATGTACCATTTACTGAAATCTTTTCTCAAGCAGGATGGACTGCACTACGTAGTTCAGAACAAACTTTCTTGAAGTTTTCAACAAACCCATTCTGGTTGGGTATCAGAGTTTTGATAACTGTACATACTTCTTCAAGTCTAGAAGTGTAGAAAAGTTGCAGTATACTGTAGCATCTTCTTTATGTAAGTACGGTATGTACTTTACTACAGTGTTGCGTTGAAGCAACACCTTTAACTGTAAACAGTTCAAATTGTTTTAAATGACACAGAACACTTATGGAGGAGGGATCTGCTGTGTTCTGTTAATGTGGGTATGAGGCCTGAGTTGCTTTAAACATCTCACATTACGTCGAACGTATTACGAAATAAAATCTAAGGATTAAACGAGAACTTACCTGGTTCGAAGTTTGATCTTGATTTTATGAAGTAATGGTGAGTGAGAGGTAATGTGCCCTCCTCTCCCACCCAGAAACTTCATAAATGAAAATGTTAGCCGAGCCAGCTAGCATTTTAATTCTATACATGTATTAGAAAGCTTACAGTATGAGTACAGTCATCTAACTATGTGATGTATTGTGGTCTGATAACTCAGGCCTCATACTTTAAAGACTGATCACGCATGCGCGGACGGGATCTCACATTACCTCTCACTCCCCATTACTTCATAAAATCAAGATCAAATATTGAACCAGGTAAGTTCTCATTTAATCTTTTCATTATTTGCCAAAGGTTCTTTTAAGGGCATCAGAAAGACCCTTCACATAGCTGAGAACAACTTGTCCTTTGTTTTGGCTTTGCACCCTATTTGAGTTAACTTGATTGTCTTTCTTTGGTTTTGTTACTCTGTCAAAGGTCCACTTAGGATAGCCACATATTTCTAAAGCGAGATTGATGTGAGACTTCTCTTCCTTGTCCCGAGTATCTGTGATTACACTATCGGCGCTATGATACAGTGCCTGAATAACCCCTAATTTATGTCGTAACGGATGATTGGACTTAAAGTTCAGGTGCTGATCTGTGTGGGTTGGTTTTGGATCGATTTTGACTTTTAAGCTACCATCGTCCTGTATCACAGTCACAATGTATCCAAGAAAGCTAATAGGAACTTATTCATTTGTAATGGCATGTGTATGTTGGTATGTGTGTTTGTGATACTTAGCTTGTTGACAAGATATCTCAAAAAAGGAAAGTGTGTCAGTTCTCATACTTTGTAGATGCCCATATTAAAAGGAAAGGCTATCATTTTGGTGAAGTTCAAAGGTCATCTGAGGTCACCAGAGGCCAAACACTGAACACCTCATTAACATAACATGTTAAGATAGGAAGCATGGATCTTCTTCATATGTAGTGTGTGGTAGCATAGTATGATGAGAATGTTTTTAAAAGGGATCACAGGTCATCTGATGTCACTAGAGGTTGAATTCTGAAAACCTTGTAAACACTATATCTTTAGGTAAGAAGGTTGTGTACTGCTCATACTAAGCATGTAGGAGCATTATATTAAGAAGATCATTCATATTTTTAGTGAAGTAAAAAGGCCATCACATGCCACTAGAGGTCAAACTCTGAAAACCTTTACACTATATCTCAAGGTATGAGGCATGTAGGGGGCATCGAAGGTGTACTTTTTAAGTAGGTCAAAGCTCATTTGTGGTCAAAGAGAGGTCAAACAGTTGAATCATGCAAAAGCCTTCAAATCCTAGGGGTTATAGCCCAATGGTGTCAGATTTGGTCAAAGTGTTCAGTAGATGATGGGTCGTGAAATCATACTTTGATGTAGGTCAAAGGTGATTTGGGGTCAAAGAGAGGTCAAACAGTGAAACTGAGGAAGAGCCTTCAATTGTTAGAGGTTGTGTCTGAATCGTATCAAATTTGCTAGAGTATTTACTAGATAATGGTTCATCCTAGGTATACTTTTGAAGTAAGTCAAAGGTCATTTAGGGTCATAGGGAGGTCAAATGGTGAAATCCCACGAAAGCCTTCAACTCCGAGGGGTTACATCTAAATCTTATCAAATTCGGGCAGTGTTCAGTAGGTGATGGGTCAGCCTAAAACTTTTGATGTAGGTCATTTGGGGTCAAAGAGCCGTCGATCAGTGAAATCATGGATAAGCCTTCAACTTCCAGGGGTGGTGTTTAAATCTTATCAAATGTGGGCCAAGTATTCAGGTAGAGGATGGGTCATGAAAGGTGTTCTTTGGGAGTAGGTCAGAGGTCATTTGGGGGGACAGAGAGGTCAAACAGAGTCTTATCATATTTGCCCATAGTGTTCAGTAGATGACAGGTCATTCTTTGTTGTTCTTTGTGTTGATGTTAACTGTCATTTGGGGTCACATGGGATCAAATGGTGAAATTTTTGCCAAAGCTATCCCTTAAGAGGGTTTTGTTTTTTGTGATTTAATATTATGCCATTGGAATTATTAGTTGATGGGCCTGACAAATTGGGGTATAAACAGCACTTCAGCTGAGTTACCTAAAGCACAAACATGAAAAAATAGTCTCAAGCTGACCGATACTCATTGACTAGGATCTCTTGTCTGACACAGCTGTGACCATTGACATCTATGGTACTGAAGGTGCTAGATCATGACTGTCCACGTAACATTCCAATATGCATCATATTCAGGATGTTTATGTCCGCCCCATGAGAGACTTTAGACTCTTATGGTCAGATCCCTAAATGAAACTACATGACAGTAAAACATGTGTTAGGGAAACTGTAGTGAAACTGCTGCATCCTTGATGCTCTTCGTGGTTTTGTGGGTGAAAGGTCATTTGAGGTTACCAGAAATCAAACTGTGAAAGTGGAAGCATGATATGTCAATGCAGGAATTTTCCTCATACTTTTTGTATAGATTCTTCACATTAGTCAGATTAGGATGTATACATTGTAGGAGCTACTGCTGTTCTGGTGAAAACTTAACTAGTCAAATGTATTCATAAAACCTCAATGTATTTTTGCATTCTGGTCAGTGGAGGTCAAGGGTCATCTGAGGCCCAGATATCAAACTCTGAAAACATTGTTAACATGGTTTGTCAAGATAGGTGAGGAATACTTTCCATACCCAAGACATTGATTTATTACATTGCATAGAAGAACCCAGTTGTTTTTGGTGAAGGTCAAAGGTTGACTGAGGTGACCAGGGATAAACTGAAAATCTTGTTCAACGGCATCTTAAGGTAGGGATCATGGATACTGTACTTCACATACATGGGGGTATTTTTAGTTGCCATATTTTTGTTTCAAACAGAAATTGTACAACTTCTTGCAATGATTGGCCTTATCCAATGTGCAACTATGGAAGCAGTAAGCATATTGATAGCTGAGTGTTTTACCAAGTCAGAGGTGATATTATCATTGCGCTGAAATTTCGTTTGGCTCATGTTCTGTGATGTATTTACCATTTGTTCAAGAAGTGCACTGGTTTTAAACAATACAGGATTTGGTGCTCTTTGAAATATTGAGAATATTGGAGTGACCTTCAAAGAGACCAGTTTGAATTTGCATCAACTATCTAATTTCTGTCATTCTAGAGACTATAACTAATCATAATCATCTGCAACAATGTTGTCCTTTGCATGTATCTTAGTCTGAATTCTCTTTCCTCCTGCAAGAACCCTCCAATACCTCTCCAGTGCTCTTCAGAGGAGTCAGAGGCTGGCATCAGAATGCATTAAACCTCCGACTAACGTGTTGACTTTAGCCTTATGCAATGAACAGTTAGCATCAACAGTTTCTCATCATTTACTTGGGGATATGGCCAAAGATAACAAGAAGAGGAAAGAAGAGCCATTTGAATTCGTAGAGTGGACATCAGCAGAGATGCTAGCAAAAGATGTAAGTAGTATATCATGCTTCTGAATTGTTGTGGATCATAGGATATCCTAATAAATGTGGGGTTGAGTTACTTTGGACGTACAATGATCACAAGATAGAACAAAATGGACTAGGTGGATGTTATTGTATGTATTGCTTTCAAATGAACTTTATGAATGGGGACATTTAATTATTTTGAACTTTTCAGGATTTAATTTCAACTTTCCAAAGATTTATCAAAACAAGGCAGTGTTTAAATTAATTAGGAGAGATAATGATGGTTGTAGGGAGCTTGCACTAAAGGTCAGAAGGATGCGCTAGTTGTTCTGGAGGACACTGCACCACGCACCACATTGTTTTAGTACATGGCCTAGCGTTCGTGTGTGTTTGTTTGTCCTCCAGAACGTGGTTACATTAGTTCATTTTTGCATGCGTGAAACCTCCCAATAAATATGAACCACTTCTATGTATATTTGTACTACTTCTACAACAAAGGTGAAGCCCCTGATGGCAACATTAATCCCTTATTAGTAAAATTACTTTAAACTTTTATTTTTTCTCTTTTTTTTTGTTTTTGTTTTTTATTTAATTCTGGTCCTTTCATTCTGTAGATTCTACTAAACAAACAACCGCAAATAAAGACAGACCAAGTTCTGCAGTCCTCTATCAAGTCACCAGCCTCAGGCAATGTTCGTATGATTCATCGTTACCATCCAAACACACGGTACGAGAATATTACCCTGAACTGTTGCAAGTATTGTCAAGGAGATCTCATAGTTGTCTGACACCCACCCAAGGTTAATCATCAAGAGAGTGACTACAAACTTTGGTTGTCCTTCTAATTTTGGATCTGTTTGGACACTGAAATGATGCACAATTATGCTGAAAACACCATATTGCAACTTAAGTTATTCATCTTGTAGCTCACTTTAGAAGCATGTTTTCAATGTTGTGCCATGTGATTATTTTGTTGTGAAGACAGCTGTAATTGTGCTGTGCCACCTTGACATTTAAAAAATTCTGAAATAGAGGCTAGGTTAGTGTGATGATTGGTTTGGTGTCCATCAAATGGCAAGGTTGGAAAAACAAATCCTGCCCTGATGGATTCCATTAGCTGGAGAAGTGATGGCAGTCATATGATTATTCTAGTGTTTGCTAGCATTGAACTTCAGAATGTTTGCAAGAGAGCTCAGCAGATGCTGCAGGATGTGTAGTGCAAACCTGTGAGTGTCTGCAAGAACTGTTTATTGCACTAGAACATTCCTTAGAGTAGAGCTAGTTATTATTTCAATGCTGGGTATCCTTGCTTGACACAGGGTTAGGTAAACCTGTTTATATAATGTAGCTGACTGAATCAGTCTCTCTCAAATGCAGGGCAAGTATGTGACAAGGATTGGTAGATAACCAAAAGAAGACCAATATGTACATTCTTTGACATATTTATGCAGTTGTTAAGACTTTTGCATTTCCCCTCTGACATTTTTATTTGGTTTAATGCTAGTGGTGATATCATTCCTTATACATATATCTATGGTTGACACCCAGAAGTGATAGGTGAAAGTACAGGCAGGTGCCACATGCTTACTTTGATCACCTTTGAAAGTCTACTGAAGAGTGAGGTGAAGTATGAAGTTGATAGCAAATCTATAGTGTCATTCCAAAGAGTATTTCATGGTTCACATGTCTGAGTTTTTTCTGTGAATGTTTGCACAAAATGATGGTATTTTACATCTCAGTGAGTTTAGGTGAGTGCCAAAGAGGCTATGCATAAAATTATTGACGGCATGCTTTGTATCTTAATACCATGCAATTAGTGCAGTTAAATAAGCAAATGGGCAATAAAAGCTTAAGAACGTAATACAAATAGGTAAATACTTTTACAAAAAACTTGAGCTTATTGTGCTCAAGGAGGTGAGAAGTATTTCAATATCCAGAGGAATTCATAAAGAATAAACAGTAATAGTAGCCTTAGTAAAAGTGCAATATACACTCACTCTAGTGTTTGATGAGCTACAGAAAATGAGAGTTGGTTCTATGGGAAGAAAAAGTTGGGAAACAGGGAAGGTCCTTGCTAGGAGACTTTTCTCATGAGAGGGATATTTTGACATGTGGAAGTCCCTGATGTATTTATGCAAATTTTCTCTTGTACTGATCTTTCTTAACTTTAATGTATTGCAGACATTAATACATTCACATTAAACGATTAATACAGGATGTTATCTTGGGATGAATTATTGAATAAGTGTCACAAGGTGAAGATGTTTTATTTATCCTTCAGAGGTATTGTGTGTTCCTTTGAATTGTCAAGTAATACTGTACTATAGGTTTGAAATATTGTGCAAGTCTCTCACAGAAAAATTTGAAGGATACATTAAAATCAATTTATAGTTCACTAATTTTGTGTGACAACACATGCCCTTCAAAATATGGATTAATGGATTTTCTTGACTTTCCTGGACAATGAAATTCCTTGAATGAGGTGCTTGTTAGAGACTTGGGCCAGAACCTGTACACAGTATAGTTTTAGCTTTTAGTTTGGCTACAAAGTACTTATCTGAGCAGCCATGTAATGGTTAGGTCAGCCAGTACTGGAGGCCGCCAGCTCAAGTATCCCCAGTTGTTTTGTTTAGCTGTACCATAGACCCTTGTCCAAATAGCAATTACGAAGGATTGTGGGATAGAGTTTTGGTACATGTTGTTTTTGGCCACAGTAAAATGCCATTGACAAGAACGTCGCACACCAAAAGTCTGTCCCACAATCCTTTGTAATCGCTATTTGGAAAAGGGTCTATGGATGATTCAAGGCAATACCATTACCCTTCCCTCTGAATCTGCCAAATTGTTTCTAGTGGTAAGCTTCCAGCTATGGCAGGCAGTGAGGTGTAGGAATGGGTAAAAATGGATTCATGTAAATGAAAGTATAACCCCCTGTAACCTTGGTAGGGTGTGGTAAAAAGATAATGTGAGTGTTTTTGTCAAAAAGGTTTATTCCACTTTTAAGAAGGTTAACATTTCCTAGCCAGGCACATTACATTGCTGCAGACTGAGTATAGCCATACCAGATTAACAGTATTTAACCGGCTGAGGTGAATGGTACATTTGACATTAAGTGAGATAAGTACCCCAGACTACATTTGGCATATTTTTTCATATAGCAACCAAATTTTGGGAGAGTGCAAAAGGTGCAAAAGTACAAAAATGGGTCCATCAGTGACTATTGTCAGTCTTCCATGTGTAATTCATATTTCTCATTAAATGGTACACCTATAATTAGATTTACCATATTGTTGAAATTATCATTGAGTGGTCAATTACTTCCAACACTTTTGCCCAAATATCGTTGTTGCACCATATTTCTGACATATTGTTGTAGATATAAATTATCATGGGATTTTGTTTGTTGTTTTTTGTTTCCTATTGTGGTCCTGAGTATATATAATACATCTCCCAGAGGTATGCTGTATAGTGTAAGTAATATTGCCTGTAAAATACTGATATCAATAAAGTTCTTTGTTTGTGTATTAGATAACTTATTTCAACATGTGCTTAAAAACTTTCTGGAAAAGTTTGTTTCTTTTGTTAGTATTTGCTTTTCTTGTAGATTTATTGGGTAATGACAGTATGAAAATGCTTTTGAAATTGATGAAATGTCTCCATTTCTCAGTAAAATTATATGAAAAGGAAGAAAAGGATGTGTAAGCATTTGGGGAGTGGGTGGAGGGAGGGGGGGGGGGATGGGGTAACAGGTTCTGGTATCGTGCCAAGTTTATGCCCTAGAAAAGACTGTTTTGCAGAATGAAGCTGATTTCAGATTCATTCCCCAGGCCTGGTATCAACTTAAGAACATTTAATTTGAAAATTTGCTATGCTCAGGGTAGTCACTTCTAGACTACTTTGCTTGCCCCCAAAGTGGTTTGGGGAAAATGAAAAGTTTAGCCCAAAATTGAAGAAACACTTCTGCATGTAATTGACCTTGCTTTCTCACCTAATCTAATGTAAAGGAATTACTTGTATTGCAGGCTAAATAGTCAAATAGGCCTGCTAGCTGTCTTGCTTTCAATGCTGGAAGTAATTACAGGTCTTATTACTTTTGACCAGACAAGTAAAATGTTAAGTGATGATCTGTGTAACATATTTTTACAGGGAGGGACAATTTTTGGGAGAAGACATGGCATTTTTGTCTCTTATATCTTTGAGTGCAACAAAGAGTTTTGTACATTTCTAATGTTTTAACCACTGTACACTTATCAAATGTAAGCCCAAAGGGCTACACCATCCAGCCAACCTCTATTTTAGTTGCACGATGACAGAGGTATAGTGACACAAAAAGTGAGGAAGATTGATATTTCAAACCCGTCTTTCCCCTCTTGGATGGATTAAAAATTTAAGAAGGAACCAAAGAAAGTATATTATGGTAGATTTATATTGTAAAACTTTTGTTGCATAGAATAAAACAAAAAATGAGTGTAACTTCACAGTTTTGCATGTGTGCTGTTGAAAGCCATCTTTATAGTGTTTTACATTTTTAATTAATATTTGCATCTTTAATGTGCCAATGTCTAGGCAAACCTAATCAAAGGAGCAGCACAATATTAACCTTGCTTAACGATAAATCGTCCCAGAGACAATCCCTCCAGTGCGGCACCTGCCTTAAAGGTACGCCTGATGACAATTTACCTCACAGGTACCCATTTAACCCCTGGGTAGAGAGAGGAATTTGAGATAAAGCATCTTGCCCAAGGATGCAATGTAATGACTGATGACCCAGGCAGGAGTTGAACCAGCAATCCTTGGATCACAAGTCTAACACCTTAACCAATAAGCCACCACACTCTCTTTATAGGAATTCAAGTCAGGAACTTGCTCTCCCCATCTCCTTCATGCTGATACCATTGTTGGTACTAGCTATGGCATGCTCTTGTTGGTAACGGACTGGTGGGTTCCCAGTTGAGTTACTGACAGGGTCCAGATAAAATGTTGTGTTAGGAGACCAGGAGAAGGGGCAGATCCCAGAATCTTCAGTAGTTATAAAATTTTTGAGGAAGGTTTAAGTTAGCCACCCTTGAATGCCATTGAGAGTACAGTAATTAACTCAAATCAAACCAGTTTTCAGTAAGATACAATCCAATGAATAATTATGGAAAAGGAGAGATAAAGACAAGAAAGACTGGATGATTGGCTCTGGAGGATGTTTTATCAATGTGTTCCAAGGCTCTCTGAAATCATCTGAAAATGAAATTTTAGGCTTCAGTAGTAGATTTAAGAACAATGTGTGCATTAAAATTGTAAGTTAGTTTTAATGCATTGAGGGAACCTGGTGTTCACACCAGCAATGTGCAAATATAAAGGTATATGCAGTAATAAATTTCCTCAATTGCAGGAGAAGGGTGGACAAAAATCAAAGGACAACTGTCCATCATCCCTTTCCATTTGGGACATGATTGGATGTATTACAATCGGAAATATTAATGGTCAAATTTTTAGGCTTCCCCTTTCAGACACCTGTTGACTACGCCACTACAATTCTTATATTAGATTCCACTACAATTCGTAGATTAAGAACCTATAGTATATAAAAAATAAATTTAAGCCCACACTACTCATTTAATATTTATTGATTTTACTATTGGTGGGTAGAGTCTTACTATAGACTCAAAACTGTTACGGGACATAAATAAGGAAGCAACCTTCGAAATATATTGATCGCTGGCAGGTCAAAGTTTCAAGTTAACAACCATCTTACTTCGTACTGCAGCGGCCGGGAATCATGTTTCAATAATTGCACAGTAATGTACCCAGGCTGTGCCTGGAGTACCACTGATGTTGGAAACCGGTCGCGTTATTTAAATTTGGATCCACAGTGCAGTCGGAAGACTGGGGGCTTAACCATTCATCTCCGGGATTTTTTTATTTTCTAAGGTAATTTTGGACGTTTTAAGACCAAAACCCCTTCAAACTGAAAATGATTGGGCCTCCCCTCCGAGGAACCTGACGAGGGACTTGATAGTAGGCCTAGCGCTCATTTTTTCATTTCATCGTTCATTTTCGTTCATCGACCTTCTCTCCGTCTCTGAATTAGCCTGTTTCCAGAACATTCTTGTCGCACTGAGATCTCTCAAGCATGTAATTCCAGTCGACGAAGGCTTTGACTTCTAGCAGTCCAGGATTTAGCCCCCACTGACCAACCTCCAGTGGTTAGTGACTACAAAAGGCAGAACATTCCAGGACCAGATTTAAGCTTACGCCAGCGGGGTACGTGCTACACATGGCTGTACGGGACTGTTTTTCTCAGGGAGGGTGGTGATTTTTGCCCGACTCCAGACCTTTAACTGCCCAATTTTCCTCCCGACTGAGACAAAATATCTGCCTGATTTAGTAAGGTTTCTGACATTTGGGGGCGGCCTCCCCTAGCACCCCCGGTCCGTACGGCCATGGTGCTGCATGATGGGGGCGCCCACAAACTAGACAATCATATTCTTCAAGGGCTATTGGAAGAATCTGTCTTGTCTTATCATACTTATGGTTTCGTCTGTTGTGAGACGTAGTAAATGGGATTCCTGTGTAGTACTTGAAGAGGTAGATGTGTTTACCTGTCATATCATTTTTTCGGTAAGGCCGAGTGGGTGTTCAAAGGGCCCCACATTTGTAAATCCGGCGATGAGGACCATCCGGAAGGTTTCTAAGCTAGTGAGCCATACAGCTCCTCATTTTGAAATCTCTAGTGTAATTCGGGACCGTTCAAAGACATTTAATAATAGCTTTTGGAATGGAAATTTCAACCTGAAAATTATTGGGTGATATGGCCAGGGTCTCCACCCCAGCGGTTCCGACGGCCCAGTAGAAGCCTCTCTACTTTGTACGGTGTAAGTAGACGTTAAGTAGAAGTTAGTTTCTACCAATCAATTAGACTAACCTTTAATTCACCAAAGTGTTCAAAACCTGGTGAATTTGCGAGTTTTGTAACCTGATGTGAACGCATTTGGAATCACGTTATTTTCTACAATTTTACAGCAGACCAGTGCTTCGAGAGGGCCACCCGCCCCCCCCCCCCCACTCCTGCCTTTGGCGTCGCCAGACTTTTCGAAGTGGGGGAAATGTTCCATCGGACGGGCAAACCAAACTGAAGGACTGAGTGGCGCTGCATGGAGATGTCGTGGTGACGTGAAGCTCTCCCCTAAAAGCGTTGGGGTCCAAGGTCCCGCCATGGGCCTCTGGTATGACCCATGGGCAACGCCAGAGTGGGGGTCCAGGGGAGAGTCCTAGGATCTGGGGTATTTACAAGATTATGACCATTACAATGAAACATTTAACTTTCTCTAAATGACATTGAATGAGCACTAAGCAGACCCCAAAATTCAGAATCACAATTCGACCATTCTTGTTAGCTTAATTCTTACAAACGATTTATTCGAAGGCAGAAAGGGGGAGGGTGGGGACGAAGGATCATTATAAGGTTTGTATTGGGCTTTAGAACGATAATTCTAGTCATGCTGCCCAACAGGAATTAATGATGGTACAACTACCTTCCTGGTATGCCACTGAGGGGGAGAGCTCACATTAGAATAGAGCATCGAAGGTACATCTACGGGGAATGGGGCCTCGTCGGGAAAATTTGGAAACTTTGTAGCCGTTGTATGTGATTTAATGAGTTTTGAGTGCCTTAAAATAAAAGTTATGACAACACAACATCTGCATTTTCTTCAGCAATCAAATGAGGAAAGGGTGGCTGTACCGCACGCTGAGACCACCCATGGTGCATGCGCGAAGCGTGCAGAAAATTGTAAAAGAAATTTTCGTGCCGAAGTACTGATACTTGTTATGGAGGCGTTATCACTCTGTATATGATCCCTGGTGTCGTGTTTGGCTCCACCTCGACGAAGAGTCGGAAGAACAAGGACCCCCTTGCAAATTTTAGGCCGGTTATTATTGAAATAAACGGACATTAGCCTGGTATGAGGTGAGGCTATTTACTAATTATCTTCACCGTTGGCTCCTCCTTAAAAGGGGGAGAAATGAATCGCAATCTTAAAAGTTTTTAAACATAAAATTGGACTCAAAGACAATCGATGTGGGAATTGTATTGAACTATGGAGAGGACTAATGGCCGCAGTGATCACGGTCCCTATAGCTGTTCAAAATAGATGTTGCTGATAACCCTGGAATATGTTTCCCAGAACCGTGCTTCACAAAGTTTGAGTTCGTAAAAATAAATCGTTGGCAAAGCGTGGGGCAAAAATCGTATTTTGAGAACATTTTGTGCAATTTCATGCAGCACCCTGAATTACTAGTAAAGGGACAGTGGGTCCTCCTGCGTAACTGACGCACTCACTCAAGGAGGATTGAAACATGAAACATTGTTCTTCTTCAGGAAGATGAAGGACAAACGTTTGTAGGTCTATATGGAAAGTTTGTCTATTTGATACCTACGCCTTAACTTGGTCGTAACGGCAAGGAGAGTCTAAACCAAAACTACCCCTAAGGAATTCTGCCTCCGCCCATGTGCCGCACCACTCCAAACTGACACCAGAGAAATCGTGGCCACCTGCTCCCTTACCTTGATTACTTAGCGCCACCACTTCGAATAAACCCGCGTACGCAAACTAACGAAATATTCAAGTCAGTGCCATTGTGATTTCTGACAGTGGCATTTTGCTTGAATTGCACTACAGTATTGAGGAGATCCAATGTGACCAACTTTCACATGTAAAGAGTTGGGCTTTATTCTTTTTTTCTGTAGTAGCTAACTTGGTCAACAAAAGATTTGAACGTTGTATTTGTGTTATCTGTGGCAGACGCATTCTTGCCATTCCGTTGTGATTACGTCATAGGAGTCACAATGTCATAGGTAAGCTTTGACCACTATAGATTTATCCTGTGTAGTTTGTCCGTCATGAAGGAATGCATTATACCACGCAGAATTGTCCAAGCTTTGTCCTATCTTCGAAGTTGTCCGCATCGTAATAACTTCAGTTCCTCTTTTATTTGACACTTAAACTTGACGGATATTTTAGATGACGGAAACTAGAAAGGAAAGTTGTGCAATTGAGCATTTTGTTAAAGCAATAAAATGATCATTATAATATGCTCACGGAGTAATAAATATCTTTGGAGTCTATTTGGTATCACACTGTGTACGCTAAACTGGATTAGATAACCCATCATAAATCAACCTTTGACCTCCAGTTAAAGGCAATGGGCAATCGTCCCAAAATTGCTTTGGGAAATCAGCAAACTCTTACAAATCTTCTCTTATTTGTCTTACATTTACCTCTGAAGATGTTTTTAAACCTACGAACTACAAAAGACAGCTAGGGTAAGAAAAGAGTTATTCTTCATGAATTTAACAATTCAGTAACAAAAATATTGTCACATGATCAAAACAAGTCTCTCATGAATCAGGTCTATCAAGATGACGGGGTTCACTAATTCTGACTGGGGTGACTGTATGTTCCCTTTAATTATTTAAATGATTGGCACACTGAGGAAACCTATGAAAACGTCAAGTCGGCCACTTTGATTTTAGATAAGATATAGAGTTCACTTCATTCAGGCTCCGTAAAGGAAATTCAAACACTCGCACAGGTAATACAAGAGTACAAAATAACGGAAAATATGAAAATAAAAACCTACAATAAAAACGCAAAAAGATATACCACAGAAATACAAGACTACTGAAACAATCAACCGCACTACCTCCGGCATAAAGAGCCCCACCAGCTCTCAAACACCGGCCATGGTAAAAAGAAAAACAGTAAGATAACGCAAAGTAAAAAAAGGGATATGAGAAATGGATAAGAGAGCGTAAAACTTGAAGTTGAAAAACCTAAAAGTCATTAACAGTTAAGGAAGAATATTCTGATTAAAACTATTATTGTGCTATAAAATAATTTCTGTAGCGATTTGTAATCATCAATGGGAGACTCAGTCTACCAGTGCCTCTGTGAGTACGTTTCTCCATAAGTTGATTACGTATGGGTGGGTGGCTAGTCCATAGACCCTTTTCCAAATAGCAATTACAAACGATTGTGGGATAGAATTTTGTACACATCCTTTTTGGCAACAGTAACATGCCATTAACATTAACAACGCATTCCAAAAACTCTATCCCACAATCCTTTGCAATTGCTATTTGGAAAAAGGTCTATAAATGGACTATGTCAATCGATCCTCTTTTCAATTTAAGTAACATAGCTCGCTCGTCGACGATTTCTCCGTACCACGGTGGGATCATCCCTTGTTGGTAATAATATAACCAAAGTTATATGGCCCGTGTCATGTGCGGGCGCGTCCATTTATCGACAGGGTGTTCGAAAATAGACACTGTGTAATGGCCCTTTCTTGAAGTACCCCCTCACTAACTTTGGTTTTCTCCACTCCACATTATCGGTGGATAATGGTAACGAGAAATCGTATCTTAATTTCTCCTTCCCATGTTTACCGAAGAAAGAGGTGGGAGACTGGCATGTCAGATTTCACAACACCGCGATGTTCTCGGCTTCCGTAGCCGAGAGAAGATATCAGGGAATCCCCTTCCTACTTAGCTGCTTCATCTCGCTCAGCAATACGATCAATAGACCCTTTTCCAAATAGCTATTACAAAGGATTGTGGGACAGAGTTTTGGTGTGCGTCGTTAATGTCAATGACATTTTACTGTGGCCAAAAACGACGCACACCAAAACTATATCCCATAACCCTTTGTAATCGCTATCTGGAAAAGAGTCTATGAGATCCTTCTCTTTCTTACAAAAGTTCACCCCCAGCAAATTAAGCAATACCTTCAAAATACTGAAAACAGAAGCATCATATAAGATCATTCTTTAAAATCTCTCAACGCACATTAAAAGTAGGTAACTTCCTTAAATACAATCTGGAATGCAATATTTTTATTGTAACATCAACATGATCACCTCACCCCATAACAGTTTTTATTCATAACCATGCACGCCAAGATATTTATAAGAAGAAATGCGGTCTACCTACCTTTCATAATTACCGCTGGTGTCAGAACAGAATTTGTAAATGTTTTCAAACAAAGCAAGAAAATGAAACATGGGGATTATCTTTGAATACAATAGATCTATTATTGATAGAGAATGTATTTTTCAGGTAATTCACTCTTCCTCCTGCATATATTCGCGCGAAAAGACACCCTGGCTATCACTGATAAGGGGCTTTATTTTAAACTCCGATGAAAAGTTATAGATGATAGATATCACCAGGCCAGCAGCCAGACAAGGTATCCATGGGGGGGGGGGGGGGGATTATAAAATGCATTGATGCAATGACATTTTTGTATTTTCTGGGGATAATTTGTCTACGGGGTACCGTCCCTGCAGCCCCCTCCCCCGGCGGGCTACGAGTTTGGATACTGGTAGAGGAAAATTACAGAAGCCATTTGCTGGAAAAGTTGTAAGCGCACTGCTTGGCGGACGTCTACTTTTCAAGGACACTACCATGGATCTGTAAAGTATATGTAGACTAAGGCTTATTTCATCATTGCATACGCAGCAGGCTGTACTGTATATTCCAAGTTCACTCATATCCCTGGGAAGCCTTAGAGACAGGGGCTGACCAAACAGAGTTCGCTTGGCGAGATAATTACAGTAGCAAACTGCAAGAGTATGTAACCTCTCTACGACGAGTTTCCAAGGTTTATGACTTGGACTGTGTTACTCTGACCAATGCAACGTTACGTGAGTTTGCCAAATGCTGTAACATTTACTTAGTGAATCCTATCGAGTTTCCAGTATTCATTTCATTTGTGAGGCAGATGTTCCATCCTGGTCTGTAAAGCCAGAATTAAGGGGATATTCGGGTTTTTTATCTGAACTTTCATTCTCCGGTTGCAGTTGAGATTCATGGCTCGGAAACGGGGCTTCTGCATCAATGGCGTAGCCAAAATGTTGTCATGGGGACACCAGAGGGGCACGACCCTCTTACAGGGCACGACTTTCCTTAGGCCATTCCTCAGATAATCCGTTTGGTAAGGATGGCAGCTGGTGCAACAGAGTTGAGAGGCATGGGCGCACGACGCCAGGGTCTGGGCAGCCCCTATCCTCACCCGTGCCTATCCCGAGTAAGAATGCAGATATCAAGGCAAAATGTTGATTTGGGGGCAATGACACTCTTTTTTGAGTAAAACTGAGGTAATGATTGTTTCCAATCGAGGTAAATTTCTCGGGCAGAGATCTTTCGACCTTCCTTTGAAATATTTTCCCATACACCCGTGGGAGGGGATGTGATGAACTTTTGCACAATGATTTACATTTGACATATTAGTATGTAGTACCGGTTTTATGTGTTCTCACTGAAACCTGACACAGAGGTAAACGCCCGAAGTGCAAAATTTTTGAGGAATACAGAAAAGATTCCACATGCAGAGCCAAAGTTTTACAAAAGGGATGCCGCACTCACTTTGTGAAAGGTTTAGCCGCACACGTCAGCACCGAAGGCGTGAATCCTCAGTGATGGGTGTGGAGGTGGGGCTGAGGTTTCCCTTCAGAACAATAAAACGGAAATATGATATTGAACACTGTTCAATCAGTGTTATTACCTGACATGTGGCAATCAACATGTATACTCAAAGGGACATTCGTGTTGAATCTTGCGTTATCATGCCATATGACTTCTCTCCATCTAATTCGGAATATACTATAGCACTATCCGACGATGAGGGGGTAGCGGCCAAGGGGTGGATTTGGGAGCTAAACCCCACTGAAAGCTACTCTGCCCCGTGAAGATTTTTAAGCAATGTTAACTTGTAATTGTTAATGCCAGAGTTGTTTCCTACCCTAATTTCATGATTCCCTCACCCGACTGAGACTTCTGGTACTCGGGCCTGGCGACCGTGGCCATAAAGGGAAATCAAAAGGGACTCCCAGATCTGTCAGATGAGATTTTCTGGCATCTGAATATCAAATTAAATACGCAAACTTTGAAGTGCAGGAAGTCGGGAATGTCTCAAAAGTAAGTGGAGACTGGAGAAGGAAAGAGTCTCCTTACCCTCCTCGAGTCAACTGACGATATTCTATTGTGAGTTAAATATTCAAGTCTGTGGGGTGAGGCTGACTTCTATAACAAGGATGACATGCATGGTATTGTAAACACATGTCTGCCCGACGAAATGGGAGAACCTCATGTTGCCAAGCATAAGGTGGTGGCTCCAGGATTTGAATTTTCCCGACGGGGGCAGCAACCTGAAGCTCCGACAACAACCACGGGTTGACGGAGGCACGACAGAGCCAAATGATTTTCGGGTTCTTGGAGGTCCGAAATTTTTGGACTTAAATTGTAAAAACACATTATAAATTTTCTCTTTTAATAAACCAAATTTTGGTTGTTTTGTTGCAGAACATTTGAAAACTCTGAGATTTGTTGAAAATTTTGGGTTTTCATTAAAGAGTCTGTCTTACTCGAGAGCATAACAAATCCTCCGGGGTGACTGGTCACCGTCGGGATTATCACTTCTTATTCAAATTATATCACACACCCAGTAAGGATTCCCGACGATACTGGCAAATTTCCCCGATGGGAACCCCCTGCCTCTCGTCTGGAGGCACCTCTGCTGGCAAATGTATGGAGTACATGCAATGATGCTAACACAACTTTAGAGTAGCTAGGGAGGTGGTATTAGCTACTGTCATCTACCTTGAACAACTCAGCTATTCTTGATGAAATTCCCGACTCGACAGAAAATTGTACCGATCCGTCTGTGTTACAAAGAAACGAGAGGCTTGTATAAGCAGGGAGTTGCTAAAACCTCCCTGGTATAAGTAGCTAAACAGTTTAATTTATTACCTGGAAAGAAAACCAAAATATTACTCGACAGCCCCAGGATTTGCCCGACGGGGGCAGCAACCCCAAGCCCCTTCAAAGGCGAAGAGTTGACAAAAGGATGAAGGACGCAAACTTTTATTTGGCTTTTTTTTTACGAAAAAATTGAAAGTTTGGAAGCTTTATTTGAAGAAATTTTGAAAAATTTTAATTTGAAGTTTGGAAGCTTTATTTGAAGAAAGATTGAAAAATTTTGATTTTTATGAAAGGAAATTTGAAAACTTTGGGTTTCTTTTGAAGGAAGATTGGACAATTTGGGGTCTTTATTGAAGAATGTGCCCTCCATATGAATAAATCAAACCAATGGTCGGGGCGACTAAAGGTCATTGGGATTTCATATTTTTATCGTAGGGATTAAGGCTCCCCGACGAAGTTCCCCCGCCGGGGCAGTCTTCCCCGACGGGGGCCATGGCCCCTGGCCCCGCTGGCGCCACCCTTGGACAGCTGTGAAGTATGCAGACAAATCTGAGGTCTGTTTCAAAGATATTTTGTAGAATCACTGTTTTTCACATAGGCAGACTGGTGGAATTTGTGAGAATGTGGCGATCGCCGTCTGGACCGTTTGGGTTTAGGGCTCAGTGTTTTGGGCCAGTCTATTGTTGAAAGAAAGACCCTTATCTGGGCTGATCAACATCGGTCAGCACTTCAAGCAAACAGTCCGCCCTGCCCTCTGTTAGGCCTTCTATTAATAATGACCCTCCCGGCATAATGAACTTGTCAGAGCTTAATTCCGAAATTGGAGGAATAATATATTTTGTGCTACGCCATTTTTCTTGATAGCCTGATAGGACTTGTCCAAAGTATAAACCTGCGGAGCAGACTGTACAGTAATACTTACTAAACTTATCAAGCAAACACGATTCTGATTGATTGCGGAAAAAAACTACGGCAAGCCAGGGGGCAGTAGTATTGGTGTTAGCTCCCTAGGCAAACTACGGTACGTACAAATGCGTATTAAATCCGACCATGGAGCATGATCGGATCCCCCTCAATTGGTCTAGCTCACTGGTCAATTATCGTGACCGGTTACACAGAAAGGAAGACGGAAATACACAGGTTGCAGGAAATGTGTTCAAGTCGATTATCTGATAAAATATAGAGGAGGAGAATTTATAGGCCCAATATCAAGTCAAGTATTTGCACGTCCGCCATAGGCCTACTACACGTCAAGCGTGACTTTCGATGCTTGTAAGTTGTAACTTAAAAAAAAGGGGGCGCACCGTCAATGAAATAATAAATGCATAATACCTAGGGATAATTATTTTTAACAATTCTTGAATGATTGTTAAGTCAAGCCATGCTAGTTGAGTACACAATCGCTCTTCAAGTTACACGAATGTAAAATCAGCAAATAAAACTAGAATTTAAACAATGTGCGGTTTGATAAAAGGGATCATCAACTGGTACTAATTTCCAACAGTTTTGTGATTTAGTTTTTGGTAAGGTCTGGTTGAGTACACTGTCCCGCTGTTTCCATTGTTGAGCAATAAAAACCGTGAGGGGAATATGAAGCACAGTGCTAGATTTTAATATTCCGAGTCAATGCATAGTCAAGTTCTAAATTAGACCGGTGCTGTGGACGAGTGAAAAGCTTGGCAGCCGGGAGGTTCGGAGTTCGATCCTCGGCTGGGTCAAAGTAAGGTCACCGTGGGTTTTTCATCCAAGAGTAATCTACGGTTTTCCCATCTAAACTGGCTTTTCAAAAGAAACCAAATTTGATGCAAATTTTTTCTATGGTTAGCGACCCGACTTAAGTGAAGTTGTAATTTATAAGCCATAGCCTATAGGCTTCTACCACATTTGTGGACGCTTAGCGTCGTTAAACAACTGCCCTTCAAGGCCTGAATTATTATAAATATTATAAAGTCGGGAAAAGCGAGCATGTATATGTCAAGACCGATTTTCATTTGCATAAAAACTCAGAACGCAATGAAAACACAGTTAAACAGAAGTATATGATGGCAATTTTTTGGTTAAATTTGCTCGCACTTTGTAGACTTTTTTGATTCAAGCTCAAAAGACACCACTTTGAAGATTATTCTCAAGAGGACAGAGGACTTTTCGGGGCCCGGACTACCTGTCTGCTCGATCATCCCCTGTGGGAACTCAGCAAACTCTGAAGGCCAGCTAGCTGGCGGTGCCATTCTTGCAACAGATTACAAGACCGCATCATACTGCTCTTGCCATCACGAATCAACAATTCACCGGAGGCGGAGGGGCGTGAAAAGTACACAAGCTTTCATTTCCATTTTTTTTCTCTTTACATTTTTCTTATTCTTTGTTTCCTATCTTTTTCTCTTTTGTTTTCGTCTGCCTTCATTTCGCGCCCCCTGGCCGGTGTAGGGAGGCCCCCTTTTTATGCCACTGCCCAACTTAACTACGCTACTGCATCTTTTTACCACTTTTAGTATGTTTTTGCTTTTCGACATTTTCCCCTTAAACCCCTCATGTTATGATGGAATCGCGCTGAGTGAAGTTGGATATAAAACGCCTGGGCAATCAAATCTAACATACTGTAATCTTTATCCAATCGTTTGCGCTATTCGCTTCGGAAACAAAAATCTCGTTACTCTTTTCATTCTCAGCGTAAGCCCCCGTACTGCGATGTTGAAATAGTTGCTCAGTGTGCACAATTATGCACTCTTTATACTGAAAGACAGTGGGCTACGTATATGCCATACTTGTACTGTACCGTACCGTACTGAAGCAGCTCTCGTATATTCAGATATATACCATGGTATGTAGTACAAGTGCGCATACATATCCACATACGTACTTTAGAGGTTGTTCGGTTGTATTGTACGACGTACACGTACGTACGTACATTATGTACATACAAAGATACTAGATACAATATATTATTCAGAGATATATTACTGAGTACAACCGACAAAGAACCGGAGTGTCAGGAAGAGGGCTGCTGTAAAAATTTGGAATTAATTGTAGAAATGGGGACGAACCTGGATTAGATGACCATGGAGACCTCTTAACTGGAAAGTTACACCATTATAATTGAATTGGGAAAGAATATTTTGTAACGGAATTATCTTTACACTTCAGGCTCGTGAAGTGATAAGAAGAAGCGTGACACCAGGAGCAAGTACCAGTAAAAACGTCTGCTGCATGCTGAACTTACTCTTTACAGTTACACTACTGTATACTTAGCCTAGGCTAAGCTTTCATTTTGTGTGCACCTGTCCGCACACTCCATCAATCTCATTTAATGATTTAGGCTAGGGCAAGGGAGCTTCGTTGCGAAAATATTAGAATTTAACTGAAAAAGAAACATCATGGCAAAAGGCAATGATATTTTGTGTGTCTTGTGGACCCTTTTTACTGTTGGAATAAATTTAGCAACTGCCTTAACAGGAAGAAGTGCTTGCTCAGATGTGAGGATAGCCTACGGTGCCAAAGGGGGCCTAAGTACGAACGACGTACCTCAACATGCCATCCCAGGTAAGAAAGCGTAAAACGTACAAGAAACAGTAAAAGTTGTAGCTTTTCCGTAACATCAGTATTGCAAGAAATGGAGGTAAAGGTTCACAATCAAAAGCTCTTTACCACACAAAAGGGCATCTAGGCTAATCACAAAAATGTTTCAAGTCTGCAGTTTGTAAAGGAAATTCAGGTAGGCCTACACTTATAGAATGGTGGAAGCTATTTACCCCACAGTTGGGAAAATTACACGACTTTCGTTCCTTATTTTCCCGACGATTGGCCAAAGTGGTGGCGCTATCCTAAATTTGTAGCCTCTAAAAATACTTGAATAGTATGTCGGGAAAATAAGGTTAGCTCTATTTTCCCGACAGTCGGGAAAATTATTGGACATACTTCCTTATTTTCCCGACTGTGGACGAAAGTGACGGGGCTATTCTAAGTCCATAGCCTCAGAAAATATTTGAATTGTATGTCAGGAAACTAATATAACATAACATAACAGGTTAAAGGGCAAAGGAGGGCTAAGCCCCCATAAGATGCCCTGAAGTCCATACAACCTTAACTGAAAACAAAGAGCCAACCAACACCAAACGAGCCCAGCACAATTAGATTCTACCACACTTATGGAAGAACTTGTCAATGTTAACCTTAAAGCAGTGCACAGATGTGGAGTTAACTACCCACTCAGGCAGACTATTCCACTCGTCAACAACTCTATGAGAAAAGCTGAACTTCCTAATGTCAAGCCTTGCAAAATTCTTAACTAGCTTCTTACAATGTTGGTCCTTATTTGTCCTACCAGTGAGCCTAGGGAGCAGTGGCGTGCGCAAGTTTCTTTTTTTTTTTTTTGAAAATGAGAAGTTCGCTAGAGGAAAAATGGTGCCACCAAATAACAGTTTGAAGTCTATTCCGAGTCGACTTCAGCATTTTGTTAAATTTGCAACATGCAGACGACTATTGAGCGCAAAACTCCTTCAGATTGCATTTTTTGTTTCCTTCCTTGTTTGCTGTTTCTACTACTGTTCTACAAACAACTATGCTAAGCACAGAAAACGTTTCTTCTGATAGTTTTTAAAATAATCCAGTGGGATTAAATGGGAATTGTCTGGAATTTTCTCCTGAGTACTGTACTCTGATAAGTCATGGAAGTTATGAAAGTCCAGTGTGCTGATCTGTACAGTAATTACTGTGTGCTGTGTAGGATTTGTGCATACCTTCAGCCTGTACAGTCTTTGGACAGTACTCCCACACAAGTGATTACCGACTGATATTCAAGTAGTAACCACAACATACTGTACGTACGTACACACCACAGAATTATATATTGTTCTGTGATAGGCCTACACACGCACACCGCACCGCGCCAACTAACATTTCTTACGTCACAAGCTCGTTGGGGTGATATGATTGGTCGATTGCTGTTAGGAAAATAAGAAAACTAAACTTCCAATTTGCCCGACTGTCGGACAAATAGCCACAACGTTATAGAATAGCCCGCCATCAAGTCCACGGTGTAGCCGGCTACCCCGTCACACATGCTCCACAACGTAGCCTGCGTAGCCACATCAGAGAAAGCTTTTGACTTAGATTTTTTTTGCAACATTTTTAACCTTGTAATATGTTATTGTGTATTCGATCAGAAGGATCTTTTATGATGTAGTTGGTGGAGCCGGCCTTGTAATATGTTATTGTGTATTCGATCAGAAGAGTCTTTTATGATGTAGGCCTAGTTGGTGGAGCCGGCGAAGCCACTCCAGGAGAAATATTTGTACTTACGTTTTTTCACAAAATTATATTAAAAGAATTTGTTAATATAGGCTTAGGCGTAGGCTCATATCTTCACGATGTAGCCGGTGTAGCCGCTTGGGGGAATAGCTTTGGACTTTGTCTATTTTTGCAAGTCCACATACACCTTGTGCATCAGCTATATTATATTCATGAGTCGTTCTCAGAATAACTAAGTACGGAATTTAGCGAAGTAGCCAATTAATTTTAGGGGTGTTTTCGCGTGGCGAGGTATTCTATAATTGCTCCGAAATTCAGGCTGAGCAACTATTAAACTTGTGGTAAAGGTGCTGATCACGTTGATAGTTTCTTTCAAACAAGAACTGAGAAAGGAGGAGGTAGGATTGTGAACTTGCTCTGAAATGGTTAGACCTTATTTACAAGTCTTCTAAATCTTCCTGCATTTTACAGACAACTCAGCCCCTTTGGCATAACACTTAAAAAACTCGGCTCTAATTTAGAATCCGTGCCCGGAAGTGACGTAGCGTGGTACGCATAGGGATAGGGTTAGGGTTATACACGTAGTTTGCATATGGATAGGGTGCGCATACGCATAGGGATAGGGTTAGGGTATATATACGTAGTAGGGATACGGACAGGGTACGCATACGGATAGGGATAGGGTTATACACGTGGTACACATAGAGATAAGGTAAGGGTTATACGGTTAGGGATATATGTATACGTAGAGATAAAATATGTATAGACATGTTTATTATACATCTGAGCTGTTTGTACTGTACTAATAATATTTAAAACTGCTTGCCGGCAGCTCGGCTCGCAGCGCTATTGGTTAGGGCATGGAATCGCTATACTGAGATCTGTACTGCGTTCGTATTCTTCAATTGGAATCTCACTGACACCTTTCTTTCTCCAGCTTCTTTTCTCATGTATTGTAACGCTACTTCATATTGGTTCCTGTGGAACTTATCTTGTCACTGATCTTTTGTAAGTTTTAAGTTGTAATTTACGTCACTTCCAGGCACGGATTCGAATTTAGTACCAAAAACTCATAGGCCTATTTTAAAATTTTTTGGTGTATAGGCCTACACTGTGTTGTGAAGTTTCATCTGTAAACCTTGGAATTATAACCTATTTTTTGCAATTTTCAAGGATGTACACTTTTTTCTATGGGGGCTGTGCCAAACATGCCAGTTCTAAAGATAGCATACCTAGGTCTAGGCTAGTCTTCAGTTCAGTCTTGAAACTATTTTAATTTTATTTCATAAAGCAACAGCTGCCTTTGTTTTGGGAAGGGGTGGGGGGGGGGGGATAAAATACTTCATTCCCTAATGTTACACCATTAAACGATCTTTTCAAAATTTCTTGTTCATGTTTTTAAAGAAAAGTTAACTCTGACAGAGCCGTCTAAGCCATATGGTAGCCAGTCAAAACGTACCCGCTTTTTACCAAAACGTTCCTGTGGTATGATATGAAACACAAAAAGGTCCCCACATATGATACACGAACATGCAATAAGCAGCAAATTGCAACTTAGGAAATGTAAGGGGTAAAGGACTTAGGAATATAACCTCTTCAAGTGTTACAAAAGTTCAGTTTTAATTGATTTGTTGCAGATGTTCAGAAATCAGTGAGAGAGCTCTTTTTAGTTGTGTTTGGTATATGTTGACTGTTTTTGGTTGGTTATGAAAGTTCTTTGCAGATCAGTAATATTCAGACATGAACAAAATAATTAGCCTAGCTCTGCTAACCTTACTTAATTTGTGCCCACTGACTTCCCTTACTCGTACTGCAATTGCCAACTTGCATACTGTAAGCCTATACATAACACAACATTTAAAGTTTACTGCAATTTCTGATTGGTAGTTAAGTTTCTTGAAGGAACGGAAAACTAGACTACTAATAAGAGCATTACAAGGAATACCAACTATTTTCAAAACTACCATAAAATTACCAACGATTCAACGGGGGACATTTTGGTATGGGGGCGTTTTGGCATGGGGATGTTTTCACCAGTAGTGGGGACATTTTGGTAAAGGGACATTTTGACCAGTGCTGCAATACCTAGTACCTACTGCACAGACTAGTTAGTTATTTCAAACACGATCAGTGATTACCAACTTTTCACTTTTTTTGGTCAAATTTTTAATCCTCTGCCTACCAACTTAAACTGTCATCAAGTTATAGTGATTCAGGCATCGTACCTTTCTAAGAAGCATTCTTTAAGTTAAGCTGGTCATTGCACATTACACTGTTCACTCAATGCAACATTTGTGCATATTTTGCATTGAATTTTCAATTCAATAAGTGCCAAGAGATGACTCCTGAGTGCCTAGATGTCTCTGGTGCCAAGTCATCTAGGGGATGACAAGTGTGAGGGGCTGAGTTGTCTGAGGGGCTAAGATGTCCAGGCTGAGTTGTCCCATAGGTTGAGTTGCCTCAGGGTCAAGTTGTCTGGACACCAGCTCGACCCACCCAGTCTGTCCCCTGCAGACTCTAGCCCAGACTGTGACTTACCACCCCAGGTACTTACTGCTCTGAAAAATGGTACATACTGCCACAAGAAAATGCTTTGGAACTTTGGACCACAAGGTGTTTTTGGAAACTTTGAACAGTTGCTAATGTTGGTTCACTCTGTATTTCTAAGTTTAGGTACCCCAAATTTCCAATGGAAATTTAAGCGTTTCTTAAGGCTTTTTTGGCTATCCCTGATACTGTCTTTTGTAATCACATTCGTGTCTTTAATGTCTCGTTTAGTGTTGTACCGTATGTCTTGTTTGTGTCTTTTGTATTTACCTTGTCTTTTTCTTTTTATATGGTATTAAATCAATCAGTCACTCATACAGTTAAAACTAAGACTGTTTTATGGTACTGTGAAATTTGAGAGTTAAAGGATATAAAGAATTAGCCATTTGAAGTCATCAGTTTTATTGTTTAGAAGTTAGTGTTGTTAAGTCTTCTGGGGTTTGGATATACCTGTAAAGACACAAAGCAAGGAATAATTTAGTATTCAAATTTTGCATAGCAGTTTTGAAATTTTTTTCCTTCTGCAGTGTAAAATCACTGAAACCCCCATGGTTATACACACAAAAAGTGCTGCCCATTTTTGCATTTGTGTAGCAATTTGGCCAGCTTGTGTAGCAAATTGCGATGCGATACCGGATAATTTATTCCCTGCAAAGGAAAAATGGGCCAGCTAAGTTTGATTCTTTCATCTACAGTACAAGAAGAGCAAAGCTTTGCTAAATTAATATATATCATTATCCATTTTCATAAGAAAACCAAGTGAACCACCACTGAAACATGGTGCCAATTGCCCCTGATACCTGGGAAGTTCAGACTGGTTTTTGATGGTGGTTCGTAATGGTGGTAAATTATACCAGGATAAATACCTGCATTTACCTAGATGCCACAAGCTTACTCCTTGAATAAGGTTTACTCAGTACTCACTCTTAAAGATCCCACATTCCCTCAGTCTGTTTTAAAGTGGTGTACATAACTTATTATTTTAAGCTGTAACTGCATTATCTGGCAAGCCTGTTTTTAAATGATTTACAAAAGTTCTGTTAAAATGTGAGTTCATTGAAAACTGTAGGTGGTATTGTCCTTTCTGAATTCCTCTGTTTGCAGATCCTTTACAGTTTTTAGAGAGTTGTGTAGATTAATTGCTATCTGTGATTATGATAAAGTCCTGAATAATATGGCATTGCAATTAGTCTCATGCTTTAGTTCTTCCTTCATAGGATTTGGTGATTTGCCTTCCATTTGTGGTAAAGTCTAATTCCCAGGTTCCAAAGTGGTGGCCTGCAGGCCACAAATTGTACACTTAAAAGGATTTCTACCAGCCATACAATTTAATGACAACATTTAAATTAGTTCTGGCTACTACAATTATTATAAGCAAAATTGTCAAGTAAAATGAGTCCCCTGGCTTAAATACTTTAGAACCTCTGGTTTACTCATTCTATGTTGCACTCATAATAAAAAATGAGGCTTCCAAACCTGTATGCAATAATCTAAGTTGGCCTTACTGTAAGGGATAAATAGTTCAAACAACCTTAGGATCAAAATTGATGTAAAGTTCCTTTTGATGATGCCTAGCACATATCTTTCTTTGTTGATTGGGAACATTGTCACTGGTTGCATAGGTCAGTGTCATTTGTATTCATCAAGTAAACATCCAAATATTTTTTCTTCTGTACTGTCTTTCAAATCAACTTTTTCCGTTTTTACTTTTATATATTTTAATTTACATACATGTCCAAAAGCAATTACTGTATGTTTTCTTACATTCAGTTTCATTTGCCACTTTTTGGTCCATGCCATCAATATGTCTAGATATTGCTGTACCTGTTGTTGACATCTCACATCTCTTACCAGCTTTAATACTTGGCATTATCCAAGTTGTTCAGTATGATACAGGGCCTGATAATACTAATCCTCTTGTACTATAGAGCTTGCTATCTCCACGATCCATTTGGATTCTTGCCTATATAGAACTTTCTGCAAGAACTACAGTTCCAGATCCATTCCTTGATTCAATTTATAATGGATCTGTCCTGTACTTCTATGTACCCTAATTTTTGTCAACAGTGTTCTATGGGGTACTTTTATGAAGTGCCTTCTAGCAATTATCTAAAGTATCACATCTACTAGCTTCCTTTCAGCAATTTTACCATCCTGTCCAAACATACCAAAGTTGAAACACTTGGAACACCTTTCTTCTTTAAATCATGCAGTGCTTCCTTCCAGTAATAACCAAGGTCGGTGAGCCTCCACTAAAACTAGAGACAAGAGTTTTCCATTTTGAAAAATAAGTAAACAGAAATGTTTTGGTACTACACTATTTCAATGAAAGTAATGTGCAAAATTACATTAAAAAACAGAATTTGGCTTTTAGAAAATGGAAAACTCTTGTCCCTAACTGAAACATCTCTCATTAGCATTCCATTGTTTTTTTTTTTTGACCAAACTGATGTTTACTGGCCTATAATTTGACACATCTGTCTGATCTCCTTTCTTCTGTAATGGTAAAATGTTTGCTCTTTTCCATTTTTTGGTATCTCTCCTTTTTGGATTGACTTATCAGTCAATCAGTTGTAAAGGTTTAGCTATTAATGAGAGCATGGTTGGCCTATTGGTTAAGGTGTTGGACTTGTGAACCAAGTATTGCTGGGTCGACTCTTGCCTGAATCATCAGTCATTACATTGCATCCTTGGGCAAGATGCTTTTGTATCTCAATTGCTTCTTTCTACCCAGGGGTTAAATGGGTATCTGTGAGGTAAATTGTCATCAGGTGGGCTGTTAGAGCAGCTGCTGCACTGGAGTGATTATGTCTGGGATGATTCATCGTTGAGGGGTAATGTTGTACTGTGCCTTCGATTAGGATATCAGCGCAAGAAAAATACAAATTATTTTATTCTTTGTTAATATGTGTGATCCCCTCTAAGGGAAATATTACTTTTGTGGTACAGAATTTATTCATGTCTTTAAAACTATGAACTATAGATATTAAGTGATACTGTAATTCAAAATTAGGGAGCATGATACTTTTATTTTCAAGAGATAAGGGTCTGACAAGAAAGATACTCAGTTGTAATTTGTTGGCCCAAAGTTTCAAAATTTGAAATGATGCAACTCCCATAAATCTTGTAATGCAAATATTGTTTGAAGAGATGAAGCTATTGCCTAAGTTTATTGGTGAGACTGAATGGTTCAATAATGATCACAGCTGCTTTTGTTGTGTCCTATGTTGGTTCATTTTAAACACAATATTTTCCTTTTAATCAGGAGTGGGGAACCTTTTTCCTCTGAAGGGCCGTTTTGAAAGTCATAATCCACTTACGGGCCATACACAGAAAGAGCGCAACAAGCATTCCCCATAAGGTGCAAGTCAAGGGGCCCAAAAAGGCCCTGGTGGAGTCTAGGGGAAAAGTCCATTCAAAATGAACTGGGGCGAAGCCCCCAAAAGCTCTGGAATTTGTACAAATTTGTAGGCAATGGGATGTTTATCCACTACCTTTAACGACATAGAATGTGCAAAGCTACAGAGACCAGGGTCTTTTCATAAAGACTAAAGATTGATAAATTAAGTTTGATTTATCATGCAGTTGTGTTACTAAAATCAAACTTAAGATCAGTCTTAACTCTTTATGAAACAGGGGCCAGAGAAGTATCACAATATGGCCATGTGTAGTCTTTTTTATTATGTATGAATAATGCGTGAGCACATAAGGAATAGTGCGCATGAAGCGCGCCAAAAGATGCAAATTTGTAAACCAACTTTATTCTTTCCTTACTTTATAGTGCAAAGTTGTCCCCTTTCCAACATTATTTCACTCTTCGGGGGACACTTCTACCTCTCCCCTTTCTGAATGTACTGTAATAGATACAACACCCACTGAGTTTCGTACTGTAATAGAAAGACCTGCATGTGGTTATGCAAGTCTGTACAATATTATGTAGCCTGTTTCTGTTTCTTCCAGAAGAACAAGGATTCTGTAACAGGTTTAAGTCTAACCATATGGTTGGCATATTACATTGTGCACACAAGGGTCTTAGTCATATAGGCCTACTGGTGGGGTTCGCTGCAGATTTTCATGAAACACCCTGAAAGTGTTATAGCCTAAGCAGGATAAACAGTAAGCACAGTGGCTAAAACTTTATTATCAATTTCTTTTCAAGTGATTCTAAATTAATTTAATATTTACGAATTGCCTCGTAGGCCGGATGAAAAGGTCTCTGCAGTGTTTTGTTCTGTATTTGTTTGATTTTCTGTAATCTATTTAGTTGTACTCTTTTTCTTGTTGTAGGGGTATCCACTCTTGTAAGCTTTGTCAAGCTTCCTGTGGGTACTCCCCGGTTTGTCTCCTGTATCTCTGTATATATCTTGTATTTTTCCTGTATGACCGAAATAAAGTTGTTGTTGAAACATACGGCCCGCTGGCCGGAGGTTCCCCACCCCTGCTTTAATAATGTGTAAATCGCCTAGTGTGGATCAACTGTTCATGATAGTACTTACACTATTGCATTGGTGGTCCCAACATGTAGGTAGGTACCAGATAACTTCTTGTTCCCAGTAAGATTACAAATATGTTTAAGATGAGTAAGATGGGTAAAGAATACTAAAGATCAAGTTAGAGTGCTGAGTAACACTACCTCTTTAAACTTTAAACTTACTTGTTGGTGAGTTACTTCACCCGATCTGTTTTTTTTTTTTTTTTTGTCAGAGTGACAGAGAATATTGAACATGATTCTGTTAATTAGGCAAATATTACCAATGTATTGCCAATATATTGCAATCTTCTCAAATGTGTCCATATCTTGAGACTGTACAGGTATCAAATTAAATGATCTTGGAGTGGAAGGAAGTTGTCCAGCATGTTCGGTAACTATCAGCAATGATTGTTTCCTGTACTGGTTATATATTCTCTGACAAAGTGTCTTAATTATTGTAGTAAACTCTTAAGGGGTTGAAAATTTACATCATTTTTTGGGCTTTGAGTGGGTCCAACTAATGACTGCTGGTGGTTGCAGGTGACAGCAGGGGACCCTGTGGAACCTAACCCCGTCCCTAAACCAAACCCAGTTTCTGACAGTTGATCCCTGGCATATCCAGCATAATTATGACAGCTCTGAGCAGTTGTTTTGGCCCTCAATATTTGTAAAGTCTATTCTCTTCTGTGACTATTCACTCAAAATTGCCTGTGTCCTTATTCCTCATATTAATTTTGTGCTATCTTCTTTTAAAATTTTAGTGCAGAGCTGTCAATAGCCTGTTGTCTACCTTGCAACTGATATTGTGCCAGCTTCAGAGATAGTAGGTCGGTGTGTCTATTTTGAATTGGCCCTCTCTTGAATGAAACCTTTGTAATATATCTCGAGGAAGTCAGAGCATGCGGAGCAATATTTATGGCGGACTTAGACTGCTTAGTTTTGAATTTGGATTATTTTTAATGTTGAAGGTCATCTGGTCGGAAGATTCAGTACTCCTCCATCCTTTTTTTGTCTGTGTTTCTGTTTGTTAGTGGATACATTTTGCCATGTCCACAGCAGGGGTCTTGTTACCAAATGCAGCCAAACATGGATCGTAATACAACACTGGTAGTCTTGTACATCAGTCTTTTTGAAATAAGTTGATTGTTCAATACCAAGGTCAAGGTCTCCTTGTACTTTAAAGTAGCCTGGAAATATAAACTTGTTCTTGGATGTAATTTTGCTGTTGAGTTAATTTATTTCGAACATTAGTGTCAAACAAATGTGGATCATAGATGCAACATGGATACCCTCATACATATGCCAATGAGGTCGAAGATCACAACAAAGGTGTAAGGTATTATTTTAAAAGTATAGTATTCAAGATTCAAGGCTGGGTGCATGCATTACTGAACTAGGAAATAACGTACACTACACTTACAGGTCATTTGCTCTGATAACCCCATGTACATAGCATTTATGTGTCCTGTTTCTCAAATGCATCATTTTCTGTTGGTATCAGTGACCTGTCCTTGTTTTGGCCTGTGGACCTGTTATATTTCTGCTTGCCTTTATTTTTGATCAATCAGCAAGTATATCCAAATGAAACTTGATTCAAACACTTGCTTATGAATGTTTGATTGATTGGCAAAATCATACTGTATGTAAAAATCTACAAGACTCTCAATGAATTGTTCAGGTGTTCAACTAGTCAGACATTGCTCTGAAGTGTAAAAGTCTATGAAGACTGTATTTTTGCAAAGTGATTCTGATCAAATTGTTGTTGCTTACAAAGTCTGACTTCAACTGATGCCCCTTATTTGCTAAGTGTTTGTTACAGTGTTCACAATCAGTGGTGGACCAATTATGAGAATTCAATATCGATATCAGCCGACATTGCACATTTCTTTCTGTCAGTATTGGTAAAATTGACTTAAAATGCTGATACTGCCTAATCAATATTTCTAAGCCGAGGTCCATACTTCATGGAAGTGAAATGTTAGTTTGATACATCTAGTTGGCTGTTCAATACTTTACCTTATGTAGCCTAGTGGATAAGTAACACTCAGGGGTAGAGCACAATATCACAATCATTGTTACGATGGTTTCCTGTACAGTATGCTCATGTTTCAAATATTGGTATCGACTAATATTGAAGAACTGTAATAGTGTTATCAGAGATATTAGTAAGTTGTAGTATCTAATATTGGTGCAACACTAGTTACGTTTTCAACGGGATGTCTCCGCCTATAGTGAGAGAAACTTGTTATGAGGATGGTTATGATTTGAAAATAATGAAAGAGTTTAGTCAGTAGGTGACTCATTTACATTCAGCTCGGAATAACAACTTTCCTGGTATGAATCTGTCTGCACTTCACTTGGATGTGCATACCACATGAAGGTTGCATTAAAAATAGCAGTCTCTACTTCCTAGGGGAGTACTTAATTTGTCAAGGGTAACAGACTCCCCTTCCTGCCAGACTGGATTTCTTAAGTATTAAATATTTTTAATTGTCAGTTTGTCAGTCAAGTGGTCTGTGAAAAACTGAAAGTGAACGGTTTAACAGCAGGAAGTTAACATTTCAAATTATTTTCTAGTCCCATACAATCAAATTTAATGATCATTTTTGTGTAGGCATATGTTTCACTTCCAGGCTGAGTTTTCCTTGTCATAGATTTTTACCAGCATAAGTGATTTAAAAAGGGAAGTTTTGCATTTAAATAAATATTAAGGTTCTTGTGATATGGAATTTTCATTATTGATATCATGAAAAATTTCTATCAATACTTGTGTGATTGTGTTTGTGTTCACTCAGGCACATAGGCATAGGAAGCAGGGGTTGGGGTGGTTGAGAGGGCTAAAGCCCCCACTAGTGGTGGTATGCTTCTGTCCCCCTCAGTTCAAGGATGAAAACACCTTATTGGTTCCCTCTGTAAAAATGGTAAACAATTTGAAGTGATATTTTCTTAAAATTTGCCTAATATGTTGCAGCAAATTGCAGAAGTACTAAGAACCCTCAAATATTCAAAAAATTTCCCAAAGTAAGGGGGATACCCACTCCCCTCCCCCTCAAACCCCTCCCTGGGCTGGCAGTTCCAAACAAAATTCAGATCCCACCCCCAGTCTAGAAGAGCTTCCTAGTTCCTACACCTGTGCTCAGGCATAATGTCAAAAGTTACCATATATGACATTCCCCAATGCATAGTAGCTGTGATAATGCTGCGACCCTATCAGTGGGGCATCTCCTGTGCTGATGTAATTTGTGAACAAAAGACTGCCATAGCAACAGGCATGAGGAATTCTTCCGCACAGTGCCTACCATTATATTCTGCAAGAAACAAAGCGATGCCTTGTTAATCCTTACAGCAAAGACTTTTAAATGTGGCTGGAAATGTGGAATTAGACCTTGAGTGGCAGAGTGGTTCCTTCTAGCTGCTCCGCACCCATGTGATTCACTAAGTGTGTGGGTTCATTCCTCCTTGAGGTACGTTATTCTCTCGGTACTCCAGCTTTCCTCCCACTTGGCAAAGGCCTGCCATCAAAATGTGTTGTCCAGCCAGTGAAGTGGGTTGCAGGCTGTTGAGTGGACCATTTAACTATTAAACCGGCTTTGTCGCATAAGAAACAGTCTACAGTAGGTTTGCAAGAGACTAGTATATGGTGAATAGGTCACAGTTTTGTGATCCAGGCAATCAGCATCAGAAATAAGAATGGAGTCAGACTGGTACAAATTTGTATGAGGGACCCTCTAGTTACCTTGTATTAAGAACATCTTAGCATATGGAATACAGTTCCTCACAACTATTTTACATTGTAGAAAGATTTCTATACCAAAATGTTAAACTGGAAAAGCGCACAGACAAAAGTCTTCACTTATATTCCCTGCTGTTCACAAACTTCAGCCACATAGTACACATAGTATCGCCTCCTGTTTTTCTTCTTCCCCTTAGTTTCCCATGAGTAGTGCCACAATCAAACAGTGCAGAATTTCCTTTCTCCCCCAGACCCCCTTCCCCCAAACAAATCCCGTAACTACCTAAAATAGTTCAATCCAGAGGATTGCAGTTTGCCCAGCCAAGTTTCTTTGGGACTATTGATATAAAGTGTACCAGTCAAATACCTTGCTTGAATTCTCATAAGGAGCTCACAGTATGTGGTCTGTTACTGTATGGTATACCCTATTCTAAGACACTGCCAATTCCTGACTCCTTTTGTGTACATACATCCAAGATTAAAAGCCCATCCATTTCAGGAGTAACTTACCCCTGGCAACTACCATACTACTCATCAACAAATCTTTTTTATCTTCGGCCTTCTTTTTGCTTCCTTCCATTGAAAGTCTTTGAAGTCAAACTTTGAGTAGTCCACTTGTTGATCTAATTTACCTCTTTCAGAGAGTAACTGAGGGTTTAACTATAGCTAGTATGTTCTTTAGAATGTGGTTTTCTCCCATTAGATGCTTAACAGTAACTGTAGATACTGATTAGTTGAAGATTTAAAGGGAGCTTTTGTGATGTCATTAAGACCAATTCAAGGACAAGCTTTTTACAGAATTTTGCTCTCCCACACAACTGGACAGTGTAAAAAGGGAGACAAACATGCTAAGGTGATTTGACAATAGTCAACTTATTACTTTGTTTCCATCTCTCTAAGAAAAGTCCTTTAGGAAGTGTCATTTATCTCCTTGGCTGCAAGTTTCTACTTGTCTGGAAATGTCCCCACATTCTGGCTGAGGTAGCACTTAGTATCAGTGGTAAGGTTTCTCTTCCTCTGAAGGAATGCCCACTCCCTGTTAGTCATCAACCTCAAAGAACCTGAGCAGACAAGAGTGGCAATTATCATCATCATTTAAGCAGTTGTTGTCATCCCACATTTAAAGCTTTCAAGTTGATTATACAGTGTTCTGATTGTATCAATGGTCATTCTTAAAGTTATGGTGACATGCCACCAAAAAGAGCTGTTTTCACTCGGTAAAGAATAAAGTCCCCCATTTTCCATTGGAATTATTTCAATATCTTTAACTGTTTTCAAGATATACCTCTTCAAAGTTTGATTGTTTCTGAAATTAAAGTCATGGCCTGTGCAAAAATATTGATGTAGAGTATTGCGCAGTGTTAAGATCTCTTTTGTTAAATTAACCCTGTATAAATTATCTCTTAATTGCTGATTAGATAGTTTACAGTTTGGTGAGTGATATCAATATTTTAAAAGAAAATTTTAACTTCCATAGTAAATACCTCTAGGAAAAACAATGCTACAAGTGTCCTTGAAGGTCCAAAAACAAAGGTTAAAATTAGCTGTAGTTGGTACAGTAAAACCCTGTTTATCTGAAACCCCATTTATCCAAACTAGCCGTAAGATTTAACAACAATAATAGTCAACACAATTACGGTAGTATCCACCAAGTTTTCAGTACTTTACAAGGCAAAATTCAACGTAAATTTTTGCAGAAATGCACTAATTTTTCTCGGGACTTTGAGTCATGGAAAGATGTCACGATGGCTAAAACAGCCAATATGTGGACATAGAAAACAATCTATTATGTCTTTGTCAAATTTGGAAGAAATATCATACGTATTTGCTTTGAAAGTCTTGTTAGGACCCATGAGTCGGTACATAGGCTCAATATCCTCTTATACAAAAATATGTTAGGCTAGCGTACCTGGGTGGAAAAAGTTGGGAAGCTGGGAGGCTCCTTCCCGGGAAATTTGGGCATTTGGAGGGAAATTTTGGTCACTGGAGGGAAATTTACACCTTTTATGTATATGAAAGTATGGCAGGAATTGAGGAAAATTTGACTCTCTTCCCGGGAAATAAACATTTTTTCCAGCCATGCTAGCGTAAGTCCTAGTTTCACTAAATCTGAAAAGTTAGTAATGTAGTGAGGTCCGTACCTAAAAATGGTACATGTTGGTAAAATGTAGCATTTGATTACATGCAATATGACTAGACTACATTTTGATTTGCCAATAGATGCAGTGTTATGAGTGTGGTTTTCCTCAAAACCTTTATGGCTCTAGTTTGTTGTGGCATGGCTTGTTAAAATGAAGCCATTAGACCTCCATCAAAACTCAACGATATAATTTTCAAATGACTTGAAAGCAAAAATAACGTAAATAAGTGACTGATATTATTTCAGTGATTGTTTATGCCAGATGTGATAAACATAATTTCTCTGACTCCCAAAAGGAAGAGATTTCAGTCCTGAAATAATATGGTTCCATTGCAGACCTAAGCTAGAGCTTCTACACTTTATAGAGTATTGTGTAAAATACAGGTAGCTATTTGATTTGTAGGAAGAAGTGAAAATAACCTATAACAATCAAGAATTCATGCCAAAATCATTTATGTGATATGTGCAAAAGACCCTCAGTTACCATTTGGCAATGTATTTCAGTGTTCGATTTTAACGGTAGTCCTGGTGCCCGAGACAACCAAAAATTCTGCAGGACTACCTGATGCTACAAAAACAAGTGTGTGAGGTTGTCCGTCGGGACAACCAAATCTTTTGAAAGACATTCATGTCTACATTAGCAGAGCAGTAAATTGCGCGAACAAGGAACTTTAGAAATCCAATCACAAAATTTTACTTGCAAAATACGGTGATCACGCATGCATACTACAACTTCCCACATAGTCACTGCATCGAAATGTGACTATTGAAGAGTGCCCCGGACGAACTCCATCAGGCCTGCACTGTACACCGAGGAGGTGAATTTCTCCGTGGAAGCTACAAATATTAACCCGCAATTTGAACTTATACCTTTACTTTGTTCACCATTTTGTATTAATGCACGCCATGTTTCCATCACAAGAAACTAAGCTACGAAGGCAGTCCTTTACACTCATAGGTAAAGAATGCAGAAATTACAAAGACTTAACTGTTGATCCCGATTTCACATGTACGTACTTAAAGACAGACTGTCATCACCCCAAAGTATATTTTTAGTGTATGTATATCAAAATTCTCAGTTGGTGACTGCTCTTTGATTGACATCAAAGTTTGAAAATTTGAAAGATGCAGAGTAGCTCACATTCCACACAAGGCAGAGAGAGTACTTTTATTACATTTTATAGCCTTGTATGCTCACCAGGACATGGCCTTAAGCAATAAAACAGGTTTATTCTTGCACAAGGAAGAGCCTCATACAGTTATGGGAGGAGCTAGAAGATGCATAGTTGGGAGAATTGGAACTGTCTGGGATCATGAAAATTCCCCTTTAAGCTGAAAATAGTTTGAAAAAGTAAATTAAGCTCTTGGTATTTCCTTAGTGACAGTTTCATTGTATCAGTAATCATGTACAAAACTTTTTGTAGTCCTCAAATGAGGACATTTTAATCCCGAAATTTACAGAGCTCTGGATCACTTTAACTAGTGCACTCTGTACACATATGGCATAGGCTATAGCATCAATACTTCCAAGACCCTTTGTCAGAAATTTCGAAAGAAAAAACCTTAAATGGACAATATGGCCAAAAATAATTGGATGGCATGTTTAAATGACTCTGAAATAACCATCAGAGACATATTCGCAAGATTTACTCCAGCAGGTTTTCCTTGCGAGGTGCTTTTCTTAAGAGTGGCATTGCAATTGGCCTTAGCCTAACATGTAATATATATGTACAGGTCTACACTACGAACCTAACCTAAGGCTGTATTTCTGAAGAGTTATCACAATGAACTTTACTAGTCCAAAGGAGAACATAGCCTACCATTTTCTAATGTTTTTTACTTTTTGCATTTATAGGCCGTTCCTTAATATTCTGCGTCTTTTCTTACGTGTTGCTGAGCATTGTTTGCTTGTCAACGGTTCTCACAATAAATCTAATATTAAAGAGCATTTTTTCCTAAGGGGGGGGGGGGCTATACCTTAGTGTTGTGAGAGAGTGGCACAAGCTCAAGATTCCATTATAATCTAAAACCAAAGGAGCTGTTGGAACCTGATACTACTCAAGTGCCTTATCAATCATACTCAAATTTCCAATCAATCATAGATGAGTTCATACAATTGGGGATGGGGGCAAATCCAACTTGCTAAGGTCAATGTCCCCCAACGTTCCTTTCCCTGTCAGAATGTCATCAATTTTCCACAACATTGGGTATTGTCACTATAGTTTTAGTATGGCCTGTGAATGTTGACCAGTACTGTTGAAGAGGGGGATCTCATCGCAATTAATTGTTTTTTCCCCTCCGTGGCACCGGTCCCTTCCCCTCAACCTTTCAGAAAATGCCAATGTCTTGTTTTGGGTGCTAGCTGCTTGCCCCATAAAATTAGTAATCACACACTGCTGTAGATGCTATTGAGAGAGCACTTCCATGGATATCTGGGATTTCTTATGCGGTGTATTAAAGTGAAAGCCACTAAATTTGGGGACACATGGTGATGTACTTCCAATTCCATGATTGCTACAAAGAGTAGAAGTGGGACTACCTTATTTTGTGCAGGACAACCAAATTTTACAAAATGGTAGTCCTTTGGACAACCATTGCAAATTCCTTAAAATCGAACACTGTATTTGCAAGCTTTACTTCAACTGTTTAGTATGGGGTATCATTCTTTAGAGTGGCAGTGGCTTTAATAGCGCTTTTACCATTGCCTACATATGATATAATTACATATTAACAACCTTCAGTACACATGTGTGTTTGTCCCCTTACATGAAGAGCAGGGCTGAACATTTGAAATAAATTTTGTTCCAAAAAGTTAACAAATGTTTTGTTTGTTTTGTAATATGTTGCTAAGAGCAGAACAAGTGAATTATCGTCAGGTTGGCATCTCCTTGTCAAAACTTCTTGCATTTAAGTTAACTTATTTTTTCACCATATATATTGCTGTTCGGTGACACAAACACTGTCTCCAAGACAATCCAAACCCAGTATAGTTGGTGGAACCCAAAGCTACTCACAATCATCAATGTGACTGAAGCCATGATGGGGTACAGGGGTTGGAGAAAGAAGTCATGGGCACCCCACCCCACTCCCAGTCTGAAAAGTTTTACACTATAGCCTGTAGGACTCATATCACAGTTATAAGTAAATACGACAGAATCATTCATGGGTTCAAGTTTAATTTGAAAGAAAATGAATTTGCAAGAACCTATAACCTCACTCCTGATCATGCATATGTGACAGCAACCATAAGGGAGGAGGAAGAATTCAATTATAGATTAACCCCTAAAACATTAAATGAAAGGAGCATTATTCCTGCACAGGTAGTCTTGAATACCAATAATTCCATATTAAGCAGTCTCATACCAACTGGACTTCAATTTTGTGATGCATGCAGCATCTTATGCCAAGCAGTGAAATGATGATTTGTTACATTGACATTGTCAGTCTATGTCAATATATTGTCTGAAAGCTTTTGAAAAATTCCAACAATATCGGTTGTCAGATTGTTTGAAACATCAGCCATAAATATGGAATTATGGAGAGTAGGGAAAAACAGGTTGATGGTCTTATCAGTTTCAGTAATCTAGTAACAAAAGTGAGTGATAACTGAATTACAAATATTTACATATCATTTAATCTGAGATGAAGTTGGCAATATGATCTAAAATTGGCTATCATTCACCCAAAAGCTTACAGGAAGAAACTATGGACTGCTCTAGAATATTATATAGCCTGTCATCTGAGATCACGCTCATCTGTGTTTGGACTGAAATTAAATATCCAATATGGAATGAGATACTATATTTCCTCCCCATCACTACATGGCTACCACCTGAGTGGTATCTGTTCATCATTTGCATTTTATAGTTTATCATGTAACCATAATATGAGGGTAAATTTATTTGGTCTGAAATTACATATCTAACATATGGTGACATATAACCCCAGCCCAGGGCGTGCATGGGTACCATCCAGGCAGTATCTGCTTATGACCGGTCCACATGTAGAATATCATATTTGTGTAACTGGACACTGGTAATTGAAGATGAGTTTGTTAAGTACTATCAGGCTGACATTGAATATGAAATGGTTCTACAGTTACCACCACGTTCTTGGTACTGCAACGACCAGGGGTGCCATCTTGTTGGTATCTGGCTTCAGGCCAATGAGGAGGAGCTGTTGGCCAAGATGGCGGACATAGAGGGCGTGGTGTCAGAACTGTCCCGAGCATCACGCGGCATGGGAGAATAATGCAAATTAGATGTAGCAAGGGGTAAGTATAGTCGCTCGTGAATACGCCCACCAGGAAGGTGGGGGGAGACCAAGGGTGCCATCTTGTTGGTGTCTGGTTTTATTTAATCTGCTAGTTGAAATGACCACACGAGTAAGATTTTCTTATCACTGCACCTGTTAAATCTCCAAGGTTTAATTAATTTTAAAGTTGCCATAGTTACCTATAGTTTTATTCACCAGTGTCTTGACTATGTTTTCAGTTATAATTTATCCACACACATAATATGAGAGAAGCAAATAATGTTCATATCCCACACTGCAGTAAGTCCTTGTTAAGAACAGTTTAGTGTACTGAGCAAGTATTACCTGGAATAAATTGCCTCCAGAAATCAGACATTCACCATATTGTAAAAGTCCTTCAAACACAACTGAGCTAATTATTATGTGAATACCTATTAAATTGTCATAGTAACGCACTTATTGTATGCTGCACACTGTTTTTTTTTTTTTTTTTCTTTGGTTTGTTAGTTTGTAATGGTTGTTTTCTTTTCCATTTACTTCGGGAATGTAACTCTAGACCACATCCTTTCACAGTGTTGTCTTGTTTATAGAATTAAGTTGTATAGTGAGTGTATTGTAAAATCCATCTTGGTATATTGTGAAGAAACAAAAATTAATGAAATAAAATGAAATGAATATGTTGCTTGAAACCAGATTTTATCATGTGGATGTTGGCCCCAATAAACGTGTCACCTATCTCCTTTACTGCAAATATTACACTGTCTCTTATAGCTGAAGTGGAGCACATCCTCTATCTGCTAAATTTCCTAATTAATCTAAGTGCCCATTGCAGATGGCCCATAAGGAAAGGTGGGTTTAGAGCAGAGGTGGGGAACTTTTGGGCCGTGGGCCATGTACAGCCTGCAAGATCACTTATTCAATTTAGTCAATTTATGAACGAAATGTTAGAAACCCCTGCAGTTCAATAAATAATAATTTTGAACACACTATTTCTCACCTTTGTCTGGAAATTTTAAGAAAATACACTGTGTAATACCACTACCAGTGTTGTACCACACCAGTATAAGTAAACTTAGCTGCTTCCTATATTCAGAACATAAATTTTTGATAAAAATCTTTGTTTACCTATGACATACTAACCGCAAAAAATGATCAATGAGCTTAACTGCATCAACAATGCGTAAACTTTGGTATGCCATTACTCAGAGTTGTAGCTCAACCAGTTTTAGTGGATTGTTCCAGATAAAAGAACCTATGAGAGGGTGGTAAAAGAAGTGTAATAACAGTTTGAAAGACTTGGGGCACCATCTTGCAGTATCAACCCTGTGCATTTTTGCATTCTGGTTAACAAGGAACTTGTCAATGCCCCATTTGTTAATTTAGTACTGGAGAGTCTTGTGGCATTTCAACTTGTGATGTAGTAGTCTTAATGAGATGTAAAAGAAGGCTGAAGGCATCCACAGAGGGGATGATAATCTATTTTGCTCCTACTTACATGTACATCCCCTATCATTACTATTGAACAGTCCATATACCGCGGAATGATCACTGGTAATGAAATTCCACTGGATGTTTATGTAGCAGGCTGTAATTGTTGTACCAATATTTATTGCTATCAGATATCACACATGCCAATATTGGCCAATACAGATTTGGGGATGCTCATATTTGGGAAATGGTTGTACTGATCACTTCATCATAGGCTAATATACGCTACCACTAAGTGACATTCAATTTACAAGTCAAAAAATAACAGAAGATTTAAGTCAGACATAAGAAATATAATGTACTGGTAAGTGGTAACCTTTGCCGGAAGTATGGACTGAGAAGAATAGCTGTTGGGCAGGAAACGCATTTTCAGGTAAAATTTGCTGATACCCACTACCCAGTATGAAAGTAACTTATATCAGCTGTCACTGATATTGCATAGCGATAATTGTTTCAACATGACTGTAGCAGGGTGCATGTTTGACTCTATGTAGGAACAGTACATACAGACAACTGTGCAGTTACCTTCATAGCAGGTGTAGAATATTTACTCCTCTTTTGACTAGTTACACACTCTAACACCTGCGAACAATGACAGATGTCATCCATTTTCGGTATATTCATGAGCCCAATTTGATGTCACTTCTCGACTGTTGATTGGTTTTGATATTTGAATATTCAAATTTGCACAATGAAGCTTTAACTGTAATGTTGTTCTACCTACTCACTTTTACACTGTAATTCAATGGGACTTTTTCAATGTGTGAGCTTTAAGCAGGAGAAATCACACACTTAAGCCCCATTGACATTGGGTTGTCTGAACAGCCTGCATGGTAAATCAGACTTGCTTTAATTGATTTTTGTTGAATATTTATGATTTGTGTTTGTTGTGATCATATATATGAATAGTTTTATACATACAGTTTCCATGCAGTTTGATGAAGAATTCTTGTGAAAGTTCATGGATGTTGGTATTACAAGTGCAGCCGATATAGGTACAGGAGCAATACAAATCCACCAAGCAGGCAAGCTGTGCTGTTTCCATTCAAATAAATATACTTAATTATCTCATGGTGGTTTAAGTTGTGTAAACACAACTTTTATTTACAGAAATTACAGGTGAATTGTTAATAAAGATTTGACAGGTTGATCAAAGGGAAATCCCGACTCTGCCAAATCAGCAAAAGTTATGAAGTGGTAAAAATTGATTTTGTCGGCATCTCTGAGACTCTCGGTGAAGAATAGCATTCTGATATAGGTTTTTTTTTAAAGAGAAATGTTTGCACAGTGCACAGCTTCCAAGGTAATTTTCTTGTGTGTTAGGAATGAAAGCAATTAGTTGGGAAACTGTGTGATCTCTTTTGAAACAAACTTTAATAGTGTGCTTCAGTTGGAATCAGCTTTGACCTACATTTCTTATGAGCTCCTAGTCAACTTAGATCTCAACTGCTTGAGAGAGCAATACATGTGCAGTACTTCATCTCTTCTCAGTTTGAATCACAGAATAGTGTAAAATTTGCAATCTTTTGCCTTTTTCTTGGCCCAGTATTGTTTTCCCCTCCTCCCCCTTGCATCACTGTTGAACTTTTCATAACGAATGCTACCTTATATGGGTGGATATTTGTGGTAAAATATTGTTTTGCATAGATCTACAGTAGTTAATTAAAGTCTGTCTCACTTGATTAAAATTAATGTCCATGTAGTGTGGAGAATTTCAAAGATGTGTTCATTTTTCACAAGTTTGCAATTTTCTTCTAGAATATAGATGCTCAGTCAGCATAATTTTACAACCTGATTTGTGCTGCACAGTTTCATCAGTATTTAATATCAGATTTGCAAGGAAGTTCCGTTAGAGTTGATGACATTGATGAGCTTACCTTTTGTGAATTGAGGACTTGTCCCAGTTATTTTAATTGGTAATTGACCTGATTTTGTTAAACAATGAAAGTAATAAGCAGTAATAGAAGAGCTACTCTCAGGGTAAAAATAGTGCTACTACTAAAATAGAATTGAAGGAGTAGATGATGAGAGTTTGCGGGCTTTTACTCCTGTGGTACAATTAAGTGGTGATTGCATTTGGACCTCTTGCCATTATTAAGGCTTTTAGAATATGCTGAAAACCAACCTCAGCAGTACACAGCACTCATTAAGTAAGACCAGTGGTAGGCAACTGGGCAGGTAGCTTTAGACCCTATCTACCTATTAGACCCAAAGAGAAGTGAGTTTATAAAATTGAGTTGCAGACAGTGAGCAGCCTCCTGCTCTTCTAACTTTGTGGTGAGGAAGAACATAAGCAGAAGGAAGGTAACATACTGGAAGTAACTGAGGCAGGCGCATAATGAAGGGGGACGAAGGGGGCAGCTGCCCCCCTTGAGCATATTTTTGGTATTTTCTTAATGATTTTTTTAAGATATTGCTAGTAACTCAAAATGAAAAAAAATGTTTAGCTGCAACTTACAAGGCCTGGGAAGTGCCATTTCCACCGATGTGGGAGGTATTTTCACACCAACCTATGGTGGTGCTATGCTTGCCTACAGGCTTGCCCCCCCCCCCCCCTTCTTGGCAAATTCTGGCTATGTGCCTGAACTGAGGTCCTTTGATCTTGAGTCTTTAAGTTATTTCACTATAGATACCAACCATGTCAGCTTTGTCCTTATATTGTACCCTTAAAGTGATTTGGCCGCTCTCATGTGGGGCTAAGTTTACTTTGTATCACAAATTTAGACTTTTGCCTCTGTGAGTTTTTCCTCTGAAAAGATATGCCATTGCATGTGTGTACTTGCTCTTTCCTTCAGTACAAAAGGGAAGTTTCCTCTATTGTAAATATTCTTTACCCTCTTTACACAAAGAGCAAGTCAGTAATCCTGTTTGCTTTGCATCTCAGTTGTAGGACAATACTAACAAGCTTAGTGGTCAAACTGACACAACACTAAAGTATGCACTCCTACTCTAATCCTCAGATCATCATCACTCCTCTAGCAAGGTAGTACTGTAAATGGTCTGATTTGCCCAAAGACAGCACTGGGCTTATCCTGTAATTATCTGACTACAACAGTTGGGGGTCCAGAACCTATTATCCATCCCTCATTTTAGGAAATAAGATTTTATTTCTTTTCATTGAGGTCACTTTCCCCTTCTGTACCAGATCAATACATTGTGTTCAGTTGACTTGATTGATCAGGAGGATTGTTAAGCATGTCATTTAAAGCAAGCTATAATCACATGTGTGTCGTCAATGACATGGACCATTTAAAACTTGAAAAAACTTCATCAAGTATTTATATCATGAGAGCCATACCTTGATTGGAGCTGTAGCAACCAGTTAATGTTGTGGGATAGGGAAGATAAAGTCTGTTACAAATGCACCATCAGCAATTTATCATTCATGGCAGATTGCAACTTACATAATTATTTTACTGATGAGTGGTTAATTATTTATGAGACTAATTTGACTGGCATCAGTCCACAAATGTTCCACTATTTGTTCCTTATAATATTTTAGGTGGAAGCATAGTGGAAGGAAGATGAAACACCCTGGTAATCAAATAGCCTTTCCTTGAGACTTACGAAGTAGTAAGGTGATTAATGACGAGGAATGGGTGTCATGATAAATCATAGGAACTAGTATGGTGCTCTGGATTAAAGTTCTGCAAGAATGGGAAACCCTAGCATGAGTTGAAAACTTTAAACAAAACAAAAAAATGTGAAGTAGTTGATTAAATATTGGAGGGTCTGTATGGTGTGTTAACTACCTTAGGTTTCTGTAGACATTGAAAACTTGTAAATGATAAGATTATGCTGATTTACACAGAATTTAATCCTTAATTGTAACCAGAATGAAAATTGACAGTTTTGTGTCTGGATGAGCAATTTACCAGCATTGCATAGATTTTGCAGATGGTGTAATCCAAAGAATGTCAGTAATATTTATGGCATACTTCTCATGACACTATTATTTCAATAGATCAACTTAAATTGCTATGAGATATTTCCTGATGCTGTTTACTGTGGTAACTATGTCCACATTTACCAAATCGTAGAGTTTAAGTGTACTTCCATTTCCTGACACTGTGAAAACAATTGCCATATTTACCAAGTCACAGAGTTTGAGTTCACTCCCATCAGGGATTCCGCCAGGAATGCAAAAAAGGGGGGATTAATTGCTCCTAAACCCCTGGTCCAAATTGATGCTGTCCCTGGCTAAAGTAACAAGTGGGTTCAGGGGGACAAAAGCTTGCTTCAAGACCCCTATAAGGTGCATTTTGAATGGTTTTAAAGGCCATTTACTTATGAAAGTCCAAACATTGCTGCAAAGGTGTCCTCTTCTTAAGTAAGAAACCAAGATATGGACAATTTTTTTAATTTTTATGGAAATGAAAAGGGGGGGGGGGATTTTACCCACCTTCTTCTGGAAAGGGGGGGGAATCCCCCCTTTCCCCCCTTTGGCAGAAATCCTGCCCATTGTCCTATTCATATCACCTTAAACAATTTTGGATATGAGACAGCTTTTAGGGCATTCAGAGGGGAAGGGTAAGGAGGAAGAGACAGGTAATCAACTTGAGCTTGGGACCAAAAGTTCCCCCTCCCCCAACAAGTACTGTAGGTGACTGAAATCTCATTTTGATTGAATTAATCATTTTTTTTTTATCAATTTACACAAATATTTTGCACAGAGAACTGTAGATCATTTGAAAGGTGAAAAGTTGGTTAGTTCATTGTGTACATTTGACAAGGGCTTTGGGCTAATTATGTATGCAAATTTGCCAATGAATCCCCAAGTTAAGGCGTTTTTATTGTCTGTATCATTTGTATGAAGGAAGGTATTCTTCCATTTCCTTTTTCATGTTAGGTACTTATGTAAGACTGCTTGTGTTGCAATTCAGCATTATGTTCAATCAAAGATACAAAAGCATTTTATTAATTTTCGTGATTATTGCCTGGAAAGTTTATCCAGAAGTGTAAAAGTGAAGTACCTTATAAGCTACAGAAAGACCTGAAGTTGACACAAAAATTTGTTTATGCATTCAGATAGTTCTATAGCTCATCTTTCTTTGTACAACACGGTTGAAAAGTATGCCACACAGGTTATTGATCAAAGCCAGAGCTTCGATTGTAGGTATTGCTCTACAGGGGAAAAGTCCAAATAGTTGTCCTCTCTCACTCAGACAGTAAAAGATAGGACTTCCATGAAAAATGTACAGCAATAATTAGCACATATGCTGGTGCAGTGTAATACAGATTATCATTGCAAGCAGTGCAGTGTATGTTCAACGCACTGTTATGTTGGTTCAACAGGCAAAGGTACAGGAAATCAGTGTCTCCACGTGTATCACAATTGTTTAACATTTGATAAACTTTCGTGGCTTTAAAGGAACAGAATTGTAATTTTGGGAAATTCTCCTTTTATATTGTTAGTATTTGCTTGTGAGAAAATGTCCAGTGGCAATTATAGTACATAAGTATAAGATTGCAAAAAATTTTGACTGTTTCAACAAGTCTTTTGTTCAAGATGTGGAATTACTGTCCACACAGGGTTCAAAATAATGCATGCATACGTGCACCAGTGCATAACTTTTTGTCAGTGCATGCAACTTTGAGTTGCTTACCTGCACGCGTGCATGTAGGCCTAGGCCTAATGGTAGTTTAAAGAGAAATGTATTAAAGGTAGAGCCACAGATTTTACGCTTGAAAAATTACAAAATTCCGTTTTTAACTTTTAAAATTCTGCAACATTCCATTTCAAGCATAGCCAAATTTCAGAATTTTCATTTGAAGCCTACTGTGTATGAGCAACCTATGCTAACACACTATTGCATAGGCAAATTGCAGTCTATACCGAGAAAATTTGGCCGATTTTCAATAAGTTGCTTCTCCTTTTTGGATCGTACTTTTGATGGATTTTGATAATTTAAGGGTTGAATTGCCATCATTGTAGATGGTAAAATGTCTTTGTATCTCTTTCATAAATGCAGACATTCATTTGATATGGTTTTGGAGAATAATAGCTCATCTTTTGTATCAAAAAGTTACATGTATTTTGAGCGGATAATTTTTTGCTAAATTCCGCGGAGAATTGTCAAGGTTACGTTTTTTTTGGGGGGTGGGGGGGGGTGGGGGGCCCTACATGTAATGATGGTATCAACGTGCATGCATAGCCATTGCTAGGTGGCATGTATCATCTCACTGATTGTTCCTATTTAGGCCAAGGCTATTATAAGAAGGGAAGAAACATGGGTAATGTTAGGCCTGAGTTTTTTAATCCTTCATAAGGCTTCATTGTCATACTTCAATGGTGCATGTAAGAATTTGTTTGTGCAGGTAAAATTTTAAAGTTACATGCACAGGTGCATGTAACTTTTTTTTTCTAATTCGAACTCTATGTCCACACTGTGCGAAGCAAGCAGTGAAACTGAAAGACAACACCTTGAAACGAAGGAACGTGTTATTGGTAGGAACAAAGTATTCGAGCAACAAACTGAACATTGACTATTTCTAACTGAAACGTAAGGATTTTGGGAAAAAAAGTAGGTTCAGGCTAGGACAAGGGTTTCTTGTCTGGAAGGATCAGGGTCAGCTGCCACACAGATTTTTACAGTAGCCTATGCTACACACTATAGGCTATAGAACGTGGTACTTTGCACGTCTGGTTAAGACCTAACGTTAATACTCTCTTGCCAGGAAAGCTAAAGAAGTTACATATCTAAGCTGTGTTATCTTCAAGAGGCTTTGATATGTACTTGCAGGCAAGTAAAGAACTGTCTTGTTACTTGGGTGTAGCTTTTTGTACTGATTAATCTCTGCTGACACATTCCATCAAATAGTTGTCAATAATAATTTGAAGGTCTCCCACTTACTATCTGTATGGGCCCACAGCAGGGATTGAAAATTCAAAATTCTGGAGCTACAGTAGGAAGCCCAGTGGTTCTTGAAATTTTAATGGAGAGAAGCTTCTTTGGCTTCTAGATATTAAATACTCCAAAGCAAGCATTTACAGGCTGCAGTTAGTTCATGGCAAGCTTTTTAATAGCAGAATTAGTTATTTCAAGGTTACTTACTTGCACAAATTTTTGATTCAATATTGTTAAATCTGTGGGACTCGTTCCTTCAATGTCTTTATTATCATTTAAGTTACATTTGATTCAAATCAGATAAATGGAAACAATCATTGCACATTATTAGCATTTTCAGTGCTTTGTATATATTACATGTTAGCCCTTAGTTTTCTTATACATGTGGCCCCTAGATCTTTTGAGCTATGAGGCCATTTGACTCCCACATGATGCTCCAGGGCCAATGTTGACAACTGCATGCCATTTAACAGTTATTTTAATATCCTAAGATAGCTGTTGCAGTTTCATTCATCCATAATTGCAGGTTTGTTGAAACATGGAAATGAAAGAATATGTCCTTTTCCAAGGGCCTTTAAAAACAGAGCATATCTAGAGCTGTTAAAATTAGAAGATTACCCAATGTGCCAAAGTTGTTTCCCATGCTGCTGTCTTCCCTATGCCTGCTTTGCTGGCATTTTCGATATGACTTCAGGAGTTACTACTGGACACATTTGTAAATGCAGAGATGGTTAGAAACTATACTTACACGGGATTTCCAGATTCTAAACAAGGTTACTAATGTAAGAAGACAGGATGTAGGTAAAGAAAACAAAACTTAAAATGATCAGTATCCTTCGAGCCACAAATTTATAATTAGTAATGTATTAGGATGCACTGGAAATTAAAACAAAAGTAATGAATGAGGGGTTTTATGTCTACAGCTGCAGTTACCCTGTTGTAAAACATTGATATTGCACATGTAATATACATGCCCTTACATCAAGAGCTAAGAAGTAGCCATATTTGTGTATAGGACTATAAGCATAGTTGAAAGTTAAGTGTAGCTATACATGGCTTATATTTTAAACTGTGACAAAGTACAAGAAAGGTAAGAACAATATTGTCTGATAAGAAAAAACAATTCTTTCCTGTTTTCTTCATTCATGAACACATTTCCTTAATTGTAAAGAAACACAAAAGGAAGTACATTACATCTGGTATTTAAGATGCAGTAGTTTATTTTGAAGCTCCTAAAACAGTTTGTGGGTAGATTTTCAATCAAGGAAATCCAACCTGCAGTACTTCAAAACATCACCCACATAAGAGAAAACAACAAGACTAGTTCTCAAAGATGTAGGAACTTCCTTTTGGTTTTTATCTCCCTTGTAGATGAAAAGAGATTTATCTTGCCATGAACATGCTGACAGTGCCAGATTTTGTATTGGGCAAGATGAAGACACCCTACATTTACTTTCTAATCAGAAAAATTAAAATTCGTTTTGACAAAACAATGGACAACTGGTGTGAAACGTACCAATGACCCCCTAGTTAGTGCCTACAATATCAGGGAAAATATTTACCAAGGGCCGAATGCTACTGACCCTATAATGCACTGCCTTGGGCAAGTCAAGGAGACTCACACCATGAGATCGAAGGCAAGAAAATTCAATTATAAGGACACAAGCTGCGTTTCTGTTGGTAACATGAAATAAAATAAATTGAGTGCTGCATGAAATATTGAAAAGAGTACTCCTTGAGGTATTTTGTGCCCTGCTTTGGGCCTCTTACTGAGATCAAACCACTTTGATTTAGTTACACAAATCCATAGAGGAAAAGTATTGATCCTTGTAAGAACATGTGAAAACCATTGTAGCAACATGTCTTTGACCAGATAATGTGCATTGGATACATGTTTACAAATTTTGCTTTCACTTGCATTGGAGTTGAATAGTAGTTGCCTAGTTGGGTGCATAAACAGTGCAAAACATAGGGGAAGCAAATAAGGTTAACAGATGGATTAGTTGTTTCATGGCATCACCACCTAGATCTTACGAGTTTCATACTGTAGGTTTATATTTGGTCAATCAATGCAATTTGAAGTAGCTGCTCCCTGGAACTTTTTGTAGCGAGATGGATTCTATAGTTTATGTAATTACAACTTGTGATAATTGTAGCTCTTGATACTGTAAGGGCTGTCATACAGTGTATTCTATTATCACTTTCATTTAAAATGAAAGTAAGCAAACTTTATCATCTTTAATGTCTATGTGAACAAAGATGGGATTCCACTAAAACTTCCTGTACCCTCATTTATCCAATTTTACCATCATAATAAAGTCGCAAGAACCTAGAAATGAATGAGACAGTTGTAAACCTATTTGCTGGCAGCTCTCGATAGCAGGAGTTGTAGGGTAGATTGTGCAATGTTTAATACATGGCGCAGTATTAGATAGTATCTTCATACCTTTTATGTATACAAATTAACATGAGACTCAAATTAAAATGGAGTAGCCGAATTAACTTTCTCTTTCATAAAATGACTAGATGTAGATGTCTATTGAGCAGGTAAGTTGTGAATTTACCAGTTCCTGTACCACCTTGCATGTCATTTTTAGCCTGGTCAGTACTATGGACTTCAAAAAACAAACCAACTTGAAACTTCTTTATTCTTCATTTCAGTTTAGTGCCACGAAGTTGTCACAAGCTCTAATGTTTTTGCTTATGACTGGAATACCAAAATGATCAAAGTAAATGCTGACCTGGCCCTTAAACGCCAGGTTTCACACTAGACACAACAAGATGTGATACTTTGCAGTATGCTACACAATAAAATTTATTTGAAAAAAAAAAAGTCACCTTTAAACCACTTATTTGCCAAGTGAAACTTCCATTTGACCAATCTGAAGATAGAATCTTCAATGTGGTAGATCACATGACTATTCCAGGCATTAGGATATCGCTGCTAGATGAAGAAAACATTGCCTATTACGCGAAAGGCCAAGTGACATTTTTATCGAGTTTATACAGTTGACAGTTGTGTCGTTTGGCATGGTGCACATTTGATGAAGGAACTTCATTTTGTACTAAGCTAGCCTACTTTCTTCTCCTGTGCTTATCTTGTCTTCAGTGGAGCTAGATATGACGTGGTACATATTCCAAGGCAGTATTACTCTTCACAAGTATATCAAGCTTGGTTTCCAATGTCTAGAATTACAAGTGCAGTTGTTCAATAAATGGGTCATAAGCAATGGCAAGGAACTCTTTGTTGTAAGATATCTTAAAAGGACAATCAAAGATTTGAGGCAGAAGATTCAAAATTGGCAATAAATGTCAGTTTTCAAGTGTGGGTAAGTTGCCATATTTGCAGTGTTCATCTTCAGGACATGTAATGTGGAAGGTATGTGGAAGGCTTTGGCAGATGCTGGATGTTCTAACAATGCTAGAAACAAGTGATGATACTTTTGAAAAATCCATCCATTCCACTTATGGTTTTCTGTCCACTTATGTAGATGAATAAACACTACATGAACATGAAACAAAGGCAGGTTAGATTCGGCCCCAAAGGAAAAGTGAAGTGAGAGTTGTCCACAAAATGTGACTTTTTCAAGAGTGTAGCTTAGGATCTATGTTGATATACAGAATGTGTTGATTTTCTTTATGAACTATCGATTACATGCTTGTGAATTTTACTCGGAAAGCTTACAGTTAATTGCTGTTTGATAAAGCTATGATTGAGTAGCAAGAGGTGATGTTAAAGGCAGGTGCCACAGTACTGACCTGACTGTAACTGAAAACCAGACAGATCACACACAGTCACGATGATGCAGTGTGTGCCAAATTTTGCTCCCAACCCGTGATCTGATAAATATTCCTTGTTGTGACCAAATGAGGCATATCAGATGTGTTTGGTATTTGCCATGGAGTCAGGAAGAGTTGCATGGCAGTTGAGTCAGGGTGTGCCAGTGTGCAGCCCCCACAAAATCATCAAGCCCCCCAAGCGACCCCCACTGACGATCTGGACCAAAAAAAAAAAATTCACTCGACTGGGCTATGCAACTTGATAATGATAGGCTCTGGCTGTGGAAAATCTCCATTTCAATCAATCCACTGAATCCATCAGGATAACTCCACTCTGAATAATTTTGAATAGATTCCTGACATCAGGTAGATTGTGACAACCTTTATGTGTTTGAGAATAAAAGAAAATCAGACTTAACATATTTTTCACCAGAATGCACACCTTGATGGCTGCTTTCAAGCCTGGCAAGTGCCATTTCTGGTGATCTGAGATGTATTAAAATCTCAAATTTTCTTGGTACACTCTGCACCAACCCACAGTGGCACTTCGCATAGGTAGTAAACAGGAGTTACAATTGCAATTCTTGGACCCCAAATCTGGCCAGCTGAGCTAATCTGTCCTCACAGAAATATGTTTGAGAATAAAATAAAATCAAACTTTACATTTTTTCATCAAAATTGCACTTCTTGATATGCTGCTATCAAGCCTGGCAAGTGCCATTTCCAGTGATCTGGGATGTAATAAAATCTCAAATTTTCTTGATACCCTCTTCGCCAACCCATGGTGATGTCTTTATTCGAAATCAGTCATTGCAAGGTAAGATGTAGTTTCATAGGCAAAACTGAGGAAAGGATAAGGTTGGGTACATTTGATTTGTAAGTTTGTACTATAGACAGTTACCAGGGAGTTTTGGGCATACTAAAATTCCAAATATTTCACTCCCCCCCCCCCCCCCGAGGTTCTTAAATTGCTCCACAATGTTAGGTCAAGGGATAGTCACAACCTTTCCCCCCCACCCCACCCCCCAACCCCCCAAAAATGCAGCTAGCACTAATCTTGATTTCCTGTACAAGTAAACATCAAGTGCCAGAAGACTTATTTCTGGGTGGAAGACCAGAAGTTGCTGGGTGGTCTTCAGCTGGACTAACAATTTTATTTTGAACACTGCACATTGTGTGTGTGTCATATCAACATGGCCTAGACAGGAAATAGCTGTTATTTCATCTCTAAACCATTCAGTCTCACCATGTATGTCTGCCAGTGCTGCATTACAAAAATATTAGTGTTGCTTTATTTGACAATCTTAGTTCAGATGAAGAAATTATTCATGAGATACGAAGCAGCTAATGTCTTTTCAAGAGAATCCTTATTTCTTGAAAAAACAGTTAATCTGCCACCAATATTGGATTTGCATGTTCTATACATAAATCATATTTTTAAATGTATGAAAATTTGTGTGCCACAAACACAGTAAGCACCTTCATGGTAAATCATTAATTTACTTTATAGATGCTCCTGTTGCTAATTGTATTGTGTATTGTTCCTGAGTGGAGAAATGTATATGGAAATCTTCCTTTCCTGCCCTACTGCAGTTGGCACATGCACTCTTTGAATTCTGCAAGGGACATATACTGGTAGCTGTTGAGACACAAGACTTGAAGTAGCCATAAACATTTACAGTATGAAAAGTGTTTCTGTAAAAAGGGAATTTTCTTTATCTTTTAAACGAAAACTTGTTGTAATTGTTTGAATTCAGATCTTATCTTTACTCTCTAGCTGGTAACAAATTGTTACTAAATTTTAAAACTGATAGGTGTCATAAAATCCATTGTACTGAAATACATGGATCAGTGATAATGTCACATTCTTTGTCTGATGTTGTGATGGATCACTGGAATTAATATATATCGTGATATACAGTTGAGTGACATGTTTATACACCATTTCTACTAGTATTTCTGTTAATTTTCAACATTCTTTGCAAAATTTGGCTACTGTATATTTTTTAGCCAAACCAGTTCAGGTAAAAAAAAAAATGCTATTCATCCTTAGGTATTCAAATTTACACACAGGATTTCAAGAAGCAATTATGGATAGGCCATGGCATCATTCCAAGAAACTACAGTAGTCAGTATTCAATTAGTATTGTGTTGCCTTTACTAAGTTGCTCACACCCACATGCTAAGCTGTAAATTCATCTTGTGTGAACCTTATCCCTTCACAAATGAATGAGATTATATTCTAATTGCTGTTGGAGATCATGGTCAGTTGACTGGGCTTTTCAGGACTCCCATTCAGGAATTCTGTTTTAGCTCTCTGTTTCTAAACACTGATGTACTTTTTCTGAGAACCTTTCATAGTGCACTTACATGGCTTCCACCATATGCAAAGAAACATGGTCAGCAGGCCTCACTAATCATTGGCTTTGAATTGGACTGAGGTCAAGGAGGCTGTGTATTACCTCTGTGCAACCACGTGTGTGACTCATGCATTTGTCACCATCCATCTACAGAATAAGTAGCCAGTAATGGCTTTGTCTATCTTGATTTTACTTCAGTTCACAAATTGAGGTGAAAGTTGAAAACTTCGCTAAAAGTGCATGAGATTTCTATGTTTCTGCTGGCGACTTCTTTCACAGGATCAGTAGCCTAATGCGCTAGTGCCTGCAAGGTCAATCATTCTATTCCCACAACTGTCAAAATGTAATGCTTTAATTAGTCGTGGCTGTATTTACCAAGTATTTACCAATCTAGGGAGTTTTGGGGAAATAGTGACACTGTTGTCAGTAGTTCAAGGTAGCAAGGAAACAAAAATGTTTGAAAGGCTGCTGATATTTGTGTATTTGAAGGTTGAAAAACATGTTTAACCATATAATAGGATCTGATTTGCTTCTTGCAGTTATGCAGTGACTTCGTACTTAAATTAAAAAACAGGTTGGGAATCACGTTGGGCAAAATATCCTGATCTGCAATGCAAATCTACATGGTCCCATATGTATGCAGTAAAAATGTTGACACCGTAATCCTGTCAAAAAAGAAAAAAAGTGTGAATGAATTGGAATTAAGTTTTAGAAACTTAATGCAAAGCAAACTCTAGTGTTATTCCACCCTTCAAGGTACCACATGTGATTATTTTAGTAACATCAGTGTAATTGCAATTGTGGCAGATAACGTCTTGTTTCAGAATATGGATCACAAACGTGTATGTTTGCTTGACGTTATTAAATATGTAAGATGGTATTTGCTCCAAAATATTTGTTTTCTTTAGGGCTGTGCCGGTTAAATGGTTAACAGGTTTTCTGACCAATAGATCGGTTAAAATCTAAAGTATGTGATTTCGTTTTACCGTTTTTGTAACCTTATAAATCAGTCACTGCAGTTTAGCTTTATACCTAAATGTGTTTGTGTAATAAACTGCAGAAGTTTTCTGCCCAGAATCGTGTAACAATGGGTAAACTTTGGACCAAAACTTACATAATGTTTAAAAACAAGTTCTGAAAAGGCCTTCTGCAGATATGTCTGGTGTATTGATCCGTGTGCACAATGAGCTGTGAGTCTCTTGCCTTAAATAATGCAACAATAAACTTAACACAACCTTTGAAAAGAATTGCAAAATATCGAAGTTATCATTAAACTAGATACCACATGCTACAACAATCCAATACATCTTCTTAAGTGTGTAATTCTTTTGGAAAACTTGAGAAGACTAAAAAGTTATTTCTAGTCAGTAGAAAAATCTGTTAAACGTTGCTCATCATAAATGCACTTCATGGGAATTTTCCCTGGCCTAGTGGTAATGTATCTGCCAAGGTTACGTGTGTTCACAGTTCATCAGGCTCAAAATAAATGCAGTCTGCATGAAATAGTTCTGGGCTTAACTATGCAACCCCAGCTTGTAAGCCCTATATGCACAACTAAAATATTTTTAAATGAGTTTCCCATTTAAGCTGACTGAATAATTTTAACGAGTGACAACTACATTTTTATAATTTTTTCATTGATGGTAGAATTTCTGGAAATGTTTAAAGGTCAAGAGCAGTCGCCCCAAACTTATTTTGAAGCAACAGCTAAATCTCACAATTGTCTTCTTATTTCTCTTCAAAGTATCTTTCATAATATGTTAGGACTTTAATATTGCATATTCAAGGTAAACCAATCAGTTACTTCTTGTAAATTTCACATTTGAGGAGAAAAAATATTGTCACATGACTCTCAAGAGCCAATCATGAAACAGGACAGTCTACTACACTACTTCAAGTTGGGGTGACTGCATTTCCCCTTTAAAACCCAAACTACATCCAGAAGAGTGAAATTCTTTCCGCCATTTCATTTTATTTTTCCATGGCAAAGTTGTAAATGGAAGATTCCAGTGTTGAACTCATGGTTAAATCGTGCTGTTTTTGAACATAAATTAGCACATCTGGTTGATCTCGCTGACTGAACTTGCACAGCCATGTGCTTTGCACAAACGATCATTCATGGTTTACTATACCTACATTGTACAATACAGTACACAATATCGTACGAGGGTAATGAGACTGTCCTCTTATACGTACAGTGTGAAGGTAGATTTTTACAGCAAGAAATTTCTCCTCTCATATTACAAAGAAACTGGTATTTTCAGTAGGTATTAGGAAGTCTTTAAGTAAACTCTTAAAAACAGAGAGTTTCAAAGTGGTGCAATGCTAGTGATATACATAGGCTTTTCATCTTATGATGCTATTCTAGATTGCCAGAATGTGGAAAGTAGCAATCAGTGGAATAACAAAAAGTTTGCACATTTGTGAAAAGCTTGAATAAATGTGTGATTCACTTTTACTTACGGACTGGTGGCAAAACCACCAACAATGCAATCGTTTTGACATGCATGCACATCACGAACATTACTCACAATGCCATGGAGAGAGTATAAATTTCGTATTTATAGTGGTGGTGCTCTTCCAAAATGTTGATTTTGTTGATGTACCTTGCTTGATTTCATTTTCATTTAATGGTTAACCGTTCGGATACTGAAAAGGGTTAATTAAATGGATGCTCAATAAACCAAAAATGTACAGCCTTAGTACATACAAACTTCAGTTCACTTGTTTCCAGCACAGGTGAACATGTGTAGAAATCGCATGAATTGATTATAAGTTTATAGCAATAATACATTTATAACTGTAGTTCCTGAACACAAGTTTATGCTAAAAGTAGTCAAATAATACGTTCATTGAGCTCACACATTAAACTTTCAAATAATATGAACAATTTTCATACTCCACTGATTGTCTGCTTCAAAATGCATAGTAACACCATAATTACGGTATGAATCATATTTAATCATCTTTTGTACAACATTATATTGTTTGAGATTCTTTGGCTTGGGTTAAAATAGATGAAGTGGCTGCTAAAAGCTTAGATGGCAGTACAATGGCACAACTACTGCATACTAGATGGATTTTAGCCAGGTTGCAAATTTAAAGGGGTAGTATGCATGTACAGTGTTTGGTGCTCTGGGCTATTTAAGATAAGCGTTAAGTCTGTCTGTCTCAACATTTCAAGAAATTACCACATTATCAGACAGTATTGGCAAATTTCATCAAAATATGTATAGTGTAACAACATCACATGCTATTCCATAACTTATGTAAACTTAGGCAAGGGCAAGAAAAGCACTCTTGCTTCTCTGATCAAAGTACTTCCCATTTCTTTCAATTAATACTACAAGTCTCCTCTTACAAAATTGTCATCTTTGTGTGGTAATGAAGTTTGGTAACAACCAGTCATGATATAACAGAGTGCACAGTAGTATAACATTTGTCTTGATGACAACATACTGCAGTGTACAGTGTGCATGGTCATTATTTGAGTATACAATCAATCATAATTAATCTGTGTATCAGAGCTCTGCTCTTATATTTGTTATTGAGACTTTGAGGTTGTATCAAAGTTGTTAAATAAGTAGTAGTAGTGTGTGTCTGTAAATATTATCAACTATAAGTTCATGAAATAAATTTGGCATATTAATAAATTTTGATTTTTGATTTCCATTCTACTGATACTACTACTTCATATTAAAACGTGTATTGCAACCAAGATATATTGTACGGAAATACAGTCAATGCATAACACAGTGTAACTAGTTCAGTTTCAAGTGGGATATTCACCGACTTACAGTTCTTGAATCAAAGAATGTTCATTGTATACAAAAACAGTGACAACATTAGACCAGTCTTGATTGTAATGTACAATCACTGTGCTGAAAATTTTGTGGAGTAAGTGACCAGTATTGTGAAAAAGTATTTTTTTTAAAATATTTTCAAGTGCTCAGACCTGGTTTTATCTCAATATATAACATACATGGACAAATCATACTAGCCGGTCACTAGTAGTAGCCAAAATTCTTAATATAATTTTCATTTGGTGGCTGTTCGTAGCCCTGTGTTGAGAGCATGTATTTTTGTTGTGGAAGAAAGATGTGCTAGGTAAGATTTTGATTTATTGAAGTGGTTGTGTGATATTTTGGCCATTTAGTGGGCAAAAAATAGTGAAAAATGGAAACAGCGTACAACTTTTGCACACGTTCACCATGTCATTGCTAAAGCTTTTTGCACACTCCACTCTAGTTACAGCTTCAAGTCCTGAACAGAAGATTGAAGCCATCTGGAAGCAATGCTTTGTGATATGTGCAGGATATATGTATATAAATTGCACATTAGAGCATGGCAATCACTTCCATGATTAGATCTGAGCCAGTGATCAAAGTTGTACTTTTGAAGTAGGTCAAAGGTCACTGGGGACAAAGAGAGGTCACACAGTAAAATCACTCAGAAGCTTTCAGCTCAGAGATTATATCCAAACCTTAGCCAAGTTGGCCATAGTGTTCAGTAGATTATGGGTCATGAAAGTTGTACTTTTAAAATAGGTCATTCGGGATCAAAGAGAAGTTAAATAGTGAAATCAGATTGTTTGGTTACTGGTGGGTCATCAAAGCTGTACTTTAAAGTAGATCAAAGGTCATTTGAGGTCATAGAGAGGTCAAACAGTAAAATCACTTTAAAGCCTTAAACTCCTAGGAGTACATGTCCTAACCTTGTCAAAGGTGGCCTATGTTTAGCAGATGATTGGTCATCAAAGTACAAAATTGGTCATCAGAGTTGTACTTTTGAAGTAGGTCAACAGTCATTTGAGGTTAAAGATAGGTCAAACAGGAAAATCACCCAAAAGCCTTCAACTCATAGGGGATTTGCCGCAACCTGATCAAATTTTTCTAGTGTGTCCAATAGGTACAGTAGTTGGTCATGAAAGTTGTGCTTTTGAAGTAGGTCAAGGTCATTTGTGTTAAAACAGTGACACCATGCCAAAGCGTTTAGCTAGTAGGGGTTGTGTCAGAATCTTGAAAGTAGGCCAGAGTTTTCAGTAGATGATGGGTTGAAATAAGTGCACTCTGTGTTGATGTTAAATACATGTCATTTGGGGTCAAAAAGAGTCAAATGGTAAAAATCCATGCCTTAAAGTGGACCTAAAGTCAAGAATTACAAGAATATATATTTTAGGGGTTGAAAAATGAATTTCATCCATCCAACTCCCATCTTCATAGCTTACTCTGTTGCTGAGATATAAAAAGTTAAAATTTATTTACTTAATTGGAAAAGGTCGATTACGCAATAATTTGTGATGTTCTTTGTGTACAACTCACACTACCTGCTTTTGTTTCCTTTTGAAATTAAGATGTTTACATGACCTTGAAACATTTACTGTTCCCTTGCATAGTATGTTGTACAAAGATGGCTTATATAGCCAAGTCACCCTATAACAGTAAGACAGTGATCACATTTCGGCACAAAAGGGCAGTGGCTTTCCAAAAACAAAGAAAAACAAAGATAGTAATTTGAGTAGTACAAGAATGACATCACAAATTAGAGTGCAATCTACCATTTTAAATGGAGTGAATAAGCTTCAACATTTTATATCTCAGCTCAGGAAAGTCCTGTGAAGATGGGAGTTGGACCATTTGGATGCATTTTTCAAGCTTTGTAACATATATTTTTGAAAGTTAAGACTTTAGGTACACTTTAAGAGATATTGTCTCAGTGAGAACCACCCTGACACCCTTTTATTCTCATCGTAAGAAATGTACGACTGTATTTAGATACAGCAGCATTACTGCTGTAGTTGAGAAAGGTATATTTCTACCCCAACTCAAAAAATGCCCTGAGCTATTTAAGGAGCATTAATTACTAAAAGTTAAACAATTATGATGTGAATACAATACATGGATCATTAAATAACACTTTGACCAGCATTAACTTACAGTTCACCTGGGTTCACCTTTTGTTAATCAAGTCACAGTACATAATTATTAACTTGCAGTCATACTTACATTTATACACCTACTGTATAAATATTGGCTTAACATTGATTAGGAAGGTGGCCTTTGTTTAGTGTTTTGCAAGATTCTTAGCAAAACATTTTGCACCAAAATGTGTTGATGTTTTGACAAGTATTAACATAATTTGGCTTGTCATATCACTGAAAGAAAACACTGAACGTGACAATATTAATATTAGGAGAAGTGAAGTTAGTAAACATTTTGATTTCAGGTTAATTTCAAGTGCCAATAAATGTTGTCAGTCATCCAGTTTTTATTGCAAATGTCAATAAAGATATAAACTGAAAAATCTTAACTTATTGACACTTAGTTTTAAGTGTTATTTGTTTAACACACCTTACAAAGCATATATAGTGCACAGTAACAGGCAATTTAAATGATAGCACTAAAAAGACTGATAATTAGCATCCGTGAACTGGATAAGAGAATGGACCACCGTTGGATTTTAAAAACCTGAAAAAATACCAACATGTTGCTGTATTACTATAGTACATTCTCACTATTTCTCTTTTACTGTACACACCTCTGCCTCTATTAGTGTACACCTGTACGGCACCTCATGCAAAACATATTGCCAAGAAGGTGTCTGATTGTAAAATCAAGGGGGTTGTAGAAAATTAAGCTTTTTTCTTCAAACTTTCCTCTCTTGTTTACTGTTTACTAAACTATCTATAGATTGTAATGACATAGGTTTACTACTTTGCAATACATGCACTTTTAGAACATGTGACCACTGACAAAAAGGCAATAATTCTAGTCTGTTATTAAATCTATTATTCCTGGGACAAACATTTGTGTTTTTTCACAATGTTGATAACTTTGATAAGATGTTTCATGTCACATGGAATACCATTACAAAGTTTAACACTACACTAGTGCTGCCTCATTAGAATGGCCTCCAATGCTTTTATTTTCAAGAAAAGAATTTTTTTTTAAGGTAAGGCTGTAACAAGAGAGACAATGTGTTCCATCTTAAGTCCATTGTGTTGTTTTGCTGCTCTCCTACATAAGGTATGTAGAGTCCAGCATGCTACAACTATTCTGCCATGAGTCATAAATAGTGCCCTAAGCCATTGGCCACTAGATTGACAGAATAACTAAGAACTGTGAACTCAATCTGTTTTATTGATCCATCAGTGATTAAATCTGCCAAGTTAAAGAGGCATTCTGTGGCAATAAAATGAAGCATTGCTTTTATCATGAGATCTTAAAAAGTTTTAAATGTTTCAGTAGGAGTCATGGACTTCTAAAATAACTTCTTACATAATAGATGAAGAAAAGGGATGGAATAAGAGTTGCAGGATTTGGTTAGGGTTGCTTGTACATTGCTTACGTGGGTTTCCAATCTTGTGCCTATTTTAGCTTCTCCTATGCTCTTCTACCTGTAAATTCTAGTTGAAATTATATTACAGAGCTCTTTTTGCACTATTTTGAATTTTGGAAGTGTCATTTAGGTATACAGTAAAACCTGGGTTATCTGAAAACATTGGGACCAAGGGTAACAAGGTTTAGAGTTTGGGCTTCAAGTATGGTACACTGGGCTCTTAAGGATGAGTGCCAAAACAATTTTGAAATGGTGAGCAAAGTTACAGTAAAAGTGCTAAAAAATATTGAGTTATTATTTTTTGTGACCAATGATATGACAAACAATTATGTAGACTTCTAAACCAAGAGATTTTATCCTCAAAATTTGAGCATACAGTGTCCTGAATGACCATTGCTTTATACTCACTTAATGGGTGTATATTCTCAAGAAGCTCTGTCTTGAGAGGTGTCTAGAGTATAAATTAGAATCAATTTCCAAAAAAGTTGCAGACTTGAAGAAAGACTCTAAAACAGCCTTGCGCAATGTTTTTGTAAGGTCTACTGTTGTTATTATTTGGTGTGAAGGCCATTATGGTACTTAAAAACTTAACAAATGCAGTGAAACTATAGGTGTTACACTATCAACATGCATAATGTATATGTGGATTATTGAACCTATACTGACTTGTGACTTAAAGCAAGAATTTCAAAACAAAGTCTAACAATTTCTGTTCTAAATTTGACATAGAGTTACAAATTGTTGTCCATGGCCAGATGCATGCTGTTTTAGTTGTTGCATCATCTTATCATGAGCATTTAATTCCTGAGAAAAATATGTGTAGTTCCACTTAAATTTCCGTTGAGTTTTGTCTTGCATTGTACTGAAAACTTGGCAGATGCTACCTTAATTGTGTTGGATATTAGTGGGTCAAATCACATGGCCAGTTCGGATAAACAGGGTTTCGGATAAACGGAGTGAAACTGTAATGTACGGTTTATGTATGTTAGTGTTGGGGATCTACATGGGGAATTCATTCCATTTGATGCAGTACTGTATTGCTAGCTCCTGGAGCAAATTGTCAAGATGCCAGTGCTCATGTACAGCGTAGTGAACTGTATATCAGTATGGTAGTTGTTACAACTTAAAAGCTTAATTTTAAATTACCTGGTTTATAACATTAGAAAAAACTTAAAGTGGGCATGACATGGCCAAAATAACTTAAATTGTGTATTGCAAGATTGGATACAGTATTTTATAAATATCATTTCACACACAGTTAAAACCGGTACCATTCAGCATAAATGAAATTTGAAGAAAAACGTTCAAAATCCAATTTTTAAAAATGCTGCAACAGGTAACCAGACTTTCATGACGCAATTGGCAGCAAAAAAACTGCGCTACTAAGGACGCGCATCTAGATGTGGAACTAATGTAACGCTTGGTGAAGGTACCATATCTTAGCAACTTCATGAAAAGGATTACATCACAATACCCGCCCAAATACAGAGCGCAAAGCGCGGACCATGTTGGGGGGGCTTCGAAGCATATCATTGGCCAATATGTTCGTGTGCATATGCCCGCGTTTTTTAGCTCCCCTTCATATAATAAACAGCTGTGTTTTGTGCCAAAAGAATGCCTTCTGGGCGCGCTGTACAGAACAACCATGAACATGTATGGACAGTCCATAACAAGAGCGCCTTTACTCTGTGAGCTGTTCAGTGACGGTGCTATTGTGAATGGTAAGCAGCAAGGCTTAAGCCAGAGAGCAGTCCAGGAGTCATTTGGACTCCCAAAATTTTGCATTGCCCCATATGTATAATACATTTTAATACACAAACTTCACTAGAATTTACTGTTTGGACTCCCTGATCTCACCATGCTGGCTAATGCCCTGGTAAGCAGTCACCTCGAAAGGACGCATAATTTACAATGTGGTCACTGGTCACGTGCACTGATGTAATATCGTAACACAGGTGTTTGCAATGATGTACCCGCTAACACAAGTTAGCGTGCACATGATTTGATGTGTACAACGATGGGTGAGCTGCCTGGTATAGTGTTATTAACCTTCCCTCCAATGACGTCATGATCTTGAGACATGCTCACGTACGTTTTCTCGCTTTCGGATTTCAGATGGACTGAGTGTGGCCTGTAACTGGGAATTCACAAGGTCGTATTACTGTGTTTATGGACGTAGTTTAGTCAGGAAAACATTTGCTTTATTTCAAGCTGTACCCAAAGAATATTTACTGAGAAACGTACTTTGGCCGTGTCATACCCACTTCAAATTTTAACCAATCATGAAATTGGAAATACTAAGTTACCAGCATTATTAACAATTTTTCTGAAATTTCAGTTTCAGTTTGCCATGTGTATGCAGTACCTAAGTGCAGTATGGTACTAGCACAACACGTGTATTGTAGTAATTTGTATGTGTTCTTCCTACATGCATTCTCATATGTTGTGCTGTGTATCCCTTTAAGACTTGGCTGGCCTCTTCTCCTGCAATCAGGAGAGAAGGATTATTCATGTTGACGTTATATTAATATTAGGTATGCTCAGGTTGGTACAGTTTGCAATTCTATGTACATTCGAGTGTAGTGCGGTAGCTGGTTTTCACACGTTGGAAAGTGCAGTATGTGTGTTGCACGCCGATTGTGTTTTCAGACACACATAATTGATTGCTTCAGTGTGTGTTCAAAGAGCTATAGACAGTATTATTTTTATGTATTATAGCTTGTATTGATTCATGCTTAGCAGGCATGCTACGAAACTGTGCAAAATTATTTAATTGAATGTGATGTTTCATTTAGGAGGATGTATTTTAAAAAGTTTTGATGATGAATCCATTTCATAAGTATCAGTTTTGCACTGTGTTTGCTTTACATTGTATTGGTGCAGGATGTACAGGGTCTAACAGAGCTTCTTCAAAATGATGTAGTCAATATCATGCATGGCATGAAGGTTACAGTATGTAATGCTGTTTAGTGTTCTGAATACCTCAAATATCATTCAACAAAGTTCTTGTGAAATGTAGGAGAAAAATCTTTGTAAAATATTAGTTGCATACAGTACCTCTTAATGATGAAGTAACTGCAGTGGTCTGGCCATGTGATCAGGGGTGAAAATTTGGCCAGGTGGACTGTCTGGGATTTCGCCCAAAACGTCACCTGCAAAATGAATGAAAGGTCTAAAGCTTGAATATTTTTTTTTTTTTGGGGGGGGGGGGGCTTCTGGTTTGTTATCTCCTTTTTTGAAAAATTAAATAATGCAAATGTGAAATTTCATTTCACTACCACTGACAATGTTGCTACAATATTGCCATGCAGATTGGCTGGCCTGTAAATATCCTCTAGCATGGTATTCAGTATACTCTAATGTGAAAAGTTGACAATCTTTTTTAACAGAGGGTACCTCAGTATCTCATATTCTCATAATTCTCTATAGGGGTATAACAACTTAATATTATATGAAGAATATTATCCCATGCCATATTTGTACTTAGTCTGGAACCTGGTACTGCTGCAGATAGCATCACACAACTGCTAACAAATGATTTTGTCTGTGGCAAACTGTGGTGCAGAAACTCCGCTTTGTGGCAATTACACTGTTTGGTTGGTCAGTCCCTATGGAGATTACTTAATTTTGAATAAGTTTACAGCTCATTTAGATATGGTGATAATGGTTATAAATAGAGCCCGTGACAAGCAGTACTGGTCACTACTTAATCTACAAAGCTAAAAATAAATCAGCGAATGTCAATATTTACATAATTTTGAAGTTTTGTTTCCTTTCAACTCTTCATTTCTTGACAAGTTAATGATTTGTGAATATTGGTAAAGTAAAGATGATACCAAGTGAAAGTTTTGTCTGATTATTGCAGTAGTAATTGTGTTATTGTTTTAACATTTTGAAGTCCATGTGGTTGTGATTTTGATGGGCCAATTTGTAGATTTCTGAGGCAAATTGTCTACTGCCCTCACTCATTTTCAGTGCTACTTTAGATTGCTCATAACTTACCAGGTTTCGGAGTCTATGAGTCCTTATACTCAACCATTTGACTGGTAGGTTGTTCTTGGAAGTTCTTGAAGATGGGGGGTGCTTGCACTAAGGTGAGGAACTCCCGCAAGAGTGGAAGTAATCCTGCAAGAGTCAAGATTACACACTTGGACAGTTCTATTAATCATACTCAAAACCTAAGTTGTGATTACTGAAAGGAAGCATTACACTTTATCTGCATAGCCAACATATGAAAACTATCACTAAAGGAGTTGCTCTGTAAATTGTACACAAGTACAGTATTAAATCGATTTTGAATTTGATGAAAATAGAAGCTGTGTGCATTTTTGATGACATACATACATTATGTGCGAATGTGTGTGTGTTTGTTACATCGAGCTCATTTACACAATGTCCAGATGAAAAGCTCTAACCCTAAAACTAATTCACTTTTAATATAACTAAATTATATAAACATTTTTGTGAAAGTTCGCATGCAATTCTTATGTGTCGTTTTGGAATTTGAAAGCACGTAAGTTGTCACATTTGCTATACTCCTAGTGGAACTGAAGCAAGCAGCAGTGATTTCATCTCCTCACATTGAAAAACTGTAGTCTACATCACCCCTCATTACCTCCTATTCATTCACCTATGTAATCCTAGGCCTGCAGGCCAGGAAACCATTTCAAAGCTAGCTCCCTCGAAGATGAAGGAAAAAGATAAGGGTTTAAACTATCCTGGGCTATCTAGCCAGGAACCCTTTGCTAGCAAAAAGGCCAAATGTAAGAGTTCTGGATGGAGCCAGCTACCTAAAATGGCACGGCCATTTACTATCCCATCAGAGGATATAGACAATGCGTAATCCAGCTATTATCCTTACACCGGACCGTTCGGGCTTTAATGAGGCACTTCTTCCAAACTTGGAGATTCCTGGCCATGAAAACTGTGACTCTGCCTACAGGCAACACTGAGATAAACAACCAACCAGCCATGGAAGCCACAGAATTTATGTTTCACCTTAAATTTACAGGCCTTTGATGCATTTTCAAAATGTAGGAGGGTATTGGGTTGTTAACTTGCTTAAACCACCGTAGAATGTAAGGTAAAAGCAATAGATTGAAAAGCAGAGAAAATAAAACACAGCTCATCGAAATGGGGAGTTGGCATACCTCAAGGTTGCTTCAAGGTAACTTGGATTGAAAATATATATCAACTTTAACTGCTGATATCTTGAGAAACATATGTTGAATTAAATGCATATTTCATCAAAATGCTTGAACTGATTCTTCTTTTACAGAATGTGTCCAAAATTTTAGCTTTAACCCTTCTTTACTTTAAATAGGGAAACTCTGAGAGTTCTCATACTTTTTTATATGGATGTACCATATTGAGGAAAGAACGGCTGTCTTTGGTGTAAGTTAGTGTTAATATCTACGGTTGCAGGAGGTCCAGTTCTGGAAACCTTGTTAACACAATATCTTAAGATAGAAGGAATGGGTAGTTTGCTTGTAGACTGTGCATTACATGGAGTGGAAACACCTTGTTGTTTTGGTAGGGGTCAAAAGTCATGAGAATCACAGTGATGGTGTCGTAACTGTCATTGAGTAAATTGTTGTTATCTCAAGAGGAGCTGCATGATAAGGAATTCCCAGGAAGGACTGCAACAAGTCCCTGCCGAAAATAGTATGTGCATTGACCAGGCTTTTGCCTGGTCAATGAAAGTGACAACATAGTTTTCCCATTTAGGGAGTCAAAGCAAGGTGGTCATCTTTGAAATCTTCTAACTCTACCCAAATTTTAATGTTTTTTTTGTTTTTGTTTTATTTCTTTTCAGGCAATGACTTGAGGATATGCAGCAATACTTTCTCATGTTGTACTCCAAAAATGGAGAGCAAACTGGCCTCAATGGCTGTAAGGGATTTTGAAGAAAAAATATTTGATAAGACCAGTTTGCTTAGAGATTTTTTTGTCCGAAGGACCCAGAAGTTTGATGGTAAGTTGGCTGTGAATCTTTGTATAGAATATGTGTAAAGTTGGTAAAGAACAAACCTGGCATATGCTCCCTGGTACTGTAAACATAAAAAGTTCAGATGGATACTGGAATAAAATACATAACTCCAAAGGTTCTTTGTATTTTTAGGGTCTAAATATAGGGTATTAAATGTAACACTTGATTGCTATCTAAAAGTGAGCCTTTGCTAGAACATTGAACTATCCCTTGCACAATGAACCAAGGGCTTAATATAGGTTAACAATTAAGTAATGCAGAATGAAGTCTGCTTGATGCATATGTAATTTTTGGAAGACAGTAATTCATTTTCCAGACCTAATCCTTGCTACTTGTATGTTGTATGCTTCATTGTCGTGCTAAGAGAGATACCCTGAAGTTGTTATAACACTGAAGTGTCAGTGGGAAGGCATGTTTGCTGCATGGCTAGCAGGCACAAAGCCAGGGGGCATGGAAGGACATGTGCCCCAAAAAAACTTTTCAGTAAAAGGTCTTGCACTGAAGGAGGAAAAATTTATTACAAGACCAGCGTTTTTGGAATATAAATATAAGAAAAGTGGAAAATCTCTCACCATTTTGCATCTAGAGTCCTTGAAATAGGCAAAAATTTTCAAATGTGAGGGGGACACCCCTCCCCCAGGTCAGCAAAATTCCGACATTGATGTGCCCCCCCCCCCCCCCCAAATTGGTTACTCTGGCTATGGGCCTGATGGCTAGTTAGTCTTTCCTTGTTCTCATTCAACAAGTTGCAAATTGCAAAGCACAGAGACCATAAAAGAGACACTATACAAGTACCTTTCTGGACTCCCTGCCATGAGGAGCAGTTAGGTATTAACTGCCCTAGCGTACGTGCTATCCCACATCATCAAAATGTTACTCAACCTGAAGCATTCTCTTGAAATCATTGGCAACGATTGTTTTTGAACACGAAAGAAATACAGTACAGTATCATGCAATGTTCTCAATTTATCAATTTTGTAAGTTTAGCAAGAGATGGATCATGGCTTGATTGAATTTCCACAAGCCATTACCCATGTCATGTGTTTTAATGGAACAAGAATTGATCTACATTTTGAAAGATTTATGTTGGTTACAATTTTCAGTGAATTTAATAGTCATCTAACTTGAGGCCATTTCCTGTGCAGTATAGCAAGTGTGTTTTCAGTCAGTGACCTATATCATAGAATCTTGAGTAGGAATAATCATCACAAAACTTGCCATTGTCTGTTAAAGGCTAGTCCTATGGAAGTGTGTTACCTCAAACATAACAGTAGTGGTCTGTTTCACTCCTCCTTAACTCCTGTTTACATATGTTTACCATTATTGCCTGCAATAACCGTTTTGCCACACGTAATATGTAGTATGTGGGATATCAAGCCTATACCAATCTTGATTTCAAGCAGGAACTTCAAAACAAACTTGTAATTTTTTTTGTTCTTTTCCAAATTTGATAGAGTCACAAATTGCAGTCTGTACCCTGATGCTTGCTGTTTTAGTCATCTTGACATCTTACCATGACATCCTACCATGACTGTAAAATTTCTGAGGAAAATATGTGTATTTCTGCTGAAATTTCCATTGTATTTTGCTTGCAATATACTGAAAACTTCGTGGTTTCTACCATGGCTGGAAAAAATGTTTATTTCCCAGGAAGGGAGTCAAATTTTCCACAATTCCTCCCATATAGTCATGTGCATAAAAGGTGCAAATTTCCCTCCATACATCCAAATTTCCTAGGAAGGAGCCTCCCAGCTTCCCAACTTTTTCCGTCCAGGGATACTACCATAGTTGTGGTGAACATTAGTCTGGGAAAACTGCTAGGCCAGTTCGAATAAACAGGGTTTAGGATGGGGTTCAGAAATAGTGTTTTACTGTAATATCAATTGATAGCCCAGAGTGGTAATGTAGGACTGGACAGTTTGCAACCCCACTCCATCCTCTTTCCTTCTCCCCCCTCTTTCACCCCCCTCTTTCTCAATTCAGGACAGGTTAAAATACAATGTGTGTTACACTATTTTATGGAGTATGCTGGAATAAATGTGGGTAAAAATTTTCACACCATTATGGCATTAAGTAAGGTGTTGGGATCTGTTTGCATACATATACTATGTATGAACTACAGCAACATCACAAGGCACAATGTAGTATGGTATGTGAAGTTAAAGGTATGTTTGTACTCAGTCCTACATACTTGTGCTCTAGATCTGTGAAATGCTGTATCTCTATGGCCAGACAAGTTGGTCTAGTGCTATGGACTGCATGCAATAATGCCAGTGATATGCATACAGGCTTCTCATTTTAAGATGCTGTGTTAAAAAAATAGCATGAGAACAAATAACAAAAAGTATGCACATTTATAAAGTTTGAAAAAATGTGTGATTTGCTTTTCCTTTCTTTATGAACTGATTGCCAGGACATCTTGAAAAATGCAAACTTTTGGCATGCACACTTCATCGGCAAACATGGCTAGTGGCGCCATTTTGAGAGTGTAAACTTTTGTATTCATAGTGATGGCACTCTTCCGAAATGTTGCTTTTGTTAATAAGCCTCGACTCGATTCCATGTTCAGTTAACGATTAAATGTTTGGATAATAAAAACAGTTAAACCGATATTGAAGTAACCAGAAATGTGCAGCCCTAATTTGGTGCACAAATTATTCATGAACTATAAAGCAATGAATTTCTTTCTGGCAGCTACCTTACTTATTAAAATTGACGATACCTGGCAGCTACCTTATATGAATTGCCTATCAATCTGCATACTGCACACACAATGATGGTCTTAATGTTAGGAAATTTCCAGTACCATTTACAAAATAGTCACTCTTGTACTTATGAAAAGGGATATGTAGTCATTGGAGGGCAAAGCAGTTTATGGAGTGTAGGGCTATGTCTGAATGTTAGCCTCCCACAGGGATATACAAAAGTACAATTGCAGCAACAGGTATGCCCTTTCTGCTGGAGACAAGTGTATGAGGTCATCTGAGGTTATTGTGTGAGGGCTTGGAGATACCACCATGGAGGTTGTCCAGGATGGAGCTCTTGTGTGTATCTGATAAAAGATTTCAGTGTATTACTTGTCATATGCTGAATCAAGCAGTTAATCTGTGTGGCCACCACCTGTTATCATATAGTTTGTTCAGTCCTTACCCATTATTTACATGTATCTCTATAGTTTAATGCCATTCTGTGTATACAAGGGCACCCTTGTCCTGTCATGTGGGACTCTAATCAAGCAGACCCTCATTCTCTCTTTGCTAGTCTTTAACCATCATTTTATTAATTACTGAGTTTTCATTACAGAATCAGAAGTTTATTTTTTCCATCAACATTCTTAGCAATGATGTCATTGTGTCTCTTTTTTTATTCCTTGCAGATTATATGAAAGAGCTGATACTAATTTCCCAGCAAGATCTGAACGAAATGTTTTTAAACACCTATGGGGTAATGTACAGAGATAATGATGACTTATTCATGGACCTTTTTTCGAATTTGCGCCAGTATTACTTTGGGGTGGATATTGACCTGGACCAGGTCATGGACGATTTCTTTTTCCTTCTCTTCCAAAAGATGTTTGAATTGTTGAACACATCTTATGAATACACTGATGACTTTTGGACTTGCACAGGCCGTTACATGGAGGAGTTTCAACCATTTGGAAATATCCCTCAAAAGTTGACTGTTCAGGTCAGGAGATCAATCACAGCTGCTAGAACTTTTGTACAGGGTCTTGGATTTGGCAGGGATGTCATTGCAACTGTCTCGAAGGTAGGCTTTTACTTTTTAGTTGAAGTACTGAATATCAAATCTTTCTCCTTCGTTATAATTAATACTGAATTTTTTTTTTTCTCTGAGACTTGTCTTTGTATGGCTTGGTTGTGAGAACACTTACTGTGAAAACATAATTAACTTTTTCTTCCAAATTTTTTACAGTACTCTTTATTATGCTGTTGATTAGGTTAAGTTTTGATTATAAATCAGTAATGGTTTAAGTTTGATTCAACCTGTCACTAGCACATTGCTGTATCTTCTCTGAGAATTAGTGGCATGTGCCTTGTACATCCATAGGCTTTGCTGAAATTTATGAAAATATTAAGAGTATTTAGCAAAACTGTAGTTGAGTGATTTCTTATGGGGAAAGTGTCCTTCATACACTGTGTGTTGAGTGGGAACATTTTAGTGCTTGGTGAAATGTGGTAACCTGTAGTGACTGTTACTGTTGTATTGAAATGGTTATATATGAATTGATCACATCACCTTTTAGCAGTACCCTATATTGACTTGTGAAACATAGAGAAATTTTGAAGTCTGTTTCAGTCATCTCAGGTATGCAATGTTTGGGAAAAAAATCACCAAAGACATTTGATTAAAATGCTAAGTACAGTGCTAAATGACATTCTACACTATCTTCCCATTTCTGTGTACACATCAACTGTTTTGTGTATCCTGATGCAAAGGGCTGGAAGTAAGCACAAGCTAATTTAAATTTTATGCGTGCTTATATGTGGATGTCGTGTTGCACTTGGACCTTTGCACTGTAAGCAAACAAAAAAGGAGAGAGAGATATCTGAATTAAAATCCCCATACACCTGCAGAACAGAATTCATATAAACACAGATTGTGAAATTCTCAAAGCCAACATATGGGCAGTGTGTTTTTCTTTCTCTGAAGTTCAAGTAAGAACTAATGACCTGCTTTGAGGAAATGGCTGGACATTTCAAGTGTTGCATCTGCTGCCTTGATGGAATTCACTGTTTTTGGTGATGAAATTCCATGAGCTCTGTCTGTTATCAAATCATTAATTATAAAGGCCTATGAAGTGAAGGTAAAGGCCATACAGGTCTGTGTATTAGTAGGGAGCTGCCACTAGAGGCAGCTCCCTAGTATTAATTCCAGCTGAGATGGCAAGCTGGAGACAGTCTTTCTTTTATAGATCTTAGTTGTCAATTTACAGAAGTTTTCTTATGTGTCAATCAGCATTTCATTTATGGTTTTAATCCATCATTTAGAGGGAAATTGGTTTTTATGTCAAACATCTCATAACAGGTTGTCTCCTGTGACACTGTCATTCTAGTGAGGAGTAAAAAAAAAAAAAAAAATAGCTGCATCATTAGTACACACAGCTTTAATGATTTAATAAAAAAATCTTTGAGGCATTTTACTTCTTTAATTTCTAGGTAGGGCTAGATTTGCAATTAAATGGTGCCACAAATGAATTATCCACCCCAGTTCAATATTGCATTTCCTATCCTACAGATATTTGACAACTTTAATGACCATTCCCTGGAGAAGTGGTCTTTGTCTCAGCCTCAGTTTAAAGGCAATCTGCTGTTTATTCTCCTCTGCTAACATGAACCTTGTAAACGTGAAACTGAACAACATGAGGGTATTATTTTCTCTGAATAAAATCCAGCAAATATGACAAAATATGTCAAAAACATTCATTCTTCTTGGTTATGGCAGCTGGGTTGTCTCTTCCAATAATGTAGTCTCATCTCAGATAGCAGATCTTCTTACCAAAGCAGAGGTTCTTTTCAATTGCTTGTGAATCATGGATATGATTGTCTGTGCCTTGGTATTGGTTCAGCAGTAGTCAGGAATGAGTAATCTTTCCATCTCAGTTGAATAATTTTTTTGATTTAAGAAATATTTTGCCATCAGAGAGAACTAAAATATGTCGTTTAAAGGTGTAGGATGTAGTATAACAAGAGTATGTCCAATGTAGTTAAGATGCAGACTAGTGTTATAGTGTAAAGGAATGTTTCTGTCCAAAAAAAAAATTGCAAAGAATTATTCAGAAATCTCTTCTTTTGTGCGTTGAAGGAAAAGGCGATGTTTACTTCACAACACCCATTACTTTTGCAAAGTATCTATCATAAATTGCTGAAAAATTTAAGTGTAACAGGGAAAGTTTGCAGTGCGTTTATAGTTGTTTGGATGTTACTCATCTACGCTGAATTGGTCAGATAACCCCACAGCAAGTGATTCAATGTGTCTAATTTAAAGTGCAATTGTGTTAGACATGTTCTCATAATAGGAGGTAAATGGAAATATTTGGCACAGATTTGGTTCAGTTTCAAAGCTGTTTCAACTTAAGAGAATGCAAGCTTTTTTATCTGGGAATTTATTTTGACTTTGAAACATTTAGAAAATCAAACCCCTTCCATAGGATTTTTTATCAAAGAGTAGGAATGTAAAGTTGTGTTCCATGAAAACCACCAAAAAGACAGCTCACCTATATGGATCAGAGGAATACCAGAGACATGTTTTATCTCAAACAGGGCATTTACATGGCCAAAGTAGTGGGTCAAAGTACTACCATGATATAGATCTGTATTTTAAACGCTATTATACTTCTTTAATAAATGCCATTCCAGAGTTGAGACTAATCGCAGTTGGTGTTCTTGGCCCTCTGTGACTTTTTGAGGCCTATTTACTGGTCTCTGAGATTAAAGGTCATATCCCAGTGGGATGGGATGACTTTCTGATGAGAAATTACTTCTACTGTTAGCATGCAGCAAGTTATACCTCTTCACAGTGTCTTATGTAGTGATATGACTGTGTAGTTATATGTGTTTTGAATCAGAGTTGTGGAGTCTTCCCTAGCATTCTTCTGATCTGCTTGTTGGAGAAAGCTAGTTTAATTGGAATGGTTGCTTCTCCTCTCTTAGTATTAACTAGTATTGATGTGGGTAGTGTCACAGATTGCTAGATTGGCATTCCAGTCATAGATACGTCTAGCCTTTCACACAGTGACCACATTCTGTAGAAGGGAAGGAATTGAGGACATTGTTGTGGTTTATTGGTAAATTTCCCAAGCATTTCCATCCATGAGCTGTAGACCATAGTGCATAGTAATCTACTCATGTGCAGTTTGGAGGAAGTTCAGCATAGATTGTGCTCCCTGTTGCTCATTACTGTACACACTGTAATGTGACTTTTGCTCAGTGTGACAAGGAGATGAAAATTTTATGCTGTAAAGAAAAAAAGAATTGCTTTCCAAATTTAGCTGTAAAGTGGTGCATCATAGTACATATCAAGGAAAATCTGTTTTACTTTTGAAACAGACATTGCATGCTCCCGTCTCTAATTCTTGTCTATTTTGGGGAGTTGTTTCTCAAGATACTAAATTTTATCTGAGATGCATTTCAAAGCAATGGTTTTGAAGACAAAAGATGAAAATTCAAGTAGTAAACATCCCTCTTAGAGTCCAACAGAGAAGTAATTATTGACTTGTGGAGGCAGACTTGGTGGTCACAGCAATATACTTAAATCTTTGCAGGAATTTTTTTTAACTGAGTCAGTTCTATTTACACTCTTACAACAGTCTGCTTTCTAGCTGAGTACTCTCCTACTTAAAATAACTATTTTATTTTCATATTTGTCACAGTGTTTATAGAGCTGGGGTGATTATCATTCCCTGAAATTAGTTGCACATCATTGTTATCGACCTCATGTTTCTCCATCATGGAATTTTGAGTTCTTAAGATGGACTCTCCTGTTCTAGGATGTAGTCAGCTTTCTGTGACATACATTTAACAGATATCTGGGCCACTACCCAAATGTTTGATAAATACCCTTCTTCATTACACAAATCATGAATGCCAGCATTTCTACCACACTTCAAATCTCTGTAACACAATTACACATGGCATACAGTTAAAACAACCCTCTGACAGATGAATTTAGTTCTTGAGACTTATAATCTGCATCTGTCCATTACAGCTTTCAAATGTTTGCACCTTAGTGTGAAATAAACACTGCTGACTGACATAGTTTCCTAAGATGTACACAGCTTGACTACATGATCAAGATTTAGGAGAAGAGCCAGTAATTGACAGCTATCTCTTCCTCTTCTCTTACTCTCATCGGGGAGGATTACCAGGATGCATCTCTTGAAAACAACAGCCTATTCTTGGCACTAATTAGTTTGGTTGATTCTTCAGAGTAAGCCATTTTCATGACACTTCCGTGTACATCCATAGTAATATAGAGCAGAATTGCGTCATGATTAAAACCCTACTGTGGAGATGAAGGTAGAAGGTAATCAAGATACTCGCACCCTCACAGTGTACTGGCTTCTGGTTGAATACACTATTTGTTGTGTCATTGAACTTATTGTGTCATAAATGAAATACCCCCCAAAATAATTATTTTCCCTAAGAAAAGGAAAAAAAAAACCTAATTGTTTTGACTGTGTTGTCTGAAGCACAATTTACAATTGTGAAGGTATGCTGCTGTCTTTGCAGTGTAAATTATTGAGATGTGGAGGTAGGCTTTAGGCATGAAGTGCAAAAGTGCATTTTAAACAAATTTAATGCTAGTCACTATTATTTCATGTTTTGTGTTCTCATAAATCTCCATAATTAGGCTCATAAACTAGGGTAGCAGTCTTAACCATAGAGCTAGCTCTCACACAAACTTGTAAAGTGATATTGAAAATGGTGTATCAACTTGTTCAATTAGAACTTAGTGCTATTCAGCTTAGTGCACTAACAAGCACCCAATATAAACCAGGTCACACAGCTTAAAATTCTTTTTCTGGTACATTTTTTCAAATATTCCATCTCTTCCATATGTTTTCAGTACCTTAGTCAATGAAATACCTTGTGTTATTGATAGTCCAACATCTTCCTACTCGTAAGGATAGTTCCCAGTTTGAACACAACTGACCAACACCAATTTTCACACAATTTTATACAACTTCAGTTTTGTTTTCATCATATCATTGAAAGTTTTGATGAAAATCTGAATTTGTGGATCTTATTTGCATGCAAATAAATTTATGAATAACTGTGTCAGGTGACAGGTCTGTAATCATCCACACTATCATGGGTGGCTTTCAACCACAAATCCGCAAAGGCTAAACCAAAACTGCTTGTAGGTTGGTGCAACACAGGAGGGTGTATCCTCTGTTTCAGTTAAAGTGGCCATGACACGTAAATTGGAGTAACGGGAGACTAATTTAGCCTAAAGTACACAAAAAGCTCTTTCTAAAACTGTTTTCATCACTCTTACAGCCTAGAGCATTAAAAAGAAATTAATGTTTCAAAAAATTGCACCAAAAAATAGACTGTTGAAAATGAGATTTCAAGCCAACACAATAATGACGTCATTTTAGGAACACCAGCCTCCGTATACCGAACCTGGCGTACAGCATAGCCTATACATACGTAAGAGATAGTAATGATTTTAATTCGCGGCATGTCTTGAATTTGAACTTTATTCTGTCTGTTTGGAGAGTGGTGTCAGTCTGTTATATTTTGGGGCTGCAGTAGGCTATTACTAATAATTGCAAATACTCTTGATTCATAACCGAAAAACGAAAAACTCGGCAGTGTACTGTTTGGTTCGGTCTGCGTACAGTGAGTGGACTGGCAGCAGCCAGCGAAATACTGTGCACACTCGACCACAGCCAGGGGTGGATCTAGGGTCTTTTCTGAGGGGGGGTCCAACATAAAAAGGGCACATTCATTTTTTTTTTGAATTTTGGTTCCCATAAACGTCAGCGATTACACAACTTAACGCATATTGACAAAGAAAGGATGAACCAAGAGACATGCAAAAGCTGGAATCAAAACCTGGAATCTAAATGGTGAAATTACAAAGCGCACGAAGCACGCGAAAATTTTTTGGGTAAGCCTACACTTATGAGAATTTGTACTAATTTAGAGCTTGTACAGAACAATTGAGCGGACAGTTGGGCCCTATTGGGCATAACTTTATTGTACTTCCCTCCTCGAGTCACTAGTCGTTCCGTACGACAGACACAAGTGAACGTTAACCAGGTTTAGCGAAATGCGATTCAATTCCCGACATTTACATAAATCCATGTATTCTACTTATTAACTTGAAAAGGTGGAAAGGGTTTGTACTATATTTAGCTATAAGTATAACTGAACTGAGGAAGAGTGGACAAAGCGTACAGAAAATTTTGGGTTTTATCTCAGAAATTACCCTTATGAAAGCCAAAAGAAGTAAGCTGACCATGGGTGGCGGCAGAATTTTTCCAACAGGGGGCCGGGCCATGTTAGCTACCCCAAGTTCTGACATTCCCTATTTCGAGGGTATGATGAGAAGGGTAAATGTGGGACCCTTATTATCCCATGCAACTGCAGGCATATTTTGCATTATATCACTTAATACTTCATGATCCGAGTTGCGCACTGTTAGTGTTCTTTGAATCTGGATCATGAAATTGAGAAGCGCACGAAGCGAGCGAAATTTTTTGATAGGCTTACACATAAAACATATGACGAAACGAAAAAAGAACTGTAGGGTTTGTAGACCGTATCGGGTGTAACATACATTGTATCGAAACCACCTGGACTACACGATGAAATAGCCAAACTTTGCTCCGTAAGTCGCTCACCAACTGACTGTACCGCATGACACACACAAGAGAACACCAACTAGGCTTTGCGATATGGAATGAAAGTTACGACCTTTACATAAACTATGTATTCTGCCCATATGTTACTTGGTAAGGTGGGCAGGACTTGTGCTATCCTGCTATGTGGAATGGAACTATTGAAAAAATAGAGGGACCCTACAGCGCGCGTAGCGCGCCGAAAATTTTGGGTACTTATTATAGAAATTATCCTCTTGAGAGCAAAAAACAGGTAAACCGTCGATTAGTTGTCGTCAGGGACTGCGTACTTTCAACTAAGACTCCCCTACGAAACTGTAAAACTTCTCAGATAGGGGGCCAGCCCTCCCCGACAGGGGGCATGAACCCTTCCCCCACCTGGCGCTACCGCTATCTCGAATGGCGGAGGAGGTTAAAATACTGCATGTTGTGTTCCCTATATAGTTGCGGTGCGACTATCAAAAACACTGTCAGAATAGATGACTGGAGTCGAATGTTTGCTTTTCATTTGCGACAGCAGACCAGTCATTGGTCCAAAGACGTCAAAAAATTGAACCGACTGACATTGCATTACTTGACCTGGTGGTGATTTTATATAGTAATTTTAAAATGAAACAAACACCGATTTGACTTCTGGTCAACTCTTGGCTGTGGACTTTACCTAAGACTGGCTTTTTATTCCCATCACTAGGGCAACACTATAAAAGAGGAGAGTAATTCCAGACTATAAATATCATAGCGAAATGTATTTAGCCTACCTACTCTCTCTTGTTCATGAGAGGATGGATACTAGAGGGTGGAGGGAAGGTTTCGTAGATGTAGCGTTTATGGAGTGTGAACAGATCATTATTTTGTAAGACCAAAAGACTAGCAGTGACCTTTTGGAAACAATATTAAAACCCAATAGTAATACGTTGCATATAGCTAGTGAGTATGACGTAATATCTGCGTGTTTTGTATTACTCTGAATGCCCAAGCACGCCACACGTGGTTCCAAGCGAAAAGTGATTAGAATGCCTGATTGTCACGCAGACATACTGTAGTCACATTCTCTGTAAAACGATTGCACTGTTCGGGTTTCGGGGCGGCCAATATAGGCTACCGTAGTCAAATATATTGCCGAAAGTTTCTGCTAGACTTTTACAAGTGGATTGATCGATACTGGATGGTGGTAACCAAAATCTCCTCGGAATTGGACAACACTGTCGTTACCTGTGAAACTGTCTCGTTTTTTCGTTTTTTTTTTTTTTGTGCTAGTGTGAAAAAAAAAAAACAAACCATTTATTGAAAAAGGGCACACTGGAAAATTTGAGGGGGGTCCGGACGCCGGCGACCCCCCCCGGATCCGCCACTGACAGCCTAGGCTAGTTCCACGATTTCCACTGACGCTTGCACGAAAGTAACCTAAAGTTCATATTTTGACTGCCTACATAAAACTTTATAAGCTAAAGTCCCTTTCAATTGCTCCAAATGCTTCTTGTGCTTGAATTGTTGTGGTGTTGTACTTTTACCTCACCTAACACTGTCTCAAATCGATACGGTCCTATGCGCCGTAACGAATTGCTCACCCCATCTGCACCACTGACGTCTTGTTCAGTATCGCCTTCGCCTTTCTGATTTCAAATCCAAGAAAACTCACTTTACCGACAGTCCACTGACCATTCCTGTCCGATCAGGGAGTAGCCATTAGAGGGCTACTCCCTGGTTCAGATCCGCCATTCCAAAGAAAGTATTAAATTTGATTTCACATGGTACCTACTACGAAACAGTGCTGGTGATACATTGTGTAGTAACAGGTATGTTGTGTACTGTACCTATGCTGTTGCGTTGTGAATGTTTGTACATGCAGCTACTTATCATGACACCAAGACGAAATACCTGCGTGAAATGCATTTAATTGACTAAAACAAGTGGTAAGCACGAGAAAAGGGATAACAATTCCAAAATTTACAACTTTTCTCGCAGGTTTTACATTGTATCGACCTTGGTAACCGGTACAAAGGAATGCATACACTGTATCAAATGTCCGAAGGATTCCGCGCCAAACAACGATCAGTTCCTAAAGTGACGTCACATGACGTAACAAGATTTTGAAAATTTTCGGAAAGACTTACTTTTCAGGGCTGGAAGAGGGTGTATTTTTCTCAATTTTCGAGCGGAAAAACAAGTTGTAGACAAACTGAATGGTTGATTTTCGTTGTTGGAGAGGTATTCCTAAAGATACCAAAGGGTTTAAACCGTTAATTTACACGTGGCATAGCCACTTTAAGTCTGAATGGAAAACCAAGAGGGTGTAAGTCTCATGCTGAAAAGTAGAAACAAAATTGTCCTTATAGTCAATTGCATAGAATCATGCTTCTATCTTTTTCCTCTCCTAATGAAATTGCTGTGTGCATGAATTGCATATGATTTGAAGTGGTTATAGTTTTCAAAGAATACTGATAGGGTCAACCTACAGCTCACAAATGAATACAAATTTTCCCCACCTCACTGGTAGGGGTGTTCAAGTCTTTCAATAGCCACTATAGTTTTCCCCTTGCTACATGTTATTGTTGTAACTGTTAGCTTTGGTATTCCATGTATTTAGGGTTCCCCCTATCAGGAACCCAAACCCTCATTTAACATCCATCACCTTTTATATCTTATTGTACAATTGTAACAGTGAGATGTAGCAAGGGTTGAGTATATGTCTGTGAAGTGAATAAATTTTCTTTTAGTGTTCTGCCTTTCAAAATCAGAGGGGACCTTTTTGCTCTTTTTCTATCTTCAGATGTACATTTTTCATGTATAGTGCTCCAACCACACAAAATGCAATATCCTTTAGCAGTGTTTGTATCACCTTAAACCTGTGATAAATTGTCATCTGAACCAGACCAACCGGCATAAGTACACTTGAAGAATTCATCACAAAGCATGCTGTTGCTATGGTAATAACTAGCTACATCTTACGACCTCAAGGCCCTTCCCATTAGACTTACATAAAGTCTTCAAGTACATGCCATACCAGTGGGTTTTATTTCATCTTATACTGGCAATCTCAACATCTTTGAGACTTCACTCTAACATAAAAAAAAATGTACAAATAGTATGAGGGATGGAGAGAGAAAAAAAAGGCAATCTACATTGGACCTAGGACATAGGAGGCTGGCCCTCCTTAGGATGGCGCCCGCCTTATCCACTGTGCTATTAGTTTACCAGGGTCTAGTTGCGGGTAAGTGGGGATAACATAGGTAATAGGAGGTAAGTATTGGGGCTCATAGATTCCCAATCCAGAGAGTTTTGGGAGTCTATTTCGCTCTTCCTTACCTCCTGTTTACATATGTAACCATTATTGCCTGCAGTAACCGTAATGGTTACATATGTAAATAGGAGGTAAAGTATCATCGCTCATAGACTCCCAAACCAGGGAGTTTTGGTGAATCTATGTGGACTTGAGCAAATGATAATACAGATGGTCCAAGCAGCTTGGGCAGTGCCAATGAATGGTACAAAGTTCTGCATAATAAGGAAATTAGTTCATTGATAACTTCAGTATTCAGTGCAAGATGCCACAGGCAAATATCCTAGGGCCATTTGCTTTTTCAGAGATTCCTTTGTTTCCAGTTAATCTTGGGAACCTCGGTAGAATGCACCACATAGGCTACAGTGCACTAGTGGCAGCTCCCTGGTATTATCATCTTTGAAATTTCACGAAAGCTCTTTTCTGCATGAGCTTGCCCGCAGAATAAATGATACTTCATCAAGTCCTACCTTGCCATTCAAAACAACCACATAAATTTAGGAGGTGACAGCTGAAGATATGGGTTGTACAGCCTTTCTGGTATTACATCTCCCCCTTCAGTTTGATTCTGATCCTGTCCACTGTCCTGTAGGCCTACACTTAATTGAATGTACCTTCTTGCTGGGGTTATGCATGCATTCTTGTATAAGAACTGTTGCCAAATCTGTGCATTGCACAGGAGGGGTGCAGCTCTCCCAGTTATTTCACTTTTTCCATATGCAGTTTCACAGTTGAGTGACGGTTGTGGATTTTTGCAATTCATGTCGCTGACGTATAGCCTACTTACCCCTTGATACATCTAATTTGTATAAATCATGCGTGCTGCATGTGACTCAGAGTAGGAACAAAATTTGTGTATCCTCTTGTAACCTTAATGACTAGGCCTAGAAAAAAAAAAATCAATTGCAGGCTTGGCAACATTCCCTTATGCCTTCACAGAATTCATTCTCCTCTTTAACCACATTTCATCTCAGCAACTCACCCTCCTGAAATATTTCTGCCCACATTTTCAGTAAAAAAGTTCATGAGTCCATACCTATTGATTTAAACTGTATAAACGTGATGTCTTTCAGTTTGACCACTTACGCTTGTCTTCATGATGGTATATATTACTAGATATAGGAAGATACTGTGAAGCAAGCTATGTGAATATATACTATCTGGTTCCTACATTGATGTACCATGTAGGCCTGTGAAGTACTACAGAGGTGGTTGCACTGGCTTTCATAGATCTATATGCCAGGTAGCTGCCGCTTGCTGACATCTGCATATGCCTTGCTATTTGTGTAGGGTTAGAGGATACTGATTGAAGCTGTTACAAGGACCTCTCTACCACCCATGGTGCTAGGCCTTTGTAGTAGAGCTCAACCTGAAAAATGTGAAATGCCATGAAACAACCATTGGTATGCCAAGATATACAGTGCTTATTTATGACTGAATACTCAGTAACTACCTTGACACCACAAACCAATAACTGACATGTGTGGCAAAGGTTTCAACCCTTTTTTAAAAGCTGACTCAATTTCTGTTCTATCAATCACTTACAGTGACCTCACAAGGGGACCATCCACTGACAAGGAGGGGCAAACAAAAGGGTGTCAATTTTTGTTTCTTCACTTCAAAATGTTTACATTTGGTTATGAGATTGCCAACCAAAATGACTGAATAAAAAGTCCACAAAAATCTGGAGACTTGACTTGAGAATTGGAATGCCAATAGCAGTATTTTAATGGATAGGCTAGCCAGCATGATTATTTGTTAATGAGGTATAACTGCCTTGAAACTGACCTTGATAAGGTCACCTAAACTAAATAACTTCCATCTTGAAGCAGGAGGAAACAGTTAATGCCAAAATCGCAAAGGGTGTTCCGCCTGGTATTTTTAGAAACTGGCCTGACTTCTTGACCAACACCATGGAGGATAATGATTGAAGTCTGCAGGTTGGTTGTCTTTCTGCAGAAAGCCAGTTCTGCTTGAAATGTAAAGCTGCTAGTGCGGAGCAATATTCAGTGTGTGACTTAATTCGCCAGAAATAATTAAGAGTGGCCCAAGCCTATTCTGTAGAAGTTGTAATTCAATTCAGTATGATGTGTAAGGTTGAAATATATCTCAAAGATATAATAACAATTCTATGGTAAAAAATTTTATGGAATAGAAATTAGTTGTCAAAGACTGAATGTGACTGACTAAAGTTTGAGGTCACTCACACTTGTACTGTCTTCACATGTTAAATAGTTAAAGTAGATCTATTGTTAGGAACCTCACGAAACAAAGGTAGTAATACACAAGAAACTGAAACACAGGGGAGCTTGTACAGTAATGAAATGTCAAAGGTTTTGAAAGTCACTATTGGACAGATAATGGAATAATTTGAAAGACTAAGAAGTTCATAATAGACCCTTTTCCAAATAACAATTACAAAGGATTGTGGGATAGAGTTTGATATGCGTCGTTTTTGTCAGTGGCATATTACTGTGGCAAAAAACGATGCATACAAAAACACTATCCCACAATTCTTTGTAATTGCTGTTTGGAAAAGGGTCTATTAGACCAACATTGGTAACGAGGAAAATTTGGAGGTAACAGGTCATTTAAGTCTCCAGAAGTTCAATTAGCTTTTCCAATTTTTCCAGGGATTGTTATGCAAATTACAGCAGGCTATTTGTTGTTAGTACAGTTGTACATAGGTATGAATAAATACATTGTCAAAGACATATTAATATGTGATCTCTATTTGGCTAATGTTCAAGTGAATCAGTTTTGCTCCTGTGTACTTACCTCACACCAGGCTTCGACAAATTCTCTTTTCATTACTTGTCCATCGGGCAAGCTGATGTGTTAGTCTTTGTCGCTCCTCCCTTACCTCCTATTTACATAGGTATTTCCCTAATTGCCTGCAATTCCAAGGCAAAGACTTCCTACCAACAGAGGGCGCCCCGACCTAACTTACCAAGCACTCAAGTAGCGAGTGTCATTCTCTCTTTGCCTTCCCGACGTACTGCTCGTTTGCAGTACGGGAGTCTACTTGTCCTCATAAATATCTACTTACCCACTTTTAATATGCCTTTAAACTCCTTTGTGGATGAGACAAGGGTACTTGCCCGGGGGCTGTGATATTGAACAATGCACTTGCCTAAATAACTTTTTACTTGTTCTGGGCTGTTGGGCGGGGGATTTGTTGAAGCCTGCTCACACGTGCCCACCCACCCCCCCCCAATTTTTCAATAAAGGGTCTTGCACTGAAGGAGGAAAAATTTATTACTAGACATGCATTTTTGGAACACAAATTTAAGAAGAAAAAGTGGAAAATTTTTGCATCTAAATTTTTTGCATCTAGAGTCCTTGAAATAGGCAGAAATTTCAAAGGGCCCGGGGAGGGGGTACCCCTCCCCTTAGACCCCTCCCCTAGGCTGGCAAAACTTCAACATCGATGTGCCCCCCCCCCCCCAAATTGGTTACTCTGGCTACAGGCCTGCCTCACCAGGCTTACCTATTTACGCAGTTGAACTGTGAAGTGATGGGTTGCTATTGGATCCCACCCTAGTATAAATACCTGGTATAATGCAACACTAACTTTGAATCGTCCTTGCTTTATTGCTGCAGAATGACAAAGTCATGCAAAACTTTCAGCATTGTCTCTTCATCCATTTTTTGAATTTTTCTTTCCTTGGATTTCCTTGGATTTCTTCGTTAATTTTAATGCTCCTCTACCAATTTTGATGAATGATTGTTTTGGGTTCTGTAGTCATAATTGCTGTATTGCTACAGAATTTTGGCCAACATATTTTAACATATATGCAGGTTATCTAACCCTCAGCTGTTGCTGCTATGCAATGTATTGTGAGTACCTAACACAATACAAAACTTAATGGCTGTAAGTTGTAAATATACCTGCAATTGTTATTAAAAGCTGACATCACAATAAACTGATCCATTCCTCCTTGTGCAGATAAGTTCTCAATGCCAGTCTAACCTCAAACCTGTTGATGTGAATTTCCAAAAGCAACCTCACTGATAATTCTTGTTCTGAATGACACGGCTATGGTTAAGGCTCAATACAGAACTAGTTCTGCAGCTACTTATGTCTGACTGTAATCAAAATTTCAAATCATTCTGAATAACTCCTCAAAGAATGTAGAGTCTGAATCAGAATTGTAATTTGTAAATAATATTCCAGGTATTTTGCTGGAGATACCTTCAGCCTGCAATTGCTTGTGGGTGTGAGTTCATCGTGATCTTTCAACATGTGGAGGCATCACATTAAGAAGCCTCTTCATGTTTTTTATTAACCACAGGATTTGTTTTCTTGCAAATTGAATCTCGTGTCGCTGTAGTGATCATGGAAGGTATGGACAGTGTGAAATTTTGGTTATTTAACAGCAGACATGTAAAAACAGGCAGCGTAAAAATGTGAGCGTATAATAGTGCGCATTAGTACATGCAGCATCTGTCTACAGTGCTCAGAAGGTATTCTAGATACATTCTATGTATGAAATATTTATTTCAGGCGCATTTTTAAAATACTGCATGGATTCTGCATTACTTTACAATGTACAGTTCCATGCATAGATCCTGCATGGAATGTGTTGCATTACAGTGAACAAATTGCATAAATCACAGCTATGTATATATGAAAGTGCACTGCTGTGTTAAAATTCCAAAAAATGTAGATGGGCATGATATGCAACACCAAAGCACTGTACTTCACAGCTTTCAAATCTTCTCTGGAGGAAATTGATTTAATCAGAGACAACCTTGGGCGGTGTTGAAATGATGGAACAATTTAACGGGACATTTAAGATTGCAATTCCCCCACGTTCGCTTTCTTATTTTCCTCTTGGTCTGCTTGTCTGACATGCTCTGGGAGTAATGACATGCACGGATCTTTGAGAGAGAGCTACACTCTTACCAGTGCAAAGTGTATAGCACACTCAAAAATGTTTGGTATGCAATCATTGCATTCGAGGACATCTCATTATGCTTAGCTTACAAGATTGATTTGCTGGCTAATTGTGATCTCTAACAAGCCCAGTTACATATTAAAACTTTCCCCGGTAGGTTTGGTGGTTGATAAAAATTAAGTTGATCTTGAAGAGGGACATTTGGAAAAGATTAATGACAAAATTGTGTATGAATGGAGGATCTAATTATCATGATGAGCTGTTTGATCCATGGAATGAAGTTTCTGCAGTAATTTGAAGATAGCAAGTACAGTGACAGATAAATAGGTCTTCATGAGATTTTACAAGCAATATTTTCATTAGATTCACTAGGGGCAGTTAATACATAGGGCAGACTGTAAACATTGCTTACAATGTTGCCATGAGCAGATGGTGAGGCTGCTCAAAGCAGAGCAGCCCATGGGTAACATCTTCTTGTGCTGGAAGTATGTAATTTGTATATTGTGATCTTGTTTCTTCAACTGTCCACCATGGTGTTTCAAAGTATAGGCTGGCAAAGGTGTGGGTGGGGAAGGGTATATTAGCATGTGAGTTTCATCCTTTGAACAAAGCCCTTTCCTAGATGTTCTTTTTTTTCTTGAGTGTAGTTAAATTTGCACCTATTTCTACATGACATGGTCAAGGGGGAACAAGTAGTCTCCCCATACTTAAATATTTTGATACATCAACTTCAATTGTGCTGTTTATTTCCTTTACAAGAATCAATATATACGATGTTTCCAAACAGAATGCTTAAGGGAAACAAATGAATTATTTCCCATGAATTTGAGACCCAAATGTTGTCACATGTGATTAGAAGAGTTTATCATGAGTAAGTTTATCAGAGTGTATGAATGTAGAGTGACTGCATCTTCGGTGTAAATGTTAAAATGCAAAAGTGTCCGTCAGTAGAAGGATGATGAATAGCAGACCAGGGTGAGTAAGACATTCTTGTATTACACTGCACTACTATATACTGCATTGTTCAATGCAGAAGCTATCCACAGTCAAAACGTAATTGGTAAATATTTCTAGAAATGGTTTTGGAAGGACAGGGATATTTCTTCCCTTAGCTAGCAACATTTGAGTCGTACAAAGAATTTTCTCTTCCAAACCAGTGTTCTTCTCAGCATCTTTATCTACTGCATCTTTTGAAAAGGGCTATAATGTACATATTGTGTAATGGTTAGTGGAGGTGGAGAGAAACACCAAAAGCAAAACCATAGAGCATGTAGCTAATTTACATCAGTGAATGACTTGCGGGAAGGGAACAAAGCTTTTTATTCAGCTCCTGTGGTGAAGAACTATCTGCAGCCTACTCAAATAATGGAAGTCACTGAGAGTGGCTATGCGGAATTGTGGGAAAGTGGCATCAACTTGAAGGGGCTCATTGAGTTTATTGATTATTTTGTGCCGAATTTGAAGGAAATCATTGGATGACAATGTTTCTAATTGGCTGCTTACTCATGTATCACTTCCTTTAGTTACTGAAAGTGAAAAATAGACATGTTGGGAAATTTGATACTTCTGGTCGGGTCACAAGGTCAGGTGTACCATGAACGGGCAACGTGTTTAGCTCTGCATGCTCAGCATTCACCACCCGTGCTGGGACACTGTAAGCATGGTACACTTCACCTTTGACCCATTCCCATAATGCATTGTGTGGAAACATTTCCCAACTTGTCTATTGTAGTTTTTGTGGACAGGGTTTGCATATGATTAATACCTATTGGTAAAAAGTGTCTGGTCATGAATTTGTGATAAATGATTTTAATCATTAATTACCCTTTCATTGCCATTTCAGTTGTCTGTCAGATGTATAGAATCTCTTAGTTTGACCATTTGCCATCAAGATGCGGGTAAATCTCAACAGATGTGAAAAAATGAAATTTGCGAACCAACTCAATAAGCCCCTTTAAAGTACTGCACAGGGCAGAGAAGGCACGATACTCAGAATCACTGTCTACAGAAATGCATTAACCTAAAGTCATATTGCAAGGTCAGCATCAAGCGACTACATATACTGTAGGTATTCCCTTTCAGGGAACCAGAAACTTGCATGAGGTATTTATGTTTTCATAGTGCAAAAATGAAACCAGACAGCTCTCTGCAAATCTATATCCTCTTGACTTCGATCATAGGATATTTACTGAGAGAGATAAAACTTGGGAATGACGCTATCAAAAACTAATCAGGTGTTGTTCCCTAGGGAATAATAATAATTGAGCTGAGGATGGTTGGTGTAGGTGTGTATGCAGTGTAAAACAATAAAGACTTTGGAATTTGAACTCAAAGATGTAGAACTTTTTTATCCAGATTGAAAACAGTTGAAGAACATTAGTTATTTTACACAAATGGTGAATATAGTAGTGGCATTAAACATTCATTCCTTAGATGAAACAAAATCATCCGTAATCTCTTCTGTACTGGGTTCGTAATGCTGTGATTTCTGCCAGTGGTTATAAGATATTTTATACCTATTGCTTATGCTTCAAATGAAATTTTAGCCAGACACCTTTCTTTTGTTAAAAAAAGTAGTGAACATCAAAGTGGAAGATGATAAGTTGCTTTTTCATGTTGCTGTTTATGGCATATATATTTTGACAAAATCTATCAGCAGGACACTCTATAATGTCCTTTGTTCAGATCACGACCGGAGAACCCCCTGACAATTCCCGCTCAGAGAGTTTCCTCCTTGGGACAGTTTGCACCTGGACAGTTACCAACCCAGACAATTTTGAGCTCAGACAGTTTCCACCCATGGTAATAACCACACTCTTACCAGCAAAGCTACTGTATCTGTCTATCAGTCTGTCTGTTGTTCTGTCTGTCTCTCTGTCCACAATTGCAAAAGGAAGGAAACACCTCGTGCAGTGTTCTGTGAATTCAGTGTTCTGTAAATTTGTCTGAAAGTTGGCCTCGTGCAGTGTTCTGTGAAGTCAGTGTTCTGTAAATTTGTCTGAAAGTTGGTCACCATTATCTTTGGGTAAGGGGCCTTCAAAGGGTGTGAAAAATTTAGGTTAAAGGTCATGTAAGGATCATTTCATGCCATAGTAAATTCTATGAGCAATCTTCTCCTAGATGCAGGGGCATAAATACAGAGGTGTGTGGTTGGTGGGTGGGGGTGGGGGTGTGAAACCCCCGTGAAAATCAAAAGTCGGTCTCTGAAGGCCAAAAAGTTGCTCTCAAATCCAGTTTAAAAAGTTAATTGACCTTTTACCTGCCCTGATTTTTGTCTGTTCCCATGGAAAAATAGGGAAAGTTGTAGGTGGTCCCAAAATAGTTCACACCCCGTCCCTGCCTGGATGCACCAACTGATGATCATCACAGATGTTCAGAAGTATGATAAGCATGTGCAGATTTAAATTTTTTTCCCATTTCATATTCAAAGATTATTTTGGGACCCTTTAAGAGGTTTTATGTTTGTTAGGTGGTTTATCTGGAGCTTTTACAAGGCTTACAAAATATCTCTTCTATAAAACTGTTTGTAAATGAGAGGTCAACTTTGTGAGTTTGTTTAGATTAAGCAAAAGGAAACTGTTTATGTTTGGTATTTCCATGCTGCCTCTAGTTTCTGAACAAACCCTTTGCAGAAAGGCAGTGTGAGAGCATAAAGTGCAAGAGTAAAGTTCCCATGGAGAAATTGTTGAAGTTACAAAATTAAATTATTCAGACATACATCATTCGTGTATATTCTATTCCAACTGACATGGGCAGCAAGGGCAGGGGGGGGGGAGGGGGGAACAGTGACATGTCCTGTCCCAATATTTGAGAAATCGACTTTGATTTTTCACACAATAAATTTTTTTTTAATGTGGGGTCCTGTCCCCGCAATATTGTGAACAATTGCCGCCAGTGTCAACTGATTTAGTGCTACTACAGGATGGTATGCCACTGTAAGTTTTGATGCATTTGGTTGGTTAAAGGGTTGTACTTTTAGGGTCATTTGTTCAAGTGCTCATTGAGACAACGTGTTGTAATAAATCGTTTGTGGTATGAGCTTCTGTATCTTGTGGTGCTCTAGTTTTTCCTTTACATTTATAGCTTCTAAATCAACAAACATTCCTTAAATTGGATCACTTGCTACATAAAAAAGGAAAGTACAGTAAAACCCCGTTTATCCGAACACATCGGGACCGAAGGTTGTTCGGATAACGAAAAAGTTCGGATAAACGGGGTTCCAAGTTTTTGCCTTAAGTACGGTACACTGGGTCCATATAAGACAGTGTGTCAACACATTTCGAAAATAATTCCGAAAAGGCTTAAAATTGCAAGCAACACTCCCCAAAATATTTCGTTACTATTTTTCGTGACCGATGATATGACAAATAAATTTTAAGACGTCTAAAACAGAGAGATTTTATTCCAAAAATTTGAGCCTTCGCTCGACTGAATGACCAATGCTTTCTACACACTAAATGAATGTGTGTGCTAAAGAAAAGCTGTAACGATCTGGAGAGGTATCTAGAGTATAAATTCTGCAAACATTTAAAAAAATGTTAGAGACACATGTGTAGTAGACTCTCAAACAGCAGTTCGCAATGTTTTTGTAAGGTCTACTTTCATTATTTTTAGGTATGAAGCTCACTACGTTACTAACTTTTCAGATTTAGTGAAACTAAGACTTACGCTAGCCTAACGTATTTTTGTATCAGAGGATATTTAGCCTATACCGACTCATGGTTCCTAACAAGAACTTCAAAGCAAATACGTACGATATTTCTTCCAAATTTGACAAAGAGATAACAGATTGTTTTCTATGTCCACATGTCGGCTGTTTTAGCCATCGTGACATCTTTCCATTACTTTTAAAGTCTCGAGAAAAACTAGTGCATTTCTGCAAAAATTTACGTGGAATTTTGCCTTGTAAAGCACTTAAAACTTGGTGTATACTACTGTAATTGTGTTGACTATTATTGTTGTTAAATCTGACGGCTAGTTCGGATAAACGGGGTTTCGGATAAACGGGGTTCGGATAAACGGGGTTTTACTGTAAATGTTTCTTCTTAGAGTGTGCAATTTGAAACCTGGTAAATAAAATCAAAGTAGGAATATATGTGATGAAAACAACATCTACTGTGTGTACATGCAGGCCATCACTGGTACTACTTGGCCAGTACCGCACTGTTGTTAGTTTTTGACTATTCGTACTTATGTTACTACGTAGGCCTAGCCTAGGCCCTGGTCTGTAGGATTTTTCATTGTGTAGCCTATCGTTTAGGCCTTTCTATGGAGTCTGAATCTCAGTCTACTTACTGTAGACCCACAAATGGGTGAAAATACTTCCCCCGTAGAAAGGATGAAAACACAGGATGACTATCAACTGTAAACAGTCTCTTGGACTTGGGGAGTGAGAAGAGGACTAGGTTGGGGGCCTGCTGTTGAAGGATGCTCTGCTCCACTGTGGGAGGGACCTACTGCAGATGGGTGGGAAGTCTGTTTCGCTGTTAACATTAATGTGCAAATAGGAGGTAAGCATGGTGGCTCGTAGGTTGCCAGATCAAGGACTTTGGGGGGTTCTGTGTTAATATAAATCATACAGCTGAATTCTAGACAAAAAGCATCTTTGCAACTGATGTGTTTGCATTGACAAGTGGTAAACTGATTGCAAAATCCTCCAGAAATGTCAAGATAACTCCATGACATGTTTGGTATAAACATTCACAGAACTGCATACTATTCACTAAACAGAAAGAAGAAATGACAAGTGCCTGGATGTCACAAACAAGTACATTAAACACACTGTCTCTCTTGGGCAGATATGTCAGTCTGCAGCAATGGGTGCATTTTAATGCTTGACAGATATGTTTGGGTTGCAAAGCTGAAGTGGTAAAATGTTTTCTTCGGTAAAAAGATCATTCCTATCTGTAAAAGAGAAGTACTTACAAGACAGATCATTTCAGTTATTAAATAGTCTTCTTCACCCCTCATTGCCTCCCATTTACTGCTATTATAAACTGGTCCACCTGAACTCCGTTTGTGACACAAAAGAATTTGTTGGTTGGACAACTGATTGATAAAAGGCAATAGAAATGAAAGCTAGAGTACCTGGTGAAGTTCCCACACACCTTAAGTGGGTCTTGGAACCTTGTTAATATACCCAAGACTCCCCCCCCCCCTTCCCGGCTCCCCTAAAACAAGCAAGTGCCATTTATTTGATATTTCCTCTCAACCTCTAGATACTTGATACTGGGTAGGGGAACCTTATCACCAAGCTATGGTAGCTATCACTAGACAAGAGTTGATTTTGTTGTAGGACTGTAACTGTAAATGAAAGAAGATGCACAGAACACTATAGGTGGTGAAAATATGTACAATGTGCAACTATTCTTAATGTAATATATATCACTGGTTATTTGTGGGTAAAACATTTAAAGGTGAATCAGTACGCATTTTAGTTGCAGTTGTTATCATGAGCCTTTATTACCTAGGGCTTTTGATTTCCCCTTGTCATAAATTACAGTGTTTCTTCATTCATAGTTTGCTGGTGTGCATGCTGCTTGCCATGAAAAAGTGTGGAGTATTTCACAGGTTCTAGTGCCAAGTCAAGTCAGTAGTGATATATGTATTAGGTAGAGGCCTTCAGTTTTGTGATTTATAAGAACTCAGTCTAGCATCAAGTGGTGAAAGCAGTGACTTCAGACAAGACTAATTTTGTTTATTTTCAGATTACTGACTAGACTGGGAGTATTGTCTGAGCATCATTTAATAGATTTGCACTGAATTGTGCCAGACAAGGGTGTGAATTAGTCACCACTTCATTACAAAAGTACATTGGAAAGTTATTTGATATTCTTTACACTATTTTTCATTTTCTGAAGCATCATTTGAAATGTGGATGAACCAATTGAAAGATGACACATCGTCACTTTTTGAGTTCCTGCATCTTAAACAATGCATTAAATTTAAGTTGGGGATTAAAAATTGTGTAAATAGGAGTAAGTACCACGGCGAGTACTAGATTCCCAACCAAGGAGTTATGGGGATTGTATGAAAGGTCTTATATACTGAAAAAATCTAGATTCAAAGTTCAGTGCAGTGGTACGTGACAAGTCACCCCAATTTCTTCAGCTTTTTGTCCTTTAAAGTGATATTACCTGTTCAAGAAAAGGGAAATACATACGACCTAATGTTTTTCTTTATTTGCCAGTACACTAACAATACTATTCATGTATGAAGTTGTTTATGTAGTGACTGAAAATGGTAGTGTGAATGGCAAAATATAAAGAAACAGTACGAAATCAGTCAAAATCTTCAGGCTATTTTGAAAAAAAACGTCCTCATTACAAACAGCTCAAACCACGCCTATCACAACACTATATGAATATGAATATGAATATTCAACGGATCACGCAGCTGTTGGCCTATGTACCGAAGTACTGTGCATGAGATTATATTCCCTCGGTTATTCATGCATTGGCTGGGAATAGAGTGATTTTGAAGGTTGTATACTGCACAGTACACTTGAGGTTTTGAAAAAAAGCACCGGTTTTCATCATACTACCCGTGTTAGTGAATTTCACCCCAACGGTATTCAAAAAGACACTTGCATACTACGCTTGTAACGGTAACCAGTTACACCTCTATACACTTGCTTACTTCAATTCCCCGCATCCCAAGTCTTTGTCCTTGAGCGGTAGGCTAGGTCTACATATCAAATAATCTAGGTAAACTGGACAACGATACACTGTGTCGAGTTTGTAGATGTCGATGACTATGGCAAGAGCACTAACCTGAAGTATGATAGTCGAAGTCGTAAAATTGTACGGCTCGATTCGATTTCCTCTGTGAGCAATGTGTTATTTCCCTCGTTCAACTTCGATTGTTGTAGATGGTAGAGTTTTCAACATGTAAAAGAATTTGTGTTTGTTGTATCAGCACTCCCTGGTTGAATCAAAGCAACTGTGTACATTTTAGCTGGGAAACGTAAGAGGAAAAGAATTTCCAGGTAGTAGCTCCATGGTATGACCTTGCGACGGAGGGTAAGCATCTCAGATGTCAGACTCCAAGCTGATATCGTTGACCATCGATGATTTGAATGACTCAAGAATTGTTCAGTATTATTCGTCGGAGGTGGTACTTACATGTTATATCGATGGCCATTCTCGTGGGTAAATCGAGTTAGATTTACTCGTATTTTCTGGAGTCTGCCTTCAGAATCATGTAAAAACACTCTGCGATGATCACGAAAGCTCACAAACTGCACAAATTTTACTGTCTTTCCCTTCCAGGTAGCAACCCTTGCTGGTACTTAGTCCCAAGTTGTGGTGTTATCGAGTAGCTCACGAGAGCTGTAGTTTGTTCCGAAATTGGTCGGGTGGGCTTCAACAGAAATTTCTCCTTTCGATTTACTATCATTGAGCCAATAAAACCCTTCCGGATATCAGTTCCATGATACTGCAGGCCTACAGTCAGTTTTCCAGTACTTAGCCTACAGCGTGAATAGCCTTTCAAGTGTTCAGTGTTCGTTCGCTAGCATATACGTGGGCACCTTTCGTTGTGCTGCCTTTTGCATATTCATATATTAGAGCACTCCCATTGGTTTGTTCACCCAGGAGAGGGATTGAATGGAATAAAGATTGTGTGGAATCATTTTCGATTTTCATAGTTTTTGTCGTTATTTTTATGATAATTGAGACAGTATTTGGAACAACTACTTCTGTGAGGGATCTTTATTTATCTTTATTGTTCGGATGGACTGCTTAAACGTTATTCCAACACTTTGGACAAGGCAGTGTTATGTATTTCCCATTTTTAAACAGGTAGTATCACTTTAATATGGGGTTGTAGTCCATTGAAACATGGGAGTGAATCTCTACACTATTGTCTTTCAGGGCTCAATTTTAACGGTTGCCCGTGATGACCAAAATTTGTGACGGATAACAAAAAATGGTGGGTTGGAGCAACCAGTTAACAGACTACTTGTAGGGTTACTGTATATTTCTTTGTGGACTTCTAAATTTTCTTTTGGACAACCAAAAAAGGCAGACAGGTCGTCCAATGGACAACCATAAAATTTTCATGAAATGGAGGCCTGTCTTTTGTAAACTATAACATAGCTAGCACTTGTCAAAATTTTAACCATTTTATAGTATAATTTTGTTGTCCACTTTAGCATTCTTCAATAATGGAGTTGTTATAGATTATTGCTTTTGCTGTCTTCTTAGGTGTTGCAGCTATGATGCAGGGGTGATATTTCAGAACTCATTGAAACTGTTATTCATGGTATGTGATATGGGTATGAATACAACACAGCATGGTGGAATCCCAAGTTTGTGGTCTGTTAAGTGCCAAAGATAACATTTCATCAGAACCACAATATTTCTAATTGATGTTCAATGGAAATTTCACTAGAATTTACTGTTTGGACTCCCTGATCTCACCATGCTGGCTAAAGCCCTGGTGGTTGGGTTTAGTGGGAGGGAAGGGGGCTGTTATGTCTGTGTTATTTGGTTTCTTTTTTTGTGTATGTTTTTCTTGTTAACTTTTTTTAATAAAGGTGGCCTGCTTTATAGTACAAGCATTTTGCTTTTTGCGGGCTTCTTCCGCCGCTTTCTGTAAATTTATATTTGTCTGTATTTTTATGATGTTTGCAGAAAATAAATGAAATTATTGAAACATAAAAGTGCAAACTGGAGTTTGCAAAATGACATTGGCATGTTTGTTGATAACCGGCAAAATCATGAAATTGTTTTGCCAAGTATTGGCCTTCTGGCTAATTGTAGCCTCCTATGGGGATTATGTTTGCAAAGAATGCATCACACCCAAATCATGATCATGTTCACAGCATACTTTTGTCAGGAATGCTGTTGTGGAAAGCAAAAGCAGACTGCTTTTCTTTTGTCACAGTTCTTCAAAATTGGCTTAAGCTTACCTGAAGAGCCTTCTGGAATTTTTGCATTTAATTTTGAAGATGTGACTTTTGAGAAATTGGTTTGTATCCCTGAGATGTGGTCCATTGAGTGAGGTTGTTCCTGCTGGGAAACTTGATGCTCATGTACTCAAGATATTTGGGTGTCAAGCAAGTATGTTAGCAGGAAATTGGAAAACGATACCATTCATTTAGTCATGTAACATACAGTAGTACCAGTATTGATTTTAAACAGTGTGTCTAATTTGAAATTTGCACAAATTTGCTGGAAGATGGATTTTTATTTCACATGTTAAATCATAGGATCGATGTTTGCTCTGAAATCCATTTTACATGTTTGAAACTTGTCTGAAGAGGAAGCACTGCACATACATCAGATATAAAATTTTTCACAGAACTAAAGGACATTTTAGCAGTCACCTCTTCTTTGAAACATGAGTTGAACTCATCAAATTTCCTCCTATTTTACTCACTCAAAGGGGCTCAAGTCACAGGTTAACCAAAAAGTCATTTCACGTTAATTTGACAGTCCTTTGAGAAAAACACAGGGATACATAGTAGCACATGGGGCAGGGGACTGTAACCCCATTTAGGCAGAGAAGGTGTTATTTTTGGGGCATACTTGTGATATTCTTTGCAAAAGTGGCACCCCACCGCTCCCCTTCCCTAGATGAAGGTAATTTCCATGCACTTTGTTTTTACATCAGTTTAACATAATGTTCCTAAGTTAGCATACCCTGGTATGTGAATTCATGTTACATTTTAAGTTAATTGAATTTAATAAAGCACTCAGTACTACTAAAGCATTTACTGGCGCTTCACAACCAGAACAAAAGAAAAAGAAGAAGAAAAACGAAAAGAACAAAACGACAAGCTAACGAATGAAAGTTCTGGTAAACAGGTGCGTTTTAAGTTTCAAGTTGAAGGAGTCAATTGATGGACAGTCCCTCACATTCTCTGGGAGGCTGTTCCATAATTTTGGACCCGTGACACTAAAAGATCTGTTACGAAAAGTTGAAGGTTTTTTGAAGGGGATGTGAAGTAGACAGCCAATAGAGGAATGTGTAGAATGATGGAATTGCGTCACTGATTTAAATGTGACAGATAATCGGATGCTAGGTTATGGAGACATTTGAAAATGAGAACTAAAAGTTTGAACTCGGCACGAACATGTATGGGAAGAATGTGAAGTTGTTTGAGAGCATCTGTGGAGCTAGAAAACTTTGATCTCCCTAAAATGATTTTTGCAGTTTGATTCTGTATACGCTGTGAAGGCCATAACGATGTCTTAGGTGAGTTAACAAAAAGTGAATTTGCATAGTCGATATGGGAAAATATAAGGCTGTTTGCTATTTTAAGGGCAGACGACAGATCCAGATATTTACGTAGTTTCCTGAGATTGTGCATCCCATGAGCAGCGACCCGAGCTTTGGAGGAGGTATGGTTTTTAAGGGTGAGGTGTTGTTCGAGTTGAACTCCTAGTAATTTAATGATATCAGATGGATGCACTGAAGATTCGTCGAATGCAACTTCATCGATGTAGCATTTTGCTAACATGGCTTTACTTCCAAATGCAATAAATTCAGATTTAGAGTCATTCATTTTGAGCCTGTTTGCACACATCCACTGTTTGATATTACGCACTGTTGATGACAGTGAAAGTAACATATCTGATTCAGAAAAATCATCAGAGGCATCATACGACCCATAAATGCAATGATCATCTGCATAACCTAAGACTTGGAGGTTATTAGCAATAGCTCTCTCGAATTGTGCTAGCAGTTAATACAAACAGCTGCCATCAGGATAGATTGTATTAATGTGATGGTGAAAGTCTTTCGTTACAAGTTACAATAAGGGAGGAAATCAAGCACAGAAGTTGATAGTATGTATATTTTGCTGTAAGAAGTCTGTTTATTGTTGTGTATATTTTACTTTCCTGTTCACTGAGTCAATTTTTACTAACCTAATAGCATGTACAGTTTCCATGTTTTAATTCTTCATTCTTCATAAAACAGCCAGCTTTAAAACACTTAAGGCAAAAACCTTAATTTTTGCTTTCTTTTCATTTCCTGGGACTTCTATAATAAAACATGATATTTTTTGTTTGATTTCCTGTTTTGAAGCACCATTGGTTACTTCATGCCTCACTGGTTTATATACTAGACTCAGATTTGATGTCTCCAAGCCGGTACCCGGTCATTTCGCCCCCTTGCCAGTTCGCCCCCAACCAGTTCGCCCCGGTCGTTTCGCCCCCTTACCAGTTCGCCCCAAAGTGAAAGTCGTTTCGCCCCCAAGTACCTACCAGTTCGCCCCCTCGATTTTACTTACACTCACTGTTAGTTGTTGTTAAAAAAATCAAATACAGTTGATTTTCTTTTTCGATTAGGCCTATATTTTTTAACGACAGCAGCAGCAAAATGGCATGAAATGTGGTAACGAAAGTGATGAGGGGACTCACTTGAACTGAAATACCCATTATACCGCAAGGCCTATACCCACATGATGCTGCAGCTCATGATCTTTTGTGCTATAGTTCAAAGTCTAGTGGTTTCTTAAGTTTTTTTAAGTTCGTGATTACATTTCCAGCTTGCTTACACTTTCCATGAGATAGGTATATTAGAAAACTTTTTTTTTTGTATTTTAAGAATTGCATGGAATTTTATTTAGCAAAATGCCGACAAAAACTAGCACACGTAAAATATACTGTTGACCATACACGATCACATGTGCAATCAACTAAGAACAACCAATCAATAACACGTGCGCGGCATTCTCTGCCACGTCCCAAGAGGAATTAGGCACTACAACTCTTTTCAGCTTATTTTCTTGTGTAATTTTCGATATTTGCATCAAAGGATGCAATATGAAGGAAGAAAAGGCACAAAAATGCCGAAAATAACAAAGGTATATTGTCAATAAATTAGGGGGCGAACTGGTCAGCACTTGGGGCGAACTGGTAGGTCTTTGGGGGCGAACCGGTCATCGCTTGGGGGCGAACTGGTTTTTTAGGGGCGAACTGGTTGGGGGCGAACTGGCAAGGGGGCGAAACGACCGTAAACCTCCAAGCCATCTGCACAAGATCTGCTGCAGTGGTTAAAAGAGCAGTAAATTAATTGATGAATTTTCACCTCCTTATTGAAGACTGCCTCTCTGCTAAAACAGTTAACATTCCATGATATTACTTCTTCCAGGAATTTGCCAAGAGCAAAGATTCTTACTCGTTTTGTTTGTATTGGAGAAAGAAGGACAGTGAAAAGAAATAATTAGGTTATAGAATGTCTTTTCTTCCTGCAAAAAGTTCAGTCCTTCATGTCTCTGCTCAGTTCATGTCTCAGTTTGTATTCACCTTAAGTTGGACCGTGCAGAGCAAATAAAGCAGTGGTTGTAGTGTTGCCACTCACAACTCCTGCAGATTGAGGAAAATAAGGAGATCATGACACAAATCTCTTATTATAGGCCTAAAACTTCTTGTGATGTTGTCATCTTTGTCTTGGAGTAAAGAGGTTTGGAATGGGATAAGCAGGTATATGTAGTACTCCTCCTGCTTTTTTGTTTTGATGAAAGAGAAACTATGCAGTTGTCATTGGATCTATATATGTATATGTGTATGTGTGTCAGTGGGTTTGTTTGACTGTCAGACTGAGAACTTAAACAATGGATTTCTAGGTTCTCTGAAGGGAATTCAGTAGATTTCTCAAGTCCTTGTAAGTTCAACAATAGACAGTGTATTGTTTAAGTTAGGGGTAAGGAAGCAAACATAAGGGAAACAACAGTAAGGCTGAAAGTGTGTGACAAAACCTGTGTGTATGTGTAGGCGTATCTACATCGCCCCTCATTACCTCCTATTTACATATGTAATCTCCACTTACCCGCAGTAAGACCTTGGCAAACCAATAGCACAGTGGAAGAGGGCGCCCTCCACCAGAGGATGGCCTCCTGAAGTCCTCTTCTCTCTTGCCATCAGACAGTTCAAATGCATGTTTACAGACTCTTTGTGACTCTTAGCGCATTAGCATGATATCTCAAAAAGGGAATTTCAGACAATTCTCATAGTTGGTAGCTATGTAGATGTTTAGTGAGAAAGAATTTTGTTTTGGTGGAGGTCAAATGTCATCTGAGTTCACCAGAGGTCAAACTTTGAAAACCTTGTTAACACAATATCTCCAGTTAGGAAGTATGGATTCTGTCCATGCCTACCATGTAGATGTATTATATAAAGAGGAAGGACTGTGGTGGAGGTCAAAGGTCATTAGGGGTCATTGGAGGTCATACTCTGAAAACCTTGTTAATACAATATTTCCAGGTGGGGAGCATGGAAACTCTTCATACTTAGCATGTAAATGCATTATATGAAGAAGAAGGATTGACTTGTTTTTGGTGGAGGTCATCTGTGGTCATTGGAGATCAAACTCTGAAAACCTTGTTTACATCATAACTCCATGCAGGAAGCAAGGATACTCTTCATTCGTAGCTTATGGACGCCTTTGATGAAAAGTAGGGGTCCTAATGTTTTTGGTGGAGGTCAACGGTCATCTGAGGTCACCAGAGATCAAACTCAAACCCATTGTTGAGATGATATCTCAAGGTAGGAAGCATGGATACTCTTCCTTAATCGCATGTAGATGCAGTATACAAAGAGAAAGCATCCTATCAGTTTTGTCAAAGGTCATCTGAGGTCAGCAGGGGTCGGACTCTGAAAAGCTTGTAAATGCAATATCTTAAAAGGGAAATACTTTGTTTAAAATGCGCCAACCATGGATACTCTTCCTTAATAGCATGTAGATGCAGTATACGAAGAGAAAGCATCCCATCAGTTTTTTCAAAGGTCATCTGAGGTCACCAGGGGTCAGAGTCTAAAAAGCTTGTAAATGCAAAATCTTAAAAGGGAAATACTTTGTTTAAAATGCACCAACCTGGCAAACAAAGACAATTGCTTTAATCATTATTAAACCATTTAGTCTCACCAATAAACTCCAGCAATAGCTTTATCTCCTGAAAATATTATGCATTCCAAGAGTTAAATTTTCTGTAAAACAAGTGCAATATTTTCCTTTAAGAGAGAAAGGGAGCATGTATGCTCACCATACTTAGCCATGTTGGTGCATTATGTTGAGTGAAAGTGCCCTACTGTGTTTGGTAGAGGTCAAAGGTCATCTTAGGTCACTAAATGTCAACATCTGAAGGAAGTTAGATAGGGTTTTATGCCTCAACTTATAACCTGTTGGTTTAATTTAGCAGCGCCCACAGCCTTTTTCCAGTTGTGGGACACTGGATTGTTTTACCCTACTCCATTGCTTATGCTGAGCACCAAGCACAATGGCAGTAAGTTCCATTTTTAAAGACTTTGGTATGACTCCACCTGGGAATCGAAACGGGGCCTCCCACGTGAGAGGTGGATGCTCTACCACTAGACCAAACAGGGGGTCTAACATCTGAAGAACTTGCATAACAAGATATTTTATATGCTTTGCAACTCAACAAAAAAAAAAAGCTTTTATAGGTGGTGTTTATTTACCATATTACAAAAATGTTGTCGTCATTTGTTTTTTGTTCAGTGAACGGTCATTTCATGTTACCACAGTTCAAAGTCTGAAAACCTAGTTAGCATGATATTTCAAGGTAGATATCATAGTAGTATCTCATACATGGTGGGAGATGCATCACCTTGGTCCAGAACATTAGTATTGTAGGACCTTTTAGTTTTGGAGGAGGCTTAAGTCTATTGAAATGAAATCATTGAAATTGCAATGCATTTTTGCATTCTGGTTAGGGAAATGAGCCTGCTGAGTTCTCAGAGTGGTTTCAGAGCTAGAAGGACTCTTGAAGAACCTCCGCCATTTCGCTTTGATTGGTTCTGCTGGTGAATGTGATTTTGTCATAAGGCCTCTTACAACTGTTTTAGTCCATTGTTGGTAAAACATGCAAGATTATTCTTTCTTTTTTGTATCAGTTTGCGGAGGTTTGAAAGAAAGGTCGTATCAAAGTGTTTCCTTGTTTTTGAAAAGGAAAAGAAGTACTTTCAATATAAGCCTTGAAAATTGCTTGAATAATAGTATGTGTGCATTCATCTCACGTTTAGTTGTGCAGGTCAAAAGTACTTACTCCCATTATGTAGAATTTTTCAGATGAGAGTTTCATTGCCAATAATTTTTCTTGAGGCTATTGACACCTTGACCTTCTCTGTTCCACTGTTTACATTCCAATCTTGTCAAATGGCCCAATGTAGAATTTAGGTCAGCTTGAGTTTTACTTATATTGGTGGTTTGTTATGACCTGTTGTAGTTACTCCACTTATTTCAGTTTGCTAAATAGTACAGCTATAGTCTGTTTGCAGTGGCACTAGGAACCCAACCAATTACTGTGGAATGGAATTATGAAGGGGAGGATGGCAAAAAACACTCCATCCAATTTAATCAGAAATTAGTTGAATGATATTATAAGACAGTGTGGTATTTTGATTTTTAGACATTGATGATCTAAATGGTAATGCTAGCCTGCATCATCACCAGGAGCAAGCTCTTTCAGGCAATACATGTATCCAGAAACACCCACATGGCTCTCAGACTACAATCTTGGACAAAACTCGTTGGAACACCCCTGCACCCCCCCCTCCCCCGTACAATGTTGAAGGTAATAATGTCAATTGGAGATGCACCGCTTTCATTTGGACACAACATTGTACTGGGGGACGGGTTTTCGTTAATCATGCGCAACATTGTACTGGAGGGATGAGGGTTTTGTAAATCATGCACAACATCATGTTGTCCATGGTACAGTGGTTGGAGGTGTTCCAACAGTTTTGTCCAAGATTGTAGCATCACTTTGACCCATCCTTATGGAATTTAATGGCAAACTTTAGAACCTTTACATCCTGATGCTTGAGAAGGTTGTGAAGTGAAGGGATGTATGGTGTATAAAACTTTGAAACAAAGAATTCTAAATATTTTTGTCTACTTTTGTCCTTACCTCCCATTATACCCCACGTTATTGAACATCACCCAAACATTATCTACAGCAATTCGATCATGTATTTGGTAGAAACTTCACAACCTGTTTTTAGAGTCTTCTTAGAAGGATCAGGGTTCACATTTCGGATTTTGTTTTGCATAGCAAAACTGTTATGCATCTTGTATAACAATTAACAGTTATTTTTTCAATTTTTGTATCGCTACTGTGCTCATTTGCATTGCAAAACTGCAATGCGATACGGCTATTGCGGACCCTGAGAAGGATTCCCTATCTTGCTTTTGTTTAGAAGCCCAAGCTGAATGTTTGTATTTACCACCATTTTCAAGTTTTGTCATTTAAATCAATTCATCAGGTTGCTTTCTTGGCATCAGTAGAACCCCTCTGCCATCTAACTGACCCCTATACAATTTCCACCAGGGTGATACCCCTGGATGACGTTCCCCACACAATTCCTTCCCATGCAATTCCTTACCCTTGATAGTTCAAAATTTTCCAGTGAGAGCAGTTTCTTGGTAGAGGTGGGGGGTCAGGTGGGCAGTGAGGCTGTAAACACAAGCTGTGGGGTGGAGGTGGGGGTGGGGGAGGAAGAGAACAATAGTCATGCTAATTTTCCAGGTGGGAATTAGTCAAGAAGGTTAGTGTCTGGGGAAGTAGTCCATTCATGTTAACCGCTAAGGTCTTGTTTCAGGGCCGGGCTTTCTAGTACTCTGCCTCAACCCTTTGAAACAGGGTGTCACTACATAATCATTCTTGCAAAACAATGGGTTCTTTTAAGTTAGTCTATTCCTTAAACATTTTTATTTAATGAGGCATTTTACTAGTTTTAGTTATTTGGTTTGTATTCTTTGTTTGTCTGGTATTCCTTTTGTTTCTTTAATCTTTTTCCTGTATTGCTTTAATTATATTGTATAAGCACCCTTGATTACGTTTGTACAGTTGCCCCCTTAATAAATAAATTTATTATTATTTGTATATTGATGGCCACTCTTATACTCAGTGAGGATGTAAACACAAGCTGTGGAAATGTGTTTGAGTGTATCTCCCTGTTGTAATTGGTTTTGTTTTGCTTGCTGTGCACAACCTCGTATCAATCTTGTCAGAAGTCCTTGGTTCCTGTTTATTCTTGTGAGTCAGAATGTCTTGGCTGAGACAAGGACATAATGCACTTGAATGAACACATTGAACAGACAGTAATTTTGGTTAAAGGGGAATTTTCATGATCCCAGACAGTTCCAATTCTCCCAACTATGCATCTTCTAGCTCCTCCCATAACTGTATGAAGCTCTTCCTTGTGCAAGAATAAACCTGTTTTATTGCTTAAGGCCATGTTCTAGTGAGCACACAAGGCTATAAAATGTAATAAAAGTACTCTCTCTGCCTTGTGTGGAATGTGAGCTACTCTGCATCTTTCAAATTTTCAAACTTTGATGTCAATCAAAGAGCAGTCACCAACGGAGAATTTTGATATACATACACTAGAAATATACTTTGGGGTGATGACTGTCTGTCTTTAAGTTTGGATACCTGGTTACACCATCCTTCCCTACATCTGGTCCTTGTTTGTGAATCCATCAATATGTAAAAAGAAAATTCTGTTTCTGCTGGGTGCAGTTTAGTTGACTGACACCCAGCAGAGAAGAACTGGTATGCTCACACATTCATGCATGCATGCATGGCCTTACAAAGGTGTTACCAGCTGTGCAGGCTATTTGTCACCATGAGATGTTTACAAACAAAGCCATTTACTGCAAAAAATCAGTTGTTCACATTTTAGTTAATTTACTTGTCTCTTTGTAAAAGCCACAGAACTGTTGTTTGCATCCTGCTATATCAATATCTTTACAGGTACCTTTCTGTAGTCCTAACTTACTGATTTTTTTTTTTTTTTTTTCAGTGAAGTTAACTAGAAACTTCCACTACTGAAACCATTAAAATCATGCCAAAAATTGGAAGTAGGACTACACCCTGCACTGTCTTTGTGATATTGTGTACATAGTGCACACAAGTTTGGACAACTGCATGCTGAAAGTCACAATGTCTTCAGAAAGGGTATTTCAGACCCTTTGAAATTACAAATTTTGAACCAAAGTTGTTGCATCAACAAGTGCATTTTACAGAGGAGCAAAGGTCAGGAACATTGCTGACTTTACAATAGGGCTCTATCAGTAACGTGATGATTGGTCATATGCAACAGGTGCATGATGTGTCAAAACTGTTCAGACATTCACCATGCACAGGTATTTGGTGGAACAAATATAAATTGGAGCAATCCAAGGCAGTCATAAAACCTGATAAAAATGGAACAATGTTTGTGACCCAAATTGCAGAGATGAATGGTGGCATCATGTTGTGTCACATTTTGGCTTGGGTGGCATAGATTACTTATGACATATCTGAGGCATGGAATACTATAAATGATCCTTCAGTGGTAGTAGGGGTAGGGCCATCCTAACACCCTGCTGTGCTCATCATAAACAGGACAGAGATCAGAGCATGGAGTTGCTATTTGACATATAGCAACTGCCTGATCAGAGTGATGTCCAAAGTGTAAAATTCTGCTACATATTAAAATCAGGGCAGGTATAGCTGTGATGGACATCTCCTTGATCAGGCAATGCCAAAATAGTAAAATAAATTGCAGAATATTGAAAACAGAATTTAATATGTTGAATAATACCCTGTCTGGCTGAGGAGACATTACTTTCAAAGGTATCAACATTCAGTTTTCATCCACCTTAGAAAAGGGCAGAGGGGGTTAACTGGACTAAAGTGAGAATCTACCTCAATAAAAAGGTTAGACTTACATCCCCATCAGAAGTTAATTCATAGTTTGCAAAAACCAAAGATTAGTGGAAGAAGTACTAAAATGCAAGTTATGTATGGATAGGGGGAGGGCGGGGGGAGGAAGGGAGTGCTTCCTAAGGTCAGGACTTGAGATTGGGTAGGACTCCTAAGCTACAGTACATACGAACACCTTTTGCTCTAAATATGTTGGAGTAAACTTTCTTTCCAAAACATAAAGCTGATAACTATTTACACAACAGTGAAGATGATGATGGTAATAGGGGTAAAACAAAAGATGAAACACAGAAAACCACAAAAATAGTAAGGCAATGAGTTTTTTGAAGCTTTTTTTTGTGGATTTGATATCATTAAACAATTCGTAGTTGAAAACATTGATGCCAATACTTACTTTGATTGTAACCCATCTGAAATATGCTGTTTTCTGAAGACGATCCTTTGGTGTCCATCGTTTACGCTCAAGCAGTATTTGAGTAATATTACTGGGAGAAGGTATGAAGGCAATCCCTCAGTTGAAACATAATGTTCCCTTGGGCCAAATATTCAAGGCCAGAGTTTGAATATGTAAATATTAGGAAAAGAGGAATATATAGCACTATTTCAATGTTTTTATGTCACACCTGTTGACTTCCTGAGGAGAATATTGTGTGTGGTAGTCAGATTGTCAGTATTTTTAAGGTGGAGAACATATCAAAGCTGCATAGTTATCTTTTATCATTGCCTGCTCCAGTCTTGTCTTGTGTATATTCACTGTTAACAATTGCGATATGATGGACATTCTTGGTATGAGAAAAAAAAGGGAGGGGGGAGTGTTTGTGTGTAGGAAGTAGTACGATTTTCAAAATGGCATAATACCTTCTACAAGAAAAATATTTTTTATGCACTACTTTCCTCTTTGATAGAGTTGAGTCTAAATCAGCCAATGAACAGCTGTACAAAATTATTACAAATTTGTAAAATCCTCTTCCCAAAGTTTTAGAAATTAGGAAGTGGACAGGTCCCTTCAAGAAAAGTATTGTCTAGTGAAAATTTTGACCTAGTTTCAATGTTAATATTATACATAAAAATTGCAAAAGGAAGGAAAAAAAAAAAGAAATAAAACAATCTCTGGAACTTTAATAGAGATGCATTTTAACTGTTTACAACTGACAGAAGGCATGTTAACCATCAAGTGCTTTATATATAGCCACATAAAAAATATCTAGTGCCGCTTCTTTGTTCTTAATAGGGACCAATAAAAGGCTAATAAGCCCCCCTTTTTTCAAGATACAGCCATATTTTTGTGATAGCTAACATGACAGCCTGACTGCCAGTTCACTCAGAGTGTAACCTCACAGAGTGCATACACAATAGTTGTGTATTGAAGTGTACACATCTCATGCAGATCACACTGTGCATGCTTAGGTTTACCATGTGTGGACACGGTAGTATGCCTATTCAGATATCAGCATACTGTTGAACATTTGCACCTTTACAAGTCATCAAAACAAGTGAACAATTTTTTATGAGTCACTGATGTTTTGAGAGAGAAAAGTGCATTTCTTGATAAAAGGAGAAGACCTTCAGTTTTTAAGTACATGTGATAAAGAAATTGGAAATCTAAGTAACCTCTTTTGGCTTAAATGGTAACTGAAGACTGTGTTTTCTTCCATTTTTGGTTATTAACATAATCAGAATAAATTATTGATGTCAGAAGTGTGAGTCAACTTGCAGATTTAAATCGGGTGGTATAATTTTCAGAGTCTCTTGAGTGAAGTAAATCAGTCAGCAATGTTCATATCACTGAGTTCATAGGCTTGATTCCAGCTTGTAACATATATTTCAGTGAAGGGTGCCAGCAGAATTTCAAAGAAGGCAATTGATAATGTGGTGTTTAGTTACTTAGATGACAGTAAGGAATAGAACCAGGTGAACAACTTTAAGTTAAACTCTTCTGAAGAAAAAAAAAAAAACAGCATCTGGTTAAATTTGCAATTCATGACCATAAAGTGCAGAAAATTGATTCTGATACAGATGCTACTTCATTTCAGATTTATAGGTCTCTTGAATATGATTGAGGTCATAGAAGTCATAGCATATTAATTTACAAGGCAATGGAACATATTAATGTACATGTGAAGGGTATTTCAAGTAGAAAAAGAAGAGGTTGCTGATGATAAGTAATAAAAATAGTCTGGAAAATATTTTATAAGGCCTGCTTTGTGGTGATGTGGGGGTGAATTACTTTTGTATATGACTAATAAAATTGTTTAAAGCTCAGTATATGATATTTATCAGTTGCCTTCCTATCACATGTGCCTTAGATGAAGTTTCTTTAATACATTAAGGGCGGGTCACACTGCAGTGATTTTCAATCCGAAATCCGATCCGAATTTTTCTAAATCGGACCAATAGTTTTTTATTCAGACTTTGTTCTAAGGATGGTCAAGCTATATTAATAACTGATCCTAGTTTGTCTCACGATAAACAGTTCTGCTATTATACAACTTGTATCGCTCAACAGAGGGATATTTGTTCGAAAATCAATCTGATTTTTGTACGCGTGTCCGATAAATGTTGTCTATTGATGTGTCGTCACAAAATAAATAGCTTGCATTTTATTTTCGTAGTCCTCTGATACAAATAATATATTTTTCGTTTGTTTGTCTCATTTATTTCAATTGTATGCATACATAGACTTAAAACTTTACAAGACTGTTATTGATTTTAGCAGAAACAATGTAACGTTGCATGAATACAATAGAAAAAATTAGCCGAAAGAAGCAAGAAGCTTTTCTAGTCTGGCCCCTTAACAGAGAAACATTGATTGTTTGAGATTTAACAGGTTGGTAATGTTTGGTTCTTTCTGACCAGGAATGGAGAAGAGTGTTAACTAAAACTCACAGAAATCGGACTGTAATTTTTTTTTTTTTTTTTTTTAACTTATATATATATATTTATTCCATCAAGTCAAAACAATACAACAACAAACAATCAACAAAATAAACCAAACACACAATCCACAATGACAAACAAAAATTATCCGACAGGCATTGAATCAACAAGATTTTTTGTTTCTCAACACGATCTTAAAATATTCACAAAAGCTTTGTAACTAGGTTTAACTTCTTTCCATTTACATCGGAAATCGGACTGTAATTCTATCTATCTGAAATCGCTCGAGTGTGACCTGCCCTATACCTCTCACAGGGGGAAGCGGTTACTTCATATAACATGGAAGATAAAATGTGGGAGAAAGGGGTTTGGGAGTTCAGGGGGAGGTCCCTGTCTATGTGTTCATTCTGTGTATTCTCTGCTTTTCTTTCAGGTTACTCCCACTGCATCCTGTGAAGAAGCTGTGACCAGGATGACGCAGTGTGGTGCGTGTAATGGACACACTGATGTTCTTCCATGTTATTCTTTCTGTCAGAATGTTATGAGGGGTTGTTTAGCCAGCATAGCTGAACTGCAAAAAGAGTGGAGCAAATATGTTGGTAAGGTTATACATCTTTCAAATTATTGGCATGTAAAGGCCTTTCCACACTGGGTGTGATGTAATTCTGTATGATGCAATCATACGATACAGAAAGTTTAAAACAGTAAACCCTTTCACACTAGGCACAATGTGATGTGATATGACAGGTCGCAGTGCAATTCAATAAAATTGATTTGGAAAAATTTCACCTTCCACCCAATTGTCACTAAACAATATTTCATGTGACCAATTGTGAAAAAGAATGGCTGTTTTCTCAGGTGACATCTCTAATCCAGCATTTAAATACTGCTGAGAGATGAAGGCAAAGTTGCCTGTGGTGTGAAAGGCCTTTCAACATTTGAGTATGTCTTATTGTGTGTTATTAGGAACAGTGCCATAGCTAGCAGACATCATTTGAAGAACTGGAACCAAGATGTCATCAGGTTTGACATGCCCCCTATATATATTTACCCAATTGCCCTACAATTCCCATCTGGCAAGCTGTTGGTACAAAGGAGCACTGTGGTCCTATTGACTCTATCCACCTTCCCCAATTCCTTCTTTACCATTCAGTTTGATTCCTGCTGCAGCCTGGGGTCATAGTACTACAGTAAAGGTTAAGGCCCTACTTGTAAATCAATCAGCCTATGATTTAAGAGAATCCAAATTTGATCTTAATTGTTTAGCTGGTTAGCCACCCAGGATGGAAGTATAATTTAGAAGCCATAGACTCTTTCTTGTTTGTGATTATTAAACATCGTTGTGTTTGGCAGAACTTCTTTCACAGACTGTACCTACCCCTTGCTACATTTGTATTCTGTCACTATGCACCATATGAAAAGGTAGCAAGAGTTCGTACCCATTGACATTTTCGGTAGTGAATATCAGGTCAAATGGAGAAATAAGTGTTTCGTATATCATTTCCAGCTCTCTCTTCCCAATTTCTCTCAAGAGATCGCTAAACATGTTTGGTACCCCACTCAGTACCTGTTTCCCATACTATTCTTTAGGTTGTTAATAAAGGTTAAAACCATTGACCCCTGTCTTCCTACAAACCCAAACAAAGGTAAGGCTCTCATAAACAGACATCTCTGAATAATATCCTGGGAAAGATTGTACCTCCCAAGAGGGTTTCTTGAGTCAGACATGAAATATTAGGGACAACCAGGTGGCAATGGTTTGATGTTCGTTCCTTGACACCATTCTTACATATTAACCTCATGTTGTTACCCAAGGAGGTTGCAATGGGGCACAATGGTATTTTTCAAATGTGAGCTTTGAGTGTGCTTAACATAATGTAGTGCTAGCTAGTCATATCCTACTAACCATTATGTACATACCAGCCTTATCTATGAATTTCTGTCAATCAACTTTCAGAAAAGATGCGGTATATATCAATACTGATTGTATTCACCTAACATGAAGTGTGTGTGTGGGGGGGGGGGGAAGGGGGGTAATAGAAAAGCAGGAGATTTTAGAGCAGTTATTCCTTCATTATGCATCTGAGTATGTTCCCCACCAACTCCTCTGCCTCATCATACACTGTGTAGTCAGTAGTAATGACTGTTGATCATGTTACAATTGGTCACACTTATTGTGATATTTGTGTCAATAATGTTATCTACTTGATCACTACCCAACACAAACCTCATTATCACGCTCTCATTGTACCTTATCAGGGTCCTCATCATACCTTGGGGGAGGGAGAGATGGGTGGGGGGGGGGGTTGTAACCTCATATGAATGTGTTATACACATGGTAAAATCATTTGTTAATAAACTGTAAATGAAATGGCTTTTAGTTTCCTGAAAGGTGAAACATCCCAAGTTGCTCACAACCGACTTTTGCAAAAGGATGGTTGTTTAGTAAGTGTCCTCTGACTTCTGGTGCTGAAGTTACCACACTTCATCCTGCCAACAACATTAAGCTTATCTGAAGCTGAGAACGCTTTATTTAAAATAAGTCACTCATCTAGACTTTGCTTTCTAGGTTTTATGATGTTTTGTAACATTTTTGGAAGCCGTCATTGATGGTTATGTTAAAGTTTCTTTTAATTTACAGTGAGAGAATGACCATATTCCCTGGCACTATTATTTTTTGGCATACTTCAACACAGCCATTTTCTTGTACAATTTTTAAAGTACCACAGCTGGATCTGTCTTGTGAGGTCAAGCTCATCATTACCAAGATTTTGCAAGGAATGTCTGTGGTTTAGTAGGAAGGAATTTGTCTGGGTCAATAATTTAGTAATGCTATTGTTAGTCAGGGTTGTTTTTCCATTGACACCCACAAATCAATAGTCAGTATTTTCAGTTACACTGGAAAAATGTCTAAGGTACTTCCTAAATTCAATCACAGAGAAAGTGAGACCCTTTCCTCTTTTTTTTTCTTTTTTTCTTTTTTTCCTTTCATTTTTGTTCTGTTTTGCATTTCTCACAAATGACATTAGTAGCATTCAATGTTTTTGTTATGAAAGGAGAAATAAGCCCTGACTTCAAAGTAAATTCCCATAATGAAGCAACATAATTACAACGTACACAGCTTAATTAATTATATTGCACCAGTATTGAGATGTATGATCATGTGACTTTGCCACAGGAGGCTACCAATTTCAAAACAGAAGTCTTGTAGCAAGTCTGTTATAATTGATGGCACAGATCATCAGCAGCATTCACAGTTTCTATGTAGCTCTTTAAATCTGTTTCAGTTATTTCTTTGATTTATCCAGCATTGTGATGTTACTTTGCAAGTTGGTCTTTCATACATGTGACAATACAGAAAGTTTGAATAATCTCTTTTGTGGGCAAACTACATCCAAAAAACAAAGAAATGGCAAGTTTTCCCACGTTGTGGCTCTGTTAAGACATTAGGCTAATTGTTCTAAGTCCTGACAGTGGTCAGATTATTAAATACCATTACCTCAGCAAGCATAGAGTATTTTTGTTATTCATCATTTGATTCCTCATCAAGAGAAAACAAGCTCTGGGTTTCTTAATGACTTAAAGTACTGAACGAATTTGCATTTTTGGAGATCTCCAGAAAGTGAAATGATGTTTTAATGAACAAAACTGCCAGATCCAAGATTCTCAGCACTCTGTCCATGCAATCTATGCATTTCTGAAGACTTAGTTTTTTAGAGGTTAACTTACGTATTATATATTTTTTTTCATTTGTCCACAGAGGCAATGTCAAACCTTGCATTAAGATTAGAGGAACCATTCAATGTACAGGCTGTACTAACAAACATCGACTTGGAGATTTCAAATGCTATCATGACTATGCAGGATAATGCTCTTGCCCTAAGTCCACAGGTAAGACACTTGAGATTTGAAATCTACTTTGGAGTTTCGGGAAGTCCATGGGTGGTGAGTGGGTATGATATAGGAATGGGTCAGAGAAGGGAAATTTTTTACTCGCAATGTTGACTTTGCAAAGTCTGATTTGGTGAATTCATACAACTTTAGTACCTTTTTGTTTCTGCCTTTGTTAACAACTATCAATAAGAACATCAGGGAGGGGAGTGAAAAATGTCATGGAAGAGCAGTTAGTAGAGAGCTTATTAAAGAGCAATTGCACAGCCTTCTAAGCAGGTACAATTTTCAGAACACATTTTTCCAAACATGGTGACACCATTAAAAGCTTATATTACTCAAAATCTAATTAAAAAAGAATTTTTCAAGAATATTTCTGACACTGAGCATCACTCTTTCAGCAACCATGTTATTGTGTAATTACCCATAATGCAATGAAAATGTGATTTCCCCACCATGGTTAGTACAACAATGGTTTGTGTAGCTTGTACACACACATCTGTAGTATTCACAGAGCTGACAAAACTTTCTCTAATTTTTAAAAATGCAGTGGTTAAATTAGCCATTATTTTATCCAGAAATGTGTACATTACCATCTAAACTCATCATAAAGCATTTTTGTAACTTGATATGTACAATTTTTAACCAGTAAAGAGTTTGAGAAAAATCCTTCACCCCCTGCTTACTTTTGCAGCTCAAACTTTGTATTAAATCAATGGCATACTACACATATACTGACCACTGCATTGCCATAGTCTGAAGGCATTGGATGGTAATTATCATAACATTGTCCTAAATTCTCAGTTGTTAATCTGAACATCAAGGTGAAAACTTCAAAGTTTAAAATTCCAACAATACTTAGAAGCCTCTTACCAGACCACATGCATCTGATTTAGGCTAATTTGACCAAAAAGAAATCCTGTACCTGTTACCGAGAGTGTGAGGCACCTATGGTGGGAACACACAGCTTTGAAAGGTTAGGCTTGCTACTGGTAGACTAAAAAAATACAATGGCTGGCAGACATCTCAGAAATTCTCAGGCTTTTCTTGTTAGCATGTAGTTGCTACATCTGTGGTTACACTGAACATGTTAGGGCTTACTATAGTGACATTAGTATTGTCACTCTTTATCCTATGTTTGGCACATTTTAGTGCTCTTTTTTTAAGAACAATAGAAAGTGAAATGAACATAAACAATTAACCTCCATACTGGTGTATTCATCATATGCAGTGGGGTACATCAACTTTACACTCCCAATTGCCAGAAAAGGGGTTTCCTATTTTCTCCTGGTTTTTACTGGTAATAACCACCTATTACCAGTTATTTACCAGTTTTTTTAACACTGTCCTGGAAAAAACAGGTTTTTTTCCAGCAACAACCCAACCCTTAAAAATTGTGAGGTGCATGTTGTACATCATCAATCAGCTGATATTTGGTCGTCTTTCTTCCAATATGTCAGAGAAAATGTCAGTAAGGGAGGGAAGTTTGAATATATTCTTCTTCATAATGGTTTCATGAAATGACCACCAGGTAAAGATTTTTTGTAATGTTTATATGTGTATGACACATGTGAAGAAGAGTCTAATAGCCGCTGTTGTTCCCCTTTAAAGATGGAGTAAACTTCTATAAAGAGACTGTGCATTCTACACACTTTATACTACCCGCACTTGCATACATGTTAACAGATCACATTGCATGCAGCATAGTGCATGTGAAGTCATACTGTTGGAACAAGGTCACTACATTTGTGGCAAGTGCATTGAACTTTTGCTTTAGTTCCAGGCCTAAATGGTGTGGGGGGGGGGGGTTGGGAGTCTGGTTAGCGGAGATCAGTACTCACCTTCCATTCAAAATATTATCAGCTGCCAGAAATGTAAAAAGAAGATAGAATCAAGTATAGCACTGATGCTTCTTGGAACCAGATTTGCAGAGGAGATAAATGCACATATGGAAATGTTTAAATGAGTGTAGTAAAGACTAGTTGATTATGCCATTATAGACAGCTTGGCCATGACTGCTTATAAATGCTATGCTTAATATTGTTCTCTGTGATCAAGCCTAGCTCTAAAGGAAAGGGAAGCATTGCAAAACTCCATATTTGTAGTATGTGCAAGTAATAGACTGGAACCTTATTCAAGAATTAATACAATCTACCGACATTGGTTAATAACCGGTGTGTGAAGCTGTTCAGTGATTACATATGAAAGTCAACAATTCAGCACATGCCCTTCCTGAGACATTACCAGTGTGCCACAGTACTAGTCCACACATTAAACCCACAACATCAAAAATGCAGAGCTTCATTACCTAGCATCAATGGTAGACCCAACTCTTAAGCATGTCTTCTACCTATTGCCCACCATGCAATCTTAGCTTTTCCTTTGGCTTTGTGCTTCACAAAAATCTCTTTGCATAAAAAGATTACTTGGCATAATTATGTATTGTCGGTTTTTGTGTGGTGTTCAGTACCTACCAAGTACCAATCTTTTCTGTCCAACCATAGCCATGAAATCATGTGTTTCAATAGTTGTATGTGATTAGATATGTCAGAACAAAGAGTTTCCCAAACTCTACTGTTGCTGACGATAGTTGGAAACCCCCAGGGTGCCACATTCATTTGTCATGAGCAACCTACATCCAGACCTGTGACCTATTTTGGTTGTCCTGTCAAATGTGCTAGTTATCTAAACATACAACATGTTCTTCCAATTTACTTCATACCTCTTTCTCAAATATGTATCAATTTTACTTGTGTCATGGAATTTGTATGTTTGAGGGGAAATTTGGAAACTGATGCAAGAGCACATACCTCGCAATTTTTGTTGCATATTTAGTTTCTTCTTGGGAAAATCTGTAGGGCTGTATTACAGAGCTTTGTGGGTGTGAACAGTTGCAGGTGTTACAATGCTATTGATTCCTGCAAATGCCCCTCATCTAGACCACTGAGAGTGAGCATTGCTGCTGTATGGAACATAGAATCATAGGGTCATTCACCCCAAACATGTGAGAAAGTTCTATACTAAGGAGCAAAGCAAGTGTCATCTGAGGTGGTATTATGTTTATGTTTGTCTTCTGGAAACTCTTTGTTTGGGATGAAAATTTACTACAAGTAACAGAAAACTAGATAGGTGAAGCTAAATGTGGTCATCCTTTGTGGTTTGTAAAGTAAACACATGGTTTTTCATAGGTAAAAGCTGTAAAGGCAGTTCTAAAATAGACACGTTTTTTGATTATTACACTCAAGAAATTTGTTACTGCCTATTTATTGAATGATTGATTTATATCTTAGATACCACTGGACAATGAAACAAAAATAGGAAAACTTCCCCTCACATGAAAGTTGTGATGCATGATCCATAAATTGTTTTGGTCTATTTGCAGTTCATGGTAAAGTTATGTGTACTGATGGTAGAGTGGAAATCTTTCTAATATTAGATTAAATTACCTTGAGCTGTGGTTTGTTTTGGATAGCAGACTTAATTGATTATGTCAAGCATACAGTAGATCATGGGAACTGGGAGTAAACTTCCAACAAGTCAATAGTAAATACGCATATATGCATACATTCGCTATAGCAGACACTGCATCTTGCCATGGTGCTGCCAGATCACCCATCATGACTTGCAGTCATTAAAGTCTGCTATAGTGTACACGGTGCTGCATTGCCAGAAGGAAACTGAGTCAATTCTCTATTTTTCTGTTATGTGAAGTTAATTTTTAGTACAACTTTTGACATTTCAAACTATTTTCAATTGATATTAATTTCTCAAGAAGTTGTGGTATTTTTGTCTAACAATTTGTCATCATCAGATAATATTTTCAATTAGACATTATCCCTTAATGAAGGTGTTGACTTCAATAGCTAAGTGTAATCTTGTTTATTGATTTACCTCACCTTTTCCATGAAAATCTTCACATCTTCTGAATATTGTGTATTCTTGTGCAGTAGTGTTTGCTTTGGAGCAAGTCATGGCTCCAAACAGCACACACAAACACACACACTTACAAAAAACAAAGACACACACAGATGTCTGGTAAACAAAAGAAGTACTTACCCTTGAGTCATAAAAAAAACTATTCAAACTCTTGCTCTGCACAATGATGAGGAAACTCAGCAAAAAAAAACAAAAACAAAAAAGAGAGCTTTACAAAGAATGGGAGCTCTTGAACTCATTTTATGCAAAGTTTTTTCCCCCCATGTTACTCGGATATGGGGTAATTTAGCCTGCAATTCATGATAAATTCAGGAAACCATGAGGCAATTGCTTCCTTCCCAACAAGTTTGTATTTGTTTTAGGGAGTTAAGTTGTGGGATGACCTCGTTGCCATATAATGCATACCATTCTTGTTCAACCTTCCCTTTGTCTTTGACAATTTTATTAAATCACAGTCTCTCCTTTTAGCAATGCTCCTTACCATTTCCTGTCTCTAGTAAAGAGTCCGCTGCTGACATTCTGTACATAGCACTGAGGCATTTTGCTGGTGCAGTCACAGTGATTCAGAAATTAGGCCTTGCTATTGTGGTTGTTGACCTCATTTGACCTTAATTGCTCAGGTAGTGTGAGAAATAAGCTTAAATTCTGGGACAGTAAATCACTAAGGAATTGGTGAACACTTTCATCTGTAATGGTAAATATTCAAGGTTTTGAGCCCTATTGCCAATGTGTGAACATGTGAATGATAATTTTTTTTGCCTTTGTTCCCTAATAGTAAAGCCACAAAACTGGATTATACCAACCATGGAGGGTGAGGTTTCCTTCCCCCCCAAAAAATTTATACATGTTTTGAACTGCTTCTTTTGGTTTCTAAGAAAACCTTGATCACAGGAATGCAAGGTATTTTTTAAGAGAAGCTTGTGTGAATTTAGGTTTAAAGGATTTATAAAAGCCAGTGGGAGATTTTGTGTTATGAAAGTGTTCAAGTGGCCACTTTTAGGGTACAATGCCAGGTCAAAAAGCTCTAAAATTTCCAAATTTCCTAAACTATTTAGGGTGAAACTTGTTTTCAGGATGTGCTCTGAAATTGCATCATTTTAACAAGCTTGTTTTAAATTTTTGAAGTAGGCAAAGGTGAAAAAGTTTCTTTTCCATTTTAATTGTGTGTTACAGTATTGAAAAGGAGGTTTGTACTTAAAGCAAGATTTATTTGTTACTACTTGTGCATACATTGTGAACTTGATGGCCATATATTGTAACTATGAATGTCACCCATCAAAGTTTGGAACAAAATGAATGATAATACTTATTCTTACTGCACGACAGAGTCTGATGACTAAATGTTTATCAAGATTGCCAAAAGATGGATCAGGTTTCCAAGGGCTCACTCATTTCAGCTGAGATTTCAAAAAATGTAGTTAAATTCACTAAATGGATAAAAAGGATTTAAGAGATTTTGGTTACTCCACATATCAGTACTTTATGTAACCACTTTATTTTGGGAACCTAGAAGGTTTTGATCAAAAGTGTGTGCCTCACTTTCCTCCAATTCGACTTCCTGTTTCACATACACATAGCTTCACTTTAGTGTAACATTTAAAATCATTCTGGTGTATGCTACATTGATTTCATGTCATGACGCCAAGTTTATGAAATCTCCCCTGTCTCTCACCCAGTATCTTAGTAGAAGATAAAGCTTTGCTCTTCAGTCATTCTTAAAAACCTTTCAGCATTCCCTCCCCAAGCTGGCTTCATTATGCCTGTCGGCTGTGAGCATTGTAACAGCTCTTCTATGCATACATATTATGTCTGCATACATATTTCTGGTTGGTGAACGCTTACAAGTTTTTGCTGTTTGGATGAATGGAAACAGGTTGTCATGGCGGATAGCCTGAAAGATCCTGTATTGATGATTCTAAGTCTGGCGTCAGAGATTGACACCATTATGCATGGATTACATACAAATGCTTCAGTCACCTGTAACTTGATTTTATAAAATTTCAGAGAGTCCAAAACTGTCCAAGTCATTGGGTGTTGTCATAGGTATATGTACTGACTATCTATGCAGTGGAACAACAGCCATGGAGACATTGTGCAGTAAAATTAGTGGATCACTTTTTCAGACTTTTATGTCTCATGAGAATTTTAATTGCACTGAATCCAAATTGTGAGACAAGCATGTTATCGATTGTTTTGGCTTCAGTATTTACTGCCCTGTTTTGAAGTAATTTTATTTTTGATGATCCTGTACAGGGAAATGTAAACTTGAATGGATTATGCAAGATAATTAAAAAGTCTGAAAAAAATATTCCAATAATTTTAATGCAAAATGTCTCGATGGTTGTCGGTGTACTGCATAGATAATAGATAGTACATTTGCTGTGGCTTAATAGCCTCAAGTTGTAAGGGTTTCAGTGCCTAGTTTAAGCTGTTGGTGGTTCTATCAGAGAGTTGCCACTGGAGGAAACTCCCCGGTTATATAGTATGCTGTAAAAGCTTTGATTCAGGAAAGGCTCAAAATACAGGGAGAGGATTAGGGAGTTTGGGGATTACAATAGTTACTGTAAACTACATCGCCCCTCTCGTACATCGTACCTGAATTGTAACCCTCACTTACCTGTAAGAAGGTCATGGCAAGTCTTCATCACACAGTGGAGTAGGTCGGCCTCCGATAGAGGGCACTCTCCGTCCCCCACAGGATCCCTTACAGATATGATTGCCCTCTTGTGGCAGTTTGCCATGTCTTGTTTGTATCAAGTGTTTAGAAGGAAGGAGGGAGATGATGATGCTGTATTACTTCTCTCATTCACAAAATATCATGACTGGTTGTAGTCAGTCTTTGGGTCTCTCAAAATAAATGGTCGTAAATTTGACAGAAGGGTTTTATTGTTTTACATTTTTATATCCTTTTACATATTTATACATATAATAATGTGAAGCTTCCTTACTAAAGCTTCATACAGCAACAAAATTTTGGCTAGGCCCATGTGCTTCCGTATTTAAAGGCTAAACATTAACTGTTGAGGGCCTATTATACCAAGTTTTACATACAGTACCTGTCTAATCAACAAGAAATGATCCTTTCAATAAGTTCTTTTAAACATCCATGTTTAAACCATGGCAAAATAAAATACACATAACTCTTATTAATCCAGTTAGGCTAAGTCTGAATGACATTGCAATGAGCAAATGTTAGAATGTCCCTTACAGTAAAATGAGTGCACTAGTATGATGATCACGGGACTTACTGGGCAGAAAGGGCAGACCTTGAAGTGAACATGGCATACACAACTATAGGCCGAAAAAGTGTTGTAGTCCTAGCCACAGAGAAACGAGAAGAGACTTATGCTTGGGTAAGTTTAAGCTTAGTATGTTTCTTTGAATTCTTTCCTCAAGAAATTTTCCCAGTATCAATATTTATAGAGGCGAACGGATTTGTCATTCAAAATCTCAAATTAGTGGTTGTTAATTTTAGCACGTGAATTTTTGTTTACGGCAGAAAAGTTAATTTGGACATAAAGATCTGCCTGTATGGTGAAAGGATCATTACGGTGTAAAATACAAACACTGGTTGTAGTTCCTTTTGTAGAGATGTTGCCGTTCACTTTCAACAGAAATAAACCTTGCAACAGCTACTATGCATTGTTGTAATGGTAACCAAGCCAGTTAGAGTTGTTTGTACACTGAAAACAAATGAATGCCCACAGTGCTAACCTTCACTTTTCTTCTGCTCACACATAGTGGGCCTTAAAGGTTTGGGTCTGTTCCTCACCCTGAGTCTGTCATGAAGTAGTCAGCCTGGGTGATACTTGAACTGGTTATACCAGGGAGTTGCTATTTGACAGCAACTCCCTGGTTATACCAACCAGCAAGTTTCAGATAGTATGTCTGTAGTACTAGCCTCATAGCTGAACCAAACTGTAAGATACTGTTAACTGATAATTGTCATAAAGTTGTTGATGTACCCTTAAATGATGATTATACTGCTCTCCTTGGAACTATTATAGGTCAGCTAAGGTCAGATATAGCTCCTATTAAAGGGAAACAGGTATCAATACACTCTAATGTACACTTATGGTAAACTATGGCACAGTTGTCTGTCATCTGTCTGTAATCTTACATAACTTACATGGTTTGATTTTTACTTGTACTCAAATGACTATGTAAGCTCATTTGCAAAACATTGTGCTATAGGTGAAGATGATAAATGAATTCATATTGACTTATGATCAGATGTTGTAATCATGTGTTCATGAACTCAAACATGGACATTCATCATACCTGTTATGTAAAGTTTTCCCCATTGTTATCAGTATATGCTTCCATTCAATCTGTGATGTTCATAACACAAGCCTAGTAAATTGATGGATTACAATGGTTGTTGGTTTTGCTAATTGTTCCAGGGAGCTGTGTGTTGTCTCTTATCTATACGCTGCATACGTCTCTGATGTGGCGTACACTCACAAAAAATGGGATTTGAAATTTCAATATAATTTAAAAGATATGTTTTGTAAACATTGGCGTAAATAATCAGTAATCTTGTATTATATTTGTAATAAAGTGTTTATATAAATATGTGAGTTTTGTTTTAGGTTTTGGTTATTAAAGATAAAGTTTCACAGATTGGGTATTCCTCTCAGCTTAAAGGCAATAGACAGTCTCCCCCAAATTTTTTTTGGAAAAGTCAGCAAACTCTTGCAAATCTCCTCTTATTGCATTACAAGCAACCCTGAAGACATTTTGAACATAACTATTAAAAACAATAGGTAAAGCAAGGAGAAATTCTCCTTAAATTTCACACTTCACTAACTAAAGTATTGTCACATGATCAAAATAGGCCAATCATGAACCAGAGTGCCCGGGCATACTCACTCTGATTGGGGTGACTGCATTTTACCTTTAAAATTGAAATATGAGGAAATCGAATGACACATGAAATGAATGTTTGATAAACTAAGCTCAAAACTAGGGTGGTTTACTGTGGTAAGATCATATAGCTTGTAAAAGGAATTGAACTAAAAGTGAATTGCACTTCTTTTGACAAACTAAAACACACACATAAAAAAAGAACTTTCCATTATTTAGCAAAGTTTCTTTTTTAATCTTTCCACAAAAAGGAAGCCAATACAGTACTTTCTTTGATCTCCAGTCTCCAGTTTTTAGCATGTAACAGTCTAGCTTAATGCATACCTCATCATTTGAGGATCTGTACAAAAATAGTGGAATTTTCCATGGTATGAAAAATTATGAGAGGCTTTTATGGATTAAAACCATCTGTGTTGGAGTTTCATCCACTCTGCGTAGTATTACAACTGTCTACCTGAGATGTGCACCCAAATCGGATAGTTGTCATCAGGCTTCGACAAATTCTTTTTTCATTACTTGTCCATGGGGCAAGCTGTTCTCTTAGTCCATTTGTCCGCATGAATATCTACTTGTCCACTTTTAATAGGCCTTTAAACTCCTTTGTGGAGGAGACTTCACAAGGGTACTTGTCCGGCGGGCTATGATATTGAACAATGCACTTGCCAGAGTAACTTTTTACTTGTCCCGGACTGTCGGGCGGGGGATTTGTCGAAGCCTGGTTGTCATGTTTTAAGGAACAACCAAAACAATGAAAATGTTCTTCCCCTTTGTTCAGTGTCCTTCCAGAAGGTAAACTGCTTCAGAAGATAAAGTAAACCTACTGTATTTTAGGGAAAACCCCTCCCCCCTCCCCCCTCCTCATAGGCCACTACCTAGGTACATGAAACAGACCAACTATGCAGTTATCTTCATGCTTCTTTGTAAAAGTTTGGGAAAACAGATTTGTTCAAAGGAAATGGTTGGGGGAGGGAGGGGGTGGAGGGAAGATGAAAGAATACACAGAAAGTCTTGAATTGTAGTATACTTTTAAGGAATATTGTGTTTTTCTGCTACTGCTTCCAGCACTTCTTTATTTTTTGACAGTTCGTAAGGTTCTTGTCACTTTCATCTCTCAGGGAATTATTTGAGCAATACCACTTCTTTGAAGTGAATATTACATCTGTACACCCCAAGGAGCTCACAGACCAAACCTGCTGCTGACATTGATTACTGTATGAACTGAATTCCCTAGTATCTTGAGTTGTGGTCTCAAGTTAAAGGGGAAGTGTCAAAACATAGACACAATCTATCCATGGTTTAAAAGTGTGATGTGTACTTGGTCATTTTGGTGAACAAGCTAGAATTTTTTATAGGAATTTTGTCTGTAGTAAGGAAAATCCTTTTGTTCCAGTGAAAGTGCTTAATGATAAACTGCCATGAAGCCTGAAAACAAGCTCTTTTACAATATGGTGTCAGAGAGATGAATAGAGAAGCAGTGAGTCCAGTTGTGCAGTGACACTATCCCCACGTCTAATGGACGTACTTTATGATGTTTGTATGTCATTGCAAGTGGTAGAATGTATTGTTCCTGGTATGTTCTTTTTGGCCCTCCCAGTCCCCCTCTCCCCACAAAAGTATTCCGTTTTTGGATGATATGTTAGAGGTTCTTTGATGTCAATTGTTACTGTTGACCCAGGAGCATTTTCATTACAAATGTGACCTCAAATTCTTGATCAGATCTTCCTTCCAGCGAAGATCAAAATGGCATGATTCTCTCATTTATCTGTATTAAACTAGAATATTGATCCAGCTGATCAGCATGTAATCTGAGGTCTTGGTTTAGAGCACATCATGAACTTGAGGTCTAGTCCAGGTCAAGTGAAAAATTAACTAAGAGGTATTTCAATGGAAAGTTCTTTGACAATAATGATCTTTACACAATGTCTGTGATCCCCAAAATAGGACTCCAGCCATAGTGAAGAAAATAAAATCATGTTTCATGTATAGAACGCCAAAAGGGCACGGATATTTTGTTGTCTAAATTCTATTTCAGTTCGTATTTCACTTCGTATTATAGTTCGTACTTCACTTCGTATTTCACTTCGTCTTTCAGTTCGTGTTTCAGTTCATATTTCAGTTGTGTATATCATGTTTGGAATTAACCCTTGCAAACACATCTTCTGGTGGAGGAAAAAGTATTACAGATCCCTGCAATTAAAAAAACATTAATTATAAGAATAGACTTACATTTATGATGACGGCTTAAATTTAGACAATGTGAGTTTAGACAACAACTTAATTAAGACAACGTGAGTTTAGACAACAACTTGAGTTTAGACAACAACTTAAATTTAGATACCGTGAGTTTAGACAGCATCTGAAATTTAGACAATGTGAGTTTGGACAACAACTTAAATTTAGACAACGAAATAAGTTTAGACAATGTGAATTTAGACAACAACCTAAGTTTAGACAACAAAATATCCGTGCCCTTTTCGCGTTCTATATTCATGTGTTGTATGCATGAAATGTGGTCCTTTGAAGTGTTATCATTAATTATGAATCATTGAACCTCACAATTGATCAAATTTTCCAAAAGATGTTTTCTTTCAAGTAAGTGAAATCGTTGACCCTAAATTAGTAAAGCAGTCCCCAGCAAATGCTGCATTTATTTTGGTATTGGTTGCTATTCATCTTCTCCAAATGTCAAGTGCGACATAATGAATAAACAATAAATTGACACGTTCTAGTCAGTCTGTCTGGCTGTATTCATAATAAAGTTTTGATAATAGATGAACTGCACGTTTGTTCTTGAGAAATGCTTCAAGTGTCATTTAAATTTGCCAAGGTGCAGCTCAAGTTCCTACATAGGAAATTGTAAAAGCAGTAGAATTTATTAAGGGTACAATTTAGAACTTTTGAGATCTAGAGTGATGGAATTAAATCATTTTATATTGTTCAGATGATAGATCTGTCTGTAAATATTGCGGACAATGAAGAATCATAGATTTACTATGAAAATAGGATTGATCAGGTGAAACATTTTTGAAAGTAAATCGACTGAGGTCACTTTCGGTGTTACTGTATTGTTTAATCTTCATTACCCCTCATTGCCTCCTGTCTACATGTGTAACCCTCACTTACCAGTAGTAAAGGTCCTGGCAAGTCTTGATCTCACAGTGGAGGAAGCTGGCCAAGTCAGAACCTTGACACATAGTTTGCGTTTGTGGTGTGGATTCCTTCCTTTGGATGTTTTGGATAATCTGTTTTTGTGATGGCCTTCTTTGGGAGTATCCGCAAGACAATGCTCTTTCTCCAAAGAATGACCGTGGGTTTGGATAAGTATCTCTCTCCATTAGGGTATTATGGGTAATTGAGGGTTACAAATGTTATAAGGAGGTAAATATCAGGGTTTGTAGATTCCCAAACCAGCAAGTTTTGGGAAGTCCATACTATGTGGAGAGGATGTCTTGATTTATTGTAAAATTCACAAAAAGTAATAAACTAATATCAGTTGAAGAATTGCTCTAAAACTGAAACATTGCCCCATTGTAAGTTTAAATGGCTTTTCAGCATTTAGTAAATAACTGTCTAGCTGTCCAATTTAGATGAACCAATCTGCCATTTTCCAAAGACGACATCAGTTTTATCAGGACATACTTGCAATAGGGAGAGATGCCTCTAGTAGACAGTGCTGCACTTTGATAACATCGTGTTCTCTTCATTAGACAGATCACTATTATATATTCTCTTTAAAGTTCGACTGTATCCCAAAGGAATGCAGCCATTCTCCCTTCCCTTAGTGTGGGAAGGTAGCTAAATTGAAATACTGTTCTCTAGAGAAGGTCATAGACCAGTGTGCTTCATCATAGTGCATTGTAGATCTATTGTTGGCTTGAAGTGTGGATGTGGGAAGTTTACCTTAGATTGCATCTGCAGGAAGTGACAGGCTTCGATCATGAATAAGATTCCCTGGAGAGAAGGAGGGATCAGTTTGATAAGCCAGGCTGGTTTATACAGCAGCTATACAGTAGTATTGCAGCTTGTTAACAGATAATGGCTGAATCAGTATTGAGGTAGTTTCTGAAGCATATTCTCTGTTATATTCAGTAAACTGTAATTTGAATTTCTTTGGTAGATCACTGGGGAATTGCATTGGTTAGTAGTATGATTTTCTGGGATGAGATTAAGTTGGGTATCCTATATGAGGAGGACATTCTGGAAAATTGTGATAAAATTACAATTTTGCATTACTTTCTTATTAATTCCTATTGAGATGGGGCAAAGTGAGAAGTGATAGTTACAAATGCAAATGGTGTGTGTGAGCTGTATGCAATTTTTCCCTTTTGTTTAGAGAAGTTTATGAATAGGATAATTACAGATTTTGTGCTAATTGTAATAATAGATGATGCTTTATTTTAATATTATTTGAATAGTGCATGTTATGTAATGGGACTTATAATAACAATCATAATAAGAAAAAAATTCTCACAAAGTACCTTACAGTCTTAAAGCGTGTTGTAGACCTACCTGTGCAATGTTCGTAGATGATTTTGTCAAAATACCTCAGAAAGTCAAATGGTAGTAAATGACGAGCACTTCTGTAAAAGATGAACTTTTAAGATTCTGAATATTTGAAGCAATTTCCTAAAGCAAGTTGAAAACCAAATCTGTCATTTCTCAAAGTATTCCTATAAAATTTCTCAATTCTTGATTTGGAATTCAGTGAGCACTCACAACTGGCTGTGGTAGCTTGAGTGGCAGTTGCAAAGAGACCAGAACTTGATTTTTCATGTAACCTTATGAGACTACTTCATTTTTTTGGGGGGGGGGGGGGAGGAGTGCTGCAGTACTTGTCCCCAAATTTTTAGTGCATGTTTGCCAGAAAACAGCAAATTTCCTACCCCCCAGCCCTCCTGTCTCACCTATGATTATTCATGTTTGTAAAAGGATGTTAAAGAGTTCAGTTTCAGCATCAAAGATGCAATGATCTCTAGTTTGAATGATGTTCCTTCCCACCTGTGAAGTTTGATAGCAAACATATGGGAGGGATGTTACCAAGGTTTTATCATAAAAACACACATCCACTTTGCAGACATATACTTACCCCTTGCTACATCATATTTGCATAAATTCACTCCAAAGGAAGGACACTTTATGAATGGTAACAAACAACAGGGCTAAAAATAAGACATCATGAAGGCAGGGCCATTTTCATAGGGCATACTTGTGTTATCTCAAAAGGCACCAAGGCCAAACAGAAGATTTCGTATTATCTGGTATGTGTTTGGTTGTATTTTGTTAGGAAGGGCATGAAGGCCAAGTTGGCCTTGAAAAGTATGACAATCTTCTTCGCCCCTCCCCACTTTTGGAGGCCATTGCCAAAAATGTGAATGCCATCATGACCTCTGTGGCCTTCATTTATTTCCTGCCCTGATATGACCAGTGCTTAGGAATTCAACATAACTTAAAATAGAACATAAAGCCTACATGTACTGCAGAAGTACATTCACTACCAAAAGGTTGTTGATGAGGCAATGCTAGACAAAAAAAGAGGGCAGCATTATGTTTCCTTTGTAATGAATCTGTTGAGGCTTATTTTGTACTTCTAGGGTATGCTATCTCTTTACAGTGTTTGATTTTCTGTAAGCTTATTTTGTACATGAATCCCAAGATATCATTTTGACATACACTTTGGTCGTAATACAAATGTTATCTAGATGTCATGTGCAAACCTATGCTTGTGTTGCTGAGCTATCCAAGACTTGCTGCTTGTAAATTCATTCTACCAGTTACCAGAGGGGGCTCTCAGTCTGAACCATGAATCTTTATACACCATACAGGGAATACTTGCAGTATTCTGTTAAAAATGTTACATTATTCAGTTGAAATATGGAGAAAATTGAGTTCTGTAGACTCATAAAATCTATTTTGCTCCTACTTACCCTCCCCTATTGTAGATGTACTTGTAAACTTTTTTGTTTCTTAAAACATTGGTTTTCACCATAGTATTAGATGAATGATATGGAGAAGCATTGGTTGTATGTAAACATCAGATTGTTTAAAAAAAAAAAAACATTAGCTTGAGGAATTTAACTTGCTCAGCCAAGATTCTGTCACTTAAATTGCTCCTTGAGTTAAATTGCAGTCTCTTCCTCTGTCTATGTCTATTTACTTGACTTGAAAATGAACCTAAAAGTGGACTTTGATCAAACCCTTATCTGAATTTTACAACTTTTGTGACAAATTTAACCTCTGTATCAATCATTTGCTGATCTGGCATTGGCTCCAAGTCCTAAAATAGTTGACAGGATAATTTCAAATGTTTCAGGGGCGACATTAGAATGTACATGACAATACAGGTGTTTCACAGACGTTACGTGATTGTGCATCTCTTTGGTTTTGAAGGGCAAGCATACATTGTACAATTGTACATCAGTTTGGTTCATGTGATTTATAAGTTATGTCATGTTACCTGCGGTTACAGTTGACATCTTAGTATATTTTCAGAGAAAATCATGAAAGTTGTGTGTTAAGTTAGATTTGACAACTTCATAATTGACAATTCAACAACATTTCTGTTGGGTTTTCCATAGACTTGAGGATGAGACATTTATGCCATCAAAGCCTGTTAGAGTGTCCATTTGTTAGGTTACAATTGATCAATATTTGAATCACATTTTATCATTGCTGTCATTTGTCATCCACATCTTACACTTCTGTTGTACACATTTTAGAATAGTACCTGAACCAGACTGACATATTTACACTACCCCAATCCCTTGTCAGTGAAGGATCAGATCAAAAGCATTCACCGTGTTAATCAACTCATTTGTGCCCTTGTTTTCATCCCTGTATGTCACTTATTGCATGGCATGTGTAGGTTTAGACTTGACCTTCATACTCTGAAAAGATTTACCATCATGTATGAATTATGAACAAGAACTATATTTAAGTTTGCACTTGTTACTAAATTCTTGTAAATTTTCTCTGCAAGTCAATTAGTTCTCTTAAGGGAGGGGGATATCATGGTAAAGGGAGTGGTTAGTTCTTACAGAAGGAGATATGTTTTACAAGCAGTCATTTTTTTCAAAATCAGGAAGACCTGTAGGTTATAATGGACAATGTGCCATAAACTTCATTGAAATAAGGTCGTATCAATTCATCCTTTCAGCTTATTTTCAAGTTTGCGCTTATTTTCAAGTTTGCGCTTATTTTCAAGTTTGCATAAATTCAGCTACCATAGTGAAGGGAGTATCAAATTGTAATGTGGGAAGTAGTACCTCGGCGAGCAGTACATTTTGAAGGTGTTAACTCCCAACACTTGAACAGTGGGGATGGGGTACTCTCTGATGCAAATGCTTGTGAGAACATATACTTGACATGTTATTTATTTGTTGCTGATCTTTGACCTTAGTACCTATGAGTCTTTGTCAAGAAGTGTAGCCAGAGAAGTGTTTGGGGGGAAGGGGCTCTCCCATTTGGGGGAGCATGAAATGTGGAGTCACCAAATACTTATATATTTTTTTTTCAGTCTTGGATGCTCCAGTGGGTGGAGGCAGTGGGCTCAACCCTACCCCCCTCCCCTTCTCATCTTTGCCACTGTCTTTGTCCTTCTTGCCCCTTTTCTTCACCTGGTAGACTGTTGGTTTTTTTTTTCTAAAATATCCTTACATTTTTCATGGTTGCTGCAATAGATTGTGTAGAGGTCTGTTTTGTAGCCATCTGGAGCACTTGACAGAATCATGATATCTACAGGAAGCTGCTGGCTCTTTACTGTATATGTTGGAATTTGTGTCACTGTGTTTAATTGCAAAATGTATGTGTCTGAATGAATTATGTGGTATATAGCACCCAGTTATAAATGCCCTGTATATATCCTGGGTTAAGAGTTAGGGAAGAGTAATCTTTGCCACCTACATAATAATCCATCTGGGAGGTAAATAATGATACATCCCAGTAATTGTGGGATAAAGTGCTTCATCAGGTACTTCTTTTTAGTTACTTGTGATGGAACCCATGTTAGTTCATGCCATAAATTAAGACCTCCAATGCGATAACCTACATAATAAATCATCCACTGCTACCAGTAAAGTGTTTATCTGGGAAAACTGAAGGGGGAGCAAACATTCCAGGAGACTGTTGGTAGACTGTTCCTATAGTAAAGTTGTCATCTATTTATAACAAATCTAAGTTGAGACATCCTTCCAAAGCAGTCAAAGGACTGCAGAAAATCTCACCCTACAGCTACAGTTAATAGCACTCAGTTATTCTCCCTCACCTCATGTCAACAGTTTGGCTCAGTCTGTGTGTGCAAATTAGATGTCTTCTTTAGAAATTCTCACCATGCCAGCTATTATTATTTTTGAATTTTTGGTATGAGGCTGTTTATTTTCTGTCTCACTTCATTTAAACTGATGCAGTTAACATCTTACCTCAGGAAAAAAGATGTCTCCATGGACACTAGAAGATAATCATAGGTTTATTCTGCAAGGAATTACTTGGTATGAACAGGCACATAGCCAGAAATTTGCCAAGGAGGGGGCAAAGCCTGTAGGCAAATTATCTAAGCGTAGTACCACCGTAGGTTGGCGCGAAGGGTACAAGAAAATTTGGGCCGAAAATGCCTCCCAGATCGCTGGAAATGGCACTTCCCAGGCCTTGTAAGTTGCATCTAAACATTTTTTATTTTGAGTTACTGGCAATATCATAAAATCATTAAAAAATGCAAAAATATGCTGAAGGAGGGGGAACCCCCCCCCCCGGCTATGTGCCTGGGTATGAAATTGCAGAGGAAATTTGACTCAGCAGAATTCACATCAAACTCAGAATGTGGCATCAAGTACTCTACTACCATCTCAGTTACCCAAACCTTCCACGGGACTCTGCGGAGTCACCATGTATGGGGATTCTCGCTCGCCCCTTATAACCTCCTATTTTAGGGGATTCCTCTGGTTATGTGCTCTTTGCGGCTTACAGTACATGGGCGTCCATACAAATTTATGATATTGCCTACAGTGTCGTGTCCAAATTTTTACACGTTAGAGATGACAAATACTAAATTTTAATAAAAAATTATGATAATCTGCAGCAGCTTTCCGTAGCCTGCAAAGGAGCCTGAATCTCATTAAAGGATGAAAATTCTAGTCAGTGTACCTGAATTATGTTTGTCATTTTTATTGAGGAGTGACTTGACAACATGAAATTTCAAATTTTGGAAAGTTTAGATCCAACTAATAAGGTATGAAAAGTAGGGTTGTTACCAAAAGACAATTTCAGCAGAAAATGTCAATGTGTAATTTTGCTCCCAATATCATTGTATCGATGGTTTTTGAAAATGCTTAAAAGATATCATGAAAACCCATGCACTTAACATCTTCACAAACTTCATGAGTTGGTGTCACGTAACATTTTTAATTTATCACTCACATAGAAATTAGCGAAAATAGCAAAAAATATTCTAGCAAACCTGCAAGATTGCATGGCACATTTGCTGACCCATGGAATAGCACGTAAAATACACGTACAATTGCTGCATTGTATGTAATGAAATATCAACTACAGTGGATACTGTTCTTCGTGACACACCTTTCAAAAGGGCTACCTGCACACATGTGAAAACATCTATACGGTGGGTTTGATTAACATTTTTTTGCAACATGTTGAAAACTTTCTGAGACATAAAAAGCAGAAGCCTGTGTGACAGCCTGTGCAGCCTCTATGGCTACATGGTTTAGCATTAAAAGTAACGAACTGAATTCAAAACTTTTGTACACTAAGCAAGTAACATGTGCTCTACATCCGGGATACATTCTATCAACCAGTGAGAGAGGGTATTCTCAACCATTGTCCGCATTTTGCGAGTTGCAAGTTTTTGTGATGACTGTTTTTCCGTGGACAGCTTTGGGGTTTAGGCATGCCTTTTATGTACCATTTAACTGAGAGCAAAGTGGGCCATGCCTAGGGAGAGCTTACAGTTATACCGGTTTGTATGGAAAAAAATACATTGCGATAGAATTGAGTTGTGCTCGATATGCTGAGCAGTGAGAATTATGGAAGTGACGAAGTTTGCTTTTGATGTTTACGAAGGCAACCATGGGATGGGTTGTGTGCACTGTGCTTCAGTTTGCCATGCTGACATACATACTGAAGATCCTGTACTGAATGTCCACAAGTCAGCGTGGCATAAAGAACGCCCGAAGGGTACCGCGTAGATAAATGATGGGTGAGGTCCCACAAATTAACCAGAAACAAACAGACTTGGTTGGGTCTTGGCCCAGTTCCTTTTTTGTGGCAGGATTTGAACTGGTTGTCAGTTTAATACATGAAGGACTTAATGTGTTTCACCGCAGAACTATAGACATGAGTACATGTTAGAGATCACCTGATACTGAAGTTTGCCATAAACTGCACAGAATAAATGGGTAGGCTTTTTTCTGTGTGCTAATATTTCGGATTAACGTTTTGGTATAAAAATCTTTATAAAATTTAAAAATCGTTGCGAGGAATATATTCCGTTTGCTAAGATATTCTTAATACGATGTAATTGGAGGGTCATTCATACACACTTGTACCTGTCTGACTCTGTTCTTTTTCTTTTCCTGATCACCTGGTCACAAACGTGTGACCTATTCAAAGAGCTAATTCCTTGTGAACCTACTGTAGACTGTTTCTTATTCAATATTTCCCTTCTAATTTTAAAGTCATTGCTGTAAGGAAGGATTACCAGAGCAATATATTCTTGCTTGAGAAATATGGTAGCAACGGGCAAATTTCTTACGCTTGCTGCTATGGCAGTCTTTTGTTCACAAATTACATCAGCAACCTCTCTGCAGTGGCCATTGCCCTGTCTGGTAATTTTTGACATGGTGCCTTTGTAAACACAAATGGGATCACCAGATATTGTGATATCATTGGGGTATTGGAGGAAAAATTTTAGCGATATTGGTAACGAAAATTTCACATCTGAATGACCCCAATGGAACTTGCCATTTACTTCATGTAAAAGGGCATGACATAAAACTTGGGTTTGTTACTTTTCAGCTTTAGACTGGATCCAGTAGATTCACAAACAATTCTTTGGACAAAAAAAAAAAAAAACAGACAGGAAGAAAAACATGATTTGGAAGAATTGAGCCAGGAATACAGAAAAATAGCATTTGGATTGCTAGAGGAACTTCTGTTTTCTTCTTGTCTACATCCTTTGGACATCAAACCCAGAATCCAAGCCATTTTGGATTTTGACCTCTGTAGTATTACTTTTTCAAAAGTCCCCTCGACTCTCTGGCGAAGAGCCAAGGGGTGAAACTAAACTTTACTCCCAGAAGGAGTTCCGCTCTCCAAAGGAGCTATATCCCCAAGGGACAACAAACCTAACTGACCAACCTCTAGACCATCAGACCTCTATATCATGGGTCTGTCATGTGTAGTTGACTTGACTGTCATGTGTGGGTCTTGACTGTCTGCAGTATTCCCACAATGCAGTAGCACTGTTTGAAGGACAAATGCCAGTCTCTGTCTGTTGCCTGTATTTATAACAAGGTATACTGTAGATGGACATTGTTAAGCACTGGAATAGCTGTGTCTTTTCACGAGGAGCAAATTTCTTTAGAATTCCTATCTGTATTAATGCCAGAGGCTGAAGTTAGTGAGCCTTGGTTCCTTTTACAGCTGGGAAGCCTCCCTTCCTTCCTTCAGCCATTTTAAGGAGGATTAACTACAGAGGTATGGCCGGGAGATATTTTCTGTTCAAACAATGTCCCTACCTGGTTGAAAAGTCTGGCTGCTATAGAGAGATACACAATAAGTGAAGTAATGGGGCTATTAAGCTTGGCCCTTGATCTGAGAGGTAGTTGGATGAAAGGCTTGGCTTGCTTTGAACTGGTTAAGGTGTCATTACCCTTTAAGCACACCCTACAATGGGCAACACAACTGGAAATGCAATCATGAGGAATGCCAGAATTATGGCCTGGTACTGTACGTAAATGTTGTTATGTCCTCAATACTTGTGTTTTTCTTTCTTTCTTTTTTTTTTGGTACTTGTAAAAAAAAAGAAATTCCTTCTCATGAATACAAACAATGCTAATAATGCTTTAGATGAGAACTTGTCTTTGATGGACAGGTATGGATGTTGGAGTATACATTCCAGGAAAGGTGTAAGAAAATAAGAATAATCCTGTTTTTCTTGAAGTTTGAGCAGCCTTCCCTGATGAGATGTGCTTCCTTTCCCATGGCAAAAAATATGAGCTGAAAATGTTGCTTATCATGGTTTACTGCATGCCTAAGCATAACTGTGTTACTGGTTTGAAAACCCAGGGTGTATCTTAAATAAATTTTTAAAATTTGTTACTTTCTTTGAAATGAAAAAAAGGTTTTCATCAAATTGAAGGTTCTAGGCCACATGTTAAAGTTTGAACAGTCAATTGAACCATCAAATCCCATCTCATTTACTGTACCTCACAGAGTAGCTTTCATGATGTTTGTGAATGCTAAAATTTTCATGTCAACTCTTGATTCAGCATACTTGGGTAAATAAATTCACGTTGCATTTGCTGGATGTAAAGATTGTGGTACACTGCATAGGAGCAAGTTAGGTTTTCCTTGTAAATGTTTGTTTGAAAACCAAATTTCTGGAAGGGGATTAGGATAGGGAGAGCATATGGTAACTAATTTTAGATACAGAAAGCAAGGTTCTTAAAAGTCAGAATTTTGTGAGTAAAAGTTGGTGTGGTCGAGTATGAGACACACCTCATTTCTCTAGAGGAGAGGAGACAGCTAGGCAAATTGATTAGAAAAACAGATAGCACAAATCAGCAACTTAATGATAATGATGGGCATCTAAATGTTTCCTTTCTGGGTAATTTGTCAAAATGTTACTGAACCAAGCAGGATTGGTTGTGTTGTCAATTACCTAGTAATGCACTTTCAGAAGAATAGTATGTGTGTGTATGTGTGTGTGTATGTGTGTGTATGTGTGTTTGTGACACTTTGCTCGTTAACACGATATCTCAAGAAGGGAAACTCTGACAGTTCTCAAACTTGGTACATAGATGCCCCATATTGAGAGGAAGAACCCTATTCTTTTTGGTGGGGGTCAAAGGTCATCTGGGGTCACCAGGGGTCAAACTCCGAAAACCTTGTTAACACGATATCTCGAGGTAGAAAGCTTGGATAAATTTCATACGTAGTATGTGGATGCGTTATGGTAAGAGGAAGAACCCTATCGTTTTTGATGGAGGTCAAAGGTCATCTGGGGTCACCGGGGGTCGAATGCTGAAAACCTTGTTAACACGATATCTCAAGTTAGGAAGCTTGGATAAATTTCATATTAGTATGTAGATGCATTATGGTAAGAGGAAGAACCCTATCGTTCGTGGTGGAGGTCAAAGGTCATCTGGGGTCACCGGACGTCAAACTCTGAAAACCTTGTTAACACGATATCTCAAGTTAGGAAGCTTGGATAAATTTCGTACTTAGTATGTAGATGTGCTATGGTAAGAGAAAGAACCCTATCATTTTTGGTGGAGGTCAAAGGTCATCTGGGGTCACCAGGGGTCGAATGCTGAAAACCTTATCAACATGATATCTCAAGTTAGGAAGCTTGGATAAATTTCATACTTAGTATGTGGATGTGTTATGGTAAGAGGAAGAACCCTATCATTTTTGATGGAGGTCAAAGGTCATCTGGGGTCACCAGGGGTCGAATGCTGAAAACCTTATCAACATGATATCTCAAGTTAGGAAGCTTGGATAAGTTTCATACTTAGTATGTGGATGTGTTATGGTAAGAGGAAGAACCCTATCGTTTTTATGGAGGTCAAAGGTCATCTGGGGTCACCGGGGGTCGAATGCTGAAAACCTTGTTAACATGATATCTCAAGGTAGGAAGCTTGGATAAATTTCATACTTAGTATGTAGATGTGTTATGGTAAGAGGAAGAACTCTATCGTTTTTGGTGGCGGTCAAAGGTCATGTAGGGTCACCGGAGGTCAAACTCTGAAAATCTTGTTAACACGATATCTCAAGATAGGAAGCTTGGATAAATTTGATACTTAGTATGTAGATGTGTTATGGTAAGAGGAAGAACCCTATCGTTTTTTATGGAGGTCAAAGGTCATCTGGGGTCACCGGGGGTCAAATGCTGAAAACCTTGTTAACACGATATCTCAAGTTAGGAAGCTTGGATAAATTTCATACTTAGTATGTAGATGTGTTATCGTAAGAGGAAGAACCCTATCATTTTTGATGGCAGTCAAATGTCATGCGGGGTCACCGGAGGTCAAACTCTGAAAACCATGTTGACACGATATCTCAAGATAGGAAGCTTGGATAGATTTCATAGGTAGTATGTGGATGTGTTATGGTGGGAAGATGAATGCTATCATGTTTGGTGGAGGTCAAAGGTCATGTAGGGTCACCAGGGGTCAAACACTGAAAATGTTTTTAACACGATATCTCAAGATAAGAAGCTTGAATAAATTTCATACTTAGTATGTACATGCATTATGGTAAGAAGAAGAATTCTATCGTTTTTGATGGATGTCAAAGGTATCTGGGGTCAAAAAGCAAAATTTTAAGAATTCCCAAGATCGTCTCATGGGTTCACCAGAAGGCAAAAAGCAAATTTTCCCAAGAATTCCCAAGATCATCATCTTGAGTCATCAGATGTCAAAATGCAAAATTTCCCAGGAATTCCCAAGATCAAATATGAACCTAAAATTGTTTTTCCAACATGTTAAGATAGCAGCACTTGACCAGTGACTGAAAGATATGGGACATGGCATTATTTGGAATAGAACATATATCATCGAAACCTCAATGCATTTTTGCATTCTGGTTGATTCCTTGCCGAAGGCCGAAGGAATCTATGCGATGGTGATGTCGTGTGTGTGTGTGTATGTATGTGTGTATGTGACAGTTTGGCTTGTAAACACGATATCTCAAGAAGGGTAACTCCGATGGATCTCATACTTGGCAGGTAGATTTCGGATATTGAGTAGATGATCCCTATTGTTTTTGGTGGAGGTCAAAGGTCATTTGGCGCCACAAGAGGTCAAAAGGTCAAAACCTTGTAAACACGATATCTCAAGAAGGGTAACTGTGAATGATCTCATACTTGGCAGGTAAGTTGCCCATAATGAGTAGATGATCCCTATTCATTTTGGTGGAGGTGAAAGGTCATTTGGTTCACAAGGGGTCAAATAGTAAATATGCTGGAAATTGCTTGTAAACACGATATCTCCAGAAGGATAAATGTGAGGGATCTCATACTTACCATGTGGATTGCCCATATTGAGTAGATGATCCCTATTGTTTTTGGTGGAGGTCAAAGGTCATTTGGGGTCACCAGAGGTAAAAAGGTCAAAACCTTATAAACACTATATCTCAATGAGGGTAACAGTGAGGGATCTCATACTTAACATGAGGATTGCCTGTAATGAGTAGATGATCCTTACAGTTTTTGGTGGAGGTCATAGGTCATTTGGGGTCACCAGAGGTCAAAAGGTCAAAACCTTGTAAACAGGATATTTCAAGAAGGGTATCTGTGAGTGATCTCATACTTAGCATGTGGATTGCCCATATTGAGTAGATGATCCCTATTGTTTTTGGTGAAGGTCAAAGATCATTTGGGTTCACCAGAGGTAAAAAGGTCAAAACCTTGTAAACACGATATTTCAAGAAGGGTAACTGTGAGTGATCTCATACTTAGCATGTGGATTGCCCATATTGAGTAGATGATCGCTATTGTTTTTGGTAGAGGTCAAAGGTCATTTGGGGCCACCAGAGGTAAAAAGGTCAAAAAACTTGTAAACATGATATCTCAAGAAGGGTAACTGTGAGGGATCACATACTTACCTTGTGTATTGACCATATTGAGAAGATGATAAGTATTATTTTTCGTGCAGGTCAAAGGTCATTTGAGGTCACAAAAGGTCAAAACCTAGTAAACATCATATTTTAAAGGAGGGTAACTATGAGGGATCTCATTCTTAGCCAGTGGATTGTTTACATTTAGCATGTAGGTCATTTTGGGTCACAAGATTTGAAAGCTTTTGACCTTATTAACATGATATCTTAAGTAGGATAACTATGAGGGATCACATGCTTGTCATGTGGGTGATTCATGTTTGTTACAAAATATCCATATGGCAAGGAATCACTAAGCCTTTTGGCTTTCTGGTTTCCTTTTCAGCTCATATCAGGGAATCTGGTGTGAGCTTGTATCAGTGAGGGGCATCTACCTATGTGTCCGTGTCCATCTATCTGTCTACAGTTGCATTTAGCTCCCTGATCTTAAAGTTGGTCACAATTATCTTGGCATGGGTGGATCAGGGAGCTGCCACTCTAACAGCTCCCTGGGTGGATTACAAACTGTAGCCCTGGTTTCAGATCAAAGATTATCTTGGGAGTGGGACCCTTCTCACAGTTTTCCCTAAGGCCCACCTATTTTTGTAAGTCCTTGATTAATATTTTGCAATACTTAGCCCACCACTTCCATAAAACCTGCACTGGAAGGGAGTTTACATCTCCTAGCCTGGTGGTTAGGTGAAGTTAAAGGTCAGCTGATATGATTGGTATTTCAACCATGCCTCATTCATCTGAATAAAGCTTGTGTAGAGAGCTTGCCCTGTTTGTGAGGCAAAAGTGTTTACAGTGGAGAGATTGTTTTATGTTCAACCTGCAATAGCTTCCAGGGAATTTGTGCATTCTAAGATGCTTGAAGTGGTGCAGCTATGTCACTGGTTTTGATGTATTGCTGAGATCTTTAATGCTGTACAGTATGTGGGGCAAAGTTTCGTCTTTTTAGAATTATCTCTATGACCATTTGTTTCTACACATTTGTCGAATTGAAAAATCTAGTGTGAGCTTGTTCTACACCTTTTTGTACGGTAGTTTCAAATTGCTTGGAGCCTTCTTCCCCTTACCCTGGTACCCCCCCCCCCACTTTGTCAGTCAGATAACTTTTAAGCAGGGTAAGAATCTTACTGTGCATAGCAATGCTTTACATGCAGGTTTCTAGGATTCTGCACACCCCAGTACTACCAGTCTCTTGCCCTCTGTGGGCTGGGGGTTGTAGAATATGCCCACGGTATTCCCTACCTGTCGTAAGAGGCGACACCTCCTACTTTGTCAGTCAGATAACTTTTAAGCAGGATAAGAACATTGCTGTGCATAGCAATGCTTTACATGCAGGTTTCTAGGATTCTGCACTCCCCAGTACTGCCAGTCTCTTGCCCCCTGTTGGCTGGGGTTGTGGAATATGCCCACGGTATTCCCAGCCTGTAGTAAGAGATGACTAAAGGGGAGGACTTGCACTATATTTGAACAATATATGAAACCGAACTTGAACCGTATTTATCTAGTTGACACTATATAACACATTCGTGTTGGTGTGTCGTTAAATCTCATCTAACTGACCCACACTACTCTGATCTTTCCCAAAGCCCAGAAAACAGTGACTTGTTGCTCTGAACTTGAACTTTAACTCTATAATTACTCTGAATGCTGTCCTCATTAGTACCTGTGCATCCTCCCAAGCTGGCTATCTACTTGAATGTCTGGGAATGCTTTGAATTTTGGTTTCGATGATAAGAGAAACCTATTCATTCATGATGGCATGTGTGTGTATGTGCATATGTGTGTATATGTGTTTGTGACACTGCTCGTTAACACGATATCTCAAAAGAGAAACTCTGACAGTTCTCAAACTTGGTAGATAGATGCCCCATATTGAAAGAAAGAATCCTGTTGTTTTTGGTAGGGGTCAAAGGCCACCTGGGGTCACTGGGAGTCAAACTCTGAAAACCTTGTTAACACGATATCTCAAAGTAGAAAGCTTGGATGAAGTTCATGCTTTGTATGCAGATGTGTTATGGTAAGAGGAAGAACCCTATCATTTTTGGTGGAGGTGTAAGGTCATCTGGGGTCAACGGGGGGTCAAACCCTGAAAACTTCTTTAACACGATATTTCAGGAGGGCAGAGCGGTTCTCAAATGTGGTACGTAGATGCTCCATATTAAGAGGAAGAACCCTATTGTTTTTGGTGGGGGTCAAATGTCACCTGGGGTCACCGGGGGTCAAACTTTGAAAACCTTGTTAATACAGTATCTTGAGGTAGGAAGATTGGGTAAGTTTCATACTTTGTATGTAGATGCCTTAATATAGAAAGAGGAAGAATCTTGTCATTTTTGGTTGAGGTCAAATGTCATTTGGGGTCACTGGGGGTTAAACTCTGAAAACTTGTTAACCCGGTATCTCCACGTAGGAAGCTTGGATAGATTTTATACATAGTATGTGGATGCATTATGGTAAGAAGATGAATCCTATTTTTTGGTTGAGGTCAAAGGTCATTTGGGGTCACTGGGGTCAACGTTTGAAAACCTTGTCAACACGATATCTGCAGGTAGGAAGCTTGCATAGATTTCATACTTGGTAAATTGATGTGTTATAGTGAGAAGATGTACCCCATTGTTTTTGGTGGAGTTGAAAGGTCATCTAGGGTCACTGGGGGTCAAACACTGAAAACCTTGTTAACACTATCTCAAGGGAGAAAGCTTGGATAGATTTTATAGGTAGTATGTGGATGCATTGTGGTGAAAAGATGAACCCAGTCATTTTTGGTGAAGGTCAAAGGTCATCTGGGGTCAGTGGGGGTCAAACACTGAAAACCTTGTTAACACGTATCTCCAGGTAGGAATTGGATAGGTTTCATACTTACTATGTGGATGTGTTATGGTGAAAAGATGGACCCAATTATTTTTTGTGGAGGTCAAAGGTCATATGGGGTCACCAGAGGTCAAAAAGCAAAATTTCCCAAGAATTCCCAAGATTGTCACCTGGAGTCACCAGAGGTCAAACCGCAAATTTCCCAAGAATTCCCAGGATTAAATAGGAACTTAAAACTGTATTTTTCCAACACGTAAGATAGCATTTTACCAGTGACTGAAAGGTACGGGACATGATGGCATTATTTGGAATAGAACGTATATCATCGAAACCTCAATGCATTTTGTGCATTCTTGTTTTTGCATATAGATTGCTATGCATAAGGAAGTGAATTGAAAGTCACTCCTACTTACCTCCTACTTTGTAATTTACTCATTGACTCAACAGCTATGTCTGACAAAGATACAGACTACCTTTCGGTGAAATTTTTCAGGAAAAAAGTGATTTTGTATAAACTAGTGAATATGATTACATATTACTTTTTAATGATTGGTGAAGCAAGCTGTTCCTTTGTATTTTCCAGTTCCAGTATCTCAGAAATCTGTAAACTTTTCAGGCAGTCTGTTCCATATCATACTAGAGTTGAAATGTTTGTGTTTAGTTCCATTTGTAAATGTGTGTACATATGTATACATGTATATGCCATGAAACAATAAAGCTTAGCAAGAACATTCCTTCAATGGTATGTATTACATTTAAGTTCAAATGTGAATTTGTGCATGTAAGGTACAGTTGGAACCCCCAGAAGGTAAGGGTTTTTGATCAAAACCCTCTTTGACATTCTGTAATGGTTTTCAATAACCATTGGTGTTTTCAAATAAACTTTCACCCACTGTTCCCAGCAGCATTGGCATATGTTTAGGTCTATTTCGCTCCTCTTTAATTACCTCTGGCAAAAATGCAGAAGGAATGGTTAGGCTCTAGGACGCCCTCTGTAGGTAGGGGAACCCACCATGCTATTAGTTTTTGCCAGATGCATTATTGCAGCAATAATGGTATACATATGTAAATAGGAGGTAAGTATTGGAGCTCATAGACTCCCAAACCAGTGGAGTTTTGGAGAATGTATGACAGTTATTATTACTACTACATGTGACAGGATTTAAATATGTCAGCTCTTTTATGGAACAGTAGGTTAATTAGTACTTCTGCACCCAAATATGTGAATGAACAGCTTCTTGGCTGCATTTGAATATCTTACATTTATATCTTCGGTAACCTTCAGTAATTTTCAAAGTTTCCTTGTCCTTTAGTGTATTTGTGTATTTCTCAGATAATTATGATTTTCACCTGTCTCACATCTGGGATGATTCTAATATATCAAAGAAAACCTATTGTGAAGGCCATTCTTATATAGTCTATAAAGTGAGTCAGGGATGATTCAGAGGTTTGAAGGATAATGCTACCTATCAGGGAATAGCATACTTGTCAAATCGAGCAATAGTTTTTGCAAAGCAGACTCTGTTTGCTCAGTTCCTAAACCACCCGTCTGGGATATGACTGATCAAAGAATACTGCACAGCCTGTTATGTGGGCATTGCACATGCCAGCATAAACTTGGTGCACTGGTGCATCTAAAATTGTTGGGGTTATTCAAGTAAAAAACAGCTACACTTTTTTCCATTTGGGTAGCAGTTTGGCAGCTTGTGTAGTACACAGCAGGATGTGATCTGATACTGAATATTTGATAGATGATTGTGTAGAGTGGATTCATCTGTGTTGTGTATGCAGGTAGTTGCTATTTGACAACTCCCTGGTCTTTGCCTGAGGATGGAGTTGGCTTGGTGATGTGAGTGTACTGCCTGGCATACTAGATTTCCTGGATCAAATTTCTGTGGAACCCCTTTGAAATTTTTGGGGACTAATATTTACTCGTTCAGCATTGCTGTTCACAGTGATGCTGAGGGGTTTAAATTGGTGAATTTTAATTGGGTATCTGATTGTTTTCAGATTTCAGGAAGTTGTCTGACTCAGGTTGTTGTCCGATTCAGGAAGTTGTACTCTTTGCTCAGTTCATCTGTTGAGCAGTGGTGCAGAGCAAGGAACCTCCACTCCGCCCAACTGCTGGGAAAGTGGCTAAAGACTGGAGATACACTCATATCCGTCGGATGTGGATGTTAAATGGCGGTCCTGGGAGCAGGATTGGGAGCGATTAGTACACGCCTACCTTGTTAACCTCTTAGTGAGAAAAGGCGAGTCTTGTCGTTTTTCATCCAGGCTCACTTTGTCATACGGTCCTCGATGAGCCAATTGGCTTCCTGACCCTCAGACGTTACAAACTTAAACTATGTATTTTCCTGATACTGTACAAATATAGGTATTCTGTCACCCTGCTACTGTGTAACTTGTCAGTTGCAGCTCAGTTGATAAAGTTTGTAAGATAGATAAGTATATTTTGTAAGGAAATACGCAGATATTCTTAGTGAAGGTCTTATTGGGTATTCCATTTCAGGTGAGAATAGAATATGAAAATTTTCATAACAGGTGTGATCTCAAAGGAATGTTTTCTTAACTTATCATAAATATTCTGACCTAAATTTTGTCTGTCACAGCTGGCCTCATTGCATAAAAAGCCCAGGTTTGATTTTCTCGAAACTTGGTACGATTTGATGTTGGGTCCTCATATGTAGGAGCCTTTGCTAGTACCATGTAAAATCTGATCTAAATATACCATCCCTTCATTCAACATTGACTTCCATTCGTGAATACATCCACACTGAAGATAAGACTGAGATCATTTATCCTCGAATTGAGCAAATGTAGGTCAAAAGATGTGCTTGAAAGTTCACACAATCAAGGTGACCTGATATTTTAAAGATTGTATTGTATGTGGCGGATTCATCTTTGATGTCTATACATTTTCCTGATACTGTACAAGCATAGGTATTCATTCACCCTGCTGCTGTGTAATCTGTGTGATCACCTGTTGAAGATAAACAGAAAGAGAACGAAGCTTCACTTTCATGCAACCACACAATTATAAGATCAAGTGAGAATATCATTAAAACAATTGTCTTTACGATTTACAGACCTGTTGCATGCTACCTTGGTAGTTGTCAGTACTGTAGCAAACAGTACCCTGACACCCAGTCACACTTTCATGTCTTAGACTTGATAAGTCTGCAACAGACCTTTTATGTTCATTACCTAAGTTTGCCCCACATGTTATACATCCATATTTAAGAGAATTCTATTCTCATCCTGGTCATAGGCAAAATTGGTGCCAGACAGGTTTTAGTGTTTGTTTGTCTGTAAATGTTATGTAGCATGCAACTGCCTGGAGTATTTACCTAACATTCCTTCTGATTCCGTAAGTAAAACGTGTAGCTAGCAGAGACTGGCGTGTTAACTTTTTTCTAAGCAGAGCAACATGGAAACCCCCTATGGACACACAATCTACAAAGCAGCTGTTATTTGCAACATTCAAACATTTCTTGGGTTGAGAAAGAGAGATAGAGAGAGGGGAGTTTCATTATTGTAATTACCTTACTGTCTCACCTCCCTAGGGGTGACATTCTCTGCATTGTGATGGGGACATTGATCATATCCTAGGGGAAACAGTTTTCTCCAACATTCTCTGACCAAGAGCTGTTTCGATTGAGTCCACCCATGGGGAAAAAACTCCTGACAAATTCATCCTCTTTGGCCTGTGAGAAAGTTCGGGTGACCTTAGTGCTTTAATTGAAGAATATGTTGTAATATATAACATACAATCTTATTCCATGATCTGTCTGGCTATTTTTTTCCATTGGATTCTGTGTTTCTCTTTAGAAACGAAACTTGACCTAGCCACGAGTCTTCCTCACTGTCAGATAGCAGCATGGGCAGGAAACTATGCATGTTTTAACCCTTAGGGGCAACATTATAATTAATGTCACATTCTTTTGTATGTGTTTTAAAGAAAAATTGTGACTTTTCACCCAGCAATAGACCTCCATATCCACAGGTATGGATCATGGATATACTGGCAGATTTTAGGAACATTTGTCATTGAACTTGAAAATCATCTGGGACAACTTGGCAAGGAGTAGTGTGCAGTTGTTTACCATTTGTATTGCTAGAACCTCAGGGTAGTGTGGAATGTGAAATGTACCATGTTTTTGATCATAACATAGTAATTCTTAATTTGCCAAAGGAGCTAAAATGTTAATGGTGTCTCTCGCAAAAAAAAGTGGTGTCGCCAGAAAGAATGACAGGTGTCAGTCATTTAGTAATGAAGACAGAATGGAGATTGTATTATATTTTAGCTTGCATTTATTTTTTAACATTGTGCCTTCTTCCTGGATTCTCTGCATGAAACTGAGGAGCCTGCTCAGAGGATTGAACTTCCCTTATAATAGGACCTCATAGCTCTGCTCTGGCATGTAATTATATACTGCCCTCACTGGGTATACTGCCCTCACTGAGTGTCCGTCCATTAGGTGGATACATTGATCTCAGGACAGGCACAGATTTTAGGTCCAGTACAAGTTGTGAATGTTATTTTTGATGGCATAAACCACTGTATGTTTGGTCAATTAGAGTCAAAATTTTATTTCCTAGATTTGTCTTCCAGTTCCCTACACCGGATCAGGCTTAAGAAAATACTCAGTGATTCACTTCCCAGTTATAACTTGGACTCAACAAAAGATTTTTAAGCATGGCATCATGAATAGAATTGCAATTCCTACTGTGCTACTGCAATACCGTTTGAGTGCCCCCAAAGGAATGTTGAAAAAACTGGCGGCAAAAAGTAGCCAAAATAGCAAAACAACAAACTTCCACATCTTTATGAAGCAAGGCTAACTTATAGGCAAGTCATGACATGTTAAACATCAGTGATCACTAAATAATGACAGGACATGGCCTTTAGTTTTCAAATCAAATTGCGATTTTGGAATTGAATCACAATCAGTTCTGTGAGTCAGTTTCTAGGATTGCCAGATGGTTATTGCAGGGGTATACATACGTATAAATAGGAGGTAAGTATCTGAGCTCATAGACTCCCAAACCAGGGAGTTTTGGTGATTATGATGGTGGCCCATCGTACATAATTCCAAAATTGTACAAATCAACAGAGTGCTTATATTTTTCTAGAATACTTTCTTCATGCCTTTTTTGGTGTAAAGTTTGTATTTATCCATTTCATTGTGTACATCACCATACCTCAGGTAAACTACTAAACCATCATGTATTTTCCTATCCGCAGGTAATGGAAGGGTGCGGGCCTCTGCAAACCAAACGACAAAAGAGGGCTAGTAGAGGGCAATCTGGAGGTTCTAGGAAGAACAGGTTCAGGTCACATCCTTCATCACCATCAGTTGATCTTGTGAAACTTTTGAAGGATGTCCGTAAAAAGTTGAAAGAATGGGATCGGATTTGGCAGACCTTGCCTTACAATGTTTGTGACGATGAAAATGTGGCAGCTGATGTTTCTGATAGTGATCATTGTTGGAATGGCAACTCAATTGGCCCGTAAGTATTTCCTGTGTTGATGGACTCCTGTAGAATCAAGTTAATTTTGTGTCTCTTTTACAGTAATTATTTGGAAAAATTTCATTTTTGGCTGCATTCCCATAATTTCATTCCTCTCTGCACAGTGTTGTTACACTTTCTTTTCCCAGTGCCAGGAGTATTATCTACACAAGTAAGTTGTCCTACATGTGAGCGGTGTATCAGCAATTGGAATCCAGGGGTAACAGCACTTGGGAATTTCACTGGAAATCTTGGGAATTTATGATTTGGCTTGGGAATTAGACAGAGTAGCCTTAGAATATGGGGAATTACATGAAATCTACATGGAATATTTTAGGAATTTGGGCCATTTCCAGACATTTTGCTCTGCAAAATACAAAACTATGCATTTGTTGGACTCTGGCAGACAGCTATGGACTACAGTTTAATGAATTTATTACCTTGAGTCCTTGTTAAACAAGAACTCTGTAGACAACTTGGGTACTGTCACATTATTAGTGTGCAGCCACTTGCCCTGTCACATTATTAGTGTGCAGAAACTTGCCCTGCCGCTTACACTGTTAATATTATTTATGAGCCTTGTATGGTTCAGTGGTACAGTACACTGGCATGGAGTTGTACTTTGAAGTTGGAATGCATCACACACTCACACATGTATAAACTTGTGTAATGCATTTTAATCCATAGGCGAAGGAAGCTGTTTGAGACTGAGGGGCTGAATATTGTTCGGACGGCTGTCCTGGGGGAGGGGTCTAAAGGGAGGGGGGAATTTCCAGATATTTAGGGTCCTTAGATGCAAATTGGTGCAACATATTGGGCAAATTTTAAGGAAAGTTGCTGCCAATTTCTGACATTTTCTACACAGGAAACAAATAAAGGGTTTTCGTCCTTGATTGGGGAGGCAGAAGAGTACTTCTGCCCCATCACATTTTTGACTGGGGGCTTTAGCCTCCCCCACCCCCTGCTTCCCTATGGCCTATGTTTTTCTCAGCATAAACAATGGAGTAGGGAAAACAAGCCAGTGAGCCACAACTGGAAAAAAGGCTGTGGTCGTCTCGACTTGAACCAATTGGTTGGAAACTGGGATGTTAAACCTCATCTAACCTAACCTATGTTTTTCTCCCTCCTGCTTTGTGTGCTACAACTAAGCATGTTTGTTATAATATTCCTACTGCTGTACACCAGTCAGTGTAAGCTGGCATCTGCATTCTTTGTCATACCAGCGACATGCTACAAGCATCACCTTGGTCATACCATGGTGCAGGCTGTTCCTTCAGATTGTTATTACAGTTGTTTTGTGACCACCAAAAAGTGAGTGCTGAAGTGTACAGTTCCAAAAAATGGACCAAAAAATGTCTTCTCTGTCTTGTTTTATCTTTACACAATAATTCACATGGAGGTGGACCCTTGACAACAGAATGTATCTTTAACTGAATACCTTTACTGAATGTAAAGGCCTAGAGTGACATGCAAAGCAAATGCTGCTCCAGCTTTTCAGTTCCAACAAGGAATGCAACAAATATTTTCTTTTTTTTTAATTATACCCATACATTTCTGTTTGGTGCTCTTCATTAGTTTTGCACTCTGGATTCAGGAATGTGAGATTTTTACATTCTGGTTAACTTGCTTATAACAAGAAGTGTTGCCCTGATATAACTCCCAGGTTTGTATCAATTTGTAATAGAATTGGTCATTGTTTAGTTACTTGCAGAGAGCCAGGTGAGACTTAAGTGCAATTTATCTCTTAAAGTTCTGTTTAGAAGAAGACAGTACCTTTAAAGTTTTGTTGGCATCGCCCAGAGATGTTATGTGAGCATATTGTCATGAACACAAGTGTATTGTAGGTCTACCGTATTCCAAAAATCTGATAGTACTGTAATTGTAAATCTATTTTTACAAGTAATGAGTACAGGCAACTATATCATAAAGTGAGTAGGAGTATGAACTTTACTACAAGTCTACCACCAGATTCTTACTTCTTTCTTTTGATGATTAAAAATGCACACTCATCACCCCAACTACATTTTTGGTTAAGGGTAAACCAAAATTTTCAATTGGTGACTGCTCTTTGATTGACATCATAGTCAGAAAATTCAAAAGATGCAGAGTAGCTCACATTTCACAACAGAGAGTGTTCTGATTACACATGAAGGCCTTGTATATGCTCACCAGGATATGTCCTTGAGCAGTAAACTAGGTTTGTGTCTGAACAATGAGGAGCTTAAGACAGTTTTGGGGGGTGCTAGAAGTAACTAAGTTGGAAGAATTAGAACTGTCTGGCGTGAGGAAATTTCCCCTTTAAATATATTCCCTTAAAACTTCCTGGAAACAGCTTTTATCACAGCGTTTTCCACATCATGGGCATTTCAGGCTTTCATGCTCTGGTTACAATGTCAATAAAATGTACATTCTGATCTAGATCGGGTTTCAAAAGTTTAAAATGTGGTGGTAGTTATAAAAGTCTTCAAAGAAGTCATTGTCAGTTCATCAGAAAGGGGATGTTTGTACTATCAGAGACAGGAACAGAGGAGAGTAGCTGTAAAAAATCATAATATGGTAAAAAGGAAAAATTACAAAAATGTGCTGTGTTCTTGTACTATAATCTTTTCTGGTTTTATTTGATAGATATCCTCATGAAATGGTTGGACATGGTGTTGCCAGTCAGTCCCAAAACCCTGAGTTATCAGTCAATCTGTCTAAACCAAGTTATGCTGTCCGCAGAGAAATTGCCCAGCTGAGAACCATTACACATCAAGTCAACAATGCTGTGAATGGAAGAGCTGCTGATTATCTTGACACTGGTAAGCTGAACTAAAGCAGAAAGATGACGCATCATGAAGTTTTGTGATTCAGATAAGCTTTTTTGATTCCTTGCCGAAGGCAGGCAAGGAATCTATGCGATGGTGATGTCGTGTGTATGTGTGTGTGTGTGTGTGTATGTGACGGCTTTGCTTGTTTACACGATATCTCAAGAAGGGAAAGTTGGACAGTTCTGAAACTTGGTACATAGATGGCCCATATTAAGAGGAAGAACCCTATCATTTTTGGTGGAGGTCAAAGGTCATCTAGGCCACTGGGGGTCAAAAACTGAAAACCTTGTTTACACGATATCTCAAGTTAGAAAGCTTGGATAGATTTCATGCTTGGCATGTAGATGCGTTGTGGTGAAAGGAAGAACCCTATCGTTTTTGGTGGAGGTCAAAGGTCATCTGGGGTCACCGGGGGTCAAAATCTGAAAACCTTGTTTACACGATATCTCAAGTTAGAAAGCTTGAATAGATTTCATGCTTGGTATGTAGATGCGTTGTGGTGAGAGGAAGAACCCTATCGTTTTTGGTGGAGGTCAAAGGTCATCTGGGGTCACCGGGGGTCAAAATCTGAAAACCTTGTTTACATGATATCTCAAGTTAGAAAGCTTGGATAGTTTTCATGCTTGGTATGTGGATGCGTTGTGGTGAGAGGAAGAACCCTATCGTTTTTGGTGGAGGTCAAAGGTCACCGGGGGTCAAAATCTGAAAACCTTGTTTACACGATATCTCAAGTTAGAAAGCTTGGATAGATTTCATGCTTGGTATGTAGATGTATTGTGGTGAGAGGAAGAACCCTATCGTTTTTGGTGGAGTTCAAAGGTCATGTGGGGTCACCGGGGGTCGAAATCTGAAAACCTTGTTAACACGATATCTCAAGTTAGAAAGCTTGGATAGATTTCATGCTTGGTATGTAGATGTGTTGTGGTGAGAGGAAGAACCCTATCGTTTTTGGTGGAGGTCAAAGGTCATCTGGGGTCACTGGGGGCCAAAATCTGAAAACCTTGTTTACAGGATATCCCACGGTAGGAAGCTTGGATATATTTCATGCTTGGTATGTAGATGCATTTTGGTGAGAGGAAGAACTGTATTGTTTTTGGTGGAGGTCAAAGGTCATCTGGGGTCACCAGGGGTCAAACTCTGAAAACCTTGTTTACACGGTATCTCAAGGTAGGAAGCTTGGATAGATTTCATACTAAGTATGTGGATGTGTTATAGTAAGAGGAAGAAGCCTATTGTTTTGGGTGGAGGTCAAAGGTCATCTGGGGTCACCGGGGGTCAAAGTCTGAAAACCTTGTTTACACGATATCTCAAGGTGGGAAGCTTGGATAGTTTTCATACTTAGTTTGTGGATGTGTTATGGTGAGAGGAAGAACCCTATCATTTTTGGTGGAGGTCAGAGGTCATCTGGGGTCACTGGGGGTCAAAGTCTGAAAACCTTGTGTGCACGATATCTCAAGGTAGGAAGCTTTGGTAGATCTCATGCTTAGTATGTGGATGTGTTATGGTTAGAGAAAGATACCTATTGTTTTTGTTGGAGGTCAAAGGTTATCTGGGGTCACCAGGGGTCAAACCCTGAAAACCTTATACGATATCTCAAGGTAGGAATCTTGGATAGATTTCATACTAAGTATGTTCATGTGTTATGGTGCGAGGAAAAACCCTATTGGTTTTCATGGAGGTCACAAGCCATTTGAGGTCATCAGAGGTCAAAACTGAAACTTTGTAAACATGTCATTACAAGGGCGGAAGCACAGACAAATCCCTTCTTTTTTATTTTTTTGGTTATTCAAGTTTTAGTTCAAAGGTCATGTGACATGAGCTGACATGAGAAGAGGTCAAATTGTGACCACATCATAAAAAATGATGTAGTAGAGAAGTATAAATTTGATGGATTAACCTCAGTGTAGCAAAGCACCCTCCTTTCGGCAAGGAATCACTAAGCCTTTTGGCTTTCTGGTTTGCTAGACACAATGGAAATACCCCCTTGACATTGTTACATTTCACTGTGGAGAGTTTTTATCCTCATTGAGCTGGGGTAGGGGTAGGTGGGTAGGATAGGCATCAAGAGAATAGGTATATTCCTTATGTATATAGAAAATATGTATATAAAAAAATCTGTATGTATATGAATATACACACAACCTTGGTATTGCAATCATCACAGATTTGTTTGTTTCTGGTGTGCTGTGGGATAAGGATACAAGATATCTGCACTTGGAGAGCATGGTGGCCTATTGGTTAAGAATTTGGACTTGGTGGTCCAAGGATTGCTGGTTCGACTTCTACCTGGGTCATTATGTTGAGTCCTTGGGCAAGATGCTTTATCTCCATTGCCTCTCTCCACCCAGGGATTAAATGGGTACCTGTGAGGTAAATTGTCATCAGAGGTCGTTAGAGCAGCTGCTGCACAGGAGGGATTGTCTCGGGGACGATGTATTGTTGAGCATGGGTAATATTGTGTTGTGCGTTTGATTAGGATTGCCCAGATACTGGCGCATTAAAAATGCAAATATTATTATTATATTAATCACTTTATTTAAATTTTTTTCAGAGTATACCAGTGCATCAGGAAGCGGAGAAGGAAGCAGCTCAGGTGAACAACCAAGTGAATTTCCTCCAGTTGTGGATCCCAAGTACAGACCAACTGTCACTCCTACTGATAATGGTGGCGCTGTAACTGTGACTTCGTGGACATGTGTTCTGGCATTTTTATTAGCAGCAATAGTATTAAGGTGGTAGGTGTCTGCAAAGGGTATTGATGGTGACAACAGGGAACATTTAAGATAAGTAATTTACATCCATTTGACACAGTGGCACACTCTTAATAATGTAATATCATGAGGACTGATAGAGTAAGAATAATGACCTTTGAATAAACCATGTGTCAGTCTGTGTGAAGAACAGAAGTACAGAGAAATCATTCTCATGTGTTTCTTTGCAAAGAGAAAGAGAGAGAAGTGGTTATCTTACAAGGGAGAAGTGGTTATCTTACAAGGGGTGTGCATAGTTCAAATCATGCTTACCATTAAGACTGTCTACAATAATGTAAAGATAATTAGGGGAGTGTGGGGTTTATAATATATGCATCAACAAATCTTAAGTGGAATATACTTAATTTATATTTGTATCATGTATTGTCTGACTCAGTAAGTATAGACCATGTTAAGCAAAGTTCTCTCACTATCAAAAGAAAAGGTGAAATATTATGAAATCCAAGTTCAGAATAATGTATTTAGATGTTTTATCTTTTTACGCTGTCACAAGTTTTAACGTAAACACTGCCAAGATGATTTACATAATATAATGTATAAACCAAACCTCAAACCTTCCTTAGAAATGGGACATCCTTTTATCATTTACAATTTTACTAGGGAAGAGTAACATATCCTCAGATGCCTTCCTTTCCCCCCCCCCCCCCATTTTATGCATCTGTCATTACAAAAACAAAGGAAGTGGTTTGGGGGGGGTTGGGGGAATGTGTCAAAACCTCGTATTAAATTTGTATTGGCATTCAACACAGTCCCGCTTTCATGTTTTATGGCATTGAGAATGGTGGCATATACATAATGTGTAAGGTATAACAGATGTCTGAAAGAGCTTGGATTCATTCAAATAGTCTATGGCATAAACTGAAAATTGTACAAATATCTCTTATTTAAACATAATATTTGTGTTTTAATCCTGTTTTACGTCTTAATACAGAATGATTATTAGTTTTGGAAAAGACAGAATCCTTTTCCTCATTATAGTGGTCATGACAGCAAGTAAGAAAAGACTCCTACATTTAATACTAATAGTATCAAAAGAACAAAAAGAATGGTTATTTAGGTTTGCTCTTACATGAATGAGATCAATTTGCATATATTTTGTAGATGGAGAGAACCAGCCCGCAGTCAAAATTTGGCATATTATATGTATTGAAAATGTTTATCAAAAGCATTAACATAGCCAGGCCATTAGAGATATTCTTCTGTTTGTGTTGTACAATACAGTACTTCCTTTGTGTGAGTGATATCCTCTTCTCCATAGCAAAAAAAAAAAGAATTACAGGATAAAATACAATAGGTATATCTTGTTTCATAGCAAATATATGTCATCCTTTACAATGTACACTTTGTATATTGTGTAGTGGATTCGGCCATGTTTTATTGTTGTTTTTGATCCATAGTTCATCAGTGAATGATGACAAAATGGAAACTAAGTCTTACGTAAATGGTTTTGTATTTAATGGGAAAGTAATTTTTGTAACATTGCTTGGAACTAAATCTTTCTTGGTGTAGAAAGTTGCCAGATATAGAAGTACTGTTTTCAAACGTTTTATTTTATTTTTTGTTTTATTTTTTATTTAAAATTTTCTAAGAAAATAGGTTGTCTTGTGGAAGCTACCTTGCTTGTAAATGTGTGTTCCACTTGTGATACTTCATAGAAAGTTTTGTAACGGTACTTTTTTAGCCATCTGTAAAATTTGTAACAGGCTGTCATGACTTTCCTATTTCTGCCTGGTACAAAGTGAGGGGAACTACAAATTTCTAGCACTAATAATACTGGGAGAGGGTAGCTGGGAAGGGATCAGTTGCAGGAATGTTTAAACATTTTGTCTATTTAGAGCTTAAATAGTGGATTTTTTATAAATGTTGTTATCTATTTAATTGTGTGAGGCAAATTGTCTTAAAGTACCCTAGCAGTGAAACTTCTATGCATTCTGGCATTTTCATGACATGCATCATCTCATCTTTTGACAGTAAATTTTTTTTTTTTTTGGTGCTTCATTATGGTTAGGTAATGATCCGACTGCTGACTTCTCTTCTGTTAGGAAGGTGTTTGTGTTTCAAATGTTGCTCTCCTTAAAAAAGGAAGATTCAGTGCAAAACAAACATGAAGACTAATTCCTATGCTTGATCAAAGTGTCACTTAGATAGTTGAAACATTCTGTGATCAGTTTTCGTTTGCATCAGGACATGCCATCTTGTCAGTATATAATTGTTGGTAAATATACTCATCAATGGGAAAATATTGAACTTCATTCGTTTTAATCATGAATAACATGTTCTGTGCTGTGTGTAATATTTATAGACAAATCATGGTTCACATTGACATAATTGTGGGTACACATTGTCACATACATTTGGTTTCTTTAGGGTTTTAACTCTACATCACTGGCCTTTTCATAAAAAGATTTTATGCTATATGTTATTCTGCAACTGACCATGTTTACAAATTTCATAAAGGTTATCAACACATTTGATGTTCCCAGATGAGGACTGAGTGCATAAAAGTTTCCTTATGCTGGTATGATTCGAGATCTGCTTGTCATGTACAAGTAGTTATTCTTCAGTACTGAAGAATGCAGGTATTAATGCTTTGTTTAATTGTTACAAGGAAATGGTGTTTGACCCAAGCTGGGATATGTCTGGCTCATCTTGTGGGCTGGGTTACGGATATTCTTTTGCAATAGAGGTGGAAGCCATCTGTGGTGAGGGTGGGGGACTGGGCGTGTTCTCGGAGCTGTTTGGAACTAATGTGGCCGGGGGAGGGGCTGCTTTGGCTGTGGGCCTGATAACCAAATTACATGCTTTCCTTTGTAATTTACGATACAGAATAATACTGACATTGTTAATAATCAAGTCCTTGTATTTCTGGGTTACCGTCAAGTACTGCTGGCCAATCCTTGAACCACGCATCAAGGATATGAGATTTCCCATGGCTGCATCAAGCTACTTTGCTTCATCATTATAGCCTTGTTACCTTCAATGGAAAGTTAAGGAAGCAAAAATCTCAATGTATTTTAGGAATGTCATCTTTAGAAAGCATCCTGTACCCATTCAGAGTCATCATGATGATTAATGCAATAACTGGTGCAGTTTATTCTTGAATGGAAATTTTACTGTGAAGTGTGTTTTTATCATTTAAGTTCTTTGCTGTGTTTTTGAAGAGACACAAGATGTAAGAGGTGTCTTTTTGATGCAAAAGGGAATCAGTCATTTTTTAAATGCACTCAGTGGTGAATAAAAATGGATTCCCTAATTCACATTATTCATGGATATCACTATTTAAGACAGTACTCTCCTCTTAGAAGCAGCTTTATCTTAATTATTCTGCTGTGCCAAGGGATCTGTTAAAGTCACAGCAAGAGGTCAGGATGTGATGCCATCTCATTGTGAAACATTTTCTTTTAAGAAGTGTAATGTTTGCAAGACATAAAACCACATGTACCAACGGCATGAGATACAATAATCTCTGCTTGAGGTTAATACCAGTCATATCTTACTCATCTCATATTTTACTATATCATGCTAAGAAAAAAAAAATGCTCATTTGTATCAGAGTTGTGAATTAACATTTAATACTGTTAGAGTATTACAATATGTGTTATAAGGTGTATGAAATTCTTGGGATAATTTCAAGCAAATTTATAATGGGGAAATTTTGTTTTTAAACGTAAGGCACTGTGAAAAGGTTTATCTAACGAAGATGTGTTGTGTTTTAATTCGTACTTCATTTTAATGTAAGTTTTAGTTTTAATTCCTTAATAATTGTATTAGGGAGATCACTGCCTAGCCCTTCCATAGATTTTGGACTTAGAAAAAAAGAAAAAAATGTTTAGGTGTAATGTATGGAATACAGTGAAAGGTCATGTTAAGTCATAGTGCCCACCAGGGGATGTAGAAGTATCTCCTTCAGGAAGCACAACCCTTAAGGGGGAGCAGTGTTTGGTTTTCACCCTCTTTCATCTAGCCATAGGGACTTATAGTTAAAAGTATGTGTGATGACTTAGTACTGTATTGAATAATTGCTGGACACTGCTAAGAAATGGTGAAGTGTCACATTTTTATTTTGTTGAGGTTAATAAAGCATTAGGGACAGTGTTGGCAAAGGAGGGAGGGGATATTATGGTGTGGGGTTTAAAAAGTACTGCCTAAGGTTAAAGGGAGCTTATGTAGTTGTTACATGGCTATGGTATGGGTTTCAGGGGTGGGGAAGAATTGTGTGAGGGGGAATTGAGAAGGGATAATAAGTTAAATATGAGGAAGTGATAGTAGAACTTGTTCCAACAGGTAATAAATGTGAAATTTTATGTACTACTAGTTTCCGTGTTGTGCAGAATTTGTGTGCATTTGTGTAAATAAGAAAACAGTTTGTAGTTCAGGAATTCCTGTGTTGTACCAAAGTACTCCAAAAGGTTTGTAAGAAGACATGTAATTAATTCTGTCTTAATCTTTGTACAAACATTTTTCTTCCTTTTCATATTATTAAGTAAGCTTTTATGGTTATAACATTTACTATAAAAAAAATATTTGTTTTTAAAATGAAGTATTTGCTTCCTATATTTCGTCACAGAATTCTTTTGTTTTTTGGTAATGCAACCCCCCTAATGGCAGAACTGTGTAATTCACAATCAATTGTCAGTTATGCAGCTCTGCTTTCTGTTTTTGTTTCCTTTTTGGACATTTTTTCCAAGTAACTGGATGACAAATAGTCTTAAAAAATATCTTGTAAAATGAAATGCAAGCAACATGAAAGCAGATCTCATTGACATTCTTGTCTACTATTGGTTCTAGAGGAAATGTCTCTTTGTGTATAGATGCTGCAGACAGTTATAATAATCCAAAGAAAAAAAAAGACAAGGGGAAAATAAAAGTCACTTTGTTTGTCATATTTTTTAGAGTTTTTGCTTCTTATGCTTTGATTCTGTGTTCTTTAATGAATACTAAACAAATAACATAAAGTTAAATCTTTGTTAAGTGGCTTCATGTTTTGTCTTAGTCAGGGTCACTCTGCCGCTGGGGAACATGTTAACTTTTGGTCTATTCACTTGTCCCTTGATGTCAGGGAGCAAAACACAGAAACTTGTCAACCAAACAAGAATGCAAAAATTCATTGAGGTTTCAATGATATGTTCCAATGATATGTTCCAGTCATAATAGTGCCATGATATTCCCAATTCTTTAATTTAGTAAGTGGCCAAATGCTAGATTAACTTGCTTGAAAAATTCAGCTTTATATTTATTTTTGTTGATCTTGGGATTTCTTGGCAAATTTTGCCCTTTGACCTCTACTGACCCCAGATGAGGATCTTGGGAATTCTTGAAAAATTTCGTTTTTTGACCTATGGTGACCCCTGGTGACCTTTGAATTCCACTATAAAGCAGTAGGTTTCTCTCCACTGCCATAGGGCATCCACCTACCAAGTATCAATCTATCCAAGCTTCCTACCTCAAGGTATAATGTTAACAAAATTTTCAGAGTCTGATTACTTGTGACCCCAGATGACCTTTGACCTCCACCAAAAACAATAGTTATTCCTCTCACTATAACGCATCTACATACTAAGTAGGAAATTTATCCAAGCTTCATAAACTTGAGATATCGTGTTAACAAGGTTTTTATAATTTGACCCTGGTGACCCCAAATGACCTTTGACCTCCACCAAAACAATAGAGTTCTTCCTCTTACCACAATGAACCTACACACTAACTTTGAAATCTATCAAAGCTTCCTACCTTGAAATAGTGTTTTCAGAGTATGACCCCTGGTGTTACCCCAGATGACCTTTAAACCCCACCTAAAACAATAGGGTTCATCCTCTCATTATGAGGCATCCATATACCAAAGTATGAAAACTGCCTGAGTTTTCCCTTCTTGAGATGCCCTGTTAACGAGCTTTGTGTCACAAGCACAACATATGCATACACCCACACACACATATACAAACACCGTCATGATGGCAAAGGTTTCTCTTTTCATCGAAACCAAAAACCATGGTGGCCAATCAGGGATTAGAATGCTCACCTTTCATGAATATTTAAAAAGGATGTGAATAATAAGCCAATGAAAAACTTCAATGGAAGAAATGCTTCTCCTGAACCAAAACAACGTGCTTCTTCTGTAAAATCCTCTTCTTACAGTGATTTCAAGCACTTGAATGGAAGATTACATTTACTTCATGCCTTTATACTGAAAGCTTATTGCCCACAATTTCATGGGTAAACATTGAAAATGTTGTAGATAAGTATGAAACTGCCAAAGCTTGACATCACTATTCATTGCAAAAGAATCTTCTACGATGTTGACCTCATTGTTTGCTTCTAGTGACCAGTAGCAATACTTACAAATTTATATGTCTGATCATTCCCAAAGCTCTACCTTCACTGAGAGTGTAAATCAGTGTAATAAGCTCCCTAATGTTGAGGGATAAGTGAAAAGACCAAAAGTAACCCACGTTCCCTCACGGCAGTGTGGCCCTGACTAGTACTGCCCATTAATTTACAATGCCTCATTTTCTCACATACTGCTTCTAGGTACAGACTAAGTGTTGACTGTTTGTGCAAATTGCTACAGTGTACCATCTATCAATTAATTCATTTTCAACCTGCTTCATTTATGTATGGCTCATTAACATATAAAGAATAGGGATAATGAATTTTCGTTTGGAACAGCCTTCAACCTGAACAAGCACACATGACACAGTACAGCACAACCTCTGTGCGTAAACAATTTAATTTGCATTGTACTTTGACCTTCATGCATACTGTTCACTCCTCGTAACTTATAAACTGTTCACACATTAAATCGTACTTCTATCCAAGAAAGTCATAACATCACTGGTTAAAGAGTACATTCAAGCTCAATCCAGTCAACCCTTTTAGTAAGAAAGACCCTTGTTAGTCCTCGATATAAGTAAGGTTCATTGATTTCATAGGTGTTCGACGTGGGGAGCTTGGAGGGGGTCTTGCCCATACAGACAGAAAATTTTGTACTTCTTTCCAAAAGTATGCAATTTTGGGGCAAACATTCATCAAAAAAATGTGTGAAAAAAGCTGCAGCCCTCCAACTGGAAGAAATCCTGTATGTTTATGGTTGATTTCATGAAACAGATGGTATCGTTCTACCTAAGTAACAAAGCACTAGCATTACAGGGGAAAAAAAAATCACAGAATGAATACAGACATTCAATCATAAAAGGGAAGTAGCAATGGGATCTGCAAACACTGTTGTAAGTAACATACTCCCAGTATTTACTGTGATTGTTGAGATTGTTTCTACATACCAAAGGCAAATATCTGACTTCTGTAGGAGACTGAAGGATGCAGATGTTGAGCATTACACAGACAGACCTTCCTTAATGTTGATACCGTTCGATTCATATGTCTTGATGAAGATTCATGTATCACAAAACCTAAATCTAACTAGCTACATTCTTATAAAAGGAATATCTGATTGAATAATTGTAAAAAAGTAAAGTTAATTTAAAGAAACAGAAAATTCTTATAAGTGACTGAGCTTTATAAAACTTTATTCCTGTCAGTCATTGACAAAAATATTTACCTACAACTGACACCACTTTTCCTGTAGTACTTGCTCAATACTTCCTACTTCCTGACTTTTTGAAAATTTGATTGCAAACATAATGATTAAACGTGTAAAGATAGCATAATAACTCTGGGAGGCACTTCCCAAAAGAATGAAATAATGAAGTGTTTAGTTCTTTCACAGTTAATTATGCTTCAGGCCACTAACCATTCAACTTCTTATGACTGTTTGACAAAGAATGGCCAGCAGCTTCTTCAAGATACTGCACAAAAGATTCATTGTAAACAGAAGAGTAATATTTGTACAGGTGGTATTTTTTTCTAACTATATATATTACATCATTAGTACAAATACTAACTTTACATCATTCACAATAGTATATATTATGACGAAAAATTTACTACATATAATATAAACTAAATTTTTCCATCATAACAGCAGTGTTCGCGCTAAGGCGCGGGATCGCATGAATCCCGCTTTTGTCTTTCGAATCCCGCACAAAAATAAATCTTATGCAGGAAAATCCTGCACACTTTTCTGCAGCTGAGATCGTAACTACAATTATAATACACACATTAAATTGCAATATTATCTTTACCAAGTAATAACCCCCTCCTTGATTTTGAAAATCCCTCCCAAGAAAATTTCTAGAGAGGGAATTCCCTCCCAGGTTCAATTCCTTAGCGCGAACACTGCATGTTAGTATAAGTACCTATTATCAATAGTCCTTACAGGTGGGTAACAATAGCAGTAGTGCAATTATTGAGCTGGTAGATGCTTATGCTACAGTATTCAAATCACATTTCTTCTCCAGAAATAACAATGGATACAAACATTGATGCATTTTTTGGCTTGTAAAGCCTGAAGTCGTACACAATGAATGAGCCCTATGCAACATTATACATTCTACTTTGAAAAATCCCCAACTAAACTGATGGCAGAGTATTTTCCTTGGCAAGTCCTGGTAAAAGAATTTAGTAGAAGGCTACAACTTCGTATCCCAGTCCAGCCTTTCATAGATATTTTCTTTGGACTTGAGTCAAGTCATTTGAGTAACAGTCATGTGAGCTGTGCCTTGTTTTCTTCAACATCAAGCAAGATATGCACATGTTAGATGTCAAATGCACTTTCTTACATTCTATACTGAGTCATAATCACCCTGACTATATCTCTATCAGTTTTTCAAAGTTGATTGTACAATCTCTGCTTGAAATAACCAAAGATTTAAGAAATTCAAAGTTCAACACACGTTTCCAACTTCGGTTATGAGTGAATGTTACCCAGAGAAGTATGATGTCACTTCAATGCTAACAAACCCTACTGTGCAGTAAGACCTAGCTTTGCACAGGATATCAATTCCTCAAAGCCAGGAATCAGATGACATGACCATGAACAAGAATGTGGATTTAAACTTTGATAAATGATGGAATAGCAACAAATTTGAAAGTAGTGTACCAGGCTTTGCTGTACACTGTACACAAACCATATTATTGAGATAAGACAACAGAGCATACTCTTTCCAGTATATTGCCTGTCCCTGTAGAGGTAGGAATACAAACTATGACTGAGCACTGATAAGACAAATGAATGGTAATCATGTACAATGAACTTGACAGTGAGGTACTGGAAAACAATTCAACCCCTTCACAGATGGCTAGGAACCAAGGTTAGTATGATGTATGCTCAACAATGATTCTACTGCAGTCATAAGCTGATTCTGACCAAATACGTCTTTCACCCAGCTAATTCAAAGGTCTTCATGTGACATCAGTGAATTTTCGAATGCCATACTGGCCATCCCGGATCATGTACAGAAAGGGTGTTAACACTACACACACACACATCCATGCGCACCTCCATTGCCTTACCGGGTCTTAGGAAAGGACCAGGTAGGGAACTCCCCATTAGCAAAGCTGCCTGCGAACTAGGTGAGTAGACATACGTGCTTGAGGGCGGGCCGAGCTCCAAGGCAGGCACGTGCAGTCACATGTGCCTTGTCATCATAGTGGCCGAATTTTCCGGCAGCTACGCCAGTTTCGAGCCATGGGTGAGCAACGAAAGATGTGCGAACCGCAAGCTCTCGCCAGCTGGCACAGTGCCCGCTAAGGACACATTGGTGAGCTCACCCATGCCCATATCATTCTGTACACAGCACGGACTCACCCATATGCACCTCCAGTGCCTTACCAGGTCTTAAGGGAAGGACCCGGTAGGGAATGCATGGGAATTCCCCATCAGCAAAGCTGCCTGCAAACTAGGCTAGTAGACGTACATGCATGAAGCAGGGCTGCCAGACTTCCGGCAATAGCCGGAATTCCAGTTTTCATCCGATTTTCAGAATGGCTCCGGCCCCACACATTGCTTCCGTCCCCGATTGGAAGTAAAGCCAAAGCCAATGTGCCGGCCCGGGCGGGACTTTCCCCGATGTAAAAATACAGAACAGACGTTCATACTATTGTATTTTGCAAGCCCTATGATGTTTGCACAAACGTGTAATATAAGTAATAAAAGTGACTGGTCAAATAAGGCTAGATAAGCAGTTACCCAGCTAAGTGTGTGTCATAACGGCACTGTACTGTATTTACGCACAAGTTTAGTTTTTGCTCATCATACATGCACAGGTGTTGCGCATTGCACAGGCTAGGGCAATGTACGTTAGTGCAAACATACGGCAGCCTAACAGGGCCGCAGTGTGTGTAATGACTGTGTGCCAGTGCTAGCGCAATGACAAATTGTCCTTATCAACTTTAAAGTTGTTAATATATTACATGTACGCTACACGAGACTAGTAGTGCGATCGTAATCATTCGAAATGGATGTGGAAAGAAAGTAATTGACGTAGGAGTCAAGAATACAGTAGATTTAGGACTTCTTAGAAGTGGCTGGAAAACGAAGATTACCCAGGAGTTTATCTCTCTGAATATGTACGGAAAATAGATGTCACAGGAATAGCATAGGCCTAGCGTTAGGCCTTAGGCTTACGTTTATCCTAACGATTACAGGTAATAGAAACAGACAGAACATAGCAAGTATTAGCTAGGAGCTAAATTTGACTCTTCCTAAGTGTTCATACAGTATTTGTTTGTGTGTGTTGGTCCTTTCATCCTTTTGAAACTTCCTCCATAGCTTCAAGGCCTAGGGCATAGGCTAGGCTTACAGGCTAGGCCTATGTTACTAACCCATCAACTGAGTTAAAGGATAGAAACCCTCATTTGTTCACCTTAAAAAAAACTCAAAAATATTGCAGGGATTTCCTTAAAAATTTGCACAATAGTTGCACTAAATTGCATCTGAGGACCCTCAAATTTTCAAAATTTTCCCAAAGGGGAGGGGGACACACCCTCCCCTTAGACCCCTCCCCCAGGTTGGTGGTCGATAAATTTTTCAGGCCCTGGAGGCAAACCCTGCTGGCAACCCTGATGAAGGCAGACTGCACTCCAAGGCAGGTATGTGCAGCCATGCGTGACTTGTCAATGCAGTGGCCGAATTTTCCAGCAGCCACGCCAGTTTCGAGCCACGCGTGAGCAACGAAAGATGTGCGAGCTGCAAGCTCTCGCAGTCTGGCCCAGTACCTGCTAAGGACATGTCGGTGAGCTCACACACACACACACAAAGAGTTAGACCCCAAGCACAACTGTGATACAATGAACCCTGACTGTCAAATGTCCAGCCAATGGAGATGTGCAGCAAAATGCAAATCCTCTATAGAGGTTCTTCACTGACATCACAAATACATGTGACAACAATAAAATCAGTTACATTGGATGTCAAACTTATTATAAGCAACATGTTCCCTGTGTACAAAAGTATTGGTCAAAGCTTAAAATGTTACGTCCCTCCTTTTCAAAGAATGTTTTCTTGATGATGGCAAAAGTTTGTTATCTAGTTGTTACGGAAAATCACTGGGACTACAGTTTTATTTCCAATTTCTGACCAATTTACAACATAGAGCTACATAGTTTTCTGGAATTCTACACAAGAAGAAATATTGAACTCTGCAGTCCACATACTAGATTGTGCAGTGCTTACTACATATTCAGTGAGCCACTCTAGATACTATCATAAAGTATTTTTTCTATGTGATCATTACAAAGCATTTAATACCATCATATGAAACCTACCAAGATTTGATCCTAAACAGTTAAGTCATGAGAAGTTTCTTAGAAAAGAAGGTACAAAAAAATTTTACACTTTGATCAATGCTGTGTGAACACTGTAGTTTTTGGCAGTGCAAGTAAACCAGGACCATTGTGACATCACATGAAGAACCCCTGTACAATGTATAAGTACCTCTGTTACCACTTCTGCAGTACTCTTTGATATCTTGAACTGTAAATGATATAATTTAAACAAAGAGTCATGTCATATCTAACAACCTTTTCCTTTGTCAACCTTGAATTCTTTTTTACCATACCTATGACCAACTGTAACAGGACTTCTTGTAAATCTTGTAAAACTTATAACTTTATACCTCTCTCCAAATCCCACAGTACTCTTAATCCACATGTACTGTGCAAAATTTGAGGGTTCTTCTTAATTAGGACACAATGATCCTTAATTGGGACAAAAAATACTTAGCATCTTCTGAAGAACTAGAGAAAAAAGGTTAAAAGACATCTTAACATCTAATGAGATAAGATGAAACTAGTAATGTTTTTTTACCCCAGATAGAGAAAAAATTGATTCAGTTGTTAAATATAAGGCCTCTTCCAAATATAGTAAGTCCATAGCTGCTATGTTACAGGTTTATTTCCTTCTTGCCCTACTTATGTCGTCTCATTTTCCTTCCCATCTTTACATTTTATGCCTTGCTGGTATCCTTCACATGGCTGAGATTCCATCCATCATGTCACAACCTTCAACGCATCAATGGTTGCTCTGATGCCTTTTCCAGTTTTTCAAAATGTTTTCGTGCATTCTTGATGTTAATCAGTGTGGTCGCAGATGCTGCAGATAGATATGATGAAAGAAGTCTGATGATAATAAAATCCAAATTCATGAAATACATAGACACACACCACAAAATGGTACTCCAACAAGAAGATACATAAACTAAACTGTACTGATAAAGGGGTGTATGACACCTGTGGGTAATTTCGTACTGCTGCAAATTTCCTAAATTTATAGACTGATACCTGAAAAAGTTAAAAATACAGACTTCCTGCAATCACTATGAGCAGAAAAAAATCTGTATTTGTAACATCTGTATTCCATTTTAAAAAGTTAAAAATCTTTCTATCAGGAAAATACTATCTGTAATATATCTAGTTACTTTTAGAGGGATTTCAGTCATGTGACTTTAACCAACTAGACGCAATTTTGAAGGGCAAGATCGCGCGTCTTTTTGGTTTGAAGGGCAAAATCGCGCGTCTCTTTGGTTTTGACGGGCACACGTCCATTGTGTCACAGTAGTATCTATGGTTATGCCGTGCGTGTGAGCTGTAAATACTCTTACTGAGTGTGTGTTTTGCCCTTCAGTGCCTGGGAATACATTGCGCATGACGTCACATGAAATCCCTCTATACTCATTAGGGGTTTCCCTTAACTCTTGCTTTCACTAGCCGGCCGGACTGGTGATCCAAAATTCTGGGTAGTCCACAAGCTATTTTCACTAGCCCGCCTATTTTCATATTCAAAAAGTGAAATAAAAATTTGTTTTCTTCAATGTTTCCGTATGAAGATGCCTGTTAACATTTGATCATGTGTTTTCGTTGACTTCATTCAACTTGAGGCAATCACCTGGTGAAAGCTTTGATGCTTCTACTTCCCTGTTCAATGTGAGGAAGTTTAGGAAGCTGAACAACAATGAATACAGATGACAGGCAACACAAAGGGGAATGCGAATAGCCTTTTGAATTAGTACAGAACGCGGAGAATTTAATTCAGGGAGTTCAGAAATGTAGATTGTTGAGAAAGATGTCACACTTACAGTCTGTCACATCAGTGCGTAAGGACTGGCAGTATCCTCAATGGGAAAGTGAGTAGTAAAATACAAAACTAATCTTGACAGCTGGTATATATTTGAACTGGAACTGAGATCATTTTTTTAGTGATGAATAGGTCTGATTGTGCATTGTAACAAATAAGTTTTAACTGTGGATAGGAGGTAGTCAGATTTTTTAACTCGCCAATGGGACTAACAAGAGGAGGGTTTTCAATCCCTGCCGATGTTTTTAGTCGCAAGTGGCCAGTGGGCAAGTGTTAATTTCAAACCCTGCTCATAAATTTGAACTTACTTGAAGCATACCTTACATTAATTTCACTTTGTTAACATTGTTCAGCATGCATGTGATCATATAAACAAACAGACTACTCACATACATGAGACACCATGGGATATCAAGTACTTTGTAAGCCATAAATCATGCTGAGTTATCAGTACCAATGAAAACAACATAATCAAAGCTTTATTTTAAAACTAAAATGAAAGCTATGTGACTTTCCCATAACTTTGAAAGGCTGGGTTTAAATGGGCACATTCTAATGAGTAACCATCCAGTGCGCTAGTCAGAAAGACAATCCTAACACCCCGACTAAAATCCAAGACTGAGATCCTTCCAAGACCAAGACCCCACATTCCATTACTGACATTGTTTACCATTTCCTTGATCTGTCTTTTTTTTTAAACTAGTTAACAAAATATGCTCCTAGGGTGGTGATTCCTGATACTTTAATGCTAGTTGGAAAGGTCTTTTCTGCAGACCTAGAAGGTATTTTTAACCACAAATTTTCATGTTCCACAACACCCTATATGGTGGTGCTTTCTTTTGATCAGTGCTTCTCAAATAGGTCATTGGGGCATGTCACAAGGAATAAAAGAAACAGGGTGAAAATGAGAGAAAAGGGGTAATAGAGATGGAATGGCTCTTATTTTGACAGGTACATAACCACACTTACTGGCTAGCTGTTTTCCAAAATTGAAGAGACATAGGAATTACACAGTCCACTTATACTGCATACTACTGACAATGCCATAAAAATGTTTCTTTAAGAACTTATCTTGTTTTCCAGGAAACAGAAAATCACATTCAACAGTATTTAGTGTACTTCCAACTTTTTGCATGTCCCAAAGGCTTAACAAGATGGACAACAGAGGTAACACTTTTCTAATACATTAGCACATGACCCTCTGTTTATTTGTATGGGACTTTTTCTGAAGTCCCAACCACCAAAGCCAAACATCACTCCGGAAAAGGTTCTTCATGAAGGAGTTACGTCACCCGAGGGGGAACCACCAAAATTAACAATCTCACAACCTTCAGACCTGTCTGTCATGTGTGACCTATACTAGACTTACTAAAAAACAACAAAGCCAAAAGGCTAAGTAGGTCCTTGCCACTGAAAATATGTCTAAGTACTGTCACTTTCCAGGGTTCCAATAGACACAGTTTGATCACCAAATGCTCCTCAAGAAAAGTCCTGCTGGCTATCTTCCACCATAGGCAAAATCCTGAAACTACTTTCAAAAGTAGTTAGAACCCTGAATGGATATAGAACTTTACAAAAAACCACCAGAGAGTCTGGCAAAAGTGAAAGCAATAACTAACTTGAATAGTTTCATGAAAATGTAATCAAGACTGGACTTGAAGAGCTCAGCTAACCCCACATGACCTCTGACCTCTACCAAAAACAATAGGGTTCTTCCTCAGAATATGATAAATCCATATACTAAGTATACAAAGTGTCCATCATTTGTATCTTGTGAAATATATGGTGTTTACAAGCACTTTCCAAGGTTTTCCTAGTCCTCCTCCCTCCCTCCCCCCCCCCCCCCATGACCTCCAATGACTTCTACCGAACACAATAGCATACATGTTCTGACTATAATTGAGGCATCAACACGCAAAGTATGAAGAGTATTCATATTTCCTACCTTACGATATTGTGTTAACAAAGTTTTGGGTTTTTGACCTCTAGTGACCTTACATGACCTCTGACCTCCACAAAACACAATAGGTTCTTTCTCTCAATGTGATGAATCCCATATGAAAATTAACCATTGTTGCTATCTTGAAATTTCATGTTTGCAAGGATTTCAATTTTGACTAGTAGCCACTGTAGAGGCTCTCTTGGAGTCCTACCACACAGGCTTTCTACTATGGGCCTGCCGACAATAGTTCATAGTTTCCTTCACAGAGGTCAAAGATGCTGTGTACTTTAATGAGTTTTATTTCAGTAATCACTCCATAGGTCTATCCCTGCTTTATAGTAGTGTACTGTGTGCAGGTATAAAGGTGGTTATGCTATTAGACCATTCATGGTTACATCAATGTAGGCACTGGTTGGCATACAGCATGTACAAGAACATAATTATGCATCCATGTTAGGTTTTGGGTGTGTAAATGCTGGCAGGATTACACACACAAAGAAGAGGAATTAAAATCTACATTTTATTGTGACGACAGTGTGAGCACACCCTATTAACCATTTTTCAAACCAGTCGTGATGTCATTTCTTTGTAAACATGAATGAGCCTTTACCAGGGAGCTGTCAAGTTACACTGGCCTCTTTGACTGTCTGCTGCACTCCATAATGGTAGCAATTCTTCTACCTGTACAGTGAGTGTACCTTGAGTCGGTCAGTCACTGCATACAAAATGTAAGACAGGCACACTATGGCCAACAAACAAACATATGACAGTGAAGAAACTCCAGTCCAACATGACAACTCAAACTCTGTCAAAAATAAGCATTTACACCCATTTTTAGAAGAAATTTACCCTGCCTAACCTACATCTAGTGTTACCTAAAGGTGGCTTGAGATCTTCTTTAAATGGCCTAAAAAATTATTTTAAACAATTCTCCAAATCACGGTGAATATGTCTCCTTCCATCATCCAAGGATTTGTTTTTCTAATGGTGATATCATTCATGGAATGTATTTTGATATCACTCTCATGGGCTTTCACAATGTTTGGGTGACCGACTCAAGGTATCGTTCTTGAATCTAAGGCATCTGAAACTTGTGGTGGGAATTTCTCTGTCTCTTGAAAGTTTGCAAAGGAAATTCACTCTAACTTTCAAGATTAAAAAAAAACATGTTCATGAGAATAATGGATCAGTGAAAATTACATATTACTATCTTATGTGTATGTTTTAACTGGAAATTCCCTTAACTGACCGACTCAGGGTACCACCATCATAGTAAGTATTTGATAGTCAGCCAGCAAATCATATTGTGGCTATGTAGATACTTCAGTCAGAAATGAACTGTTTAAGGCTTGAAACATCATAGCAGTGAGTGGTACAAAAAACTGATTATGTCAGTGGTAGTGTTTTGGCCAGGTAGAAAAATACCTACCCAGGTACCTAAAACACATTAACCACCGGGTACTTGGGTACCCGACCATGATTTCATAACTTCTGGCTTTGGTGCATTGCATACCATCTTGACTCGACCCATCAGCCCCCACTTCTCTATGGCCAATAGGACCGAACACAGTTAACAAACTATCATAATGCTTTACTTTGGGCATTCCAATGGATCTTAATTTTGTCATGCAATTGTGAAAATCAGAAGAAAACATTTATTTTGACTTTGTTAAACTTAAACGTCATTAATGCAATGTGCAGTCACACATATTTTACACAAGAAAGCCCAACCTTCATGTACTACAGTTTTAGGTCCAATGTGCCCTAACTTGTATCATGAAAAAATTTAACTCCAGTTTGTTACTGCAACCTCTTTATTTACACTGCTCAAAAATTTCTTTCCTCTCTTTTAAAAAAAGACCTCACTTACATATTTTCTTCACAATTATAACAGTAAAATGTTTCCGAAATATATATCCTGGTCCAAAATCTTGCCCAAACTAACAATGTAGGTATTATACAAATGTTCTTCATTACCTGTGTGCTCAGTTCAGTGTATTGCACTGAACTGCGTGCTATGCAAGTGGCCAATAAATCACTGGGTCTAGCATAATATCCATTTTTGGAATGCTCCATTTTAAATGTGGGGCATACATAGAAAATGAGGAATACATTTTACTCCTTCCTGCCTTGTGTTTTGGCAAAAAATTTTGCATGTACTTTGGACAGCAATAAAAAGTTATGAGCAATACAAAAGTGAAACTCATTTTCATATATACATGTTTTCTACGCAAACTGAGCACAGCACTCCACTGAAGAATGTATAAAATGCTAAAGACAAAGTGAATTTTGTTTCCAAAGTTTTTCTTAACCAAAAATACAAAGTTTTAGTGTCTGACTCGAAACAAAATAACTTTTAATGAAATACTTGCATACTTACGTAAAGTTCTATACTTGTACATCTTAAATTACATCTGTAAACAACAGAAGCATGCAATCTTTTTTACGTGATAAGCATAAAACCTAATGATATATATTATCAGGCCTATTTGTGTGTAGTGTATGCCAACAAAGGTTCTGCCCAAAATGTTTTTTCACTTTCCCTTCTCTTATGTTACTTCTCTGCCTCTCCATTCCCTGCAAGCAGCATGCACATTGCATGTGAGCTGTTTTTTTTTTAGAGGATGTTACGTTCACGCATCAAGAGCGATAGTTTCGGCTCATGTAGCCTAAAGTAGTATGCTGTGTTACACAGTGGTGTAGGCTTGACGTATGGTTATAACTATGCACCATGAGAACTGCAACTGGTGTAAAGTGCAATTTCTACAAAAGCCAGGTATGGAAACATACAGAAAAAAGTTTATTTCAATTTAAGAGCGAATGGAAGGGAAATATATTTTGTAAGTTGCTATTACCATGTCATTTTGCATAGATCAGGATGTATTGGCAACTTCCTGCATAGATCAACAAGAGTGAACTGTAGAAAAGTGCTAGCCGCACAGTAATTACTCTACCTGGGAAGTAACATCGCAGCCAGGTACCAGGTGAAAACACTAGTGAGTGGATGATTTAGGCTGGCTTAAAAAAGGAATATTTCACACAGTATTTCCGTAGCAATGCTCTGCAAGATGTGGCACATGTGATACACTGTGTCAGATCAGGATGTTGGCATGTATGAAAATTAGCTACAGTCAAAACTTGTCTTTTGTATGGTTCTTTTTTGTAGGTCCTGAGACTGGGTCTCCATCTCAAGACCTTCTTTTACGGTCTCAGTCTTAACCCTCAACATTTCAGCCTCTAGCCTCAAAACCAGATGAAAGTAAGACAGATACAAGTTTTGTTTGAAACTTGGAGATTTAGAAAAAATGTCTATTTTTCCAATAGTGATATTAATCTTTGCTTTCAGCTCTTCCTGAATATTGAGAACTTGCATTCATTTCTACCTTTATGAGAAACTGATAACATGCTGACATTTATTTGCTTGATAGGGCCTAGGCTTTTGATCCATTCCATTCCATTTACATTTGTCCCTGTGTGCTGTGTACTCTTTCAGTATACCTAATATATACTCATCAGCTGGTTTCCAATTGTTATTCTCCCTGTCACAGCTCATGTGTAGGTGCTTTATCGGTTCATTTGTGCAGCAGGACTTACACAGTTTAACTCAACTCTGTTTTGAGTAGTGTCCAAGATCTACTGTGTATCAATCACTAAATATTAAAATCACTTAGAAGCAAGAATGACTTATACGTAGACAAGCAGTTGTATTTACATATTGACTCTCAGATCTGGTGCAACTTATCTCATTATTAAGAAAAATCACCATACACCAAATTTTAATGAGAGAAATAGCTGATCAATGGGATTTGAGCAACTCCCTGACTAATCCAGAAGATTCTCCAGAGATATATCAAAAAAGATTGGAAGTATTGTTTAACTTCACCTCAAAACATGTAACTGTTTACTCTGTTTGATTAAAATGTTGTTGCATCACGATGTACAGACACAGACTATTGAAACTAAGCCATAACTCAAAACCATATTCACAATTTTACCCTCAGATACCATAAATTATATCTGATGAAAACCAGTTGGATGCTACTTTTTGCATAATTCCAAGCAATACATAACCCATTTTTATGACAAATTCTACCAACCAATAAGAAACCTACCACAAAGAAAGCATGTGCTACACACAAGCTTTTTCACTTCCAAACGATCATTAAGACAAATTAATGAGCCCTTCTTTCCAGACGTCATAACAAACAGCGATTTTTTTTTTGTAACTTTTGCTTCAGATCTACAAATTACCCATAATGCAGCATCTTGCACTAACTGTTGTGACTCACATAAAATACAACAATATTGTAGAGTAAAAATAAACAAATAGAAAAGAAGCACATCAGTAAACTTACGGATCGATGGATCTGACATTATGACCATAACATATGTGTTTGATGTGAACACATCTATAAATGCTGCAAAACTGGAATTTCTAACTTCCATGCTCTGGAATGATGCTGCAAATTTACTGCAAAAAAAAAAAAAATAGATACAGCATCATACATACACATAGAAGACAGAGGAAAGGCACAATGGCACATTAGTACATAAGCAACAGAACCTGTTAATATTGCCGAACAATTAAAACCAAGGCAAGCAGCCCCTTTCAAAGAACATTCTATCCTTTCTCATACCCCACTCAGACTAGGGTACTTTTCTTGTGCAAGATAGAGGCATAACTAGACATTTGAGGAAGCTACAATTTTGACCATTTAGAAGCATACCACCTTTGTGTACAAGTAAAAGCATACTTTCACTACAAAGGTAGTCATCCTATGAAGAAAATAGGATGACTACCTTTCAAAATCTGCCAGGGTATCACATGGTCACAAGAATGAGTACAGGCAAACGGGTACAAGAATATATGCATTAAAATTCTGGACCAGAAATGAAAGGATCTATGAAATTATTTTCCAGAACGAAGGCACACAATCTCATTACTCTTACATTTAACTGTACAAATCAGTGCTGTGTCTGAGTGGATAAAGGCAGTGTTAGTTGAAGTGAAGAAGCTTAGCAACCAGGAGGTTCAGGGTTCTATCCCCAGAATGGTCAAAGTAAGGTGGGTTTTTCATCCAAGAGCAATCTACAGTTTTCCCATCTGAACTGGCTTTTCAAAAGAAACCAAATTTGATCTTAACTGTTCAGATGGTTTGCCATCCAATGTGACATTGTAATTTATAAGCCAAAGGCTTTTCCCATATTCGTGTTTGCTTAGCATCATAAAACAACTGCCCTTCAAGGTCTGAATTATTGTATTATTATAATACCATGATACTTCCATAACATCAAATTGGGCTTTAATATTTTGCATTCCTTGATGTACTTGATACAGATAGGGCTTATAATACTCCATCAGACTTTCGTATTTTGCGGGCTTCCCTACCACTTTTCTGACTTTTTACAATTTAAATAATTTGCTGATTTTTCAGGTTTTCATGACAGAAAGAACCTGGATGGTGATGAAGCTTGGGCTGGTAAACCTACTCTACTTCAGAGTCACGACTTTTGGCTGTGAGTAGAGTAGTGACTCCACTTTCCCTTGGGAATTTTCAAGACTGTCAAAAATATACCTTTTTTGTAAGTTACATGTGAGTTATTTCATAGGTTTTGATGATATGTTATAACTCAACTGGCTCTTTGATCATTTTGTCTCTTCTATCGACAGTTTCCCTTCAGTTGGCCACAATGCTTTTCCTACATTTTCAGTTAAATACCTCAGCCATTGAGAGGCCTTTAGTGTAAGCCTACTGGTGTACTAAGTACACACTGTTATGCTAGTAGGTGACATTTTATGGCTGCTGAGGTATTACCTTCCTGCCTTAGTTATGTCATTGTGAGAGTCACAACCTCTTCAGAGTCATGACTAAAAGGGCCGTGGGTACCAGACTCCAAATATGTTCGAGTCACCCAGGTCCAATAGAGACCAAGTCCATGTGACTTACCTACAACTTAACTTGAACTGTTTAATGATGTTACTAATTTTTTCAAAACGGTGGACATCTTTGTGCTGCCTTAACTGACAATGAGAAATTACCTAGAAGAAAAAGAAAGAAAAACTTTTCATTGGACTCAGATCACCCGGAAATATTAGATGGTTTTAGAAGATGCACTACTCCAGGATATGAAATCAGAGACTGTCCTCAGGTGAAAACAGAAAAAACAATCTCCATGGTAAAAGTGAAACCAGAGGGACATCCACAAAACTTGAATGAAAATATTTGTTAAGGATTCTCCTTTTTGGTATAATCAATCTATTATTTTTCCAGGGTTCACCGCTATTCAGAATGTATTGTTGATACAAAAAATATGTAAACAATGTTGTAATACTTTAAGGAAGTATAAACCAGTTAAATACAGGGAGTATTTCAACAAATTAAACCAACTCTACAAATATTACTTGGATAAGCTTTTATCATACGGATACAAAGAGATTCACAGGTTTCACCTCTTTCATCTCAGTTAAAGTACATGAAAAGGTCAGGTTTCATTTGATTACTTGATGATACAGAATGAAATCTACCAATACCAACAGACTCATACATTAATCAAAACAAAACAAGAAAATAAGAACAGAACAAAAAGAAAAGACATCACCATGACTGGTTGACAAAAGATAATTCAGTTACACATGTACTGGTGTTTATGTACTGCTTACTGTATTGTTGTAAAAATGTAACAAATGCTCCTCATAACTTTTATTTTTATTTTCTAGATACCTCATGTGAATGCACACATACCAGGACATACTCCATGCTAGACAAGACTATCCAGGCTTTCCCCTAGGTTTTAGAGAGAGTCAGGGGGTATTAGTCCATGGGGGTAACATAGTGCCAGCTTTGGTACCAACAGTGAGGGAAAACTATCAATACTTCTATAGCTGGTACAGTACAGGTGGCAATTACAGCAAATTTCTGTGAGGTGGTGGCCAAAAACTGTGAGGTGGCTGCCACACAAAAATTATGCCAGGGCAAACCCTGCTATGTGTGAATTCTGTACAGTCAATGCCCCATATGGAAATAATCAAGAAGCTTACTTTATGGTTCAGTCTTTGAGGGGTTTATGCATTCTGTAAGAAGGCAGCACAGTAAGGTACTCTGTTACTCCTCCATATCCTCCATGGACCCCCCTCCCACCCTTCCCTCCACTATTTACTACCATCTCTGACTTATAGACAAACAAATGGCAAATTCAGATCATGCACAAATATCAACTACCTGAAAACAGTCAAAAATACATAACAGATTTCAAGAACCTTCTTTATTGCCAATCTTCTGATAATCAAACACAACCAAAGTAAATGTAAAAAGTGGGAAGGATTCTTGTCCCAGATACTGTCAGGTCACGAGGGTCTTCTTGTCACTAATATTCACACTACTACATGCCACAAATTACTTACCAAAAAAGTTGCTCTTTCAAAAAGTAAGACTTCATCAGCATCTATGATATTTGCAAAATGTTTTAAGTTTGTCTCAAGCTGTTGCACATTTGGTATGAGGAGGTACACTATCGATGACCAAGCATGGTACAGTGTTTCATCCCAGATAGATGTCCTAAAGCATGTGCATTCCAAAGGTTTGGAAAGTCTTTTCAGGTCATCCTCACGCTGTCTGAAAATCTGAGAATAGTTTAGAAAGTTTAAGAGCCTATAAAGTGAAGTTGAAAGTTCATCTGATATATTTCCTCATACAATCTGGTAACGAAAATTGCATTCATGTTTGAAAATGCAACACATTAATGGATACCACACAGGAAAGAGTTAAACGCTTAACTCTGTTTGACTTCTAAAAATGCGAAATAATCAAAACAAGTTGAACGTCATCACGGATACTTGTGCAGGTCAGTTATGTGCCCTCAATTCACATAGTTGTGTTGGGGTGATACCAAGTGTCAAGTAAATAAGGTAAAAGAAGAGCAGCAGAAAAAAACCAGAAGGCCAAAAGGCTAAGTGATGCCTTGCCATGTGGATATAGTTTTCATACTGTTGTTCCAAGTTGACACAGTTTCATTGTGAACTTACTGGGTTAAATTTAGGTATCAAAAGTTAAAAATCCATGGGCAAAACTCAAACATTAACAAGGTCTTACTCAGTTTCTTGCTTTAAACTTTGGGCATAACATGCCAGATGTAAGATCCAAACATGTTTAGACTTGACAAATCATGTTTAGGTTTTCACAGATTGACCTCTGATGGCCTCAAATAACCTATGACTACCACCATTAATAATGCAGATAGCATTATTCAAAATGGGGCATTGACATGCCAAGTATGACAAGACTGTCATGTTTTCCTTTTTTAGATACCATTTTTACCAGGTTTTCACAGTTTGACTGCTCAAAAAAGCTTTGACCTTCACTAAAGACAACAGTGGTTATGTATTCAAAATCATGGGAAACCTGTATGCCAAGTATGAGATTCATAAGGTTTTCTTCCTTGATATTATCATATTTACAATATTTTCACAATTTGACCTCTGCTTACCTAAAATGACCTTTGACAAAACCTTACATAGATCGTCTATGTAATGTGGTGCACTCAATAGCAATAATATAATAAAAACACAAGTTTCCCTTAATGAAACTGAATATTTACATTTTGACAATTTGACTTCCAGCAACCTCAAATGACCTTTGACCTACACCAAAACTCATAGAGACTATCTACTCAATGTGGGGCACCCGCGTGCCATGTATGACAACATAAGCTTTCCTTCTTGAGATACCATCTTTACAAGATTTTTTGCAGTTTGACCTCCAATGACCTTTGATCCCTGTCAATAGTACGACAGAAATATCTTCAATATGGGACATCCACATGCCAAATAGGAGATCCCTCACTGTTACTCATCTTGAGATACCATGCTTACGAGCAGTTTTCAAGGTATATAACGTTTACTTTCCGGTGGCCCCAAATGACCTTGACCTCCACCAAAATCAATAGGCTCCTTCATATTAAAGGGATTTGCCAGGGACTCAATTCAATGATTTTAGGGAAAAATAAAGAAAATAATTGTTTCAGGAGCTGAAGAGCATCTTAATAGCATGTAGCATTTGGAAAACACTAATTTTCAAAGAAACATGACTTCTTCCAGAAGCACAGTGCAGGATGGGAAATCTGTGATGTCATTGCTGCACACTGATTAGACACAGCAGTGTATTTTCATTATGATATTGACACTATAGGCTGTCAGCCTGCATTAGGCTCTTCCTTAGTCTTTATCCACTGATCATGTCAAAAGATTCCATGTAGATGTTCCATACTGGATTGTAGTACTATATAGTAGCCTATCTACCCAGTCCTATGCAGAAATACATAACTACCGTACCACTTCAATTCCAGTCAATTTACCAGACTTACCCATCTCATGTTCCTTTACGATATGAATATAATTTTTGGTAAGATTACTGCTCAAAGCTTACGTCTTATTTTAAAGATTCTCCAAAGGAAACATAAAATTAATTCCCAAAAAAATTCCTGCAATTCTTAAAACTCTCTTGCTGTTCTTATATGAATTTCACACTGGTCCTTCCCTTCCTTCATCAGTTAGCAGCACACACTCATCATGACCAACATGCTATGTAACAGGGTGGGAAATGCACTGCATTAGGTATTACACACTGTATTCAGTGTGCTTCAGTAAATGAACTTCAAGACCTTGAGAAATCTTTTTGACAAAGTGGATAATATCATTAGCAGGGATTAAGATACACTACAAATTGTTTCCTACTGTTCTTTGGTATTTTGGGGTATAATTTACTGTCAACTCTTGCATTTGTTACTTTTTGTACAATTTTTTTGAGGGGGTGAATTAAGTGTCATGTGCTTGTATTTTGGTATCTCCTTTAGCACATTTATCCATGTCCATAGATCCTTTTCCAAATAGCAATTGCAATGGCTTGTGGGATAAGTTCTGGTACGTGATGTTTTTATCAATGGCATTTTGCTGTGGCAAAAAATGATGCACACCAAAAATCTACCCCACAATCCTTTGTAATTCCTATTTGGAAAAGAGTCTATGTGCTAACCATAGCTAATTAAAAATTTAACAAAAAGAATATGGAAAGTGGCATAATGTATGCTAGATTATTTTGAATTGTTAGTGCAACGTATGTGTATAGATGATATGATTAGCAATGGAACACATAAACACACAGCTCAAAGCCATTATTCTTCTGTAGCACAATTGATGAAAGATGCATGGCACAGTCCACAGCATGCACACCCTGAAGAGGTAATGCCTTCTGATGCGCTACACCAGATATTATGTAAACAATAACTGCTGTCATTTATAGAGGTTTCAATTTTGCAAGTTTTAGGAGCATTTATGCTGATGTTTTTACTGGGAACTTAAAGGAATGTTTGGTGTAAATTATAAAGTTTTCTGAGGAGCAAGTTTGAAGTGTAAATACACTGTTTCAAAGTTTCAAATAATCTGTGGTGGTAATCCGTGAACAACAGAGTATTACTGATGTCAATTATTTATAGAGTATGCCATAATCACCTGATGCTGATAATCAAACTGATGACAAGTCAGACACTACCTAAATTAATGGCAATATTCTCAGACGTGCTCTTTGAGATGTAACAGATGACATAAACCTATTGTGCTTAGTTTGTACCACCTTTTAAGCCAATGAATTCTTCAATGAAAAGTACAAAGAAAAGAGATCAGTTATGTTAATTAGACTACAAAGTATCACATTCTGGTATAAACAAGTAAACTGGTGCTATAGATGAGCAGATAAAGTCAGCATTTGAAGTAGTGAGGTTTCATTGGGACATCTGTTGTTCTAGGTGAGTGTATATTACTTTAATCCCCTCTTAGTCGCGACGTCGAATTTGACGTCAAATTAGAGACCTCTTTTAAAAAATTATAACTTTGTCATTTTACACTCCTGAGCCTTCATTCAACCACCAAAGTCAAGCTAACAAAAAGATATGTCCAATTCTACTATTTTTGGGGTGGGTTGCTATTGACAAGTTTGTCTAAAAATTGAGTTGAATTTGTTATTATTAAAAAAAAATCGCAAAAATTCGGGAATTTTCCGTTATAATTTCAAAAATATTATTTTCAGCAATATAACATGGACCAACACCCCCATCCCTTTTCTGAAGTATCCCAGGGCATCAAAAACACGCTGAGAAAAGCCCCAGTATGAGGGGTACAGGATTTAGAGTATATCCTACAATTTAGGTCAAAAACTGGTTCAAAATTGTCGAAAATTACCCCAAAAATCGGCCCGACAAAAATAATCATAGCTCCTCAACAGCAAGTCCGATTTTTTTCATTCAAACACCAAAATGGTCTTTAGAAGATTCCTTAGATTTTTCAGGCGATACTCAGTAGTATAGCGCCATCATTCCTGGTCAAAACAAGAGTCTTTCACATGTACACACACTGTACTGGTAACGTTACTTCGTATGCTGATTTTGTGATCGATAACAACGTACAACAACCACACAAGACACAAAAGACAGTCAAAATGGACGACAAAGGGAGGCAGGCCATAACCATAATTTCAAGGTCTCCAAGTCAAGTGACTCTCCAAATCGGTGGAATTAGCTCTGTTTTATCGATCGCAGGCAGGTATGTGGTGCATGTAGTGTGCACACACTGTGTGCAGTTAGGCTACATACAGTATGTATGTATGAGTGCAGGCCTAGGCTACTACGTATCATAGCGTTAGCCACCTACCTTGACTAAAATTGTTTTTTATCATTTTACCACCTATATTCTAAAATTTGGTATGAAATGAATGAGGAAAGTGTGGCCAACATGCCCCTACACCATGAAACAAAACAAGGAAGATTTGCATATGGTTTCTATGGAAACAAAACAACTTGTTTATACTGAGCTAATTTGCATAATTTTGCACCATTATTGAGACAAATTGTCAAAAAATAGTATGCTACATCGAATCCTCAAACTCTGACCTTTCCAATGATATAAAGGTCTCTGTACAAATTTTTTCAAAATATCAACTTAAGTAAGAATCCGTGGCATAAGTCAAGAGGTCTGTTGCAAAGGTCAAGAGGCCAGCAGGTAAAGGGTTAAGGCCTTCTTTGAGGCTCTAGTAAGTGTGGGATTGAAGCCCCAACAATTATTGTCTCTGAAACTCTTGTAAACTTTAACAACCATAAGACTGTAAAAGTGAAAGTTCAAGTTAGTCCTTAACATAACTGCTTCTTAGTCTGACTTACTCAGGTAGACTGATGAAAACAAGAAATCACAAGACTTGGTGATTAATTGCCAAAGGGAAGTATTTTCAAGTACTCAATATTGTGGTTTTGACTTTAGTTTCATTAGGGAATCACTGTGTTTACACTTGGCAATCATATTCTGTTAAAGATCCATAGGCACTGAGCAAACAGATTAATCTCATGTTAACATAATCATAAATCAACTTTTTTATTTAACTTTTGGGCATTACATACCAGGTGTATTTCAGATATGTTTCGCTGCTTGTGGTATTCAACGGGTTTACACATTGTGACCTTTGATGACCTCAAGTTTCCTTTGACCTCCACCAAAATATGATAGGCTTCTTCTACACACTATAGGGCACCCGCATGCCAAGAATGAGATTTACCAAATTTTCCTTTCTTCTTCCATGAGATAGTTTTTACATGGTTTTCACACTTTGACCTCTGTTGACCTCAAATGACCTAAGACCTCCACCAGTGCTTTTGCTAGAATTATAAGCTCAGGGAGTTCAAAAAGGTTATACTGGTTTATACTTTAATATGTAAGGCTATCCAGCATTCCAGGGAATCCAGGGAGACCGCTACTGCTCTCTGGCTGAAACATGTCCTCCGCTAAAGTTTAGGGATTTTGTATTCAAAATTGGGTATCCACACGACAAGTTTGAGATCCCAAAGCTCATCCCTCTTGAGATATCATGTTAAGAAGCAATTATCTCACTTACAAAAACACACATGCACAAAAACACACACACACACATATATCACATTACCATCCCTTGGAATTCTTGGGCCATTGGCAAGGAATAAAATATTTAGGAGACTTAAGATGAGAAATTAGACTTTATCGAGATTAAAATGAAATATTTCTTTAAAGGGAACACTGGATTCATGGTACAGAATATATTTGTATCTTTATAGCCATGATTTATAGATAGAATAATAAGAAATTCAACAGTAGGTGGCTGGAAAACATTTTTTTTAAGAATAAGGGTCTCATTTAAAAAAATTTACTGCTTCATAGCTGATGAATAATTTGTTCAATCAAACTTTCAAATTTTCAACTGATTAAACGTTCACATCTCTTCTAAGGTGTAATATTTTTAGGATGAAATGCCGTTGCCAAATATTAATGGTCAGACTGAATGTTTTGATAAAAGCTGTTTGATGTTTGTACCATGCTGATGCAATCTAAGATGGCACTGCCCTTAATTCCACAACAAGCAGTTTCACAGTTTTTGGAATCTTTGAGATAAATGTGCTAATATTACAGGACATAGCCTGAACTGTTGCAATGGTAGTGGGATTGCAGTAATGCATAAATGAATACAAAATGGGGGAATTCCCACAAAGATTATGTAATGGACTCACTTTGCAAAACTTCTGAAATGTCTGCTTCACGTGCAAAATCCATCTTACAAACTGCACACATTAAATCAGTGCAGTTATGCACTGACTTAATGACAAGTAATATACTTAAAAGAAGGGTCTAAGCTCAAATCAAGCTTTGATATATTAGAGGAGTACTTATTCTAAGCAATCTGGTGAAATTTCCATTGAAATCCGATGTGTGGTTCTCAAGATATCAGCAAATAAAGTTGTCACATTTTCAACACAAAGTGAACTTGAAGCAAGCACATATGATGTCATACCCTCACATTAATGAACAGTCTTTTGTTTTTCTTTAAACTTTATCACCAATTTTCTCCTCCACAATCGAATGTTATTGCAATGTAATTGCATGAGAGGCATGGGAAAATTACAAACTTCACATTAGGGCTGTGATGGTTAAACGGTTAGTCGGTTAACCGACCGATTGATCGGTTAAACGACCACCAAATGTTGTTTCGTTTAACCGTTTTTGTATCCTAATAAATCTGTCGCCGCAGTTCACCTTTATACCTAAACTTGTTTATGCAGTAAACCACAGAAGTAGCTTGCCCCAAACCACTAACAATGGGTAAACTTTGGATGAAAAATTACAAAAGGTTTAAAAAAGTCCTTTATAATGCCAGTTGCACAGTCTGTGTTGCGCAGCTTTGGCTGGTACATCGATCCCTTCGTCCCATGATCTGGGAGTGTTTTGTCGAAATAATGTGACAATAAACTTGATAGATAAGACTAAAAAGTTACTTCTAGACGGCAGAAAAATATATGCTTAATATCATTCATGATAAATGCACTTCGGGAATTTTCCCAAGCGTAACTTCCAAGGTTATGTGTTTACAGTTCATCAGTCTCAAAATATGCAATCTGCACAAAATAGTGACCAAGCTATGTAGTTCTGGGCGTAATTATGCAACCCTGACTTGCAAGCCTTGTAGGTGCAACTAAAATATTTGTAACTAAGCCTCCCCATTTAAGCTGACTTAATAATTTTAACAAAAGACAAACACTTTTTATAATTTTTTCAACGTTAGTATAATTCCTGGAAAAGTTTCAACCCCCAAAACTTGCTAAGGTGAGTGAAATTCTTTCCGCCATTTCATTTATTAACCCCAAATTATAAAATATGGAGCATTCCATTGGTGAACTTCATGAATAATCATATTATTATTGAACATAATTAGCACAGTTTGTTGGCCTTGCTGAACGAACCGGCGCACTGTACGTGCATTATACAGTACTTGTAATTAGCAGAGCTGTTTGAGCTTGCTGAACGGACCGGGCCAGCCTCACATGTGCTTCCCTGCTTTGCACGTTGCATGAATGATCATTCATGACATACCATACGTACATTGTACAGTACTGTATTGTGTATGAGACTCACTATGTACGAGTCCCATTATAACATACAGTATGAGGGTAGCTGCCGTTATCAAAAAGTTTCGCCGTTCATAATTACGAAGAAATTGGTGTTTTCAGTAGGTATTAGGTAAAAAGGCATGGGATGTAAGACAAGTTAAAACTCAACGTTACACTTTTTTACAGAGCATGCAGTAATACATATGCGGTAAAATTTTTCACACCATTACGACATAACGGTGCTGGAATTCTTAGCAGACACAGGTATATTACGTATGAATTGCAGCAAGGTCACAAGGCACAATGTAGTACACTGTATGTGGTACATTTGTACTCGACACTGCTCTCGACGTGTGTGATACTGTATCACTGTAAGCCGGGGAAGTGTGTCTTGAACTGGGATAATGCCAGTGATATCCATAGGCTTCTTATCTTACGGTGCTATGTTAGACCGCAAAAATCTTGAAAACGGTAATCAGTGGCATAACAAAAAGTATGCATGTTTGTGAAAAGTTTGAATAAATGCGTGATTCGCCCTTGTGTACGGACTGCTTGCCAAAACATCACAAATAATGCAAACGTTTTAACTTGCACTCTACTTTGACGATGATCACTACCAACGCCATTTTAAGTGTTGAAACTTTGGTATTTAAAGTGGTGGCGCTCTTCCGAAATGTTTATTTTGTTTCTATTCCTTGACTTGTTTTTATTTTCGGTTAACCGTTAACCATTCGGTTAATAAAAACGGTTAAACGGATAGTGAATTAACCGGAAATGCACAGCCCTACTTCACATTCCCCATGGGGAGGTCCTATCCCTATTAATTTCAAGGTCAACACAACAGACTGAAAAAACAAAGGAAACAAAGCATTCCTTACCAATGTGAGGAAGTGATATCAGGGAGCTGCCTACTGATATAACTTTCACTTGTCTAAAGCTCACTTTGGGTCACAAATGTTGTAACTTCTTTTGCTGATATCTTGAGTAATACAAGTCCAATTTGAAATGAAAGTTTCACCAAAATGCATAGATTTAGTTCCTCTTTCACATATGAAAGTAAATTTTTTCTTAAACCCTTCTTTTAACTGCTAGTAACTCTGAAGAAAAATCATCACACAATGCACTTACTGAGCTTAAGCTTTCTAAAATAATACAAAGGGCTTTGTAAGATTATTTTTCATATTCCTAGTAGCAAGTTTTGAAATGAATGCCAACTATAGAATTGTGGATACCTTCAATCTGATAACCCCATCTTGGCTAGTGCTAGTGTGTATGATGGTTAAATTACAATTTGACAGGGCTGAGTACAATCATACACTCAACTTTTGTGACAACAATCTCAGGATTGTAAAGCACACAAAACTATTGTTATATTAAATATAATATTATAATTATTATTATAGATTACCAAACATAATACAGCTTCTAGACAAGAGTTGCTAAATTTATTTTCGTTTGTTAGCTGTACTGAGTTTATTTGGTGACTGTTTCAGTTTCTGGTATCTTTCTGCAGATCTACATCTTCTAGATCTACCATAAACAGACAGGCCTCCTACATACAATCACTAACTGCAAGTCAAGACAGTTTTCATGGTTAACTTAAAACTGAGGGTTAATGGGCCACAACAGGGCTAGGAAGAAGTAAAGGGTGACATGGGGTACACTTACATCACTTTCAGTATGTAAATTTGCGCCCTAGAAGATAGTATACAGAATATGCCTATTTTTCTAGAATTATACATAGTAAGGAGCTACACTCTAGATTCTCAATATCCCCCACCCATAAAAAGAAAATAAAAAATAAAATACACAAAAAATAGGTCACCTCCACCCCCAATATTACGCAGCTGGCACACAACCTGTTTTGAGACTGACATATTGCCATTCTTATGATTCATAAAGGAGCTTCCATTTTTTCCGAAATAGTGGACTTGTAGCAAGTCTACTTTGACAATTAATTCTCAATTTGTGTGTGAGATTTTTTTATTTTCTTTGTGCTTTGTTTCATGTTTTCTTTCCACAAGACAATAGCATGTGCTGGTTAGTATCAAATTTCGGAACTGATGTGCTTACTTAACATATTTAAATTTTTTTTTTATTAAAATAGGAGTTACATCATGAAAACTAAAAGGAAACAAATAATATGGAAACAGCTTCAAGCTGCAAAAAATAGTCAGTCTATGACATCTAAAGACTTGCTACAAGTTAACTTGTTTAGAAAATGGCAGCCTCCTTTGAGTATCATAATGACAATGTCCCAACAACTATTCAAGGTATGAAGATGTTCTTTGATTTGAATTTAGAATGTTTTTTATTTTTTCTTTAATGTTTCTTAAAGTGGAACCTTTTCCTCTCCTTTAATATTTCATGACATGTGACTTTTCTTACAACCTCTTCTTACTCCCTAAAATGCTTACTTGCTCTCTCTGGTCTTCTTGTACCAAGTCCATCTTGTGAATGAGGCAAAATATTTTAGCTTCAGAGGAATTCTTGAGGATAGCATCAAGACAACTCTGATAGTAGTGCATGTCTTTCTCAAGTTCTCTACTCTCCACATCAAAAACGTAAATAAGCACCTCCACATTTCGGAAGATGTTATCTCTTTGACTGGCAAAGTAATTTTCCATAAAAGCCTCTTGTCTGAGAAAGGAAACGACAGATAAGTTTCATGACATGGCCTTCTGGTTCATAATCAAACCACAACGACATCATTGAATACCATTCCTATGATTTGAACAACAGTCTCTACAACTGTATCTGCTATGCTGCTCATTTTGATGTTTCAACCACTTGACAGACAAGTTGAGGTTTTACAATGTGATTAAACAGCTTTTCCATTCATCATGAGGTCATGAGTATGCTTGAACATTTTAATGGGGAAAGGGGGTACATATTACATAAACCCATGTCTATTTTGTACCACATAACTTGTCCTCAGTTTTTCTGTTTTGAACTAATAAAGGGAGCTCCTATCTTTCTTTGTAGTAACAGCCTGATAGCAGTATAACCTTACAATTAGGTCTCTGGTCTCAAAAGTTAGTGATGTGAAACAAGGCTTGTCGGATGCTGTAAGACTTTAGAGTTACCTTCAGACCAGCCTTGCTGTACCCATGTGATGGTCTTACTGGAATATTAAATCACTTTTTAAAAACAGGACATTTATCACTTCCTAAATATTGCCTCATGCTCTCAAGCAACCATAAAGAAAAGGCAATTACATCAATATTTATCTATGCTCTTAAGTAAATGATATGGCCTGTGATGAGCATTACAAAGGCTTTAGCTTCAAATTTTTAATAAACTGGCCTGTTTTATAAAGAGCTATGTAATTAATCTTAAGTATAGTCTATATCACAACAGTCCTATAGAAATTAAACTTAAGATCAAACAAAACTCTCCATGAAACAGTCCCCTGGACTTCATCTTTTATGGTTTACATAATTCTTGAATTGTCCTGACAGACACAGTATCTTCTGAAGGCTGATATCTTCATACAATCCAACCACATGTGGATGGTGTGCATAATATATTAACACCAGGAAGCCAAAAGGATAAGTGATTCTTTGCCCCTTGGATATAATGTTAGTACAATGGTTTCCCACTGACACAAGCTAATGGTGAAGTTACTGTGCTCAAAGTTAGGTCTACAGCATATAGAACATTAAAAATCCATGGGCAAAGATTTAAACAGATTGATATCATGTCAAAATTATCATAAATCAGCTTCTTGTTTCTAATTTTTGGTATAACATGCCAGTTGTGAGATCCAAACATATTTCATACTTGAAAAATCATGTTTACAAGGTTTCATGTTTTATGCTTTGAACTTTGAACTTCTCAAAAGATAAAGAGATATTGTAATACCTTCAGTGTGGGGTGCACACATGCCAAGTATGAGGTTCATATAGGATTTCTTCCTTGAGATATCAAGTTTAACAAGGTTTTCAGTGTGACCTTTAGCGACCTTAACTGCCTTTTGACCTCCACCAAGTATTGTAGAGACCATATGCTCAATAAGGCATACCCACCAGCAAAGTATGAGATTCATACACATTTTCCTGCTTGAGATATCAAATTAACAAGACATTTGCTGTCTGACCTACCATGACCTCAAATGACCTACTACAAAAACAATGTTGCGATTATATACTCAACATAGGGTATCTGCATGCCAAAAATGAGGTCCCTCACCATTATCTATCTTGAGACAGTGGGTTTATAGGCAGCTATCAAGGTTTCCACTGTTTGACCTATGGTGACTCAAAATGACCTTTGACCTTCATCAAAATCTTCAGATTATTTCTACTTAGATGTTGGACACTCACAAACTATGTTTCCTTTTGACACTCTGTGTTTACAAAGTTTTCACAGTTTTGACCTCTGATGACTTCAAATGACCTTTCACTCAACTGAAAACAATGGAGATCATCTAATCAGTACAGGGTATCCAAATGACAAGTATGAGATCCATCAAAGTTACTTTTCTTGAGATATCATGTGTAAATGTAATGTTCTGGTTTCTACAGTTTGGCTTCCAGTGACCCCAAATGACCTTTGACCCCCAACAAATATTTTAGACACCATATGCTCAATATGGATTACCTAACTGGAAAGTTTGAGATTCATACATTTTCCTTCTTGAGATATAACCTTAACAAAATTTTCATACTTTGACCTCTGATAACCTCAGGTGACCTTTGACTTCCACCAAAAACTACAGGGATCATTTACTCAATATGGGGTATCCGCATGTTAAGTGAGAGATCCCTTAAGCTTATGCATCTTGAGATTAAATGTTTACAATAAATTTTTTTAAGGTTTTCACACTTTGACCTCTGTTGACTACAGATGACATTTGACCAACACCAAAATCACTAGGGATCATTTTCTTACCATGGAGTATTGACATGCAAAGTATGAGATCCCTCACGCATGCCCACCTTGAGATAGTGCTTACGAGCAGTTTTCAATTTTTTCACTATTTGACCTTCGGTGACCCCAAATGATCTTTGACCTTCACCAAAATCAAGAGGGATCATCTACTCAATATGTGGTATCCCCACACCAACTATGACATGCATTGAAGTTTCCCTTCTGGGTTTATTGTGTTTACAAGCATTTTTCATGGCTTTTACAGTTTGACCTCTGGGGATCCCAGGTGATCTCTGAACTCCACCAAGAACAATAGGGACCATCTACCTAATATGTAGCATCCATATGTCAAGCATCAGATCACTCAGTTACCCCCATTGAGATAGTGAGCATGTTACAAGCAAAGCATCACTTACACACACCCTCATACACACAGACACACACACACACACACGATATCTCCATGGCATAGATTCCTTCTGCCTTTGGCAAGGAATAAATAAAAGCAAATACCCTCAACTGTTATCCAGTGTTTCCACTTTGCACTTACCCACCACAGTCCCACAGATTCAGGACAAGATTGCCCAGAAATCTAACATGTGAATGCTCAACATCAACTGAAAATGAAAAAAAAAAATCATTCATTGGTAAATATTTTACATTTACAATTACAGAAATGGAGAGATATAAATCCTGGAACTATATGTTGCTATCTACTGCAATGAAGTACAAAACAAATCTCTAACACTCAAGACTCCCTTCAGTAGTTGAAAAGGGTTCACGTGACTGAAACGAAAGCCACCAACAGCTATGCACGATTTTGTGGTTACATAATAGTTTTTGAAGTTTTCCATATTAGTCTCTACCTTTGTTTGACTATTGGAAAAAGAAAAGTATTTCCCCAAATCTAGCACGTTGGGATACTTAAAAATCCTTTACTTTTTGTCATTTCACACTACTATTGCAATGGGTCCACCTCGTAACAGAAATCAAGCAAAGGACATAAATGAAAAGTGCTGCAAAGAGCAACATCAGTGTGAGAGTCACATAAACAAATTGAATCAATTGAATAAAAGCAACAAACCACTCCTTGGTAAGAAAGCACACTACATACGGGTTAGTTAATTATCATTACAATAATTTTACATTCAGTGTTTGAACAGAATTCAGGAAAATGTGAGGTCCCTGAGAGATATAAGCACTGTACTCTAAATCAACTCATATCTGAAACAAAATTCTACAAACTTGAACAGGTTGCTACAACTTCTTTGAACCACATACTGTTTTTCAGCTGGCCACAGTCATTCTGTATGACATTAAGTTTATACAGACAAGATACACTGACTGAGCCTACATGAAATATTTCGACAATTCTTAATGGCATTTACATTTATCTTCTTTCATACTTGTTTGCTTTGATTTCTGGAGGGTATGGTTTCAGAGCTCAGAGGTCCTGCTGTGTACTGTCAAATCTATCTTTGCACAAGTTTCAATGTCAAGGCAGGCCATATTGACACTGAAAACTTTGATAAGATACTAAAATTTGTTACGACAATAAATTCCCAGGTACATCCTAATACAAATTAAAACAGCTTATATACAGTCAGTGATTACTGAGTGACAATCTTTTCTATGAATGTTACATGACCAAACATGGCCAAATGTCCTACCACATGTTGCATCCAACTTCCAACCTAGCAGGCATACCTGCAAAGCTTATTTCAATGTTTCATTTGTTATACTGCACACATATCTAACGTATGGATATCAACACAGCGATTCAAATAGGTTTCTAGCACTTCCGATGCCAAATGTACAGTAATCATGTCCTTCCCAGATATCATTTTTGCCATCATACCCTTCCCCTTCACTATTAAAACCTACCAAAGGCATTTTTACAGTGACCTTTTTGAAGCTTATGTCAAGCCCTGTCACAGTAACCAACACTTTTTTTTTCTTGGCTTTTTTCAACAAATTTTCTCTCCCATTATCTCACCCACTGTGAATGCATGAGAAGTATGTGAAGTTTGTAAACTTTATATTTTCTGTGGAAAACTCATATCCCAATTTATTTCAAGGTCAAAACAATAGATTGACAAATACAAAAAAGAATGCATTTTTCATCAATGTGAGGAGATGAAATCACTCCTACTTGCTTCAAGTTCACCTTATCTGGTAACTTTAACTTGCAACTATCACACATCAGAATCCAATGAAATTTTCACACAGTCTGAAGTAAATTTTGGTGTTCTTGTTTTTCTCTTTGTTGCCCTATCTTCCTGAGATCTTTGTGTTTCACTTTTGAAATTATTAAGTGTTTTATTTTCTTAGCATTTCATACCTCTTATTAATCTTTTATCAGATTCTTTCAATCGTTAGGGTTCTGGTATTGGTTCTCGCCTTTGTTACTACTCCACCTGTCTTTACCTTCTTATAAATTTGTATATTTACTTCAATTTTTACATTTGTATGTACTTGTTTTACTTGCAAGACTTTAATTTTACCCTTTTGGGGATTTAATAAAGTTGAACCTGGAACCTGAACCCAAATTTTTGCTTGAATCCTTCCTTTACCAACCTTTCAGTGCATGAGCTATGATAAACAGCATCATAATTACAGATGTGCTGATCTCACATGAAAATTCTCTATTTCTTTTACGTAAGAGTTTCAAACTTGAGCTTTCAGCTATACCTAGTGTAAGAAATATGTGGTCAACAAAAAAAATATGTAGCTATTAAACTAACTTCACTTTTTAGTTACTGACTAATGTGAATTATACTGACTCCTTCCATTAATGTACATCTACAAAGAATTGCAAAAAATGGCTTCAAAACTAGTACAGCAACAACTAATCACATTAACATCACATAATTATATTAGAGGAAATTATTTTCATTACTTGTGGCTGCTAGTCTCCGTGTGTCCCTGGCAATGTAGTTGGCAAAAATGATAGACCTCATACTGGTCTTTCCAGACCCACTCTTTCCCATCAGTAAGACCTGAAAAAAACAAGCAAGCATTCAAAATTAACAAAATTACAATACACCATGGAATGTCATCTTATCTGATAGCCATAACCACAGTTGTGATACCATCACCTCAAGAAAAGGGATATTTTGAAAAATGACACTTTTTTATGAGTGCCCCTCCCAATCCCAACTACAGTTTGAGCATCTTAAACTCATTTACTGCCCAGGGGCTGTTTTCTAGTGACAAAGACACTAGCTTACAAAATAATTCCAAATAATCAACAGTACATGCACCATCATACTTTGAAAATCTAAATCTTCTCTATAGAGCCACTCTACAGGGCAATCGCAATGTATGTATATCTCACTGACCTGCAAATGTCTTTGACCAATCAAAGTGTTTTACTTGTATGTATAGGTATGGCTTTCAGGAATTCACCTTCTTTTTATGTCAGTCAAAGTACAGAGACCTGGGACATTACTGTAAGGATATTTTTATATGATGGAAAATGTTCTTTTAAAAAATATAAGTTATCACTTTAGTACTATAATACCTCAGCAAAGAATGTACAGTACTAACATATCCCCAGATAACATAAAATATGAAATATATATCTGAGCTGACACTCCAATTTGGAGGTATGTTCATGTACCATGTCTGGGTACCCTGCACTTACACATTACACCCAGTACTCATAAAAACCTGGCCAAATTTACTGCTATTTTGTGTGTGAAATGTTTTCATTAGCAAGAACTACTGCCTCAACCACTTTGCAACAGAGTGGTAGACTGGTACCACAGAGTGGTGGACTGATTCTCACCTAGTACTTCCACATTCTAAACAATTTCCTGACTTTATTACATACTAATGCCACAGTGCATATCATATTTCAACTTTGACGTTGTACTTTTAAATGTCAAAATATGCCTAATAGCACTGCTTATCTTGACAATAAATGTCACACAAGAGCTATTACTAATTATTAAACTGATAGCAAATTTGACCCTTGAACATTACAGAATGTTTCTTGTAAGGCTGTTGTTTGATTCATTTAAATTCCAGTAAAGTAAAACAAACCATACAATGCTATTTTTGTACATTCCTGTACTTCTCCAATGAGTTCAAACATTTGTTTTCTCTGCTCTTATGATACTAATACAGTAATTGTTAGCAGTTTTATTCATAGACCCTTTTCCAAATAGTAGTTACAATCGATTGTGGGATAGAGTTTTGGTTCACATCAATCTTGGCCACAGTAAATTGCCATTGACAAAAATGGTGCACACTAAAACTCTGTCCCATAATCCTTTGTAATTGCTATTTGGGAAAAGGTCTATGTAGCACTTTGTTGGTGGTCCTATACGATTAACTATTTGGTAGGTATAGTAACATGTACATCACAATAAGCTTAATACTCATCAACCAAAAAATACAGTACACTGTGATTCAAAGGGCCAGTGAGAAGACTTTTGTGAAGCAAATTTTTCATAAAAGAGTAACTGATTATAGCTTGGAATGCAAGAGTGCATGATGATGTGAAGGTGGTAAAAACTGAAGAAATTTATAGCATTTCTGAATTTATGGGATGCAAGAGTGGATATTTCTAATCCACTGGTTGGAATAAGGGTGGATGGATGTGCAGTCTCAAACTGTGTCTAATCCTTCTAGCTCAAAATCCTTACAGCAGTGCTGGTTTAAAATTGTAAATCCCATGACTAGCCAACTCTTTGAGGTTGCACATACAGTAACTGCAAGTATGTCATGACTGCAAACTTCCTCAAGACTCCAGAGAAGCACAAAGACTATATTTGCATGATGGCAACAGACCATTTGCCAGCCACAATTACCCCCAGAAAGGTACTGCTGCAGAGTGTCTGTCCCTACTGTCTTGAATTGCACATTAATTAGGCCTATGTACAGTATCCCAACCAAAACATCTACATGTACCAGTGCTCCCACCTAAAAAAAAGTCTGAAGTTTATGTTTTTCAAGCTCCAAGACTTCGGAAAACTACTGAGAAAAACTGTAATAACTATCACCAAAACTAAACACAGATTTCAAGAATTGTTTCATGAATGAATGACGTTTTCCTTTCTAACTGGTTGTAATCATCACATACAGTGTGACTACTGGATCAAAGATTCCAACCATCCTGGTTTGACCTGGTCTGTCCTGGTTTGGGCTATTCTGTCCCAGTGTCCCGTTTCCCTATTATAATGTACCAGATTCCAAATATGTTGAATGTGACAGTGTATCCATTTCACATGTTGAACAGATGGTTTCTAGTTTTGTGCAAATCTATGAACGTTTAATTGCATATGCATCAATGATGAATGCTGTCCAGTAAGAGTTAATGGACTGTCAGTCAAGGTTTAACTCCTATATCTGGGAAGGAGCAAATGCAGGAGACAAACAGTACCAGGTGTGTTGTTATCTAAAAAGTAAACTCCTCTCACTATCAGAGATTGCTCTCTGGTTGCATGGGTAATACCACATAGCAATGCAGGGGTGGAGAGAGTTTTCTCTATATGATTAGAAAAAAAACAAGAAACAAAATGAAGCCCTGTCACAATTATGGCAGTTGAAGGGCAGCTTGCTGAATTCTATCATACAATCACAACCTCTAACTGCTATTGTCCTGTTACAAATGGATTCCCTCCAATGAACTACAAGTATTGAAGAAATATAAATCTGCAACACATGCATACAACAATATACATGGGTCGAACAAGAAATAGTAACAGGACTGACAATTTCACAGACTCATTTTGTTAATATTTTGTTTGCATTTTATGCATTGTAAAAAAACCATACTGACATTCAAGTGGCATTACGAATGAGACACTGCTCAAGTTTGCCGTCAGTATGGGAAAACGTCCCAATAGATTGTTCCAATTTGATCTCATCGATCAATCTACTGATTAGTCTATTGCTAGTTGAGTTCCAAGCAAGAACTCAACACTGTCCTGCATGGAAGTGTTTTGTAATCGGCTGAAGGAAGATTAATCAATGTATGAACATGTGTAGTTTGTGCAAGGACCACTTACGGCATTGTCGTAACGCTTCTTGTATCCTTTTATTTTGTATGCTGAATACACCGTGTACATGGCTTGCTTGTGAAAGCCGCAATGAAAACTATGTGCAGGGATAGTTTGTCTAATTAAAGGCCCTTTGCAACACTTATCTGGTGTTTTTTTTAAACCCAGGCAAAACCCCATTTTGCCCTTTTTCTAGTGCAGTCTGAGCTCTTTCAATAGTGCCACACCATTCTAACTTGGGGCCCTGTCGATATAAGATTTCGATTACAAAAAGGCCATGCATCCCCAAAACCCATTAGCCTTGCTTATACTGTTCATCCTGCATCATTTTGTGCATTTTTCACTCAAGGTCTTGGGTTATCGAAAGCCCTGGTATGAGATATGTAGGCCTATAGTATCAAATCATGTGATTCTATCACTCTGCCAGCTCTAAGCCAAGTTGCAACAGATTCGTCGACATCAGAAGGCTTGACGGTTTAATGGTACACAATATTTTGTCAGCCAAAAGCCATTGCTATTAAGCTTATTATATTCTAGACTATCAGGGGATTTTTGAATGTCTTGGCTGTTTTTTTAATATTTCGGCCACATTGTTTTTTGAAGAGTGAACATCTCGGGACATGACGTTGAGATGGCCCTGGGAAAACCCTGTACCTAAACATCTAATGCTTTGCACAATATCCTGTGATAGTTTTATAATCACAAAATTATTGGTTTGATTACCATGCATGGAATCAATGATGCAAATATTCTGTCACTAGGCACTCCTGCTGGTGAAACTAATGAGTGCACACTTTTTGAAACTTAAAAGGGAATAAGCAGTCATCCCAGGTTAATGAGTGCACACTATTTGAAACTTAAAAGGGAATAAGCAGTCATCCCAGGTTATTTTCAAACATTGGCTAAGTCCAATACAAATTTCCTCTTATTCCCCTTACAAGTATATCTTTCATGATGTTTCTGAACAAAATATTGAATATTTAAGGTAAACCAAGAAGATATTTTGCTTGAATTTACCAAATAAGTAATAAAATGTTCTCACATGATTGAAAAGAACCATTCCTGAATTAGGATACCCAGGTGTACTAATTCAAATTGGGGTGACTGCATTTTCCCTGTAAGTTCCGGGTTGTTTATTGAAAAGTAATACTAGAGAGGTTCCATCATGTCTGCACACAAAAAGAAATTAACTTCATGACCACACATGGTTAAAATGGATTGCTTCAGTGACAAGGGAAGATAAAGTTCTGTTATATTCCCAGAAAATATATGGTTTTTAAGTTTCAATGATAGGACATTATCACACAGTCTTTGAAACCTCAAAAGCTGCTCCAAGTTGTTGCAATCTAGCCCACAGTACACTCATAATTTCCAGAAGCCAAGAACTACTTTTTTCATGACAGTTGCACTGACTACAGTAAGTTTGCATAAAGTGTCACCCTTACCTTGAACAGAATGAAATCAAATTTATATTGTTACTTAGAGTAGAAAAATGCCCATACACTGAACAACTACCTCGCCAATGCTACTTAAATATACGATGAAATACAAACCTTTCCTTCGCATGGTCAAACAATTTTGACATTTTTAGTGCAACATTTTACCTTACCTTTTTCCGCCTGACTTTACAAGGATGTGAAATAGAGCCAGACTTCCTCTTCCTATGTGAATGGAAATCCTCATGACTGTTATGAGACATAGTTAACTAATCAGTTTTTGTTGTTCTTTGTGTCTCCAGAATAGTTCCCTAAAACAAATCCCTTTAGGATGCATTAAATGATAGTTCATAGTTCTGCAATGGTTTCCTACCAACAAAATTAACTTCTCCATACAATAGATATGGACCTGTCATTATTGTTGTACTGTAATATCTAATTCCCACTCAGTAAGCTTGATACTGTAGCTTGAATCTGTGGTTAGCCACATTAACAACAGACTACACTGTAATTCAAAGTCTACAGTATCTCTCAAAGGAAACCAAAAGTCCAAAGCAACACAACTTTCACAAAACACTTCAAAACTATAAAGTTAAATGACACTAAAATCTCACACACCGCACAATTAATATGTACTGTACTGATCATTTCAACACACTATGATCTCTATAAAATCTGGCTTTATCAAGGCTTTGGACCTGTGACCAAAATGGTAAATAAACCATGATTAAAAAGTCATTTAAAGTTTTCGTTGTCACTAAGATATCAATGAGATGGTGCAAAGTTCAGTTGATATAAGTTACTAATATAATCCCGTGTTTTGTGATAGGTTAGTTTCAATATCTAAACTATATGATAAATACTGCAAAGGTTATCAAATCCTTGAGAACTTTGGTATCACTTACAGAATTGTGTATTCCTAAAATAAGGAGAATGTTATCAACTGGTAGATGTCTATTAGATTTGACCTTAGCACACTTTGTATACAGACCAAATGGATAGTCCATTAAAAAGAAGTACATCCATTTTGCAGACACACACCTTGCACCTTGTAAATGCAGCAAGGGGTATTAAAGTACTTTGATCATGCATACCCATAAGTTGAGGGCAGTATTTCACATTGAGAAAAATACTGACAGGACAACATAGCTACAATCTCTACACTCTGATAATACCTGCACTCACAGTACTTCGGCGTGAGTAAACAGTGACAGAAACAGACAATAGGGGAAGAGATGACATATTCTTCATCATGAATCTGACAATTGAAACAGTCATGTACAGAATTTTACGTGTGATACTTAAAGGCAATAGGCAGTCGCCCAAAAATTTTCTTTGAAAAATCAGCAAATTCTTGCAAATCTCATCTTATTGCTTTACAAGCACCTCTGAAGATGTTTTGAACATAACTATTACAAAAAATAGGTAATGCAAGGAGAAATTCTCCTTGAATTTCACAATTTACCAACAAAAATATTGCCACATGATCAGAATGGGCCAATCATGAACTAGAGTGACAGGATACACTCACTCTGATTGGGGTGACTGCATACTGCCTTTAAAGAAAAACACATCTGTACAGACATTAATGACAATCATTTCACAATACCAAAGAGTCACTAATGTAGAAACCCTCAAGATTTATAAATCATGACTTTATTTTATAAGGCTTTGACTTAAGCATTTTAACTCAAATTTAGACCCGAAGTATTGAAAGTCAGTATTCTACTGGGAAAACGATACTGTACAATGTACACTACTATTGGATAAAAAAAATAAATATAAATAAATATAAATAAATAATTGGATAAAAGCAAAAAAAATATAGTGTTCCATCTACAGCAGCTCAAAATTTAATGTGACCATATAGATTGCTAAGCCTCACTTCTTAAATGGTATACCTCTGCCTGCTAGGCAATCGAACAATGATTGTAAGCTTTCCCTGTTTAATTACAAAAATGGCCCTCCCTCAACAAATGCTAAAAAATGAAACACCTAATTACAAATTATGTAAAGACCAGTTGCATGTCCATACCATGGCATGGTATCTCCTAGGCTTGTTGATAAGAAACTGTTAGTAACTTTAGACATTGTAAACAGTCTTTCACCAAAGAATTTAATAGGCAGTGATATGCTGCTGCTGGTCAGTGCCGATCGGCCCGCTGGCACTGACCAGCATGCAGAAATTGCAACCACCACCTATCTCAGAAAGTGTTATTTCAGACCAGCACTTATACCTGATAACAAAATAGTACAGTATTTTCTAACTCCCCACTTGAGATATTTTATCTCGATAAAGTTCTACCAAGACACTAATCAGGGATCCAAATAACAGGAGCCTGTGGGCCCGATGCTCCTAGAAATTTGCTCAGGCTCCTAAACCTTCAATGAAAGGTGCCCAGTTGGCTCTTTTATGTCAGCAGTCTAATCTGCAAATAAGCCCATTTACATATAACGCACTGCCAATGCTTTCACTGCTATGTACACCAGATGTTTAGAAACCTGCATAACAAGTAGTATATTTCAAATCAGTGCACACTTTTCATGCACTGGCAACACCATCATTACAACAAGCATGGCTGCAAAACTTGCAAAATTTTGCGGGCGCACATACTTTGAAAAGCAAAATTTTTAGCTCACCTGGCCTACTTAATATGGGACTAAGATGAAAATTTCTACAGCATGATTTTCGCAGATGCAATGCGTCTTTGCGTCCAGCTTTTTGCAGGCGTGACAACAAGGACTGGCCATGCATACATACACCTTAACAATCAGAAGTAGTGAAGGCGGAGCTTCCCAAGAACAAACTTCTCAAACTACAGTAGAAGCTTGAGGAGCTTTCAATGGAAATATCTGTACCTTGGCTGTCTGGTGTGTACATACATATTGACTTACTGAACTACCTTAAAGTTAGATGGATCACTCCACATATATCGATTAAACTGTACATTGCATCAATTTAAAATGATGTGATACCACTGATATTCCTTCATAGATAGTTTGGGGCATCTGTGACAATGAATGCAAATTTTTGGCGCCCAAATGGGGGACACTTCAGCTCCAAAATACACCATGGCTTGACTGAACAAGTTACACCACTGCCTGCTGCATACATATTGTACTGTAAAGAAAGCCAATGCTGCAGGATAGATTTTACAGTATGAAACATAATTTACTCGGTCAAAAATGACAAAAACATTCACTTGGCATGTGCCAAATACTCTCAAACAGCAATCTGCTCTATATTGAAGTTTCTGTTCTAAAGTTTTTTGCCACAGGGCATTTTTCTTCAGAGGTACTTGGCAACTTTTGCCATTGCATAATGTATACATATTTCTAATACCATTAGCCATCCCTTATTGAGAATCCTGCATTCTGATTGGTTAAACACTGACCTGTTACAACAAATGGTCAGCAAATGTAAAAACTGATAAAAATGAAGTATTTCACACATTATTGGTGGTAGAACAGGAAACAGAAAGCCAAAAGGCTTAGTGATTCCTTGCCAAAGGGGAATGCTCTGTTGTACCATAGTTAATAGACACATCCCTGGTTAGGAAACTTTACGTACACCCTATACACACCACGTACAAGCCGAGTAGCTATGTTGAGACGTGCAGAAAAGTGCATCACGTGACATTGACCGTGCACACGATCGATCAGTGGCGATATGGCTACATTGAGTGTTGTGTTGTTCAGTCATTCATGGAAATAAATTGAAGTTGATTCAAGGGTTGGAAGGGTTTCAGGAAGCTTTTGAATCAGTAAGTATTTGTGAACGTTCAAATAAACGAAGAAAACCATGGCCCACAACCCCCACGTTTCTTGTTTGAGTAGAATTAAACTACCGTACTCTGCAATTTTGCATTGATGTATAGTGTTAGCTAAATACTATCAAGTGTGAAAGTAAAGGACGGTTCGCTATCTGACGTTACCAAGACGGTTAACTGTTATATTTTTAGGGAAAATACCCAATCATGATATATACTTGATATAATCACTAAATTCCACTCTTTAGGAAGAAAGTGAGTTGTTCTCAAACTCACACAGACCTGCCAACTTCTCCCCTGGTTTTACCGGGAGACTCCGGTAGTTCGCATGCCGACACTCGCGGCAGTGAGATATGCATACAATACGGCGTACGAGTAGCTGCAACGATCGTGGAAATACAAGGGCAACTTTCACTGTGCATTAGCGAATAATGCGGCGTATACGACTGTACGATCGATTGAGTTGGCTATAAGATTACATTTAGATGAAAATCTTCCAATCTCCCTAATTTCCCACTTATCTGGCTATTTTTTGCCCTGAAAAATTTAGATTTCCCTATTTTAGTCTGTTGACAATTGCGGAGGTTTTATCGGTAAAGTTGGCAGTGTATGTAGGCTACTAACTATAGCTAGTAACTCCAGCCGCACATACCGTTCAGTGTTTGGAGGGTTTTAAGACTGAAAAGTAACAAAACCAAACTTTAACCAAAAAAAAAAAAATTCATAATTACCGTTTGATAAAGGTTCACAAATAGTGCTACAGAAGTACTACTCTGGAGGAGTAGGTAGGTAGTACTTTCATAGTGGTGTATGTAACGCATTGTGCTACGAGTACGTAGGTGTAGCAGAGCTAATCCACCAGTCTTGTGCACGGTTAGCGTCACGTGACTACTGAAAATCAGGATCTCAACACAGACAGTGCAGTTAGCCGAGTTTCCCAACCAGGGATGTGTCTATTAAGTATGGTTGTACTGAGGCTTCTCCCTCAAATTTACCTGTCTTGACTATATCATTTTACAAAGTTTAAACAATTTGACCTCTGCTGACCTCACATGACCTTTGAACCCCACTAAAAATAACAAAAAAGAAAATAGAAAGTGTCCTGAAAGGGATTCAATTCCAATGGGTCTTGGATCTTTTTGACCTCTGGTAACCCCAGATGACAATCTTAGGAATTCTTGGGAAATTTTGCTTTTTGACCCCAGATGATGATCTTGGAAATTCTTGGGCAATTTGTTTTTTGACCCCAGATGACAATCTTGGAAAAACTTGGGATATTTTGCTTTTAACCTCTGGTGACCCCATATGATCTTGGGAATTCTTCGGAAATTTTGCTTTTTGACCTCTGGAAACTCCATGTAACAATCTTTCAAATTCTTGGGAAATGTTGTTTTTAACCCCAGTGACCCCAGATGACAATCTTGGGAATTCTAGGGAAATTTTGCTTTTTGACCTCTGGTAATGTCAGATGACCTTTGACTACCAAAACAATAGGGTTCTTCCTGACATCATGACAAATCTATATACCAAATATGAAAAGTGTCTTTCATTCCTATCTTGAGAGATTATGATTACAAGCTTTTGGGTTTTTTAGCTCCAGTGACCGCAAAAGACCTTTGACTTTCACCAAAAACAAGAGGGATGTTCCTCTCAACATGACAAATCTATTGACCTAATATGAAAAGTGTCTGTCATTGCTATCTTGAGATACCCTGATTGCAAGCCATTTTACAAGGGTTTTGCAGATTAACCTCTGGTGACCTCAGATGACCTTTACCAAAAACAATAGCATTCTTCCTCTCAACATGAAAAATCTATATCATCCATTCCCATCTTTTCACATCGCAATTTCAATGTTTTTGGTCTTTGACCTCCCGTGACCTCAAATGACATTTGATCTCCACCAAAAACAACAGGGTTCTTCCTCTCAATATGAGGAATCTATATACTAAATATGAAAGGTGTCGGTCATTGCTAACTTGAGATATCGTGTTTACAAACCGTTTAGGAGGTTTTCACAGTTTTACCTCAGATGACCTTTGACCTTCACCAAAAATAATAGGTTCTTCCTCTTGACATGACAATTCTGTATACCAAATATGAAAAGCATCGGTCATTGCTAACTTGCGATATCATGTTTACAGTTATCGGTTTTTGACCTCTAATGACCTCAAATGACCTTTGACCTCTACCAAAAACAATAAGCTTCTTTCTCTCAACATGAAAAATCTATATACCAAACATAAAAAGAATCGGTCATTGCTATCTTGAGATATCGTGTTTACAAGCTAGGTGTCACATACACATACACACGACATCACTATTGCACAGATTCCTTGCCTGCCTTCGGCAAGGAATCAATAAACCACGTTTGTCAGACTATTATTGTCTCATAAACCGTCTCAAATCCAAATTTCACAAAATAACAGACTCAGCTTTGCCTCATCCATTATTTTGCCAAATTTGGCGTCTCAACGGTTTATTCACCAACAATAGTCTGCCAAATGCGACTTATCCCTTAATATACATATACAGTGATAGGCCTACCAAGAACCTATCCAATACATATGTATGTGCAGAAGTAGTCTGCATACACAGAAATGCAGGGCCCAACATTTCCAGTATTTTAGAAAAGATCATGAAACTAAATGATATGTAGAGAGTGATAAGACATCTTTTTAAACAGTACATTCTAGCTACTAACATTCAAGATTGAAGTTTAAATGACCTAAAATTGTTTTTTTTTTCCCATTATTTTCTTATCAGTATGTTGGGAAATTTCTTTAACCCCATGGTGTAGGGAAAATCAGGGAGATGAGATTTACAACTCCATGGATTGCCTTCTTGTTTTCCAGTGCAAGAGGCTGACTTTCAACCACCTTATCATGTTAGAAAAGTTTCGTGATTTCCTTTGGTCTCCCTCCCTTCTGACTAGCATAGCATTTTGTAAATCCTTACACTGTTATGCTATACCCACTATTGTACCAATATTTACACTGCACATGTTGTGGAATGAGGAAGTAGGAATAAACTAAAACTAAAATCATTTGTTACTGCAGGTTGTATTTTCCATTTTGGGTCTGGAAGTTCTGAAAATGTCTTATAATTTCTGTCTTTAGTTCTTATCTGCAATGTTACCCATTTGCAAACTGTTAGTAGGCCTACACATTTTTTGTGTGGAAAACATAGCTTGGGCTATACAAAGCTTTTAATCTTACTGTCCTGGGTGAAATTAGATGTATGAATATTAGACACCTAAAGGGAGCTTTACTAAATGGGGGGGGGGGGGGCAGCAATGGACTGATATTACTTGTGTGAAATAAAATACTCTAAACTATCAGCCATTTGAGGGAAATCCCCTATATTTAATACTGACATAAACAGGTATCAGATCTATGCATTTTAACTTCCATTAATTTTTGGCTCACAACTGGCTGCGATAAGGACAAAATGTATGACTTTCTAGGCATCTCATTCTTAAAGGGATCATCATACACACAGTTTTAATTACGTGTGCCATCATTTTAGTGCATAACATTCTGAAGCAATCATGACTTGCAGTAACATAAAGGAACCTTCCAAAATGGAGCACGTTTTACATCAGTATTTTGCTGATCACCAGAAATTCATTTAAGAGTTTTACAGGAAAGGATAAAACTCAGTTACGCAAATAAGATTAAGTAAATGCTTCGTTGCCAGAATTGTCGATTTACTGCTTACGAGCAACAACATCACTCACTGTAACATAAGAATTGCTGTGGTACAGTACTTAGCTGACTTTTTTTAAAGATTTCAGACCTAAACCTAGACTACCACTTAGTAAAGGTTTTAGCATACACTGATTGTGCACAACATTGACAGTTGAAGGGCAAGGATGTTGGTGTGGCCAATGAGTTGTATAACATATCAGAACAAAACAGTCTTGTCCACAGTCTGCTGACCCACTTTTATGGGTTGCTTGGTGGCTTCCCATACTAAGTGAGCACCAACTTTTAAATTTGGACCACTGGATCTTCAAAGAGTTTGACTCATGTAAGTCTCCTTAAGATTCACACATATACCTCCCTAATTGATCCTTATGTCTCCTCTGTAGTGCAAAGACACCTCCTTTCTCTGCAGAATACACACATTTACTGTCCTAAACATATTGAAAATAATGATTCCTATGTCTGATGTTGGTTCAAGTCTGCCAATATATTGTGAAACCACTGAATCTTGTTGCTAGAAAGTCCACACCATTGTAAAAACAGATTGAACTAATGCAATGTTTGATGATGAGATACTGTTGTTACATGTTTCCGTTTCTCTGCTTGACTCCAACAGCTGTGGACAGTACCTACCCAGATTCAGGTTTGGTCAATACTACACTCACACTGTGTCCATCTGGCAACATTTCTCATGCCCTGTGCTAATGTAGTACTGTGCAGTAATGGCTGGTGCAAAATTTATATAGAAAAACTTTGCAATGGCCCCATTCAGAAATAAGAACACCCAAGAACTTTGCCCCTGGACCATCTGGCTAAAACAGCCTGAGCTTTTAGGCCTAACCATGCATTACTTTGCACGGTAGTCTATCTTTCAATGACATTTATGAGTATAAACAATGTGGTAGTAAAACTAAATGCCAAGTTACTACCCAGGCAGGTTAATTACCAGATGGGTACTGTTTTTCTACGGTTTACTCCTGTTGATCTATGCGAAGTGAATGGTAATTGCAACTTACAAATATATTTCCCTTCCATTTTATTCCCAATAAAGTTGAAATTGAAATAAACTTGTTTCTGTCTGTTTCCATACATGGCTTTTATTAAATTGTGCTGCATACCTGTTACAATTCTTGTGGCATGTATTTCTAACCATACATCAAGCCTAAATCACTTCTTGGAACAATACACTAAGTATTGTAGGCTACATAAGAAAAAAATATTGCGTTGATAAATGAACGTAATATCATATGAAAAAACCGTTACGACACCACTGAAGCCAGAAGTTACAAACTTATGGTCGGGTATCTACTATCTAGGTACCTGACAAGTAATATGCTTCGTGTACCCAGGTGTTAAATTTTCTACCCAGTAAAACACTAGCATTTACCTTGTTCTCTGCAGTTCCTGTACAACTCCACACAGTATCTAGGCCTTTGCAATACACACTGTCTAATGTAGATGAAGATGATATTCATAAAAAAGTTCTACAGTCTGTCATGGAACAAACATGAGCAAAGCAGGCCTAAGTAGGTAATAAATAGTATGTACTGTGCGAAGCTGAGGAGGCACTAAGTGGTATTCAAATGAATCCACATCAATTATGGTTGATGGCTGTGTACAAACAACAGGGATGACTTGAATTTGGACTCAAATACCTGCAACTCAGACTCGGCAGGTGAGGACTATGAGTCGGACTCAGAAGGTGGTCTTGATCTTGATCTTGAAGCAAATCCACATAAACTGACCGAATTTCACGTGATTGTCCAAAAGTTGCTTGGAAGAGAGCACATTAGGGGCAGATTTTAGCTCTGGTGGAAGATGATTCCACAAGGGGATGGTGCGTGTGGGTGGTTAGAGTGAGTAGCTATGACAGTCTTTCTTAGCCGAGAGAACAATATACAGGCATAGTTCAGGGCATGGGTGAAGACTAGCCTACAGTACTAGAGAACAAATGACTGTAACTTCATCTTGTATATATGATTGTAAGGCATGATTCTGTTGGTTTGGTGTCCAAATTTTGCTGAAAACCACATTCTAGGTGCAGTTCACTGTTGTAGTTGTCATGGCCATGGCCATCCATCATCATCATCACCATCATTATCACCATCATTAACAATTAGATGTTGTTGCCCAATGCCCTTTCATCACTGAGGTTTTTTACTAGCTATATTCATGTCCACTTTGCAGTCAAACTACAAGTTGCTTCCTTAACAAACTCAGTCAAAGTTGGACTTGAATTAAACAACAGCATTCATATGAATTGAGATGGGAGCTACGGCACCATTGTGTATGGACTGAGTGAAGTGGTTTACAGTCTTATCACCCCACTATCAGTTCACCCCTGACCAGTTTGCTCCCAATAAGCCAGCCTGCCCCCCCCCCCCCAAAATCGACCAGGTAACCAACCAAACACCTACCAGTTTGTCCCAAGTGCAGAATTTGGTCCCAAACAGGTTATAGTAGACTGGACAAAGTTGTTGACAATGTCAACTTGCCATATACATTGAAGGTTGATTTAGAGGCTGAAATATATTCTAGATGACAGTCAATGTAGGAAAATTTCATACCTGAGTAGGAAAAGGGATAGGGTTACGAACAGAGACGTGAAGTTTTAAAGATGGGGGAAACTTTTGAAACTTATAGGGCCTCAGTTTGAACTCTGGGAAGGTTTGCAAATTTTCTAAGTCATTATGAACCAAGGGGACACAAAAATAAACTTACTTTTAGGGGACACTAATATGAGGCCCTCTGCACAACTGCAAGTTTGCGGACTGCAACAGAGTAAAATTGTTATGTGGTTAACTTGGCTTTTTATCAACAATGACACAGAGTACTCGAATAATCAAATGACTTCATGTGTCACTTCTGAACTTGATGCAACACCACATACAGTAATAGTCCAATAATAAAATGACATAACTCTCTGATGGTTTGCAAATTCTGTAGTCAGGTGCATGCCACCCATGCCTTTCAGCTTGGAGAACCAGTTGCAGTAAGTACTTTTCTACAGGATACTTGATCAGCCCTTTACAGCAGGGCTCTACATTAACACTTGCCCATTTACCTGGGGCAAGTAGGCCTAGTAACTCCTATCTCAAAATTTGAAGTGCAAAGAAAAAATATTTTCCCACAGTAAGAAGGAAACTAATATAAAAATTTCACAAATCACACCACTCTGGCCTCCCCAGTCTCTTGAGATGAGAACCTTTAGATTAAAACAGTTTATTACTGTAAATTTGTAAAAACTTTTTTCAACTCAAATATAGAAGAAGGGTGCAATCCAATAATTGTTGAGACTAGTTTCAAGGATTGTTGTCATCTGTGTGACTGTAAACAGCCATGTGGGAAATCAATATTTTGTCTGCCCTACTGCAAGGGGCAAGTGAGTTTGAAAGTAAGTGTAGAGCCCTGCTGTACAGTGTTTCTTTAGTGGTTTTCAGCCTAGTTATCAGCCTACAAACATCTTGACAACTGGATGATCTACTATATTTTGGCTTTTACTACAGAAGTTTACTCATGTAGTCAAAAACATGCTGAGTTCTTGTTCCATTAGGTCCATGGAGATATTCCTGCTCCATCAATACTTGTTTCTTGAGAGTGTTCCCCTAGAAAGTTTGTTCTTTTTTTAACCGGGAATGTTTGCGCACATATCTTGATCTGTATTATGCCGACCTGGCTGTTTTATTCACAAAAAGCATTCCTAGTTGTGATAAAGATACATTGCTTTGCTTGTAAACTGAATGATTTTCTGTTTTTCACTCTTCTCAATGTGAATTTTTGTCCTCAACTCCATTTTTATGAAGCCATTTTGTGAAGCCATTTTGTCCTTTATGCATGTCACAGTTGCTGTATTGTATAGTTCTTAAACATGACCATCTCTCACCCTTGAATTTGGGCTCAGCCTTTTTGTCATTTTCTCTTTTAAGTAAACTTACATTAGATAATGGCTTCCTTATCATCATGCTATGGACAGGCCGTGTTTTACCGCTACTTTGATGTTTAAGCACATGGCTGCAAAACTTCATGGGCAAACATACTTTGAAAACCAAAATTTCTAGCTCACCTGGTCTACTAAATTTGTGACTAAGATGAAAATTTCTAGCTGTAGCATGATTTTTGCGGACACAATGAGTCTTTGCATCCAGCTTTTTGCAGGCGTGTTTAAGCATATTCTGGATTAAATAGACTGCTCATGCGACTCTGTAAAATGCCTTATACACTGATTTAATCTATCTGTTGTTGCTCTATGCACAATGCCAGCTTAGTGTTTGATTAATATTTAGATTATTATGGACATTCAATTATATACACTGATTATTCATAGGTAATGGTAATTTTTGCACAATAATTCATAAATATTTACCATATGTAAATGAGGCACTTTCTTATCTGTAGGTTTATACTAATTTCAACTGCTGAAGCCTGTAAATGCTCTTGAAGCTTAGTGGGTTCTACACAGACTATCAATGATATGTTATTCCTTTGATGTATAGATGTGTAACAGTTGATAGTTCGACTCCTCATCATGCTATATCTTTTGTTTCAGCTTTCTTTCCTCCCTTCCACAGCAAGGTGAAAAAAGGAAGACACTGAAGTTACCATATCACAGATATTATCAGCAAATAAGAGCAGGGATATAATAGAGGGCACAAAGAACAAGATTCAGGTCTCCAAAGCTGTGCAAAGTGCATTAATTTTGCACACAAATTAGCCTTTAGGCTCCCCAAAGACATCCATGCCCCAATTTCCTACACTAACCCCATCAAAAGGAGAGCCCTTAGACTTCGGCATCCCAACCGCAGAACTTGCTGGATGCATAACCTACACGTTTCCCACATCTATATACTAGGACGACAAACTGCTACCAGTTTAGTTTCCTGCCCAATATGGTTAAAGACTGGAACAGTCTTCCTGCTTCTTTTGTTAATAACTCCTTATGTCACAAACACCACGTCTCAGTTAACTGCTAATTATATTAGGGCTTAGGCACCTCTCGACACATGCGAAGTGAGTCAATGTCCCTGTAGATGTCTCACTATATTTCAAAAGAAGATGAGAAGTTGGTTGGATAGAGAATGTGAAGTAGCTTCCATGCACTGATTCTAAATTGGTATATTTTTTTGTTCCAGCAAATCTCTATTTTAGAATTCCTGTTCAATTTCAAAATGAACATTCAAATCTGCATTTTGTAAAATCAACTAGCAAAATCAAGGGGGAGGGGGACTGGTAGATACTTGGGGGGAATGACTTACATTTTGGGGGACCTGATAGAGGAACAAAAAAACTGGGGCAAACTGGTTGGGGGCAAAGTGATTGCAGGGCCAAACAACTGGGTACCTGTTAAGGCATGACCTTGTGACATAGCCAAGCCTATTTTGAGAAGAAAGTCATAATGTATGTTGTAATCATTTTGTCAGTGACAATACAAGTAGGCCTTGCATTAGGCCACAGGTGTTCGGAGCATTATATATACATATATAATACACTATACATACTACAAGGTTGGTCAATTCGTCTCGACGACTTCACGGCAGTTGCTGTACCTGCGTAGCTATCCATGCGGTCCCAACGCATATAATTGCTGTAGAAGTGTATTGAGACCCCATGGATAGCTATGCAGAATACCTTGTAGTATATTTAATTATGTATAACATTAGTGTACTATATGTGTACACTAGTGCTGTGCATTTCCGGTTAATTCACTATCCGTTTAACCGTTTTTTTAACCGAACGGATAACGGTTAACCAGAAATAAAACAAGTCAAGGTATATAAACAAAATAAACATTTCGGAAAAGTGCCACCACATTAAATACCAAAGTTTCTACACTTAAAATGGAGCCAGTAGTGATGATCGTTGAAGTAGCGTTCAAGTTAAAACGTTTGCATTAGTTGCGATGGTTTGGCAAGCAGTCCGTAAGCATGGGCGAATCACGCATTTATTCAAACTTTTCACAAACATGCATACTTTTTGTTATGCCACAGATTACTGTTTTCAAGATTTTTGCGGTCTAACATAGCACCGTAAGATGAGAAGCCTATGGATATCACTGGCATTATTGCAGTTCAAGACACACTTCTCCGGCTACAGCGATACAGTATCGCACACGCCCAGAGCAGTGTCGAGTACAAACGTACCACATACAGTGTACTATAGTGTGCCTTGCGACCTTGCTGCAAGTCATACATAGTATACGTTTGTCTGCAAAGAATTCCAGCACCGTTATGTCGTAAAGGTGTGAAAATTTTTACCCATATGTATTACTGCATGCTCCGTAAAAATTGTAACGTTGAATTTTAACTTGTCTTACATCGCATGCCTTTTTACCAAATACCTACTGAAAATACCAGTTTCTTCGTAATTATGAACGGCAAAACTTTTCGATAACGGCAGCTACCCTCATACTTTATGTTATAACGGGACTTGGACATAGTTGTCTCGTACGCAATACTGTACAGTACAATGTACGTACGGTATGTCACGAAGGATCGTTCATGCAATGTGCAAAGCAGCGAAGCACATGGCTGGCCGGCCGGCCCGGTTCGTTCAGCAAGCTCAATCAGCTCTGCTAATTACAAATACGGTACTGTACAATGCATGAAAGTAGAGTGCGCCGGTTCGTTCAGCAAGTCCAACGAACTGTGCTAATTATGTTTGAAAATAATATGATTATTCATGAAGTTCACCATTGCAATGCTCCATATTTTATAATTTGGGGTTAATAAATGAAATGGCCGAAAGAATTTCACTCATCTTTGCGAATTTGGGGGGTTGAAACTTTTCCAGGAATTATAGTAACGTTGAAAAAATTATAAAAAATGTTTGATAAGTTTTTGTTAAAATTATTAAGTTAGCTTAAATGGGGAGGCTTAGTTACAAATATTTTAGTTGCGCCTACAAGGCTTGCAAGCCAGGGTTGCATAATTAAGCCCAGGACTACATAGCTTGGTCACTATTTGTGCAGATTGTATATGTTTTGAGACTGATGAACTGTAAACACGTAACCTTGGAAGTTAAGCCCGGGAAAATTCCCGAAGTGCATTTATATTGAACAATATTTTTCTGCCGTCTAGAGGTAACTTTTTTAGTCTTATCTATCAAGTTCACTTTTCAAAGGTATGGTGGATTGTTGTAGAGTGTACTGCATAGTTTCATGCCTGCACCCTTGATAATTTTAATCCTTTTCAAAAGTTTCGTGAAAGAGTTTATTGTCACATTATTTCGGCAAACCACTCCCAGATCATGGGGTGAACGGATCGATATACCAGTCAAAGCAACGCAATGCAGAATGTGCAACTGACATTATAAAGGTCTTTTTTTAAACCTTTTGTAATTTTTCATCCAAAGTTTACCCATTGTTACGTGGTTTTGGGCAAGCAACTTCTGCGGTTTACTGCATAAACGAGTTTAGGTATAATGGTGAACTACGGCGACAGATTTATTAGGATGCAAAAACGGTTAAAAAATGAAACAGCATTTGGTGGTCGTTTAACCGATCGATCGGTCGGTTAACCGGTTAACCGTTTAACCGTCGCAGCCCTAGTGTACACTGTAATGCTACGAATGCCTGTTCATTAGGTCCACCAATAAGGCCTGGTCAGTCCATTTTAAGAATGGCAATACACAAAATATACTGGGTGTATCATGCCTTGATCACTTAATGAACATTGTGACCATAAAAATATTAAAACATTTACAAAAATAACTAAAGCTTTGCAGTAATATTTTATTATATGTCTTCCTCACTGTGCTATATTTTGGTGTTGTTCCGAACAGGTAATCCACAGAAAATGAATTTTGAAATGTAGGTGGCAGTACATGTAACAATGCTTATGAAGGAATCTTGAGTCAATCACTACAAAAAACAAGCAAATAAAATCTCATAAATTACCACATACAAGAATAGTTATGCAAATAATCTTAGAGAAGAATGTCTTTTCTATCAAAATTTTTAATCAGAGTTTCATCAAAGACACTTTGGTCACCTTTTTTGCAAATTTCTATTTCATACTTGTGCTGAAACTTGAAAATTTGGCCGTGTAAAACATTTTTGCCTTGAACATCAAAAATAATAAGGCAAATCATTCTTTTTGATACTGTTTAAAGAAGATGCATTGCAGGTCATCCTTAGGTCTCCATTACAATCACATCGCACCTGCACGCTGTACAAGCATTTAGAATGCAGTGATCGACTCATGATTACTTACTACATGCTATAGCCTAAGGATGAGCCTAACTGCTACTGCTAGTGTTAGGTGTGACTTAGGACTCCAGGTGTCTCAGTGGCAGCCCTTCCAAATAAGATATTGGCTACAGCAAAAAAATTGCTGAAGTAAAAACGATTAACTTCGGCAAAAATACACTTTACCTCGGCAGTAAAAGTCATGCAGCCATGTGCATGGCAAGTTAACAAAAGTTTGGCCTATCTACTTGTTTACAAACTTCTACTACAGTAGGTTAACGCAATTTGTTTGTTTCAGCTCCGGAATTCCATTGATAAAACCAATACAGCGGCTTTGGGAATTTTTCCTACTTTATTACACATTAAAAAAAGATAAAACGGCTGGTTCTGAAATCTAAAGGTCGCACTCTGCCGTGTCATATTCATGTGTGTACAGTGATCACTTTCTTGACAGCAGACAGTGAGTTTCGTACGTAGAGTAAATGCCAATCATAACGAACTTTTTAAATCAAGATTTTCCGTTAAAACTTGAAAAATTGCAACTACATTTTGTATATAAAGCAATAATACTGAATATATTTGCTCAAGTTTCGATCGTGGTGGAAATTTTATCAGAAAACGATTTCTTTTCAAGTCGCTACTCGAAGCTTCATTTTGAGCCATGTAGGCTTAGTATGCAGCTTTCGTAACCGGTAAGTCCCCGTACGTGTGTCCTGCAATCTATCGCCTCGGCAAAATTTTTGCCGAAGTCAAGCCATTTTACCTCGGCACTGCCGAATGCTGAGGCTTTTTTCGGGGGCTGCAGTGGGCAAGTATTTTCGGGCAGGATATTCTGCAGCTGAACCCAACTGATTTCGACCCGTACCAGTAATTAATCAGCTTAAACCTAAAGATGATTTTAATGAGTAGGTCTATGCCATTGAAGGTCTTGAAATAGTCAAGCTTTCATCAGAAGTGGCTCTGACTTGTTAAAGAACTTCTTACTTGTATGGATTCCCCTCGTGAAAGCCTTTCAACTTACTAAACCTAAAGCGTTTCACATGCAAAACAACCAGAACCGACGCACTCTAGCCTACCAGCCAAGCTTATGTACTGGATGCAATACATATCATCGGCCAGGCACTATAAAAGTAAGTTGAACTTGAAGGCCTAGCCTAATGTTAGACTAAGTAAATAAGCCTATTGCTACGTCGCATCAGTGGAGTTACTACGGAACATTTCGAACAACAGATGTCACTTCATGGAAGGAAAGCACTGATTCAGCGTAAAATGTTCGGGGCGACGACACGAACCTTTTTCTTCATGATTGCGTCAAAATTAGCCTCGAAAATGAGCTAGTGTAGTCTTCTCGTCTTCTTTTCCTTCAGGTTTTAATACTCAAGTCAGTTGCACTTGTTTCGTTTTCACCTGTACTTAGTACATACTAGTAAGGTAAACACGCTATTACGTCTAGCCTAACATGCATACAGCAGATTTACAATCACCTGGCTGCATTTGGTCACTCTAGAATGCGAACTGCAGTTTCCGGCTAATCTATGACATGCACACGCGTATGAGTCATTGTTTAGTCTGCGTAGCCAGCCATTTGGTATTACCTTCAAATACCGAATGTAGGGTGACCATGAAACCAGATTGTAAACTGTGCGGGTTAACTCACTCACCGTAACTCACCGGAGCCCACCGGCAGTAACTGCCGATGGGGTCGTAAAAACTGGGGCAGACAGCCGTTTCTGGCTTATGTAGAGCCCCCGTCTTTTCCGTAGAATAGGATCGACTACGTTTTTGAATCCATTGATTGTTGTAGCAGTTACAGCTTCCTGTGGCAAATTATTCCATTCCGTAATAATTCTCTGACTAAAAAATACTTCCTAATATCCAGTCTACAATAGTGTTTCTGAAATTTTAGCTGATGTCCTCTGGTTCTACTACTTTCTGACAGATTGAAAAAGATTGACTGATCCACATTTTCCAGTCCCTTAACTATTTTAAAAACTTCTATCAGTTCAGCTCTAAGTCTACGCATTTCTAGTGAAACTAAACCAGTTCGCTCAAGCCTTTGATCATAACTGAGAGTAGATAGTTCTGGGATCATCTTTGTAGCACGATGTTGTACTTTCTCAATATTATCTATATCTTTCTGCAGATAAGGGCGCCATGCCTGACAACAATATTCAAGATGTGGTCTAACCAGTGACTTATACAATCTAATTACATTGCTACTACTTTTACAATCGTAGGTTCTGTTAATAATACCAAGTACCTTATTAGCAGAGCGTACAGCTTTGGCACACTGTCTACTTGGACTCAACGAATTATCAACAAGCACATCTAAATCCTTCTCATACTCAATGGCTTCAACTTGAACACCACCTATAAAATAACTAGCCTGGGCATTAAAATGCCCGACGTGAAAACATTTACATTTCTGAGCATTAAAAAGCATTTGCCAATCACAAGACCATTTATACAACATATCCAAGTCCTCTTGCAACTCAGCCACTTTATCCATTGAATGGACATCAGAAAAGACCTTCGTATCATCTGCAAACTTCAGTACTGAATTATTCAAATTGACGTCCAGATCATTAATATAAATTATAAAAACTGTAGGACCTAACACTGAGCCTTGTGGCACACCACTAGTAACTGGAAGCCAATCAGACATATGACCATTAAGTACTACTCTTTGTAACCTTTTATCCAGCCAATTCTCAATCCAATCAGCCACTGCTGAACCAATACCATGAGCTTTGACCTTTAAAATAAGTCTCTTATGAGGTACTTTGTCAAAGGCCTTGCTAAAATCTAAATATACAACATCTACAGGATGACCTTCATCAACCTTCCGAGTAACATCTTCCAGAAAATAGAGGAGGTTAAAGCAGAACAGAGGGAACCCTAATGGGTAGAAATATTAATGATATCAATGAAAAATTAACTGCTGACATGTGTGCTATAAGTAAATGGTGTGAGGGGAACAAAATGGTTATGAACACCCATAAAAATAAAACCATGTTGCTAGGATCACACCAGAGGCTGTCAAAGTTCATAGAAAATGAAACACTATCTGTTGAGGTAAATGGTTGTTTACTTGAAAATGTTGAATCTGAAAAACTTCTGGTTGTATATATAGATCCAACCAGGGAGATGTTACCTTGACAGGAGATCCAACTAAAAAGTAATTTATTCTAATCCTGTTTGATCCAATTAAGAGAGAGGAGATAATCATTTAATGACAGATCATAGGACTTCTGAACCTTCAGTTCTTTTGTCTAATACCAACAATTAGTGCTACTTCCTGTCCCAGTCAACCTTTGTTAACGACTCTACTACGCTGACAATAAGATTATCAGGAACAATGGTGTGATGTTTAGCAAGTTACCGACAGCCCAGTGAGCACCAATGTTTTAAAATTCAAAACGACTGTTTGTCGCTACTAAGCCTAAAGATCCTTGTGGTGAAAACACTGCTTATGCTATTTGCAAATGCAAAAAAGAGGTATGAGGCGATAAGTTACTGTTTATATTTCATCAATTTGCGCATTATTTCGCAACTTGAAGGTGAAGTATTCGTATTCAAAATGTAACACGGAATGACAATGCAGTACTTTTAAAAGTGGCACAACGCGCCATAATGGCGCAAATTAATTTGCAACTTGAACGACTGGCAATGTAAAATAAATGGACAAATATTCATGTGCCGCTTAAGTACCTTTAAGCCTATTATATATGGAAGATTACTACAAAGAAGGAATTACAGTCGGCAACTAGCACAGTTCAAAGAAAGGATTGAAGATGTGCCTCCTGTCAAGGTAACACCTCCCTGATCCAACGCTGTCATGGAATTCTCACATTAATTATATTTATTCATTGATCAGTAGCAGGATATAGCTCTGTTAAGGAGAATTAAGCCTTATATTGATAAAGATACATGTATACTATACTATACAGGTTACATCCTGCCAATTTTGGATTATTGTAGTGCTATATGGGGTATCTGTAGTAAGGGAAACATGGAAAAAGTAATTTGTCTACAAAAACAAGCAGCGAAGGCAATTTTTAATGATGTACACACCCTACAAAATTCTCTTCATTTTCTTGACGCATTGAAATGGCAAACAATGGACAGACGTTTTCAAGAAAAGCTATTAACAATCTTATACAAATGCCTGAATGCTCTGGCACCTGATTATTTGAGAGAGCTTTTCCAGTTCACAAGAGATACACATTCACATAGTCTAAGATCCGCAACCTCAAACGGTCTCTTTATAAAAGGTGGTAAAACAGAATATCACAAAAGACGATTTTCCTATCTGGCTGCAAGGGACTGGAATGTACTACTCACACCAGAATGTAGGGATGCTAAAACTCTGAGTTGTTTTAAACGTCTTATTCATGAAATCATTTAATCCCTTTTATTTTATTTTATTTTTGGTTTGAATTATGTTTATAATTTGTTTCATTTTTCTATCTTATGCTCTACATGATCATTTTATATGTTTGATCTTATTTTATTTTCATCTCCCTTTTAATTTTTGTGAACTTCTATATGTTTTACATCTTTACTTTTTACTTCTTACTTTTGCATGTTTGTAATCAGGGCCTCGGGTTAGATTAGCTCTTTAGCTAACCGAGTTTCTCAACCCTGTTTTCAAAGTTTGAATGAATGAATGAATGAATGAATGAATGAATGAATGAATGAATGAATGAATGAATGAATGAATGAATGAATGAATGAATGAATGAATGAATGAATAAATAAATCAATCAATCAATCAATAAATCAATAAATAAAATGGGTTCGAGCCTAGCATGGCGACCGAGTAAGACCTCTCCGTTACGTGAGCTCGAGATATCTTGAGAATAAGACTAGTGCCTGCCACAGATTTACCTAAATTCCGGACTATTTACAAAGCTTTCCCCGTTTTGATTCTCTGCAAGAAGAAAAATGGGACCAGGAAGACCTCCAGGCAGTCTTGGAAAGAAAAAAACGTCAGGAATTGGCCTCCCAGCAAAGCCTTAGCTCTAGCCTAACAAGACACAATGAGTAGTCCGATTCGGACACAGACCGTAGAGCAGACTCTATACGCTCACTGGGAAGCAAGCTGCAGAGGCTGAAAGAGAGGCTTTTGGAAGAGTTCGAAAGCTTGCAGGAGGATTTTAGTAAAGCTATCGAGGATCTTAGAGAAAGCGTTCACGAACTGAATACTGAGAAAGAAGCTCTGAAAGAAAGATGTGACATTCTCGAAAGGAAAGTGGAACAACTTGAAGCAGAAAAAAACGAGACAAGCTCAGGACATAAAAAAGAACGAACGCTTTTCTAGGCGTAACAACATCCGTATTGTTGGCTATCCTACTGAAGAAAACGAAAACTGCCATGAAATAGCAGTAAAGGTTCTGGAGGAAGCAGGGGTGCCAGCCTGTAGGCTAGAGAGAGCACATAGGGACGGACGACTAGTAAGAGGACGAGACCGTCATCTTCTCGTCAAGCTATCATTTTATCAGGACAAAATCACTGTAATGAAAAAGGCCCGTCAAGCCCTTGCTGAAAAAAGATACTACATCGTTGAGGATCTGACCAAGGCCGATCTTATGGAAAAGAGGAAGTGGAAGAAGGAGGTACAAGAACTCTTCCAGCAGGGTACCAGGTTGCGTTTCTCGGGAGGATCCTGTCGAGGTAGCGATGGCCGCCCATACAATTTTGGCACACCTTGAGAGGTATTTGAACACTGACTAAATTCCATGGAATGGATCCCTTATATTTATATATTCTTATCGGTACCGTAAAGTTCTTACATGGTACTTTACCAGCTCACAGAAAGCCATGTTTTGGCATTTAACCTTATTTTTGGTGTCTGTGACACACCATTTCTTCCTCACGGGAATGAGATTGTTTCCTAGGAATCACCTTTCGCCGTCTGGACTGATGTTTTATCTTTTTTTCTTTTTGGTTTTTTTTTTTTTATATCCTCCATCCGATCAACTTACCATTGCAATGCACTACGATATCCACCATTTCATCATTAGATACCCTTCCGTACACGACGATAGATGAGTGAGCTAAAAATTATATCTTATAATGCAAGAGGATTGCGTCAGATCAAAAAGCGAAGGAGACTGTTCTCATATTTCCACAGAAGAAAAGTGGACATAGTTGTTCTACAGGAAACACACAGTACACAGAGTGATGAATGTTTTTGGAAAAATGAATGGGGAGGAAATATCTTGTTCTCTCATGGAACTTTTGACTCGTGTGGTGTATGTATCTTATTTCATCCATCTTTGAAATTAGAAATTGAGCAATCATTTTTTCATAATGTAGGTAGGTTTATAATTTTTGACATACGTATAATGCGCAGTACACTCACAATTGTGGCTATCTATGGCCCAAATTCCGATAACCCTAATTTTTTTAAACAGGTAACATAACATAACATAACATAACAGGTTAAAGGGCAAAGGAGGGCTAAGGCCCCATAAGATGCCCTGAAGTCCATACAACCTTAACTGAAAACAAACAACCAACCAACACCAAACGAGCCCAGCACAAATTAGATCCTACCACAGTTATGGAAGAACTTGTCAATGTTAACCTTAAAGCAGTGCACAGATGTAGAGTTAACTACCCACTCAGGCAGACTATTCCACTCGTTAACAACTCTATGAGAGAAGCTGAACTTCCTAATGTCGAGCCTTGCAAAACACTTAACTAGCTTCTTACAAAATATGGCCTCGAACCCGAGAATTACTTTGAACCCTTAAATAATTGCAAGATGACAAAGGATTCCTTTCAGAGAGAAATTTGTACACCTGAAGCATGTCCCCCCTAATGGTCTGTGCGCATGCGTCGAGGTAGTAGGACGTAATTTTTATTACTGTGTCTCTTAGTTGTTTTTAGCTCCTGTTTTTTTAGCCTTCTGTTACTTCTTTAGGTGGATTGCTGTTTTAATCGTGCGTTTTAGCTGTTTTGATGTGGATTCTGCTTTGTGGTTTCTATTTTCCTGTTTTTAGTCGTGATTTTTACGGATTGCGTTTTGTACCTTCTGGTGTTTTATTATTACGTTAGGTTGTGTAGTTAGGTTGTGTGTTTTTATGTATGTTGGAGGCCTGGCCTATCCTTGCCCAGCATCATGTGGAGGAGCCTCATTTTTATTTTCGTTTTTATGAGTTGTAGCCTTCCCTCTCGATGGCATTCCGGCCATTGTCATACCACTCACCCCTGGATGTCCCTTTTCAGACCGTACATCGTATTTCCAAGGTCGGTCAGTATGCTCTTTTTCATTTTTAATCACATGGGAGTTATGACGTATTTTAGTGGACCTAGTACTTATGGGTCTAGGCCTAGGCCTATATCGAACTAGCGTTAGGCCTAAATTTAGTTCTAAATCCTACCTCATATTTAATTACCGATTTTACTCCTACTCATCTAAATTAACCTTCCTGTGCATACTTTTAGTCTTAGGGGGGATATTGAGCTAAACCCTGGCCCAGGCTCTTACTGTGGCCAATGCAACAAATTGGTTAAAAATTGGGACAAAGCTGTTGAATGCGATGGATGTGAAAATTGGGTTCATGCACGGTGTGCTAACATTGATAGCAATGAATATAAAGAATTGCAGCTCTCAACCTCTGATGACAAATGGTACTGCCCCAGTTGTTCATTGCCCTGTGGTATTTGTGACCAAAGGGTTTTGGGCAGTGATCCTGCCATTGAATGTGACTCCTGCAAAAACTGGATTCACAATAGGTGCTCGCAGGTCTCTGACCTTGATTATCAAAACATCCAGGCTACAAACTGTGTCTGGATTTGTCCTGTCTGTAATGAAAAAAATTTGGGTACTGCTCTCTCTACACCCTTGCCCCCTCGGGCTAACAGTAATCCTCACACTGGCATAAGACTTGTTAATAGATTCAATTCCCTTGATCCCGAACACGAAAAGGATCTTAGTGCCTCACGTGTGGATGCAGGCACATCATTGAAATCAAATCAAACAGCTATCAAAAAAGAGATCTCCCTTGTTTCTATAAACATCAATGGTATTCGCGGTAAAAAAAATTGATCTTCAGGCCTTCCTTAGTGTGACTCATCCTGATATTATAGCTCTCCAGGAGACTAAAGTCGATGACTCCATTACTTCAAGTGAACTGGTTCCTTCCAGTCTGGATTATACCATTTTCAGAAACGACCGTACTCTTGGGGGTGGAGGCACTATGTTGCTGGTGAAAAACAACCTATCCCCCACGAACGTTAGTATCCTCACAAACGGATCGGAGTCAATTTGGGCTAAGTTTTCTGTCAATGGTACTACACATTATGTTGCCTCATGGTACAGGGACCCTGATGCTCCTTCTGAACATATCCTTTTGTTCAGGGAGCAATTAAGTAAAATCATGGCCAATCACAGAACTTGTAAGCAGCCACGGTTTCATGTCTTAGGGGACTTTAACTTCGGTAAAATTGATTGGACCACTAGGCTTCATAAAGATAATGGAGTGTGTCTTAGTAATAGTTCTGGAAAGTTGCTCCTGGATATCTTAAATGACTTTGCAGCTGAGCAACTTGTAAGTTTCCCTACCAGAGGCACAAATACCCTTGACTTAGTTATATCAAACTCGCCAAATCAGTTCACTGAAATTTCCCCCTTAGATCAGTTTAGTGATCATGTGGCTTTATTCTGTAGACTGAGGTGTCTCTTTCCGATCAAAAGGAAACCTCGTAGGCTTATCTGGGTGACTATGGTGCTATGAGAAACGATACCCGGAGTTTCACATTGGGGTACTTCAATGGGGGGCAAAATAACCGTACTGTGGACGAAAACTGGCAGCTGATTAAGTCCTTTCTCGAAAGAACTGTTAAGAAGAATGTTCCCACCAAAAGAACTGGAGCTAAAACATCTCTCCCGTGGGTTACCGATAGCATTCGTAAGTTGATTAGAAGAAGGGACAGGCTGCATGCTATCTTCAAAAAAACTAACAATACCAAGATGCATGACAAATGGGCTGAATTGCGGTCTAGAATCAAAAGGGAGGTCTATATCTCCCATAAAAATTATGTTAATGGTATGATTGGTGATATAAAACATAACACTAAACCTTTCTGGAGGTACATAAATGGCCAAAAAAAGGATAAACATGGCATCCCCCCTCTCAAGACGAATAGCAAATTAGCTATTACTGATCTGGATAAGGCCTGTGCTTTCAATGCTCAGTTCACAAGTGTATTTACCAAGACTTTGTTTAGTGTTATCCCTTTCTGCAGACCAGCTTGTAGCAGAATGGCTGATATTACCATATCTACTCATGGAGTTGAAAAACTGTTAAAGGGCTTGAATAAAAACAAAGCAGTTGGACCTGATAACATTCATCCTTGGGTCCTTAGTGAAATTGCCTCTGACTTTGCTCCTATGTTAAGTCACTTGTATCAGCAATCCCTTACAAGCGGAAGGATACCGGCTGATTGGAAGATGGCAAACGTCTGCCCTGTTTACAAAAAAAAATGACAGTTCTCTCCCTAGTAATTACCGGCCTGTTTCGCTCACTTGTATTTGCTGTAAATTGTTAGAGCATATTATAAGTTCCAACTTGATGGACTTCTTTGAGGCAAACAATACACTTTCAACAAAGCAGCATGCTCTTAGAAAGTCGCATAGTTGTGATACCCAACTAGTTTCAGTCGTCGAAGACTGGGCTTCGGCCCTGGACTCACAAAAGCAGGTTGATGTCTTCATCTTGGACTTTGAAAAGGCCTTTGACACCGTGCCTCATGAACTGCTAAAAACCAAACTGTTTAGCCTTGGTGTTTCCAAACAGGTTCTTCGGTGGGTCGACGACTTTCTCTCTGATCGTAAGCAAGCTGTTGTAGTTAATGGTACTCGGTCCCCTTTTGATGATGTTGTCTCTGGTGTTCCTCAAGGATCTGTCCTAGGACCCATTCTTTTCCTTGTTCATATTAATGACATTGTAAATGCTGCCTCCTCTGATATTAGACTTTTTGCTGATGACTGTGTCTGTTATCGGGTCATAGAGAATGTTAATGATTGTTGTTTGCTCCAGAAAGACATACATAATCTAGGTCTTTGGGCCAAAACTTGGGGCATGAGATTCCAGCCCTCTAAGTGCAACATCATTACTATTGCTAGAAAAAAAAATCCGGTCAACTTCGATTATGTCTTGAACGATGTGAAGTTAGTTAAGGTTGACTCGATAAAGTACCTAGGTGTCACGATTTCTAACGACTTAAACTGGGATAAGCACATTCAGTCTATCTGCAATAAGGGTAATAAGATTTTGGGCATACTTTATAGAAATTTATCATTTTGCTCTCGCGATGTGAAGTTAGCTGCCTACAAGGGTCTCCTTCGGCCTGTTTTGGAGTATGCTTGTTGCGTATGGGACCCACATCAGTCTTATTTACAAGATAAGCTAGAGAGCATCCAGAGGAGATCGGCTCGTTTTGTAAGCTCCGAATTTTCTCGCGAGCCAGGGTCGATGACATCTATTTTGAAGGACCTTGATCTCCCCACGCTAGCAGATCGTCGCAAGCAAAACAGACTTATTCTCTTCTCAAAAGGTTTTTTTGGTAAGGCTAATATTCCCATGGACAAACTCAGTCATCCAACTCGGAAAACTCGTGGGATGCACAACCTCCATTTTTGTCAACTCTACTCTCGGTCTAATTGTTATAAATTTAGTTTTCTTCCTAGTACTCTGAAAGATTGGAATAACCTTCCTGCTGCTTTGATTGATGGTTTAGATAGTCATAGAGATCCTGTTCAATATATTACCAATTTTATTAGGGCAAATTAGGGCACCCCTGACGCATGTGCGGTGTAGTAAAGTCCTTTGGATGTGTCACCGTGATCCGAAAGAAGAAGAAGAAGAATCCTTCTCAACTCCAGAATGGTAAGCCCAAGATGCTTAAGTCTAACATGATAAGGTAGGTGTTTCACCTCTGGTATAAGGCGAGTGGCTCTCCTCTGAACCTGCTCTAAAAGAAACTTGTCCTTTTCATAGAAGGGACTCCAAGCCTGGGCTGCATAGTCGAGGTGGGGTCTTACCAACTGCTTATACAGATTTAGTACAATTTCTTTACTAAAACTACTGAAATTCCTCTTGATCAATCCAAGCACACTGTTCTTCTTCTTCTCGTGTACTGGCAGGGCTCTAAAAAAAAGGTAGAGCATATGAGCCAGAGGTGTGCGGGGAGGGGATATGACTTAATCAAAATGTAAATTATGCTTGAACGAATTTATACTACTTGCATTGACAGTCCCTTCAGGTAACATATTCCACTCCTTTATAGTTCTTGGGAAAAAGGAGTATTTGTAAGCTTTAATACGACACGCAGGTTGTTGGAAGCTTTGCGTGTTCATTCTCCGAAGGCCTTGCAGTGTCACTGGTTTTAGGAAGTTTTCTTTAGGTATGTCAATAAGGTTCTGATTAATTTTATACAATAGGGTTAATCTGGAGGCAGATCTCCTGTTCTGCAAGGACGTCCAGTGGAGATCATGGAGGAGCTTGGTGACCGTTCCTTCCGTTTTACTATAGTTATGTGTGACGAACCTTGCAGCATTACGTTGCACCCTTTCCAACTGGCTACAATGCTTTTGAAGGTGAGGGTCCCAAGCAGATGTAGCATACTCTAAATGGGGCCTGACTAAGCTGGTATAGGCAGTGGCTTTGAGCTGCTCGGTGCAGTTGGAAAGGTTCCTCTTTATGAGGCCAAGGACCCTACTAGCTTTTGTAGTTGCATGAGCAACCTGGGTGTCCCATTTCAAATTATCTTGGAGATGAATACCAAGGTAAGGGTAAGAATGAACTGTTTGCAAAGTCTGACCGCCCAGTTTGTAATTAAAATGGGTGGTGGATCTACCTGATGAGATGTGCATAACATAACACTTACTAGAGTTGAAACGCATTTGCCACTTGTTTTGCCAAGCATTTAAGGTATCAAGATCTTCCTGCAGATCCTCAGAATCCTTGGTGGTTGAGATAGTCTTATACAAGAGACAATCAGCCGCAAATAGCCGAGTGGTTGACTTAAGGTTGTCAGGTAGGTCGTTGATATATAATAGAAATAATAGGGGCCCTAAAACAGTACCCTGGGGTACACCAGAGTCCACAGGGAGAAAAGAAGAAGACTGGCCTTCAAGAACAACTTTCTGTTCTCTCCCACACAGAAAGGCTTTAATCCAACCAACAAGTTCTTTGTTTATACCGTAATAGTATAATTTGTTGATTAATCTAGAGTGGGGGACCGTATCGAATGCCTTGCTAAAATCAAGGATGACAACATCTACTTGTTTACGTTTATCTAGGGCACTGGCCAGGTCGTCAACAGTTAGGACTAGTTGAGTATCACAAGATCTTCGTTTTCTAAAACCATGCTGATAGTCGGATAAGATTTGGTGGTTGTCCAAATGGTGCATCACTTGACTGTGCACAATATGCTCTAGAATCTTACAACATATGCTGGTTAAGGATACCGGACGGTAATTTTTGGGATCAACTTTCTCTCCTTTCTTAAAAATTGGGGTAATGTTAGCCTTTTTCCAGTCCTCTGGTAACTCTCCGCTTCGGAGGGAACAGTTAAAGATCTCAGTCAGGACTGGAGCGATCTGATTGGCTAGCAGCTTCAAGATACGAGAGGGAAGGCCGTCGGGGCCTGCTGCTTTAGCAGGGTTGAGATCGTTCAGTAGCTTAAGTACACCTTCATTAGTGACTTTGAATTTACTCATTAGGGGAAACGGGGAGGTCCCTTTGTTAGGTATATCATGAGTTTGCTCGATTGTAAACACTGATCGAAAGTAATTATTCAGTAAGTCCGCCTTACCCTTACTATCAGATATCAGTTGCCCTTGATCTCTAAGAGCTCCAATCCCCACACTCTCCCGTTTGAGTGACTTGACAAACCTCCAGAATATTTTAGGATTATCTTCCATACTCGGCGTCAAAACATCATTCATATAATCACGATAGGCTTTCCTCATCATTTGCTGGGTTTGCTTTTGCAGATGTTTGTACCTAGACCATACTCTAGGGCTTTTCGATTGCTTAGTTTTCTTAAACCATCTGCTTTTTAATCTTATTTGGCGCTTCAATATCCTTGACATCCAGGGTAAGTCCCTACTTGGTTTCACCAATTTCGTTGGTATATGGGTAGCCATCAATTTCTTAATTTCATCACGAAAAAAGATCCAACTTACATTAACCTCTTTGGTAATAATATTAGAAGAGAGAAACTTATTTTTAAAGTTCTCTGCATCAGCAAGCAATGGTTCCATATTGAGCTTTTTATACATGTAGATTCTACGTGGGGGATTTTTAGTCTTTTGTGGTTGATAACTCAATAGCGACAATAGAGCGTCATGGCTACATACACCAAGCCCTGGCATGTGGATTAAATCGTCAATTATAGTTGGGTTCGTAGTGAAAACAAGATCTAAGATGTTTTCGGTGTCCTCTGTTCTATGCGTTGGGTCAGACACCATTTGACTCAGACTATAGTCATTGCTGATGTTAATGAGCTTTTGGCATAAGCCACTCTTGTAGGCATTCACCTTGACGGCATTTGAGTTCCAATCAATGTCACCTAAGTTAAAATCACCAGATACAAAGATATTTGAAGTATTGGTTTTGCTGACAACCATGTTCAGAGAGTTATTAAATTGATCAAGGCTGTAGTCGTTGTCCTTGGGCGGTCTATAAAAGCACCCAATGAACAAAGACCTACTGCTTTTCATTTGGAGCTGAGCCCAAAGTACCTCACAATCAGAATCAAAGTCAGGGCGATGAGTGAGAACTAGGGTATTCTTATAAGCAATGAAAACACCGCCTCCAGTGGTGTTAGTTATACGGTCCTTTCTAATGACTTCATAGTTATCAGGGAATATTTCCCCATTTGAAATGGAACTGTTTAGCCAAGACTCTGTACCCAAAATGATATCCGGGTCCGTAGTTTGGATCAGATTTGCAAGTTCCCGTACTTTACCCTTCACACTCTGACAATTCACTGTAACTATTTTAAGGGTCTCAGATCTTTGCTTCTTGGAAGTACAGACACCAGAAAAGGATGCACCTGACAATGATGAAATTGATTCATTGTGGGAGAGACTGGACATACGATGGATGGTGCCAGCCTTCGGAGACGAAGTAGCAATTGGTATGGTGGCCTGAATAGAATTTTCATCCAATGGGGAAAATGGATTAGGATGCTCAAAATCGAAACTATTAAACAATGAGGAGCTAAAGTTCGGTAGACCGCACTGGCAGCATATCCATGATACACTGGTGTTACAAAGATAGTCATAATTTAGTGTACACATCTGCATACAGTTTTTGTGGGTCCATAATTTGCAACTATCACAGCGCACAGCCTGCTGGCCCCATTTACATGCAAGGTTGCAAATGGTGCACGGGTACTTGGGCTTGTAGGGCCCGGGGTTTCTCTCGAGGTCTCCCGCCTGTAGTAACAGCATGGTACAGAGAAATCTTATCAGTACCTCCTAATTGCTGAGTCTACCCCTTGGGTTGAATTTAGTTTTAAGACTTGAGGCACTACCAGTGAGGCCTAGACCTGAGAAAAGATGGATATAGTCAGGTCTGCCCAATACTGGGAATAAGCCAAGGCAATTTTCAGGACCAAGAGAGGGTAGCTGCTTGCCAGAAACTAATCTGCCAACCCTGTCATTAATACTAGGCATAGGCCTAATCCTGAATCTGAAAATGGGTGTTATCCCCCGCAGTTTCAGCAATACGTCATTGCTGTATCGAACTTGGTTATGGAGGGCAATATCAAAAAATAATCCTAAAACCACAATAATGAGAAATGGTCTTAAATCCATGATAGACAAAAATGGAAAGAGCTCACCTGAGAACGGCAAAGCCTACCGGAAATGTAATAGTAACCCCAGTAGAAGAAGATGGCTAAGTAAATGGCTTTCGATGTAGTGCACGCCAGATAAGTACAAATAGCGAAAACAAGCATGGGCTAGGCCTCAGCCTAACCCACTAGACTGACATAGAGGTAAGCCACACCGAGGAGGCTTAAAAAGTGAACACAGAAGTGGACTGTCAATGCTCGCAGTAAAGAAAAATTTGGCCTAAAACGTAACACTTAACCAGAAAAACCCTGCCAGTAACAAAATTTAGAACCGGTAAAAAGAATTTGAGGTAAAAAAGGGTGAAAAATAGACACAAAATGAGAGTCGAGATACGACCCGCACACCCGTGAGACACAATGTTAGCCCTAGCAGCAGCAGCTGCACACTGTCTAGATGGCTTTAAATCGCCTGTAATAACTACACCCAGATCCTTCTCAAACGTCACATCACTCAGAATACTACCATTCATGTTATAATCATAGCTGAAATTATTAGGACCAAAGTGAAGGACTTTGCACTTATCTGCATTAAAAGACATCTGCCAAGTCTGAGACCAAGAATATAACCTATCCAAGTCTTTTTGCAGTAAAGAGGCATCATCCTTATCACTAACATTCCTATAGAGCTTCGTATCATCAGCGAACTTTCTAATACTAGAGGTGAGAGAGCTATCAATATCATTGATGAAAATCAAGAAAAGAAGAAGGTAAATGAGTGTATGAGCGATTTCACTTGTGATAATATTATTATGTGTGGTGATTTAAATTTTGTTTTTAATTTGGCCTGTGATAAAATTGGAGAAAATCCAAGAACTAACTTTAGAGCCCGTAACGAATGTCTCACACTGATGACCACTTATAACCTAGTTGACATTTGGAGAGATCGAAATCCTATGTCTAAGAGCTACACTTGGAGTTCAAACATCACACCGGGGATTCATTGTAGGTTAGATTTTTTTCTCATTTCTCGCCACTTGTCTCAAGCAGTTACTAGTATGTCTCAGTCACCAGGAATTCAGTCGGACCATGTTATGATTTTTCTTTCTCTGAAGTTTTCAAATGAAAAGAGGGGCCAGGTTATTGGAAACTAAATAATTCGTTGCTGAATGATGAAAATTATATTGACCTGATAAGTAAAATCATTATCGATACCTCTGAAAATCAAAATGACGAGAATCCGTCCTCGTTCTGCATGGGAAAGACTACAATTCAAGATTCGAAGAGCTAGTATTAAATATTCTAAGTGTAAAGCAAGAGAAAGACGGGAAAGGGAAGATTTCCTTATTATGAAGATTACCAGTCTGGAGCATGATCTATTTCAAAATGATTCAGTTGAAACTAGAAAGCTGTTGGGTGAGACTAGGAATGAGTTAATGCTTTATTATGATCAGAAGTTACAAGGAACAATAATCCGATCAAGAGCTCGCTGGGTTGAGCAAGGTGAAAAGAGCACCAGTTATTTCTTAAATTTAGAGAAACGTAATAAATGTAACAACACTATTTATGAGATTAAAGGAACTAACGGAGTTTCATACACTGACGGTAATATTATTTTAAATGAAATTAAAGGTTTTTATAAAAAGTTGTATACCTCTGAAAATTCTTCACCAAATGTTATTTTTTCAGATCTGCCACGAAATGGTTTATGTAGGGAGAATTCCATTAATTGTGACGGTATGCTTACCATTGAAGAATGCTATAATTCGTTATTATCTCTAAAGAATAATAAGACTCCTGGCAGTGATGGCTTTTCAACTAACTTTTATAAACGTTTTTGGCATTTAATTGGTAGTATTGTTTTAAATGCACTAAACTACTCTTATTTAAACCATCGTCTTTCGGCCGAACAGTCAAGGGGAGTTATCACTCTTATTCCTAAGCCTGAGAAAGATACCACCCTCTTAGAAAATTATCGTCCAATTACCCTCCTAAATACCGATTATAAGATTGGTGCAAAAGCCATCGCTGCAAGGCTGAAAAGAGTCTTACCCAGCCTGATTAGCACAAATCAGACAGGCTTCCTTCAAGGTAGATTTATTGGTGAAAATGTAAGATATGTACTAGATCTAATAGATTACTCAAAGTCTAATAACATTGCAGGTTTTTTACTTTTAGTCGACTTTGAAAAAGCTTTCGACAAATTAGAATGGAGTTTCATACACAGAACGCTTGAATTCTTTAACTTTGGTGTCAGTTTCATAGATTGGATTAAAACCTTTTATCGTAACAGCATGGCTTGTGTTTGTAACAATGGGCATTCAACGGGGTTTTTCGGGTGCAAAGAGGTGTGCGACAGGGATGCCCTTTGAGTCCCTATCTTTTTATTCTCTGTACAGAAATTCTTAACCTCTATACAAACTGTAATAGGAATTTTAATGGCATTGTAGTAGGACGTGAAATAAGATTCGTTCAATATGCGGATGACACAACATTTATACTTGATGGGAGCAAGGATTCATTGGATGAAGCCCTTAGAATTTTAGATGTGTTTAAACTCTCCTCTGGTCTAACTATTAATCTTGGAAAATGTAAGCTATTCCCTCTTGGTCCTTATGTCCACACTCGACCTGCTTTTACTACTGATCTGGCTATAAACTTTTCACGTGGTCCGGTGAAGATGTTAGGTATTACGTTCACAAATGATGGCGATGAGCTTTTCAGGTTAAACTTTGTCCCTAAACTTTCTCGTCTTAAACGCTGTCTTAATGTATGGAATTCTAGAGACCTCACACCAGTAGGACGTTGTACTATTGTAAAGACACTTGCGCTCTCACAATTAGTTTACCTTTTTCTCGTTTTACCGAATCCCCCCAAGAGCTTCATAAAAGATGTTGAAAATGCCATTGCAAATTTTATTTGGTCAGGTAACCCTGACAAAATTAAGCGAACGAGTTTGTGTAATAACCTTGATGATGGAGGCTTAAAAGTAAAAGACATTAGAAGCTTTATCAATAGTTTAAAGTGTACATGGATACGTCGTTATTGTGATAATACAAGGGGGGTATGGAAAGTTTTCTTTGATGAAAGCCTTTCCGCTTTTGGAAAGGATTTACTGGTTTATTGTAATTATAAAAGTGAAGATTTATCCAGGATCTCCAATATTTTTGTAAGGCAGATTTTCAGTGCATGGGGGGAAGCCTCATATCATAATCCAACTGAAGATTTTGGCAACCAGGTTATTTGGAATAACACCCATATACGTATTGATTAGAAGACCTTATATTATGATTTTTTGTATGAAAAAGGTGTAAAATACGTGGCTGATTTGTTTGACGATGCCGGGGTGTGCCACTCACATTAGACTCCTTCAGGCAAAAATTTAGTCTTAATCCTTTTGCCTTTACACTGTACTGGGGACTGATCGGGAGTATTCCCATTCAATGGAGGGAAGTTGGGTGTGGTCCAGCTGATACTGTTAATAGTAATTGTGCTTGGGTTACGAGGGCCCTCCGAACCCGCTCCCTGTCCCAGTTTGTCTATGCCACTTATTTAAGTTGCATTGCTACTAAGCCTACAGCTCTCAAGAAATGGAAGAATGATCTGGCCGTTTTTGATACTTTTAATTGGAAAAACATTTGGAGTATGCCATGGGTTTCGGTGCGAGAGACCAAGCTTTCATATTTTCAGTTTAGATTTCTACATCGAATTCTCCCTACAAACAGATTGCTTTCACTTATGGGTAAAGTTGATTCAAGTTTATGTTCTTTTTGTGATATGGAGGTTGAGACTCTGAACCATTTATTTTGGGGATGCACGTACACATCCCAATTTATTCTAGATGTCGAACAAAAATTTCTCAATGATCAGTTCGTTTTTTTGAAAAGAAGATATCTTCTTTAGCTTCCACAATGATAAGTACCATCCCTATAACTTTCTGATATTACATCTGAAATATTATATCTTTAATAAGAAAAGAGAAAATTACCTGTGTGTGTGTGTGGGGGGCGGGGGGTTAAATCCCTAAATGATGAATTATGTCTGATAAGTTCATGAACCGGTCTGTCAAATGTGTTGGATGTTGTTCAGGCAACATTTCATCTCAGTTCTTCAGAAATGGTGAAACTGTTATTAATTATTGTAATCGATTTGTACATATTGAAAAGTACATAATGAAATAATAATTGTAAATATTGTAAGTATAGCTAAATATTGTGTAAATATCCATGCAAATTGCGAAAGATACTTAAAGTAAAACGAATTTATCAAAATTGGAAATAAAGATATATGTTTGTAAATATTGTAAAAGTCAGTAAAGTGGAAATGGTATCTAATAAAGTAAAAATGAAAAATATGGAAATTAAGGATATATGAATGACAATACAGATTTGGAGGATAAAAAATAAATAAATAAATAAATAAATAAATAAATAAATAAATAAATATATAAATAAATAAATATATTTTTTTTGCCATCTCTTTTATTCAATTATCTTTTGTTCTCATAAGATATTGTCATTTGATATATACAAATTTGTTCTTGATGAACTATAAACATATACATGATTTGCTTTTCACATTTTGTCTCAATAATTAATCCTTTCAATTTTAGATTGACGATATAATATACAAGTATTTACAGAATAGTAAGATAAATACATATTTACACTTCAATAACCAATATTTTCCCAGCAGCACTTTTGTGTTAATTGTTTGTATACAAAACCGTCTTGTGTACATTTTGTTGTAGCTGAACAGTGGAGTCACTGATTAAATTAAACACAATCATTTCAATGAGGATTTACTACTTTTAACACAACCGAGTTACAGTACAGCATGAAATTTACCAAAATATCAATAACATCTGGAACAAAAGCTTAGTCATAACATAACAGCATTCATTGCTGACTCATCATAAACATAACACACTTAAAATTTCCTATAGGAAGGTTTCCTTGTATCTTAAAATTTTCATGTCGTTCTGGTTCTTACTCAATATATAAAGCTCCACATTTGTAAGAAACTTAAATTTTTTGTGAAAAATCTCTGCATCAGGTTTTTTATTATCTAATTTAGAACTGAAAATGTAGTACTTAGCGTGTAGTGAAAAGAAATTAATGGGATCTTTCAAGTCATCTAATAACCCAAACTTTATAAACTCCCAGTCAACAAGGAAGACATTTTTAAGACACAAGTTCACAGCGCTCTGCCAAAACTGCTGGGTAACAATACAAGAGCAAAAAAGATGTTCTAGGGTTTCTGGCTCAGTATTACAAAAGGTGCACAAAGAAGAGTCTATGTACTTAATTTTATGTAAAAAAACATTAGTAGCAACAAGTCTGTGAATAAAACGGAACTGGAAAAACTGAATTTTAGCCTCACGAACTGCTAAATAAATAAATAAATAAATAAATAAATAAATAAATAAATAAATAAATAAATAAATAAATAAATAAATAAATAAATAAATAAATAAATAAATAAATAAATAAATAAATAAATAAATAAATAAATAAATAAATAAATAAATAAATAAATAAATAAATAAATAAATAAATAAATAAATAAATAAATAAATAAATAAATAAATAAATAAATAAATAAATAAATAAATTTCTCAGAGGCCCTCAGTTACAATGTGTAACTTTCTTTAAGGATTTATCAAACGAATTGAGTAATTTTCATTGTGATACTATTATTATGGCTGGTGACTTTAACTTTGTGTTTAATTTGGATCTAGATAAGGTGAGAGGTTTACGTAAAACCAATTTTAAGGCCAGGGATGAATGTTTAACTTTAATGACCACTTTCAATTTAGTAGATATTTGGAGGGAAAAAAATCCGTTTCTTAAGTTTTATACATGGAGTTCTAATATCATTCCTGGGATCCATTGCAGACTTGATTTTTATTTGGTTTCTCGTAATTTAGAGCATAATGTAAATGACGTTTCATTTTCACCCGGTATCCAATCCGATCATTCATTTATATCACTGTCTTTTATGCTCACTTCTATGAAAAGAGGCCCGGGCTACTGGAAATTTAATAACTCCCTTTTAAATGGCGCCTCTTTCACCAACATTATCAATGATATTATCCGTATCGATGCCGAAAATCCTAATTCAGAAAACCCTGCTTTACGTTGGGAAAATCTCAAATTTAAGTTTCGCCTGGCTGCTATTAGATATGGAAAGCAGAAGGCTGCTGAGAGACGTCTTAAAGAGGAACTACTTCTAAATAAAATTTCAGGTCTAGAGCAAAAACTCTTTTTGGCTGAATGTCCTGTAATTCGATCGCAACTAAGATCGGCACAAAATGAACTACTATTTTATTACGAGTACAAACTTCAAGGTACGATTATTAGGTCAAGGGTAAGGTGGGTTGAAGATGGTCAAAAAAACAGTAAGTACTTTTTGAACCTAGAAAAACGAAATAAAGAAAATTATCACATTCGAAAGCTCGTAAACTCAGAGGGTCGTTTCTTTGAAGACGAAGGTGATATACTCAAAGAAATTCGTCATTTTTATAGTACTTTATATAGTTCAGCCAATACTTCTGTGGGCTCTTTCTTCAACAATTTAGATCATCCTAATCTACGTATTGACGATTCTAAGCTTTGCGATGGCGAACTTACCTTAGGAGAATGCTCCACAGCACTCAATCTTTTAAATATTGATAAAGCTCCTGGAAGTGACGGCCTTACAACTAATTTTTATAAACATTTTTGGCATTTGATAGGTCATCTCGTAGTTGATTCCATCAATTACGGTTATGTTACCGGCTGTCTCTCTCCAGAACAGTCACGTAGTGTGGTAACGCTTATTCCAAAACCTGGAAAAGACCCCTCTTTACTTAAAAATTATCGACCTATATCTCTTTTAAATACGGACTATAAAATTGGGGCTAAAGCTATTGCTGCTAGGATGAAACTGGTTATCGATAATCTCATTGGTCCAAATCAAACTGGTTTTCTTAAGGGTAGATTTATAGGTGAAAACGTAAGATTTGTTTTAGATATAATTAATCATACTAGTGATTTTAATATTCCAAGTTTTCTTTTTTTAATTGGTTTCGAAAAAGCTTTTGATAAATTAGAATGGAAGTTTATTCACGCTACTCTTTCCTTTTTCAATTTCGGTAATAGTTTTAAAGACTGGATTCATACTTTTTATAATAATGCTCAGGCGTGTGTCTGTAATAATGGTTATTCTTCGGGGTTTTTTTCTGTTCAAAGAGGTGTACGGCAGGGATGCCCTCTGAGTCCGTACCTTTTTATTCTTTGTGTAGAGACCCTTGCACTTACTGTGATTCAATCTAACATTGTTAAAGGAATTTCAATTAGCGGTACTGAAACTCGTATTTTGCAATATGCTGATGATACTACATTCATAATTGATGGCAGCAAAGATAGTTTAAGTGAGTGTTTATGTATTCTCGATAATTTCAATAAGTCATCTGGTCTAAGGATTAATTTTTCTAAGTCTCATTTGTTCCCACTAGGTCCTTTCGCTGGTAATAGACCACTCTTTCTCTCCGATTTTAACATAGATGTCACTTTGGGTCCAGTTACCATGTTAGGTGTTGTATTTTCTCACAACGGGGATGATTTATTTCCTCTCAATTACCAGCCCAAGCTTTCAAGACTCAAAAATAGTCTCCGCGTTTGGGCCAGCCGGGATTTAACTCCTATAGGTCGTAATGTTATTGTCAAAACGTTTGGCTTATCCCAATTAGTGTATCTTTTCCTTGTGTTACCCAATCCTCCTAAGGCATTTATTAAAGAGCTTGAACGTGTTATTTTCGACTTCGTTTGGGCTGGAAATCCCGATAAAGTGAAACGTTCTACGATTATAAACCCCATTAATGCGGGAGGCTTAAAGATTCCCCATATCTACAGCTTTATAAGAAGCCTAAAATGTACATGGATTAAACGCTATTACAATGATTTGAACGGACCTTGGAAAATTTTTTTCAATCTAGATTTAAAGAGATATGGCTATGAGTTTCTGTTTCAATGTAATTGTAAACCAGATGAGGTTAATTACCTTCGTAACTCTTTTCTTAAAGAGGTTGTTCAAGCATGGTGTGAGATCTCGTATGTTCCCCAAAAAGAAAACTATGGCATCCAAATTGTATGGAATAATTCTGATATTAGGATTAATGGTAAAGTTGTATTCTATAAATTCCTGTTTGATAAGAATGTAAAGTATGTCAAAGATTTTTTTGACGGACAAGGAAAGCCTGTATCTTTTGAAAATTTTAAAACGTAAATTCAAGGTAACTAGTTTACCATTTACATTGCATTATGGTTTAATACGAAGTATACCTACCAGTTGGAGGAATTCCTCGATTAATGACAATGGTGATCAGAATGTTAATGAAGTTTTATTTGCTAATTATTTAAGGTCAATCAGGCCCTCTCAATTTGTTTATAACAAGTACTTATCAACTATATCTGAGAAGCCAACTGCGACTCAAAAATGGGCTGTGTCTTTTGATAATCTAACAGAATGTGACTGGACTCGCATTTATAGTACCCCCTGGCTTTCTGCTTCAGAAGCCAGACTGCAGTATTTTCAATTTAGGTTTTTACACAGGGTTCTTCCAACCAATAAATTGCTTTCGCTAATGGGGAAGGCTGATTCCCCATATTGTACTTGGTGTGAGACAGAGGAAGAAACGCTGGAGCATATTTTCTGGAACTGTAGATACATCACACATTTTATCAAAGAGGTAGAAATTATGCTATTTAAAGATTATTCGGTTTTCTCAAAGCAAAGTTTCTTTTTTTCGTATGAAAATGCTAAACATCCCTATAACTTCTTGGCACTACATATGAGGCAGTATATTTTTAAGTGCAAATTGATTAAAAGTATACCAGATGTGAATGCTTTCTTTTCTATTTTTAAATTTAAAGTAAAAGTAGAACAATATAAAAAAGTAAAAAATAATAAGATTGTACATATTGACGACATCAGGAAAGCGTTTGCCTCTTGTCAAAGTTTATTTACAAATTAGTTATGCAAAAAAGCAATACTCTGGCATTGTGTATTGTATATTATATTCTCATGTTTTCTCTACTGGGACATCACAATGTTATTGTTTGTATATTATGTCATTTCATTTCTACTGTATTAAATCACCTTGAACATACAAAAGAAGAAAAGATTACAATAAAAGGAGACAAAAAAAAAGTTACAATGTGTAAGACATACAAATGAAAGAGAAATATTAGAAAACGTAAAGACAAGTCAAACTTAAAACGTATTAACCATTTCCGAAAAGTGGGTGGGTCAAAAGTGCGAGAGAGTTACTTGTTTTACAGTTAGGCCTTTATCTGTACAGTGTTCAAGTATCATGCTTGCCTACAAAAGTACGTACGTAGCAGGATGAACAGCATATTGCTTGCTCAAGTCATATTCCTATTTTGGAAGCCTTAATGAGCAAACACAGTCCGCTCTGCGGGGCAGGCTGTGGGAACTAGTAGGGATAGGTGATTGAACATGACATTGCAAGAGTGAGAGTACTTCTTCTAGGGTATAAGGTCCAGGGTCCGTCTTTGTGCTACTGGTGGGGTCCAAGGGCATTAATTACCCCGTGGAGGACCGACCGAGTGGTAACTAAACCAACTGAAGCTCTGAGAAATAAACAAAATTGTGGAACTGGTGGGCATTGGAATGAAGCAAATGACTATCTGCAAATGGCATATTAGAAGTGCAATAAAAAGCCTACACGGATCAAAATTGGACGTTTCATTTATAATAGCCCACACTCACACTAACAGATACTTGATTTGATGATACAAAGGCTCATGAGCGTGTATGATGGAGTGACGGTAGGGGACGAATGCTTACTAGCGTAACGGGACTACTTTCATTCCACCAGTGCTGAGCACTTTTCACCGAAATATTACAGGTCAAAAGCAGTCGCCCCAAACTTATTTTGAAACAATAGCTAAATGTCACAAATTTCTTGTTATTTCTCATCCAAGTATCTTTCATGATATTTTAGGTCATAAATCTTGCATATTCAAAGTAAACCAAGCAGTTTCTCCTCGTACATTTTACAACTGAGTGAGAAAAATACTGTCAAATGATTCTCAAGAGTCATTCAGGAAACAGGATAGCCTACTATGCAATTCTTTATTGGGGTGACTGCATTCTCCCTTTAAGCACGAATGAAAAATAGCGCATGCTCGAAAATATTAAGTTTCTGTTCGAATGGGGAGGGGGTGCATCCTCCACCCCCAAACCCACCCTGCCACTTACGCCGATTGATTCATTGCACTTTGGAGAGATAATTCAAATCACGGTCCCCGACAGGAAATATTAATGAGACAATTAGTAGCATATCCAACTGGATACTAACTTGCCGAGAACATATATAGCATTTTAAAAGCCAACATTTTACTCTGTTTTTTTCTACATCCAGTCTGCCGTTGTCAACCCTCTTGAACCATGACTTACTGAAAATCTCCGGGGATCAAGCCATGACCCAAACTTTCTTACAATCTTCCTCCTCCAACTTCATTTAGCATGGTGGATCCGCAGGCGCGGACCCAGGTGGGGGTGCACCCGCGAACCCCCCCCCCCCATTTCGATGACCAACCGTTTTTTGAAAAAATGAGCAAATAGATATGGAAAATATGGTTCCCAGATGCTGGGAAATCGCATCTAAGTGCATCTAGAATTCAAGTTTCCTTGGGGGAGGACCCTCAAACCTCCGCCGTGGTTTCACGCCTTCGGCGATCGCTCGTCGGCCTTCGGCCGACGGTGTGTGCGCCCCCTTTCTCAAAATCCTGGATCCGCGTATGATCCGGATTTTAAATGTAGGAGAGCTCAGTCATTAAGCATACCCACAAATGAAAGTAACCAAGGTGTGTCAAGGATGAGCGCCTTCCCCCGGAAATTTGGAGATTTAGAAACCCTTATGAGCGATTTCCCGGGATCTGGGCGCCTTCTGATCCACAGGTAGGATAATCCATTTTTTGGCATTTTCATCAGCAATAAATGTGATTAAAAATAACCACCTTAGAGAAAATGCTGTGAAAAGAGGAAATTTGCTCTCAGTAAACACGTCGTTGGCAAACATGAATGGTTTCGAACCAGTTAAGTCCTTACCAGCTTCCTTGCGAAACCCTCACATAATGTAGGGCACTGGAGGTGTGTCTACGGCCCGGGCCATGAGATCCCCGCCCCCTCCCTACGAAAGTTTGGAAACTGAGAAGCCGTTATATGTAATTTCTCGAGTTCTGGGGGTCGTTCGATTCATAATCAGGACCTACATGCAACCGTGCCTGCTTGGATTTTTCGGTGCTCAGCTGAAATAAGAAATGTATACAGTGTACAAAGCGCAGTGAAGAACAACAAATTAAGTGAATTAGGCCTATAAAATAAAAATATTCAAACAAACTTGATACGCTTTATCAATTAGGAACACCTCCATTATCAACCGAAGATAGGAACAATAACTTGTCTTCTTTCCTTTGGTCCTCTGTTATGTCAAGTTGACAGGAGTAAATTGTCAATATTTTGTCATGTCGGGTTTTGAACGACCTCGCGACCGACCCTCTGAATAATCTTCAACACTCATACATTGGGTCGTGACCTTAGGTTGCCGACGGTCATTTTCCATCATTTTGCATTGTTTTGAGTATGTAATTGAAAAAAAATTGTGGGCATAAGAATGAAACTTTTTAAGAAACTATCAGTGGCATTGGAAGCGCACTGAACAGACCGAAAAATAAAACTTTGGCCACTATATGTTTATGTTTACAGCAATCATTTTCATTATAGCATTACTCGGAGAAACAGCTAATCAAGTTGATAATGAACGGATATGTGGTTGTGAGAATGAATGATGGTAGCGGACGCGTGGGGCTTTGGAGAAATAATTCCAATCAAGGTGGTCCTGCGTAAAATATTGACGACAGTTGGGGGATTAGTTGGGAGTACGGATGTTCTTCCCTTTTAGTGGTTAGGTTTCTTTGAGGGTTGGTCCGTTCCTATCTTTGTCTCCTTTGTGTTTAGTTTTTGCCTTAGTGCTTTTGCTACTTGTAATGTAATCTCGGGAGTGCATATTTTCAAACCCAAAAGGGTTTTCGGTGCACTTCCATGTAGTTATGTTTTTTACTACCTATCCGTGTTATGTTTGTACATATATATATATATATATATATATATATATATATATATATATATATATATATATATATATATATATATATATATATATATATATATATATATATATATACAGATGTAAGGATACCAGTTTTGAGAAACTGTTGATGTATGCTGCCCTCTATTTTTGTAAGTTAGAAAGTTGTTTACTCTTTTGAGAACTGAGATTCTTCCGGACAGAGTGAAACCCGATACCATTTCCGGTCCTCTTTTCGAGATACGGAAACCCCTGTGATGAGTTAGTCTTGGAGAAGCACCTGGCCAGTGCAGACGTCAACTCTTTGACTCCGGCGTTTTATCCCAAATTCGTCGTCATCCCTTCAATATTTAACTCCAATTCCCATTCTGAATTGTTAAGAGAAGTCAACTGGACTTTCCCTGTGTCTGAGAGCTGTATAATTTGCTGTAGTGAGCTGACAGGACCCGTGGCAAGTGGGTCAGGCAACATGTGGTTCCTGAACTTACACTGTTAATATTGTATTGTAAACCTACGCCGCACGTGTGACTGTGCAAGTACGAGAGACGGCGTGAGGCCTTCCAAGTTTCCAGGCATGCAGTGTGGAACGACTCGACTGAGTGATAATATGCAGCTTGCAACTTAACTGGATGATATGACTGGCGGTACTGAATCTTGAGAGCTGAACGCTAGCGATAAACTGTTTTGTTTCTACCAGATGATGTAGACTCTACAGAGAAGTCAGAAGCTACTATGTAAAGGTATACCTCTCGCGTCGCGTCCGCGATGGATCCATAGGCTTAGATTAAATGTTATGTATTCATATGTTGTTCAAATTGTATTCAGAAGCCCTTGAAAATGATATCGTAAAGTGGTATTTGTGCAAGTAATGTTGTAACGATGTACTGTGAAGAATAGGCTCCCTATCTGTTGTGCTTGAGGCCTAGTGTTAGGCTTATGTTGTTTACTGAACCCTTATAGTGTGTATTCTGTGTGATATGGCCATTGGTATGAATTAACTGTGTGCTGGCTAGTGTTAGCCTGGTGAGATTATTGTTAAGTACTGTTAGTCAGTGTGATCTTGGTGGGTCGAAGGTTCAAAAGTGACACTTCATTGGGTATTGTAATGTATTAAGTAAGTAAAAGCTTTGTGTAAAGCTGACACAAAGCAGGGGTGTATTCACAGTGGGTTAAAGTAATGTAGACTGTACAAAGTACTTTAAGTCTTTTTATCTTTTTTTTGTAATTGGGTTTTAATAAACTGGGGGATGCAAATCATAGAAAGTTGTGTCATGTCATTGTTTTGATGTTCCCAATGTATGTTACTGTCAAGTTGGATTCTGAGTAAGCGCCAGATGTTACTGATGAAGTTAGTTAAGAGAGCCCTCGTTCTTCGTAGACAAACCTCACTTTGTGAGTAGCCTGAGATAGTTCTGTGTGTCAGTCTCAAACGAGAAGGTGTAATTACCGGCACAGTGTCTATGCGCCTGTATTTGGGTTTATATTGCCGTGGGTATAGACAAGGGATGGTAGGCAGACGTGCCGTGACTTAATGGTCGTTCCCTTAGGATCTATTATGTGAGAGGCAATTTTGTGTGTAAGGCACTCAGCTATGTTACAAGTAGGGTTAACTTGGGTCCTCTCTGATGGTTGATTCAGTATGTCGCCCTCTCGATGCGAATTGTATTTGATGGCTTGTTTCACAACTACTGGCCTGATACCCAGTAGGCTTGGCCAACGAACCCCCAGTTATAAATTAACATTGTTATCAGAATTTAAAGGGTGAACCTTACATATATATATATATATATATATATATATATATATATATATATATATATATATATATATATATATATATATATATATATATATATATCATTACGTGAAGGGATAAAACAAACGAAACCAAACGACATAACCATACACGACGGGTGCGTACAAAGCGCCCCCAAATCGAATCTTGTAAGGCATTTCATAATGCTTTACTTCATTTGACATTACAAAATTTATCAGTTTTATTTTAATTCCCCCATATTTCTCTCGTCTCCCTAAAATTCCCTTGGGGATCGACCAGGGATCACTTAGTGACCGACCTTTGACTTTTACGGTGGTAAGATGTCACGCCCCCGCACCTGCCTTTTCGTACACTTATGGCTAATCGAGGACTCTGTACCAGGTAAATGGTGGATGAAAGTCTTCGAGATTTTCTGTTCGACTGATACCCATTATAATTTTTTTCGTAAGTACGCCAGAGCTCCCAGAGACTTGGCCATAGTACGCTATGCACTCTGTTCCTATACCAATGCGTTGTCGGTAGACCTTACCTAGGTCCTTCAGGAGGGCCTTACGTCCTTTGGAGTTCTTCACTCTCCTACGCCTTTGACTGGAATCCGTACTGCTTCAATGCATTATTTCGACAATTGCCTAAAGATGAGTTTGGGCCCCCAAATTCAGTTCCAGGGACACAGAAAGGTTAATCCCCTCTTAGGGAAAGGTTCCTATACGTGTCTGTTGTGATGGCTGGTTTATGGACTAAACATTGTCGAAGTTCTGATGATTCACATGAAATGGCTTTTATAGTCCCCTACAATAAGGTGACCATATTTTGGGGGTTTAAATCAGGGACGCTACTAGACCAGGCACCGTGTAAGGAAAATACAGGCTACGTCGTTACTGTGCAATTGGCTACAGTAGATGTGTGTGATCACAGCAGTAATAGAATATCAGTGATGCTCTTGACTTTCGATCTCTGTGATTGTAGATACCTGTTATTTGTTAGCCTATTTACGTTGTACTTGGGCGCTGCGATACATATCTCAACGATGTTGATGTAATCCTATCCCTGTAACATTAGATAGCCGGTCGTTCAGCCCCCGTCCGAAAGGTACATACACAGTAGGCTACACTATCGACAGAATATGATTTTTTACAATATTGTAATTAATATCTTGGGAAATTTTAAATTTCAAGGACATTTGTTCAAATCGGGGACATTTTCGGGGACACTTGTTCATCATGACGGAACACTGGATTCGGGGACTGTCCCCGAAAATCGGGGACGTCCGGTCACATTACCCTACAACGATAAGTCGCTCCGACAGCTTTCTTCTTTTCGCTCTCAAAGAGAGCAGATTCTTCAATAAAAGATCCAAACTTTTCAAATTTTTATCAAAAATAGCCCCATATTTTGAAATTTTCTGTAATGCAGACCCCAGTTTATCCATTTTCTCCATTAAAAAGACACTCTTCGCCTCCGAAATTCTCTGGTTCACCACCCTTACCGTAATTCGTCAACATCGTCGAGGCTTCGGTTTGCTGGCTTCTCCCCCGTTGGGCAGCTTGTCCTTGCCTCCCGTGTGGAAAACTTCTCAAGCCACTCCTGCTAGGTAGGGGTTGCATGGGGCTTTGAAAGACTTTGCCACTCAAGCTGTCCTATAGGTTGTAATAGTCAGAAAGGGGAAGTAGGCGTACCGAAATAATGATATTTTTGGAAACATTTTGACGTTTCACTTCATAGTACACTGCAAAAGTTACCTATTACATTACAGTTATCTACAATCATCACTTCTGTCAGTATGTACTGTCTATGGAAAGCAAGAAGTACATTCAATGTATAAGTGTCCGAACTATTTTGAGCCATGGTCCCTTCGCTCCCGGCTTTCACTGCCACTGGTCCGCGTCAAGAAAAGTCTGAAATTAAATACTGTTAGATGCAATTTCCTGGCATTTGGCAATTAAGGTAATTGACAAACTTTAAGGCCGATTCATAATTCAGTATATAGCGCTGTCAGTAAAGCTATGGAAGTTGAACACTGGTCAGCCCTGAGCCATGTCCTTCATTGGCTCAGAAAAGCAAGGGACAAGCCCGTACCCAAGGGGGAGGGGCGAAGTCTCCATGAAAAAACATTTCCCCCCACCCCGGAAGCTATCTCGCCCACTTCAGTCAGTACCTTGTCTGGCCACTGGTCTGGTAAGGGATGACCATGGTTCTTACAGCTTTATAGCGCTTGAAAATTTGGAAGTACAAACGGGCCTTATACTAGTATACCTGGGGAGGGAATGTTAGGTCAGGCAGTTGTCGTGGCAACTCCCTAGTTCGATCTCCTCAACTTCTTGATTTAATTTTTTTTTTTTTTTTTTTTGATTTTATGCATACAGATTTGTGAATCCTGGCAGTTAGAGGAAACCGTCTGGTATCTTTAAGTCCGGTTTGAATTTGGTATCTAATTTTCACAGCGCTTATCACCCCCTAAATTGCAAAAACACCCGGACTATAACGCCCCCGTTGAGAACCACTGCCTTGGATCCTCCTCCTGGACACTGGAAGGGGCTCTAAAACGTTCAGCACTCAGCTGAGAAACAGCTTTCTGCGCCTGTGTCATGATCAAATAACATGCAAAATTCTTTTCTGGATGATAACTATTTCATGGACATGTAGTGTTCAAGCATAACTCCAGACAATTGCACAATAACGCATAAAAAGGACATGGACATTGTATATAGCTAGGGGCGTCGTACCAACATTGGGGGGGGGGGGGAGGCGGTAGAGGGCTTCACTTAAAGGAAGATTATTTTCGTTCTCTGCTGTGACTTACCTCTTTATTTTGACATCAGTGAAATGTTCATGGTCTGTATGACGCATAACGCCACACATACATTGACAAAACTTTGGGGGGGGGGGGGAGGCCCTGTGGGCACGACTCCTATGTATGTAGTTCAGTAGTCAGAATGATTTATTAATTGAAGGGCATGCCATAGTAGGCAATAGGAAGATTTTGGGGAAACAAATGCCCTAGGCCCTAGGTAGCCCCACCACCGACTAAAGGTAACGAAGACGTTTAAAGTAGATCGTGTTTGTACACGGTCGAGATTGCATTCTGTATCTCTTTTCGAAATTACTGTTCAGAGGATATCTATCAAGGTACGCGCGTGGTACTAATCGATCCCCATCCTGCCCCCGGGACCGTCACCGTTTAACGTCCCCACCTACCGACAAATGTTTTTCCCAGTCTTTCGCCACTCCTCCAAAGGCTGTTGTTGGGTGGTGTGGAGGACTCCTCATTCTGGCTTTGTACCACTGTTCTCATAGTCTTCAGTGAAGGGGTGGGGCAATGTCAATAAAAATGAAACATCACGCAAATGGTTCGGGCCGATGCGGGGAGCGCCTTGGGAGCTCTAAATGCTTCACTTGATTGAAGTCAAGATCCTGTCTAAGAGACAGTGGTGGAGTTCAGAGGGTGTTGCCCCAGAGCTTCTGAGTCTTAGCAATGTTGATGGCATAGGACAATTGGTACCCCTCAATTAAGCGCCCAGTGCAGAAGGTACATATCAAAGGTGGATAAACCGCCAAAGCTCAAGTGCGCAAAACAACTCCAAAAAATCACCTGCTTCTTGGAAAAATGTTCCGAAATGGTCCCCTCACCCACCCCAGACATGCAATCCTCATTACGAAGAAACGCACTGAGGAGGGCCCCTTGATCCCACACCCATAGGGAGAGTTTTGCAGTCTTGCGGTGCCTCATTGGCTTAGTAAGGTCTGAGCCCCACCCCCTTTTCCTTCTCTTTTAGTACCAAATCCTGGCTACGCGCCTTTGGAGAGAACCGTCACTCCCCCCTCCCCACCCCATTTATTGCGTCACTGGCTATTCGAGCAATAGTTCACCCTGATACCATCTGTAGTAATACTGATTACTTGTACACTCTTTTGTAACTTCCAGACTTAATTACTGTAAGTCTTCTCTATGGATGCCCTGAATGCCATCTTGATAAACTTCAATCTATTCAAAACGCGGCTGCTAGACTTGTCAAGCGCCAAAAAAAAAAAAATCTGAACATATTACACCAGTCCTTTATGAGCTTCACTGGCTTGGTGTGCGTGAGAGAATTATTTTTAAAGTACTTTTGATTGTTTACAAAATTTTACATAATTTAGCTCCTTTTTATCTTTGTAATCTGATCGATCGTCACATCCCTGGAAGAAATGGCCTCAGGTCTAGCAATCCTGATCTACTTCTCTTGAAAAGGCGCGATTCTAAAAGTACAACCAAAACGTACGGTATGCGAGCTTTCAGCATCCATGCTCCACTTTTATGGAATGACCTTCCCGTGAAGATCCGTCAGTCCAAAAGTCTTGACTGTTTTAAGAGAAATTTGAAAACTCATCTTTTTAAAACTCAGTTTGAAAGTTTACTTTTTTAGGTATTTAGCGGTTTTTGTCTTTCTCTGATTGGTTTAGGTTGCCTTTATTTTAGTTTCTAGGTGTTTTTAGGTTTGCGTTCCTTTTTAAGGGCTGTTTATTTTAACTGTCATCTCTTATTTTATTTATTTTGATAGTTTCTCTTTTAGGTTTTGTGATGTATTGTCTTCTCTGCTTTGTGCTGTTTGCTTTTATTTTGGTCTTTAGGTGCTTTTAGGTTTGTGTTCGTTTTTAGTTGTGTTTACTGTACTGCTTCCATTTTGCCTTTGTTTTTTATATTTTTTATTGCCTTTCTTCTCTGTGAAGCGGTGTGAGACGCAGTGAACATCGCTATATAAAACTAATTTTTATTATTATTTATTATTACCACACTTTTCACTGCGAAGTAGTGCAAAGGTTAACCATAAACTGGACGTTGCCAGAAGGGGAAATTTGAAAGAGCAATTTTTATTCAAGCCAGCGACATCTCCGCCCTTTCCCCTTTCCCATCCTACATGAATGGTGGATCTTTGTTTTACATGTCTTGTTTTTATATTCACACGTGAAAAAATGACAACAAATATCATGCTGGAAGTAGTCTTGAAAGTTTAGGAGATCAGGATTTTATTGCACTGAATTATATTTGTTTTGAGCCGTGAAAATAAATACTGATAAAGCAGAGAGACCAAAGTTGGTGCACAGTGAAAAGACTTGGAAGGTACGCATCAAAATGCTGATTTTGAGGGCATTGGGTATCAAGATCTTGTCTTGAAAAATTCTTTATAAACCCCTTAGGGGTTTCTGTGAATTCACAGAGACGTCTTCTCGTTGGACTTGTATTTAGGTGTAGTGACATGATTTGCTCGAAGTAGTGGGAGGGGAGAGAGGGGGAAGCTCTCCTGTGGAGGTGGGGGTTACGGGTTACGCAGCAATCGGAAGCCCCGACAGGTGTGGCTGGTTATAAGAGAAACTTTATACAATACCATTCGATAACAGTGTATGTTTCAATGTGGGGCGATTGCCTATTCCGTTTAGTGGTTGAGTAGATAAAGATAACATATTTACCACAAGATGTAAATATTTCAAATGAAGACATGAGCCAGAGGGAGGAAAAGGGCACAGGCTACTGGGGAGCCAAAACAGGGCATAGCCACACTGAAGCACTAGTACCCTTATACAGATTAATCATGTCCCTTGTTCAAGGTAAGGCCAAATAAAAATAGAACACTCACATGACACACGTCATTAGGACTCATGCGTGAGTGGTTTCTCGATATGTCTCCGAGACGGAACTTTCAGCACAAATAATATACTGTTATGTGGGGAGGGATTTGAAGTCTGAAAGTTAGGGAAAAACAAATTCAAGTACCTACCGGCTCAGTAGGCGCCGCGGGAACGCGAACCGCTATCGTGACGATGAGGGGTCCACTGCTGGCCAAGGGGTTCATGGGTTGGTCCTGGGGCAATAAATCAATGGGCAAAGCCCCGAGAGGCTCAGGGGTATTTAACAGAATCAAGAACATTAGAATGAAGCATTGAGCATTAGATGCCCACTAAACAGATTACAGGAATCATAATTTGACAATTTTTATACTAGCCTAACTTTGAAAACAGCTCAACTTTGCGAGGAAAGGGAGGTTGTTGTTGTGTTGTTGTTAGGTACAGTGGATTACCCTGGGCTACTCAACACTCAGGATGATCTACATAAATTACAGAAATAGCTCAGCAATTATTTAAAACGGGTGCGGGCGAAGCGCGCAAAAGAAAACAGCGTTATTTACGACATTTCATTGAGTATTGTTTGTCCGAGATCCAAAAATAACCAACACATATAAATTCTCTTCTACTTTTCTCCATGCACGTAATGTTTTGGAAGAAAGTGCCCCCTCATTTTATGGGGAAAACAATGTTGTTTTCAACCAGAAAGCCCAAAGGATTAGTGTTTCTTTGCCGAAAGAAATGCTTTGTTACACTGAGGTTTATTTCTCAAATTATCCTTCTTGAGATATCATGTTTTACATCGTTTCGTTCTTTTGAGGATTTTATCCTCAGTTTATTACATTTGGCATAAAGAAAGAACTAAAATAGACTATTTACATAAGGAAATAAAAATAATGATACATAATATTAACTGGTTTAACTTGTTATTAAAATGTTTTACAATGTTTCACGATTTGACCTCTGGTAACCTCACATGACCTTTAAACTCCAAAAAATCGGATAACTGAAGAAAGTATAGTCCTAGGTGGGATTCGAACTCGGGTCGTTTGTGAGAGAAACACTTTCCACTACACCATCGACAAACTTATCATACACATGGTATTTCTAAATACGTCACAGTCACAGCATCCTTAACACGTGTTCATAATTAGATAATTTAAATTAGAATTTCCAAGTACTGTGAAAGTTATACTTTTGAAAAAATATTTGTTGATATATATAATTTATCTTTGGAATGACGGTACAAAATTCAGGCCTAACTTTTCATGGTCACGGAACGACACAATTCGGAGTACCGTCCACTGTCTATTTAGTTTACTAAGTTTTCATAGTTTCACCTCGGGTGACCTTAGATGACATTTATCTTCAGCAAAACCTATAGTTACTCTCTCTTAAAATGACAAATCTTTATACCAAGTATGAAAAGTATCCATCATTCCTGTCTTGAAATATCGTGTTTTTAAAGGTTTTCGGGTTTTGTACTCTGTTGACCTCGAATGACCTCTGACCTCTACTGAAAAGAATAGGATTCTTCCTCTTAATGTAATAAATCTATATACCAAGTATAAAAAGTGTAAATCGCCACCATTACTATCTTGAGAAATCGTGTTTGCAATCAATTTTTACGAATTCCGTATTTTCACATCCGGTGACCTCAGATGACCTTTAATCTCTACTAAAAACAATAGGGTTCATTTTCTGACTATAACGCATCCACATGCCAAGTATGAAATGTATCAGTGCTTCGTACCTAGAGATATCGTGTTTACAAGTTTATGATCTCTGGTGGCCTGCACATTACCTTTGACCTCCACCAAAAACAACAGGGATCTTTCTCTTAATATGCGCTCTTAATGGGTGCTCAGCATAAGCAATGGAGTAGGGAAAACAAACCAGTAAGCCACAACTGGAAAAAAGCCCGACTTTAAACCAATTGGTTAGAAACTGAGCCGTAAAACCTCATCTAACCCTTTTAATATGGGAAATTCATATGCGGGCCAAGTATGAGAAGTATCCATTATTGCTATCTTGAGGTATCGTGTTTACTAGCGTCACAAACCCACACACACATGCACATACACTCGCCTATAGATTCCATTCACATTCGGCAAGGAATCAAAAAGGTAACAGTAACATTTTCAAAGGACTATGACAGTCCTTTGAAAATTTGACCGTCCGACAATCAAGGTTTGAGATACGTAATACTATGAAATGTTATTGGTAGCTCATTTCATACATACACATGACCAAGCGGCTTCTGCAGACAATTAAATGCCAGACAAACATGATTTTCAATCGAGGCTGCATCCTCGTATAAGGAATTGTCGGCAAAGCCCACATATAAATCCAGAGGCTCTGGACTGAGGATCCTTCCCGAGAAAATTTCTTAAATTTGTTTGATTTGCAGCCATTCTGGAACATTTGTAGAGAAAATGATGCTTTCTCCAGGTGAAAGTTGAACTGGTAATGAAATATATTGGCTCATGGTTGCAAATTTAAAATTACAAGTAACTATAGTTCAAGTTGATATGGGATGGTAGTAATTAGTTTGAAAAGTGTTTACCGGGAGGGGTTTTGCAAGGGTTTTGAAAACAATCATTCCTCTCAATCTATCCTGAAATTGTACAGGCGAGGCATTTAAACTAAATTTGGTTTAAAGACAGCGATAATAACGAGACACTAATTTATACTGGGCACGAAGAACGCCGAAAAGAAATGATTGAGTACGGTATTTAGATTGTTCTGAACTTTAGGTTTTTGAATTCTGTACGCAACAACCATGCATGGTGTATGTCCTGAAATACATCTTGTATTGTTGATAACCTTCCCTTCAGGGCTTCATGCCACAAATGTTCCTTGAAAGGAATTTTGATAAGGGTACAAGAAGTTTTAAAAACAATTGCCCCCCCCCCCCCTTCCAACTTGTAGCTTGCGTACGTCAATGTAATTCTCAGTTTTTCATGACGAGTGCGCGAAACAGGCCGAACAAACAAACCATTTTAGCATTTTAAGACATTCTAAATTCATGTTTTTCTTCATTTCTCATTGCAAAAGTTGTACATTACATTAGAAAGATTTGAAAATTTCTCTGGTCTTGCTTTCTTTCCTTCATTTGGTCATAACTTTTCATTTTTTCTGATGTCTGGAAAAAGTGGGGTGTGGGGCACGTGTCCCTTGCCCCCTGAGTAATCCCTCCTATGCCGTTACGCATACGGCAACACAGGTTCGTATGCTGTTCACATTACAAATAAGTTGAAGTCAGAAACCTCCCCTTAAAAATGAAAAGGGCAAATTCAAATTTGAGTTTGCAAGATTTGACGGGAAGTCAAGTATTCAGTTAGCATGGGAGTTTTCAAAATTACATGGGCCCAATAGGACAGCACAATCGATAACCCAATTTGGTCCTTTTGGCGCCTGCTCGCCCGTGTTGGACTCGATATCTCGAGTCTCGAGGCCAAACCTCGCCTCAAAGCAGGGGAGTCAATCCGTATTCAAATGTGGGGGGGGGGGGGGGAACGGGGACATATGTACATGACTTAGCACAAACCAATCCCTTTGGTTTTGAAGAAGGGGGTGTCTTCCTATAGGCCCTTTCCTCCTCCACCACCCCCACCCCCTTGTGATGACTGACGCCCTATTCTAATAAGAATTATCATTTCAAAGTTCACATGACCATCATAGATGATCTGTCAGGTGAAATACACGGAGTCCACGGAATTACTTCAAGATGTTATTTTCACCATGTCCTAAAATAGCTGAAACCACGCTTCGCAGCGTGGATGATTGTCGGAGATCATGGACCCGACCAGGCCCGTTGCTAGGGTGACATGTTTTGGGGTGTGAAGGTCCCAAATTCCGACTCGCTGGATGTTTTTCCAACTGAGTGGAGGCGTGTAAATTGCACTTTGTTTATGTGTTCTGCATTTTGTATACATCAGTGGTGATCCTTCCTTTGTCACTACATAAATGGATCGTCCTGGGGGAGGGGTCTAAGGGGAGGACTCCCCCCTCCCCTTTGAGAATAATTTTGTTAATTTAAGGCTGCTTAGGTGCAAAACGGTGCTATCTTTGGGATATTTTTGGAGCTGATCGTATATGGCTGGAAAATGTCCATAATTTAGTGAATTCTAATTTTTCCGACTGGCTGGATGTTTTTACTAACTGCAGTGGCGGCGAGGAAATTGCACCTTTTTATGCCCCCTGCGTTTGTATACAGCAATGGGGATCCTTCCTTTGTTACTAAATAAAGGTGTCATCCTGGGCGAGGGGCGTCCACCTCCCTCCCCTTTGAGAAATTTTTGTTAATTTAAGGTTGCTTAGATGCAAAATATGGTGCTATCGTTGGGATATTTTTGGAGCTGATCGTAGTATAGCAAAGTTGTGAAGGACTGGCAAGGGCGTTTTCAGAATGCTTTTTAGTCGTAAGTGTATTAACAATCACCATCTCTACCGATAATGGCTTCGGCGAAGCGCTCGATAAAAATTTTTGAAAAATGTTTAACGGCAACAACGTACTTTCAACCTCCCACATCATGCTACAGATTAGACTGAATGCAGTGGCGCACCCAGGATTTCTCTCAAGGGGGGGGGGGGCATGCAGTATGTTGTGTGACCGCCGGCCTGGGGGGAGGGGTCTAAGGGGAGGGGTGTCCCCTCCCGTTTGAAATTTTTTGAAAAATTAGGTGTCCTTACATGCAATCTGGTGCCACATATGATACCTTTTGAAGTAAAGTTTGTGTTAAAAAAATTACGTATTTTTAGGAACTAAACAATAGGCATCAGTGAGGGGGGTATGGCCCAATGGGGTGTCCCCCTCCCCTTTGAAAAAATTGAACAATTTGGCGTCCTTACATGCAATTTGGTGCCAAATATGCTACCTTTTGAAGTAAATTTGTGTTAAAAAATTGACGTATTTTTAGGAACTAAAAGATAGGCATCAGTGAGGGGAGCATGGGCCAATGGGGTGTCCCCATTCCCTTTGAGAAATTTTGAAAAATTTGGTGTCCTTACATGCAATCTGGTGCCAAATATGCTACCTTTTGAAGTAAATTTTGTGTTAAAAAATTTACGTATTTTTAGGAACTAAACAATAGGCGTCAGTGAGGGGGCATGGCCCAATGGAGTGGCCCCCCTCCCCTTTGAAAAAATTTAAACAACTTGGTGTCCTTACATGCAATCTGGTGCCGAATATGCTATCTTTTGAAGTAAGTTTGTGTTAAAAAATTTACGTATTTTAGGAACTTAAAAAAAATCGGAATAAGTGAGGGGGGGGGGGGGCATGGCCGAATGGCCGTCCCCTCTGAGTACGCCACTGATTGAATGATCCCATTGATGCGAGGCCCCTTCAGATGTTTGGAGATGTATGTCTGTTTTCGGAGAGTGTTGTGACCAGAATTGTTCCATGTATAATTACCTTTTTAATGGTCATGAGAAGGAGTGCAAACCGTGACGGATGCGCGCGAAGCGCGCCGAAATTTTGTCATTAAATAAGATTTCCTTGACGAAATCTGCATTCAGAATCTACATTGAGGCACTAAACAATTGCCCAACAAACCTACATGCCACTCAAAAGCCAGTCAAACAGAGCCACGACACTACTCTTTTACGCAAATGTGGGGGGGGGGGGCATTTGATATTGTGTCCCCCACCCATCGAAATGTGGGGGGACTTGTCCCCCTGTCCCCCCCCCCCCCAGGATTGACGCCCATGCCTCAAAGTATGACCAGCTGCCAAGAGATGGGGAGGCAGCTACATGGAAAATGAAACATTACTCTATTGATTTAATACATTTTCAAGGTCGAGTGACATGAAAATTACATGGTTGGATATTTGATGTTAAAAGCATTAAATATCCAGAAAATAGCCGCAATTCTCATTTAAATCCGTCAAATATTGACCATTTTACAGGGTATGTTCTATCAGGTGTTATAACACCTCCCTGGTTCTATTTCGCACCCGGTTGGGACAAATCTGTTATGCTTCAAAGCATGTTACAATGTACAGTTTTTTGTGCTATCTAACACTGGTTCTGCAGTCCCTAACCTAACCTGGGATATGAACAAAAATTTAAATAATCTCGTTCTGCATCCTTCTACAGTTTTCATGCTTTGAAGCATGAATTGAGAGAACAGAACAGGAAAAAATGTCCCAACTGGGTGCTATTTCACACTTGTCTGATGAATAAACATGAGCTAAATATGCAAATATGTGACATCGAAAGATGGACATACCATATATGGCTCATGTTAGCCTTTGTTTTTTCAACCTTAATTCCAAGGACACTGGTAGCATTTTTATCCCCTAAGTGGTTTATTATGAAAGTTAAAACATTTTTCCTTCAGAACTATTGATATCACTCAACAAACTGTAATCTATCTGATCAGTAATTAAGAGATAGTTCATATAGGGCTAACAAAAGAAATTTTAACACTGCCTAACACTCCACATCATTATTTTTGCATAGACTATGGGTTTCTTCAGAAACTATAAAACTTTGAAGACGTATATTTTGAGAACGGTAAAAGACATTGAAATAATTCCAACGGATCTTTCATTGGAGGGCTTAAATCTTTAACTGACAAGTGAAACAGCTCTTTTTGGTGGCATGTCATACGACCTTTAAGTATATCTTGTCCCTACAAATATTCTCCCCCTCCAGTGCCTTGTCTAGCTAAGGGCCTGCCCGAGGCCTTCCTCAAAGCCAGTTTTGTGGCCCCGACCATAGGCGTAGGAAGCAAGGGGGAGCTGAGGGCTAAAGCCCCCAGTCAAAAATGTGGTGGACCAGAAGTATGCTTTCTCCCCCTTAATTCAAGGACGAAAGCCCCTTGTTTGTCCACTCTGTTAAGAATGTCAAAATTTTGCAGTTATTTTCTTTAAACTTTGCCCAATATGTTGCACCAAATTACATCTAAGAACCCTCAAATATTCAAAAACAATTTCCAACCCTCCCCTCTTCATTGATCCCTCCCACAGGACGGCGGTCCGAAACAACGTTCAACCATCTGCCCCGTCGAGAGCAGCTTCCTACGCCTATGGCTCCGGCCTCGTACCTTCTGCCCTCGGATTCTCAGCCGAAGCCAGCTTTTAAATGATGCAAGAACGCAAGAATCCCATGAAAGTTCTAATTAAAAGATGGGTCTAAGCTCAAATCAAATTTTGATATTTTAGAGGGGTACTTATTTTAAGCATTCTGGTGAAATTTCCGTTGAAATCTGACGTGTGGTTCTCAAGAAGTTAGCAGTGAAAGTTGTCACATTTTCAACACAAAGTGAACTTGAAACAAGAACATATGACGTCATAGTCTCACATTAATGAGCAATCTTTTGTTTTGCTTTAAACTTTACAACCAATTTACTCCGCCACAATCCCATGTTATCGGAATGTGATTGCATGAGAGGTATGGGAATTTTACATACTTTACATTCTTCATAGGGAGGTCATTCCCCATTGACTTCAAGGTCAGCTCAACAGAGTGAAAAAAAAAAAACAAAGGAAACAAAGCATCTTTCATCAATGTGAGGAAGTGATATAACCCATGTTTGCCTCAAGCTCACTTTGGGTCACATATCTAGTATTTTCATTTGCTGATATCTCGAGTACTACATGTCCGATTTGCATGAAAGTGATACCAACTTACGTAGGTTTAGTTCCTCTTTCACATGTGAAAATTAAATTTTTTGCTTAAACCTTTCTTTCAACTTTCCAGGAATACTATTCTACGAAAGCCGAGAAGTTCGACGTACAGAGAAACGCACATTGATTTCTCTGTACACCATTCTTGTTTCTTTTCTTTTTTTATTAAAAAAATTTATTTCACGAAGGTTACTCGTCTAGTCATGAGTGACTTATCTTCCAAGAGGCCCTCAAAAATACAACATAACAAACAGAGAATAATAAAAAGGTGACAAAAATTATAAAATACAAAAGAGTGTAAGAACTTAACAAATGACAAATGAAGTTCAAAAGGAAATACTGTAAAAATGCTATGAAACTTGTTGAAAATTAAAAGAAAATGGTTTAATATTGGTCATGAATATAAGATGTATGTAAGTAAATGGGGATAAGACTTAAAAAGACGTAAACCGTAAAAAAATAAACAAATACCATTAGATAAAATGTTTGCATTTTTGGTTCATTTGGTAAAGCATTTGTTTTGCTGCAATGTAGGAAAATCTTTTTCTATGGAATTCAGTTTTTCCATCAGTCACAAAGAGCCCCGATGACGTAGTTGATCTTAACTCTTACTTATGTATTCTATGCGTATAATCAGTCATTTCATAAGGTGGGGCAAGTCCATGGAGAGATTTTGAAACCATAGCAAGTCATTTTCATATTGATACGTTGACAGAAAGTATGCTAACCAAGTCAAGCAAAAGGTAGCTTGACCTTTCGTCATAACTAGCACCTAGAATAATTGGGGCCACATACTTTTAAAGCATTTCAATACGGTCAACATTTTCCTGATTGCATGAACCCTTATACAAAGTTACAGTATTCCATGTTAAATGTAGCCTTTATAATATAAAACATATGGATGTCAACATATCTTTTAATCCTTCATAGCAGAGATATTCTACTACTTATGGTACTACAAACATAATCAGTGTGGACATTCCAAGTAAGATTCGCATCAAGTCTGACATCTTAAAGCTTTTCTGAAGTAGTATTTCTTTGCAGCTGGGGTTATTAATCGTCACGTTTCGGTTCCTAATGTCTAGGCAGTGCTGCAGTACTCGAGACCGGTCTCGAGTCACGATTTTTGTCAATGGCATTTAAGTGTGACAAAACTAACGACCCACACCAAACTCTCAGGCTATCACACAATGTTTTGTAGTTGCTATTTGGAAAAGAGATTCTTTGTAAAGAGTACCAAAGGAAAGTCTTCACTTGTAGGGCCCAGTAGGTTCCCGGAACATTTAAAAAAAGTGGATGAGATGTTTTTCCGATTCAAGAAAATTTTGACAGCTTTTAACAAGTTTTAATAGATATACTAAATGATCGATCATTTAAAAAGACAACCACCCTACCTCTAGCCGCGGCTTTCACGCCTGCACCGATTTTCGCAACAAACCTATTCGTCAATTCCTGCCTTCCCGCCTATTCAAAGTAGGAAAAGAAACAAAAGCAGTACCATGTTTGGCATAAATACAGTAACCTCACATGAGCAATAAACAGATAAAAGGAGTACAACCCCGAGCAAAGGGTGCTATGTTTTATGACTTTGGCAGTCAGAATGTTCATTTCTCTGCCAGTGGCCCGATTTTTTTTTCTGTCACAGGCCTGAAGTTAGAAATTCTGAGTTAGGCAGTCTAAAATTCATCCATGACACTTCCATTTAATAAGAAGACCTAATGAAAAATTTACCAAGATAGGAGGTGTGGAACCGCTCTGGCGACATTCCTTGCTGCATGAGGCATTGGAGCAGCAACTGCACGGCTATCCTTCATGACGTAATAGCAAGATGACCAGTTACAGTAAGTGTAGGGAAATTGTTTTTCCCTTTTTATTCGAAAAATATCCCTTCTAAAATGCCTTCAGATGCTGGTAATCTCGATTGTTGGGGCATTTTTTCTACCTTTTTTCGACCTCAGTTTGTTTGGATGCAGCTGGACTAGAACACATTGTGGGCCGAATGTGGCCCACGGGATGCCATTCAGACCCCAGGGCCTATATCATAACAAACAACATTACATAAAACCAGTGTAAAATTGATCATTTGTGAATTTCTATTCTTAGTGTACACTTTTTCATAGCAGGGACTCGGAGCTTTTGATTCGGACTCGGTCTCGGGCCCGAATGCCAGTGACTCGGTCTCAGACTCGGAATCGGAAGGTAGGGACTCGACTACAGCAGTTTTGTTAGCGTCGGTTATGCTCTTTCCATTAATCTCAAGAAGTGTAGTTTCTCTGGAGTTTGGATAATTGAACGACGATTGAACATTTCTTAAAATCTGCCAGTTCTGTTGTATTCTTACTGCTTTTAGCAATGACATTTTTAATGTAATCCTGTTTAGATTGACGAATGAGGGATGCTGTTTTATTTCTCCAGAAACGATACAGCACGGGTTCAATGGATTTTGCTTTGTCCCTCCTATTCATTCCATATCTTATTTCTTTCGGATATCCTAGCAGGTTGATACTTTCTCTTCACCCCTTTTACTTTCTGGAGGGGGGGGGGGGGGGCGTGAGTGCGATACATATGAAAGCTTCTTCAAACATTTGAAGTGCTTTTTCAACGTTCATTTCATAGACTACGTCGTACCAACCGTATAATTGTAAGTCTTGCAAGAATGCGCTATCGTCCATATTTTTCACTGCCCTGTACGTAATTTCTTTATTTGCCTGCAGGTGCGTAGCCAGAAATTTGCCATGGAGGTGGGGGAGGGGGCGAAGCCTTTAGGCAAACTAAGCTTAGCGCAATCATAGGTTGGCCGAAAATACCTGCCAGATCGCTGCAAATGGCACTTCCCAGGCCTTGTAAGCAACATTTTTTTTGTAAACTAGCAACTCTATTATAAAAAAAAAAATCATTAAAAAATACCAAAACTATGCTCAAGGGAGGCGGCTGCCCCTTCGCCCCTTGGGTACGCGCCTGTTTGCTTGTCTTTATGACACAAAGAAAAGTAAACTGGAAAATTATAGCTTAATCTAACATGCGGTGTTTGGACATTATTTACCATTTCACTTTTTGTAGTATATATATAATCGACTAGAGAGCAAGTATTTTCAGTAACTCTCGTTGGGTCTTTCACCATTCGTTTTAGGTTAAAATGACATAATGTATTTTCCCATGTCTTATTGTTACCTTCATTTAAGACGTTAAGGTTAAAATAACCTTTGACAACAATATCTTGACAGGTCAGGGCCACGGAGCCAATTTTGATGTGGGGGGGGGGGAGGGGGCTAATCATCGAAGCGGCCCAATATATGTTCAAATAACATAGAAAGTGAAAAGTCTATCAGTAGGAAAGTTGAGAACATTGAAAAACATGATTTTGAACGTGATGTAGTGTGTTTCTAACATTTCCACAGTTTGGTCAACCCAGTTTAAGGCGGCCCAAAATGCCCACGGCAGAAAAATGCGGGGCTAAATCCCCCTCCCTTCAGGTACTATATGGTACAGTAAGCGTGCTATGGAAAATTTTGATCCATTCAACTCTTGCACTTGGAGGTCTGTAGGTCACACATAAAATACGTTTGCTTCGTAAGGTAACTTAATGTTCTAACTAGATAGCCGCTATATGTTTACTTCAAAATTATTACGGTTGATAAGTGGTGCATCATTGCTAATACAAATTGAAAAGCACCGGGATGATGTGAGCAGAGAAATCGAAAACAAAAGAGCCGGTACTTCAAGAACGTGCCATTATGACATGAAAATTATTGCATATCCTCAAAATAAATGCGTGGAGTCTCAATGTTACTTGAGAACAGAGCCGTCTGGACAAGAGCAATGTATTCTGCTCCGTTTATTCTACCGTAAATATAGACTAAACATGAAAATGGAAAAATACAGGCAAAAGTGTTTTGGTATTAGTAACTACTACAAGGACCCCGAAACTCAAAGGCTTATAAAATTATATCAGGTAATGAAAACCAGTGAAATATCCGGAGCAGACCCAGGCCAGCTTTTTTGCTCATACTCTTTTCGAAAGTCATCATGCTAACAATACCTTGCAATGTAATTAAAATTAATCAGGCTAGAATAGGCCTAGTAGCTGCTGTTTTTGATTTCTCTGTTCACATCATCCTTTAGTACGGTGTACAGTAAAATCGATGTGCGTTTTCTCTTTACCTCGAACTTCTCGGCTTCCGCACTACTCCCATTTAAAGGGACTTTCCAGGGGTTTAATTCAACGAATTCAAAAAATGCAGAAAAATTTTCTGTTTCAGGAGCTGAAACCCGCATCTCAATAGCATGTGCGTTTGGAATATACTAATTTTCAAATTTTTTTTTCTTCAGAGATACGATGCCTGATGGTAAATCTGTGATTACATTGCGGCAAATTGATAAGGCATAACATTATAGGCCTACATTAAATGATATTAACACAACTGTATGGAATATTTAATAACTTCGTTTGCTAAACCTGTATTGTAGCTTTATGAAAGATCTACATGAAAAGATATCCAAACATTTCAACAGTGTCAAATTTCACGGACCAGAAGGGCATAAACTATGAAGAATAACAAAAAGAATGTGATGTAATGTGACCACTTTACATTGTATTCTGTGACTTTGATAAGAACTGAAGGTATTTCTTGACAAAAGTAACCAATCTTTAAAATATCTTGGGTAAGCAATGGAGTCTTGCTGCAAGATTTGGACGACATGTACTGGAATTTTTTTCTTTTTCACAAAAAATCCTTGTGAAATGCCACCAGACTTTGCCTTTAAATGACTGTTAAGCGTAAGTCTCACCAGTCCGGGTCGCACGGTATCGATATATGGCAATGGTGGACCAGAGCTGCTGGGAGGGGGAAGAGTACCTGCAGCCCTTCCTTGTCGAAATGTTCTAGCTAGAGTTCGTCAGGAGCTAACAAAAATTAGTTATACTTTTATTATCTTCATTGTATGTATGTATGTATGTATGTATGTATGTATGTATGTATGTATGTATGTATGTATGTATGTATGTATGTATGCATGTACGTACGTACGTACGTACGTACGTACGTATGTATGTATGTATGTATGTATGTATGTGTGTATGTGTGTGTGTATGTATGTGTGTATGTATGTATGTGTGTGTATGTATGTGTGTACTTACATGGTACCAAATTCGAGGATATCTGTCTTCACACACACCCAAATTCGAGGATATTTTTTGTGTGAAAAACAGTCTGAGGATATCCTCAGATTATTTTGCTTGCAAATGCTCAAAAATGGAAAGATGTATGAAAAAAATCTTTTTAGGGGTTGTACCTACATTTGCCCAAATCTGAGGATATTTCTGTGTAAGGCTAGTAGTGGTATACTGCCCTCATATTTCTATATCCTCAGATTGAGGTTGCGATTTTTCTGAAATGACAGAATTTTTACAGCAATTAGAGGATATCCTCAAATTATGGAATGTATGGCTTATGATGCCTCAGCTTATGTTGGCTTCTCACAGTTGTTTATTGTCCAGAATCATTTAATATTGATTACTGACAGCAAAAATGTATGCTTTAACTATAAGTTAGTATGGTTACCATAATTGACTTGTGATTGCATGTAATCAGTTTTCATTTCTTATGAGAAAAAGGAATAACATAAATTCAAGTAATTCATGCAAGTATCATGATCTTATTTTTAATACCGTCATCCACAAGATACATAAATTTACAGCCAGTTAATTTGAACTCACATGGTCCTGCAAATGTTACATGTTGAACTTTATATGAGACAACTTGAAGCCTGTTCAATTTTGTTTATGCATCATTTGCTGTTAATCATTTGTACAACTGATGATTTCAAGGTAAAAATACATGTGAAGTTTCATTGAAAAGTACTTTCCATACTGTTTGCTTGTTGTTTATTGGTTTTAAGCATTGGAACAAACTTAGAAGTTACTTTAAAAAGGTCTTAAAATAATATAAAGGGAACTACTCAATTAGGAGAGGATGAAAGTAAACTGTATGCCAACCAGTACCAGAGGAAGGGCTACAACAATACCATTTTGGTGTGAAAAGCAATACAGTCAGTGTTAGTTCTACACCAACTGGAATTTCAATGCCAACACCAACAATAATAGATTTAACACCCTCTGGGGTGTAAAGAAAATGATTCTCAAGATGGTGTTAATTCAACACCAGCCGGTGTTGGCAAATATGCACTCCAAAGAGAATACAAATTTAACACCACTGGTGTTAAATTTAACACCGGAGTTTTTGCAGTGAACTAAGCCACGACAATGCTGATAATCCAGTGCAGTGTAATTAATAGTAATAGTCTATAGTGTTAAGTTGTGTGATATACAAGCAGAAGTGCCGGATGTAAGGGGTTTCGGGAACGCGGGGGTCGGGAACTGGAGCGAGCACCCCTTTTCACCTGCATCCTTAAATATTGGTACCGTACTTTAAATTGTCTGAAACACGCCCCCAAAATTTGTTTCAATATGCTTGAATGTTACGCTATTGATGTTTATAGCATGGCCTGTTTGCCCCATAAATGACATCAGTAGGAGTGGGAGGGGGGGGGGGAGGCGGGGTAAAGCTCAGGAAGCCGTGGTCTTGCCGGAGGCAAAATTTTCCAATTTCTTCGGTAAAAATGTAGTCGGGATAGGCCTAGTAGGTACGATAAAATGTCTAATCCCGACGCTGGCCGGGGTTAGCGCCAGAATTTGAGCAACAGGGGTGCAAACTTCCCTACGTAGGACTGCAGCCTGAACCCCCGACAAGGGAGACGGAGTGCCGTAAGGTCGTCGAGAGCAAACTTTAAAACTGTCGGTGCGCATTTGGGGTTTTTCAGTAGGCGTAAAATTTGGGGGATTTATTACAGGATCTGTCCTCATTTAATCAAAATATCAAGTAAACCACAAGGGACACTGTCTATTGTGGACTGGTTACGATTCTATATTATATTCAAGATGTTCTGCAGGTAGTAATCACGAAACAATCTAAAATGGGTGCAGGCGAAGCGCTCCGAAGGAATCAGGGACATTTAACACATTTTATTGCGAATTTTTTCTTTGTATTTTCAATCCAGTCTCATCCATAACATCAAAAAAGTTCTCCTAATTTTCCCCAGTCACCTATATTCTTTCTTATATGTTTCATTTTTTCGAGGAGCTGAGGCAGAAATTCCCTTCAAATATCTTATTTTCGGAAAAATACAGGTAAAAGTATAGTTTTGTAAGGACGATCAAAGTTTGAGGGTCAGAAATATAATAGTTTCCAAAATCAATGAAATGTTGTTATGGGTACTTGTAAAAATTCCATGGAAGCAAATTTCATTGGAGGCTGGTATATATATATATATATATATATAGTGTTATTAGTGGTAACCACTTAACACTGTCTGTTTCCTAGCCGATTTCCGTGCCCAATTTTATTGTGTATTTTTAAATTGTACGTTTGGCCGTGTCAACGATCAGTTGCATTTTTGCCACCTGATGAAGGGTTTAAACCCGAAACGTCGTGGAATTTTTCACAAACTTTTAGCACTATTTACTACTACTTCTTTTTTACCTATATATATATATATACATACATAAATTATATATATATATATATGTGTGTGTGTGTTTATTTATTTAAATAAGGTCGAAATGCTGCAGAGCACCATAGAAATGTGTCGGTCGATGAAAGTGTGGAAGTGCTTAAAAGTTTGCAGAAGATTCCACGACGTTTTGGGAATAAGCCCTTCATCAAAATACGGCAAAACCGCAACTGAAAAACAATGAAATAGAAGTAGAAAACACACAGTAAAATTGGGCATCACCAAACCTGTTGTAATAAAGGAACACGACGACGAAACTGCGGTATGAAGACCGAGTGAAACTAGTAAAGAGAGAGTTCAAAAAAGAGCAAGTAAAATAAGACCCATCCTAACGTTAAGACCGTATAGAAAGAGGGTCCGATCTTCATGATTAGCCGGTTTTCGGTAGTTAGACGATCACGGTCAGAACCTCTGCACATTATGTAGAGATCCATCGGCAAGACCCTTCACCCTGTGACCTTTTCCCCGAACCCCCATTACAGCCTTCAGAGTTGCAAAGAATATTTCTAATCATTTAGTTCGAGCTTTTCATCCATTACAGCCCACGGAAAACACCCCAGGAACATTTCCCTGTAACCGTGGTAGGTGCAACACATGCCCAGTGGTTGGCAAGAACACCCTCATCAACATTTTAGGTGCTAACGGCAACAGATTCACTGTTAACCAACACTTTACCTGTAATTCCACGAATGTGGTTTTCATTTTAGTTTGTGGACGTTGCAACTGCCTGTATGAGGGAGAGACCAACCGTCGCCTCCTTGTCCGAGTCACTGAACACCTCAGGTCAATCAAGCAAATTCCCCAAGGTTATCCGGTAGCCACACATTTCAATCTCCCATCACCATGCTCGATAAAGGACTTGGCCGTTACCGCAGCCATGATGTGCAGAGGTTCTGAACCTGATCGTCTGACTGCCAAAAACCGGCTAATCAAGAAGCTCGGAACACTCTCTCTACACGGTCTTAACGTTAGGATGGACCTTCTTTAAATTTCTCCTTTTTGAAATTACTTTTTACTTGTTTTACTCAGCCTCCATATCGCAGTTTTCCGCCGTGTTCCATTTTACGACCGATTTGCTCGTGCCCAATTTTAATGTGTGTAAGTTACCAGGATGCATTTCGAGTGTTTTCAACGAGTCTTTCTCAGTTGCTAAGTGATAGCAAATGTAAAACGCTAGGTCTAGTCATTTGGGGCTCATCCTGTCGAGAAATCTCATCTCTGTTAAGCCCAGTGTTATTTGTATTCAGAGCCAGCCAATTTTCATAGTAACACAGATCAGTTTAAACTGGACATGCTATGTGTATTGGGTATCAGAGCTAACATTGTTTTCAATTTCCCGTTGCCTCTCTCCTGGGCCGATATGAAGTTGCCATATAAGATACGTAAAAGATTTCATTTCATTTCATTCATTTCATTTATTTGTTTTTCCACTTCAAGTGCAATAACAATTTCAAGTTAACATATTTACTAAATAATTAGAAGTGAAAGGAAGTGTAACTAAAAGTCAGAGGTCTTGTCGGGAGAACACTCCATAAAATAAACATATGTAATATCATAACGCAGAGAAAGGAAAAGCAGAAACTAAGCAAACCCCCTACCCCCAACAAACTAACAGATTGCAGTAACATTCCCAGAAACCCAGCACCACAAGAACGAGGACAGCACCTTACCCCAAGAAACGACGACCCCCACCCTACTCAAAGGGGAGAACAATGAAGGGGCGTAAAGAAAGATTATATATATATATATATATATATATATATATATATATATATATATATATATATATATATATAGTATATATATATATATATATATATATATATATATATCAGGGGTTCAGAGATGAAGCAAATTACTTTACGAACAACAGAAGGTAGGAAACTATCGTAACCTGCAGCCTTTTCATAGGCCTGTGGCACTTAAATGCAATCTTAACTAAATCACTACCACTGACAGGTGGACCGCGTGTTTGGTCTAGCGGTAAAGCATTCGCCTCTCACGCGGGAGGCGGATCCGCCTCTCACTGCACTGGTCAAGTGGCTAGAGCATCCGTCGGACTTGCAGCCGGAAGGTCCAGGGTTCAAATCTTGGCCGGGTCATACCAAAGACTTTAAAAATGGAACCTACTGCCTTTGTGCTTGGTACTCAGCTTAAACAATGGAGTAGGAAAAACAAGCTAGTGAGCCACAACTGGAAAAAAGACCGTGGCCGGCTCGACTTGAACCATTTGGTTGAAAACTGGGCCGTTAATCCTCATCTAAGTTGCTAACTAACCACTGACAGGTGATATAAAAAATGTACTATAAGATTATTACTTGGTAAAGGTTTCCTTGTCATACATTTTGATATTTTGTCTGCTAAATTTGGTCCAAGGTTCACAAACAAATTGTTGAAGGCATCTGCAATATCCTTAGGATCACTCCTCGGTAAATGTATCAGGGTAGTCAGACTGGTTGTGTCCTTTGTGTAGAAGTGAATTAATGTGTTTCTGGCTTGTTTTGACGTATGTTAGGCATGTGGTTATTGAACCGTAGTCCAAGTTTTGTACTTGTTTCGCCAATACATGTGGCGTGAGGACATTGGGAACACCATAAGAGGCAGACTTTTTCTCGGGGTTGCAATTTTTAGGCCTCAAAGTAACACCTGAGACCTGATGAAAAAAGGGGTGGGGGAGGGGTCGAGATGAGTACACACCAGACACCCGAGCATTTTGCAGGTGATGGAGACTTCACTAAAAGGGGAATGGATGTCCTTACCAACACAGATCTAAAGTTAATGGTTGTCGGGGGGGGGGGGTCGGTAAATAGTTCAACGATCGTGGACTCCGAGCATGAAATGCCCTGCGATTGTTAAATATTGTAAAGAAGGGGCGAGGGGAGGCTTGGAAGAGGTCACAATGGGTACTTTTTCTGATGTCCTTATGTTGCGGTACTTCAGTAAGTTGCATCTTTTAAGGCTATTGCTGAGGTGAAAGTTCACAATTCCTTAGGCATATCTCATTTTAAGATAAAAGCCAAGAAGTTCTATAGCTTTGTTTAGAAAAAGTGTTTGCTGGAACAAAACCGACTGTGCCCGAACAACTGATTGTAAACCATCTAGTGTTTCGTGTGCCGGGGATAAGAGCTATTAAAGTGGAGATATGAGTAGCTGTCTGTTGGTTAAAGAGGGATTTGCATCACCCCAAGTATGACTTTTACTTGGTGGTAAGCCCCGCCCATAATTGTCTTTACTGCTTCTCCTTGTGCAGACACAAACAGTTCACTGCTCAAGGCCACATCCTGGTGAGCATAAAAGATCCCATGTGTAATCAAAACATTCTCTGTGCATGCTGTGTAATATGAGCTGTTCTTCATCTTTTGAATTTTGTAGCTCTGATGTCAATCAATGAGTAGTCACCAATTGAGAATTGTGTTAACCCCCAACCAAAAGTCATACTTGGGGTGATGCAAATCTGTCTTTAAGTTAACACGGGAGCCTGTATTTTGTTACCTTTAGTCATTACAAGTATGTCGAGGAAAGGGATCTGTTTCATGAAAGTGAAAGTGAAATTTGATTAGGATAACTGTCATAGCCAGAACTCAATTAAACAATTTCATTTCTTTATAATTTTTTGTCTGTGAGAACATTCAACAGTTCCTTTTTCGAGCACGTCACTGGTTGCAAATGGCCCGCCTGCTATGTGAGGCTCTAAGCACTTTAATGCCCTTAATTTGTGGTGATGTTTACATACTAAACACCGGGACGTAGCCACAAGAGGGTAGGAGATAATTAACTGAGAGGGCGGTTTTGCTCGTATGATTCTTTGAATTTTTTGTCCTTCTTTTGCGGTGAAACATTCTCTTCTGTTTAGTTTTCAGGCTTTTAGATGTCTTTATGATTTTCTGTTACGACCGCATATGATTTTACAAACTACATATTTTTCGCAAATTATCAAAATTGTCGGGCGTTTTACCTTTTCGACCTCGATGCTATGCTTATCATCACGACATTACTACCTTTTAAACGTATTCGAATTGATTCAACGGTAAGAGTAGTACAATAGGGACGCAAGCAGTATTTTGGGGCAAAGGCGTGATCGTGGGGATTACGGCACTGCGAGAATGCAAAGCGCGGGTATTTTCTTTTCTCCTTCCCTGGTCTTAAAGGCCATCTTCAACTGCACCGATCCAACTGCGACACGACCCCCAAAATTTTCTGCACTCTTCAAGAGCCTTAAAAGTTCGTTGTTTTTCTTTCAGACTTACTTTTAGATAGCTAAGCAGGCCCCTGACTAATGTGTACGTTGATGGTGTAGTAGAAAGAGCTCAGTACTTATTATGACGGCCTAGCTTCGAATTCCATCAAAGGCACTTATTTTTTTTTTAGTATTTTTTTATCCAGTTTTTACCTTCTGTTACTTTTCACACTGGAATATAGATTTGTCATATTTAGAGGAAGGTTCCCATTGTTTTTGGTGGGGCCCAGAGGTCATTTGCGGTCACCAGAGGTCAAAAACCGAAACCTTGTGAGCGCAGCTATTTAAAGATAGGAACGATGGACACCCCGCACTGCCTGGCACAGCCCAGCACTGTCCAGCACCTCATGTGGTTATTACTTAAAATGAAGTAGAACGTTACTGAATATGTCGAAAATGCTATTTTTTCATCGCGTTTTGCCCGCATCTTTTATTGTCAATTATCTCAGTATTACTTCATGTAGGGCAGTTTGGCAGCAATTATTGTTCCAAAGCCAAATACAACCCGAGACGTGGCTAGGGTATGTGGAGGTGTCTTACACCACCCATCTTGGTCGAACAAGTTGACAGTAGTTGGAAAATTGTGGTGCGAGAGCTGGACGTTTCGACTGAAGCACTTCAAAGTTCCTAGTACAGGTTTGCTCATTAATTCCTATACCATAAAAACCGGATTTACAGTGATCAGTTACATGAAAATTCAGACTACGACGCAGAATCATAAAATCGCTCCACCAGCGCTGGTGCGTTTCTTATCTGTCATTTTGGGGCATTTTCGCGGAACACGAATTTCACCACTAGATGACGCGGGTGGTCCGGGCATAACTGATGTAGCCTTACAGTTGTTTTGCTTTTTGCTTGTGTGAAACGTTCAAACGGCACTGGTTTTAGACGGTTGTCTCTTTGAATGATTAATCTTCTATCACAAGTCATACTATACCATAGGCAGTTCTAACGCCTTAGATACATCCATGTATTCAAGACCCATCATCATGCATATCTTGTCCACCTACTTACGAGCCCACTGTTGTAAATTCATATCAATGGGTAGTTACTAGTCCGACATGAGGGTAGGGTAAGTGAGCGCCAGTTAGACCGGTTTCCACGGGCTTTTGGTAGAAAATGTATGTGCCAAAACGTTTTCTATTATTTATCTTTTCTTATTGAAACTACGCATTTCTAAGCATAAGGATATATAAAGATACAACTGGGAAGGTTTGATAACAAACTACCACAAGGAACTTTAAATGCGAACAGTGTGAGCACTTTTAAGGAAATACCTCTTTTTTTATTAGCAACCTACTTCTCACACAATCCGGTCTTATTATGCTCTTGGACTGATCCCCGCCAGTATCCGAGCAAGCAGAAACAGAAATTGTAATAGGTACCTGTCATAGTCAAATTGTGTTCACCTTTACTCACCTGTATGCCACCTGACTAAGCAGCCGGCTAGCTGACGGGGAGCGGGGAGTCAGAGAGTCAGAGACTGATAACCAATTAGTCACCCATTCCCTGTTCAGTGGGCTTCAATGGAATTAACAGATGATTATATGTTCAGTCTAACATGCCCCAATCTTTTGTTAATACCCAATAGCTTTCCCCCCCTGGTCCATGGCACGGGGTCGTTCGCCTGGACCCCACTACCAGGGGCCAGGCCCGTAGCTAGGCCGGGGCACGTGGGCCGTGCCCCTCGTGCGGACCACTGTGCCCCCCTATACAGAAAATCGATCGAAAATAAAATTTTAGTACATGTAAACGGTGGCCCTGGTATGACGACAAGCGATTTGTAACCAAAAATGATCCCAAAACGAGTTTAATAATGAACGTATTTTGTTCTCTGTTACATTTTTGTTCTAAAATTACAAAAATTTTCGCGCGCTACGCGGGCTTTCATCTTCAGTTACATATAGCTTTGACACCCGTTTCAGATATGTTGGCTTAATTTATAAATGTAGAGGTTCCACAATTAGGCTATTGTTCTTTCGTGTAGGTGTGATTCCCGAAAAACACAAAATTGAATCCATAAAAAGTTACATCCTGTTTCTCTCACAATCGGGAAGATACTTAATTCAGACTCAACATCATGATAATCATTTTTGTATGAAACGTAAAGTGTCCCAATGTCCAGGGGAGTGGAAGGGAGCATTCAGTCCCCTCGCGACCAGTCGCCCAGCGTCTTGGTTTTGTTCTTAAAGACAGACACTCATCACCCCAAATACATTTTGGTTGGGAGAAAGCAAAATTCTCCATTGGTCATAGGTGAATGCTCTTTGATTCACATCTAAGTTCACAATACACAGCATGCGCAGAGAATGTTCTGGTTACATATTATGGTCTTGTATGCCCAACAGGATATGCCCTAGGCTTAAGCAATAAACTAGGTTTGTGTCTGCACAAGGAGGGGCTCAACACAGTTTTGGAAGAAGTAACCTAGTCGGGAGAATTGGAACTCTCTAGGACAAAGAGGGCATGCAGATTCTTCCATAAAAACCCAGATTTTCTAACTTTCCTTAATAAGAATCAAATATTTTCAATTTTTCTTCAACAGGACCCCCAATTTTTCGCCGGTCGCCCAAAATTTCGCGTACGGTATCCAATCTGTAACCCATTGCTCCTGACGGGCCTTCGGGTTGCTCGACCTCTTAGGGGAGCTTGGTCCCTTCGTCGGGCTTATCTTTCCACCACCCCTTGCTGAGTCTGTATGCAGGTTTTACCGTGGCAAATAATTTTCCTGCAAAATTTCGGCGCGCTCGCGCGCAATTGTCACAAGCGAAGTAATATCACCCATGAACATTATTAGTACAAAAATTCAAGTGAACTCTTCCAGCCAAAGCTAGGTGAAGGCACAAAGTTAGATCCCGGACATCAAGGGGCTTTCATGTAGTAATCTATTACCTTGATCGAGTAACATTTGCTCCGCGACGACTATACGGTTTGAAGCTAAATTTACTCGTAAAAATGTAAAATTTCGTTTAAAGTAGAAATACGATAATGAACATCAGAATTGTGAACTTTGAAGACATTGGTGTGCTCTCACTGTCATTCAGAGTCCTGCTCAAAGCTTCATGCTGGTGTTCCCTTATTCTTAATTCCCCACACATTCGGGGAATTTCCGCTGACAAATTTGCGCTAACAAAATCATACTGGATCACACCAAACCTGCCTGATGGCAGCCCCTGGTCCCGACTCGCCGTTTGCAAAGTACTCAACCGGCTTCATCTGCGCTTGCTGAGCTGAAGATATATAGTGGTTATAGTCTTGTTCCCTTCACTTGTGGAGAGTTTCTGCGTCTCTATATTGCAAGCGGAGGGGAAATTTCAATCAGAAGAGTGAAATTTTCGAGCGCTTGGCGCGTATGTGCACACGTAAAACCGATACCTTTAAGCTATGTGTGGTAAGCTTGAGATATAATCCCCTGTAGTTCCGGCAAACTGCAATCATGTGGTGGCACTACTGACAACAAACATAATCTTCGGTGCCCCTCTATGAGGTGCCAGGGGCATTCGACTGAGGGCACCTATAGTCAACTTAGCTGTCTAATGAAACGTTTAGTCATTTCAAAATGAGACCTCCTCCCCCTTCGAACGAAATTACGAGCTCTTTATCTGTCGCCCATGAGATTAATATTCTGGTGAAAATTGTGGCTTTCCAACAAAACGAATGAAGAACCTCTGGACTGTATGGGCTTCTGCGTTTCAAAGCTACTTATCAAGATATGTTATCAGGGTCAGGATATATTCGAACCTGTATAACTTTCTGCTTGGAGGTCTTCCCTTGTGCGGTGACTTTTTGTCTTTGTCCCAGAAACTGATGCCAAGATTGTTGCTTCGGATTTTAATGATAATGATGATGATGGTTGCGGTGATAGTGTTTTCTTGTCCTTGTGGCGAATAACTTTTGTATTTTTCACCTGCCACACTGTATTCGTGTCGAGGTTAGCTTTCACTTCAGTTCGAAATTTCACACTTCATAAATTTTTATAAGCACAGTGCAGTCAAAATGGCGGTTCCTTTGAATGCTGTTCCCCTGCGAGTCCCTTATGCCTACAGCCCGGATTACAAAGGTTTCTTCTAATCTAACCATCCATTGTTTGTATTATTCAATTTTGCAACTTCCTTCAGAATGTAAAATTGCAATATCAGCTAAAGAGGGAATGCTACAAGTAGCTCAACCGATCTCATTTTGTTAAGGCCTAGCCTAACGTTAGTTTTCTGTAGGCTAGGCTATCGTCGATTTCAGTTTAGCCTAGGCCTAGCCTAAACTTAGGCCTAACGTTACTGGTGTCAGTGGTGACCGAGTGAGGTCCATGATATAGCCTAGTCCGCAGTCTGCTGACCTAGTATTTGGGTCACTTTGTACGTGAGAACTAGCCTAGGCCTAGGCTAGGTCACAGGCAGTTCTGCCTGTGGGCTAGGTACCCTAGGCGACATGTAATGATGTAGCCTAGCTTAGGCCAGTCTGGAAAGTTCGTATTTCCTACACCGAATTTTTACGCCAGTCACCGTTTTCTCAACTTTTACGCCACGCCAAATTGTTGTACTGTGTTTTAAGTACAGTGTGTATGTAAAAGACAAGAAAATCACGCCATGAAATTGGCGTATAAGGTCTTTACTGCACGCCGAAGATCTTCGGCGTAACATACATGTTTTCCAGTCGGGAGCTTAGGGACAGACAGGAACTTAGGCCCAGGCTATGCTAGGCCTAGCCTAGTTTCAAATTTTGTGAGAGCAAGTGGCCTAGGCCTAGCCTACTAACCTAGGCTAGGCCTAGGCTAATCTGTGACTAAAATAGGTCTGTATTACTTTCCGCCTCCATAGAGCATTGCATTTCACCCCTGGAATTTTCCAAAAGATAGGCTAGCATTAATCATGTGGCGGCCGTGTCATTCCACCATCGGTGCTTTCCGCCAAAGAAAATGTGCTCATTCCGCCATAGCAAAAGTGCCTTTTCCACCATGGTGGAAAGGCATCTTTTCTATGGCAGAATGAGCACATTATTTTGTGGAATGTAGGCAAAGATAGGATAGATTGGAACTTACCAGACTTATAAATTCAGGGGTCGAAGTTCCCATTGTTCTGCTGTTCCCAGAACAGTGCTTTTAGTGCCGGAACAGTAACTTTTCAAAAGCCTCTGTTCCGTGGAACAGTGTTTTTCCACAAGAAGCAAAGTGCATATAAATATACGCACATGCTAATCTCTGATGAAGTAATGAAGCCGTGAATGTAAAAAATCCCCGTAAATTTTGGCTTAAGTATGAAATGCAATCTCGTTCCACCGTTATCAATTAAAGTCGGTTACACTTGCACGTCGGTGTTATTCCCTATGCTGCATGGTACAGTACTGTGTAAACGCACATACTGAAGTTTTACTACCAAACGCAGAAAAACTTTTAGTATAGTATGTCGTTCATTGCCCTGCAAGCGAAGGTCATCTCACATCACCTCTTGTCTTGCGTGGTGTTCCAAATGACCTCTTAACTATTCATTGATATTCCCTCCACTTTATTGTGTTTATAGGGGTTTTGTATTAATATTTCCTCCAAGCTAGCAACTAAGCACCGAAACTTGAAACGACTAAAAAGCAATACTGCTGATATCTCGCAACCAAAGTCAATGGATCCTAAGTGCTTGCTTTTCCTCGCAAGATCTTCCCATTGACTTACTGTGTGGAATGATACTTGAATCAAGGTTAAGGCGAAGGATACGACTAGAACAGTTTCACGTAAATTTGCTGCGAGAAAATAACAACAGTATGTGCACTCATATCCCTGATAGCAAAATATGGCAGCCCACCGGTGGCCAAAAGACTGACAGCGGGCCATTGGAGGTCCTCTGGCCGGATGAAAACTTGCATGATGCCATAAAGTTTTAAACCAATCAGGGTTGTCGCCATCAGCGGACCGCTGATGAACCACTGGACACTTCTCTTTCGGACCTCCGGAGTGGCAGACAGCGGTCCGTCGTCGGCAGGACTAAATTTTGCTATCAGGGATGTTGGAGAACCCACTGCTATTGCTTTGCTATAGCAATAAACCGCATTGAAAAGGATGAATCAAGCAAAAATATTCCTTTACCGTGGAACTTTTTTTGCTCTCACTCAAATCCCACTTGCCTTCTTGCTGTGCCTTCTGCATCAAGTTTGAGTGTATTTCATCCTACAGGAGGTTTTGGGACACTGCAAGCTAGGTCCCGGGACAATGCAAGATTATTGGCGATAAATTTGTGCTTAAAAATAAGAACCAAAAGAAAATCAGGATATCCCACTGGCTAATCCCTACTGCAGGCGAAAATTCGCCATCCCCGCGTTACAGTCAAGTCGTGAAGTCATACCACTCGAATACAGTAGACAGCAATTTGCACCTTTGCAGTTTGCACGTGTGCACGAACTGTACGTATGTCGAGGTACAGTACTGTGCTCCGGAACAGTAAAATCTGATCTGGAACAGTAATTTTGGAAAAAGCGCTGTTCCGTGGAACAGCCCGCAAAAATTTAAATTTCGACCCCTGAAATTACAGGAACAAGGCTGAATGGAGTTTAGAGATTTGTTGGAAGCATTGTGATTGGTGCTTCACAGTTGAATGCAACAGACAGGATTGGGTCATAGGCTAAAATAAATCACAGTATTTATAAACGTTGGGTTGCAAACAATAACTTGAATCGGACAGGTAAAGTAAACTAGGCATAGTCTTACAACCTGGACAAAATTCTTAAAGCCGATATTTCTTTTGCATGAGTCCCATAGACTCGGGCATTTCCTAAAAAATGTGCGGTTCGACAACTGTCACATGACGTCAGATGGTGGCACCACCTACCCTTACTTTACGAGCTACATCTCGATTCCTCTACTTGTTGTCTGACCTGGACTTCTAAACTGTTTCCATGGTTGCAAGGACAACAATTCCTTTAGTTTCTTAGATTTTTAGAAAGTGTCTTTCCATCATAGGTTTCGCACATGGCGGAAAGGTGCAAAACCAATGGCGGAATGTACTGATGGTGGAATGACCCTATATTCCATTAATGTTAGACCCAACACTAACTGTTATGCTAATGCACTTATCAATTGAATGACACACCCCACTACCCCCGGACATGGTCAGTCATTGTCCACATCTTCACTGACAAAACGTATACCATGGACGTACCCCTCAGTCACTTAACTGATGAACAATTTGCGATTTTGTGCGTCACCAAAGTGACTGACAATGGTTATAAAATTACATGAGGAGCAATGCCCAGGGTGAAATTACTGTAGCACTCGTCCGGTCGTCCGAGGTGACTAACATTTCTGTCGGACCACTGAAATGCACCAAAACATGTTTGCATGGTCGTCCTGCGGGCGACCAAAATTATTAGGTCTAACACAGTAAGCATAGTTTAGGCCTAGGCGAAAGGTTTGAGTTTTCCGTGGCACAGAAATTCCGCGAAATTCGCAGAATTGGGAGATGAACCCTAAAAACAGAAGACACCTCATAAACAATTTGCACGCAGTGTGTGTGGATCAGGAACATTTAGGGCCGAGAAGTAGCATGAAAGAAAGTGCTGGAAATTTTAGACATTTCTCGTTGCCGTACAACACATACACGTGATAGATACATGTCAATTGGCTTGACTTTTACAAGATTTCATACTTATCTCTTAAATTAAGATGGCATGCTTTCACTATCAACAGAAGTAAATTTAGGTAATATAGTTATGTATACATATGCTATATACATATTTAACCAAAATAACATTTTATTGTATCAAATCAATCGCTAAAACTTCGTAGTCTTAGTGGAGATACTTTTTTGGAAACAAAATTTACTTTGTCAACTGTAGCATCGTACACATTCTTTCAAGGGGTACCTTGCGCCGTGTGCGCAGGAAAAAATCTGTCCAGTTACTTCTATCCTATTACTGTACTCCCTTAAATATTAAAATGATACCTATCTCTATGTTGTTCATAATTTTTTATTGCTATTCAAACTATTTGAAAATTTTTTTGCATCCAAAGTTTCCAAACTTATGCCAAAAAAGAGCAAAATATTATCCTCATTTTTTTGGTATACCCCATTTGCTAAAGTGGAGTGTGCCAAAGTCTGCTCTGCTTCGCACAACATATCCATCGTGGGGAGCACCCAGGCTATGAACGAACGTTCATATGTGACAAAGACATGCAGAGTGTGTGCGGTATCGTACCCTACATAGTTACCGGTACTGTACCGGTGAAATCTCAGCCTAGGACATGCATCAGAAAGATTTTACTGTCATTATCACCAAGGAACAGTGTGTATAGTAGATAGTGGATTTTTGATAAGAGCAGTAAGAAAGCAGTCAAGGAGAAATTTGAACACATGGTTGAGGTACTTAACAAGTTGCAGTGACAAACTTACCTTATTTTTTGTTACTGTACGATGCACACCTTACAGTACACTGGACACAAAGCCACAGCAGGTAATGGTAGGACTTGTTTAAAATGCGTCTGATTGCACATCTCATTAACTGTGCTACAGTAGGCCTATATGGTCAAATTAAATATTTTTGTCTGATTTTCAACTCACGATATTAAGAACCAATGGCACAAATGAAGTAACTTACAGTAAGTAAAGCATTGTGATACAGTTTTTATCAGATCGATCCTATCAGAGATGAGGGGCCGAAGAATCGTGTCACAAATGTATGCACATACAATGCCTAAAAGAAATACAGTTCATGTAAGATTTATACAAACACTTGTTTTGCTGTTTTTTGTCGAGTTTTGAAGGACAACCAACAATGATGACGGACAATCAAATTGTAAGAAATGTTCACAAGTAGATTTCGGACTACCAGTAAATATTCCTTAAATTCACACCCTAGATGCTGAAGGCTGTCATCTATGTACAATGGGTAACAAATGGCCCACAATGACTCACCCCTTGGTCAGTACAGTGACTGACATCAGAGGTAACATGACACACCCCTCTGTCACTCCAGTGATAGACAATATTGGTACAATGATGGACATGTGAGTCACACTGTCGCTGGTCAATGGCCCACATTTGACTGACCATGTCCGGGGGTAGTGGGGTGCATCATTCAATTGATAAGTGCATAACTTAGCCCCTGTCTGGAATACATGTATGTTATGCCCAGACTGGAAAAGTTCGTATCTGCTACACCAAATTTTTATTCCAGTCACCTCTTTTCTCAATTTTTACGCCATGCCAAATTGTACTGTGTTTAAAGTACAGTGTGTACTGTATGTAAAAGAGAAGAAAATCACGCCATCAAATTGGTGAACAAGTTCTATAGTTCTACCTACATACCAGCTTGTGGTACTTACAGTACTTATCAACCCAGACTGCTGTAGTATCTTAGAGGCTGTGATTGTTAGCAAACTTCTACAGTACTCAGAAATCAGCCTCTAGGTATTTCTTTTGATGACCCCACTGCTAGGAAGGACTGCTACATATAAGTTTATTACCCAGGTCAATGACTGATTGGGATCCCTTGCCTTCCGCCATCAAAAGAGAGCTTATCAGTAGGTCCATCTTCAGATCCACTACAGTATTTGAACCTGCTTTCTTTTGTGTGGTGTTTGTGTAGGGTTTCTGGACACATGTACAACCTCATAACCCCTTTAGAGGACTGTACTGTAGTACTTTGAACCAGAACCAGCATGTCCCTCTTTCAGACTGCTCCGTGTGCGGGACTCTCTGTATTTGAGATTGTGGCTAAAGCATTTCCTGCTGTGTACAGTGTTACAGGAATATGGGAAACACACTTGGGCAGAGAATTCTTACCACTGTGGTTCTGACTGTGATTGCCATAGATAAGAGTACAGGTACCTTTTTTAGGTGGAGAGTATCATGGGACATGCTGCCACACCTACACTACATAGAATGCCAGTCTGGGCAGATAAACCTCATACTGTACATCTATACAGTACTGTAGTTCATGGGATATATTATGTACACCCTGTCTATGTACAGTAGTTGCATAGATCAAACCGTGCAAATAATACTTACAAGAATTCTATGGTTAAACTAATAAACTGTTAATTTTTTAACCTAATTAACAATGTTTCTTTCTTATTTAGTTGAATTACGGCTGCATGAATCACTATGGGAAGTTGCAATGACAGGACCAGAACTTGTTATAGAAGTCATGACCTACTGTTCACAACTGGAACTTCTTTGCCAAAGAGAGTATCAAGAGGTACTGTCCAGCATGGTTTTTCAACCTTTTGTAATGGGAGGCCCACTTATGACTTTTTCTTCTTCTTCTTTCGGATCACGGTGACACATCCAAAGGACATTACTACAACGCACATGCATCAGGGGTGCCCTAAGCCCTAATAAAATTAGTAAAATGTTGAATGGGGTCTTTGTGACCATCTAAACCATTAATCAAAGCTGCAGGTAGATTATTCCAATCTTTCAGAGTATTGGGGAAGAAACTAAATTTATAACAATTAGACCGAGAGTAGAGTTGACAAAAATGGAGGTTGCGCATCCCACGAGTTGTCCGGGTTGGGTGTCTGAGTCTGTCTATGGGAATATTAGCCTTACCAATAAAACCTTTCGAGAAGAGAACTAAAGTCTGTTTTGCTTGCGATGCTCAGCTTAAACATTACCTAAGAACTACCTTTCATCATTAACTGACAAATGAAAATAAGTTCCACTACAGTAGGCCTATAGTAATAACTTATAAACATGTTTCAATACTAAGCAATGTATACTATAAGAAAAAATTTTATTGTTATTAAGTAACATTTTATCTAAAAAACATAATAGTAGAAAAAGAGACATCCAAGTTTTTGGTCATTATTTTTTGTGGCCCCCAGAATGTGCTAAGGTGGCAGCCTATGGGTTGAGAAACTGCTGTGCAATACTCCAATATCCCAAATGTTGGATCTTTGGCAATGTGCTTTACAGTATATACTGTAGGAACCTAGTTCCCAAACTGTGATTTTAGTTGCAAATCAGTTTGGAAAGTCCTTGTCTATTGATTTTTTGTTGTAAGCCTGTATAGCCATGTAATTCAAAGTGGGGGATGCAATGCTTGTAGGGTTTCCAAAATATTTCAGGGAGCCAGAAAGAATGTTTGTTTTAAAATGCAATTTACAAGGTCTGTAAAGTGCCAGTTTGGTGCAGTCCAAGATGCATTTTTGGCATTACCTTTGTACTGTAATCTATAGACCATCTTGGCATTTTGCATAGTGTGTCATATACTGTACTAGCCCCATTGGAGATTGGAGAATTACCAACGTTACTATGTTAAAAATGGGAGCTATCAACCCAAAAGCTGGAATACTTTACTGGGGCTGGGTAGTACTGGTCCTGTGAGAATAGAAATTCAATTATGCTGAAACATGATGAGAGCATGCAGCTAAAAGTTATGGAAGTACTATCAGTGACTTTATTTTTTTCCTACTGCCCACATTTCTAAACAATATCTTCTCAACAGAAAATTCGGAAACCAGGATTCAAAGGCAGGAGAAGAAACTACAGCAACACTTTTGGAACACAAGGTAAAACTTTCAGTTTGAAGTTGTGCAGAGTGTATTAGAGTTAGATGAGGTTTTACGGCTCAGTTTCTAACCAATTGGTATAAATCGGGCTGGCCACACCCTTTTTTGCAGTTGTGGCTCACTGGCTTGTTTTCCCTACTCCATTGCTTATGCTGAGCACCAAGCACAATGGCAGTAGGTTCCATTTTTAAAGTGTTTGGTATGACCCCGCCAGGAGTCGAACCCCAGACCTTCCGGCTGTAAGTCCGATGCTCTAACCACTTGACCATGCAGTCGGTCCGTGTGCGGAGTGTGGGGAGGCCAAAGCCATTGAAGACATTGTCTTTACAATTCACTGTCACTGCAGTATTGTTTTCTAAGCTGCCTCCTAAAAGGCAAAAGTATGAACCATGCTGGAGGAGAGAGTCTGGCTGTCTTCAGGAACTCAAAATCTTTAGATTTCAGTGAAAGGAAATGAGAGTAAATTCTAAACCTTCATGGCCCATACATGGGAGAATACTCAGTTGATAATGTATTTTGTTGAGTGTACAAATTCATTTTTTCAAGAGGAGAGATTTTTTCAAATGATTTGAAGAAGAAGTGCCCCCTGAAAAGGTTATCATGGCTCTTTGTTGGTCCACTTGAGCTACTTTTGTCTTTGTCAACAATTATTTTGAAAGGGAGGGAGATGATGTTCATATCTTTTGGCATTTTTTGCCTTCCTCAACATTTTTCAGGATGCAATTTAGGCTCCTGCAAATTGCAAGGGTAAATTGCCCATCACCTACCTGTATGTGTATGTTATATGCTGGACTTCTTTGATTATTGAGATAGCAACATGATCAACATGCTTATGATTCTACATTTTTCAGATTTATGTCTGTTATAAAATACTATGTGAGATTTCCTTTTTTTTTTGATCGCCTTGTATTTTTGTTTTGTTGTTCATTACTAAAGCTCTTCACAGAAAAATAAGGCGTCCATGTTTATAGTAGCAGATTTCAAAAGGGTTATTTTCAGTGTAGATCTGTTTCTGAAATTGTGTTATGAAGGATAATTGTGCTTATACCAAAATAATTGGGAATAGATCTGATTAAACATTAAAATATGAAGACTTCCAAATAGAATAGAGCAATAACATGACATAAAACAATTAAGCCACAAATCAAAATTGTGTTTAATTAAAAATGCTCTGAATCAAACAAGACTTATGTAAATTGGATTTGCGTCTTTCAGTTTTACCCATGTTCGTTTTTATGTTACTGAAATGGGACCTTTTTCATCTCCTTAGAATACCGTAAGTAACTGTAGTTTACTGAAGGCCACCCTTCTATGGAGGAGTAGTTGGCAGTTTCATATTTTCTATTGTTTAGGTGGAAAAACATAAACTGCTTTCCATAAAATATTCTTTTCTTTAAATCACAAAATATTTCTGTTTGTAGCAGCAGGGATTACTGATAAGACAATGTTATATTGTTTTCTTTTTTCTTTTTGTCAGCTAATTTGATCTTGGATAAAATAAATCAAGTACTACAGTGCCTATCATCACCCTGTCCTTCAATACCTGTAAGTACACTGCTGTAGAACACAGAGGTGTGTGTACCGTGTTGACATCTTGTGTATATCTATTAAGTCCAAGAAGCGTATCCTGTTCATAACTCTTTAGTTTGATAGTCGGAGTTGTACTTCATAGTTGACAGTGCAACCCATTAAATGGAATGAGTTTCAATGAAGTTCTTTGAGTGTGATGAGTTACTGGAAATTTCCTTAAAACCTTACACAAAGCTGACCTTGATGAGTTTCTCAATGAGTGTGACTGACAAGTGTTTGTGCAAGTTTTGCATGTGGTCTGATGCAAACAATGGATTTGATTCCCATATTGGATTTCACTGTTGATATGTTTGTGAGGCACCACTGGGGTTACTGTGACTGGAAATGAAATGAGCTGTACACTGAAAACCTTGTGAATGAAACTACTGTCTGCATATTTATTGCATCTGTGGGGCAAAATTATTTACAGCGCACAAATTCTCCCAGTTCATACATTACATCCTTGAGTTCAACAGGCAGTCTTTAAAACATGAATGCATAGCATGGTAGCAAATTTTTTTTGAGCAAAGTTCAAAATTCCATGAGCCATATCACAAGGATTTCTGTAATCTGAAGATTGGGTTTCTTTCTTAGCCCCAACAAGAGTTATCAGTCAGACACTCAGTAGCATGCATTATCCCATAACATTCCAATTGGTTGGAAACTGGGACATTAAACCTCATCTAACTAACCCATATCATTCTGAAATTTTAAAAATGAACAATATTGGCAACAGTGTAAAGTTACAGTATACTTGATTTTGACCAGTCAGAGCCAAGGAGCATTGGTACAGTATTCTCCATCATGTAGCAGTATCTTTTTATTTTAAATATATTTGTCCCGTTTTTACACCAAATAGCACCTCAGGGGCTAGGGGTAGTCCCCCAGTTAGGTAGCCTGCTGTAAGCAGGCTATTGTTGAGTTTCATCAGCTACAAGTACAATTCTTAATATTTGCTTACCCTAAATGTTAATGTACAGTATACAGACAAAGTTTAATACAATACAATAGCCTGCCAACTTTCTAGCCAATCTCATTTCCGAGACGATATAACTTCATGATAATTAATGTACACGTCATCAGTGTTGGTAAGGGGTAGGAGTCAACATGAGCGACCGGTTGCTTCGCTAGAGCCTACAGCAGACAACTCTTTTCACTTGTATACACATGCAGTGCAGTACGGCTATTACTGTATAGTTACTGGCTTAGCTGCTACCGTGTACATGTATACATATACAGCTAGCAAGGAACGTTGTCGTCTTGTTCATGCGAGGGCCTGTATACAGGCCAGTTTGTACAAACCGGCAAGATCCTATGCCTAACGTTACACTTGACTTTTCACTGCAAGGATTAGCTTGATTTTTAGCCCATACATGATAATTACATAACGTTTTAAGATGTCACCGTATCTTCAGAAGTATTCGTATATGTGCATCGTCGCAGGCCATTGATAGACTTGAATGGTCAGTAGCCGTGAACACCATGTGACCTTCGTATGAGTAATAATCTATCCCGCATTTTGGGGATTCGTGTAAATGAAAACTGGACGAAGGTTTGCAGACTCTGTATAGAATATATGCAGGGGGTGTATTATGATTTCTGAGAGAGCGCCATCTTTTGGAAGGCTGCTACAGAGTCTGCTCTGCAGGCTACCAGTTAGGTGCTTTACAAAATGCAAAGACACTATAAAACAGGGGTCGGCAAACTAGGGGTCGCGACCCTTTCGAGGGTTGCGAAAATATTTCGCAGGGTCGCGAAAAGGATTCCCGAGTGAAAAATAATTGCCAAATTTCTCATTAAAAATAAGCAATGGGAGTGATTCTAATCTAAGCTCCAGTGTTCTGCTTTATTAAAACTGCATAACCAAGTCAGATCAAACCCCTCTTACCGACCCGTCAATTTGAGGGCCACCAAGATTCCGGAGTAGAAAGTTGGGGCCACCACGCAAAAAAGTTTGGGGACCCCTGCTATAAAAGACTATCCATAATTTTTAAAGACGGAACTTAAAGTAACATTAAGTAACACAAAAAAGAAAAACGAGAAAAGGAAAGAAGAAAAAACCAAGCAGACAAACAAAAACCAAATCTACTCCCGAAATTAAAAAAAAAAAAAAAAAAATAGCTCCTCAAAAAGCAAAAGGATGGCTCTGGTAAACAGTCACTTTATAATGTTTCAGGATGGCTCAATGAAAACGTGTTGATCCAATTATCCCACACGTTGGTAAAATCCTTCAATTTATCATGTGTCTTTGTAATATATAGTATTCAACATTAATGCTAAAGCTTACTTCTCTCATGAACAAAGAAAGTTTAACCCTGTGAAATTGTATTTATTTCTATAAATAAAGAATTTCAGCCAGATGATGAGTTTGTTGGTAGCCCTTTCACTCTGGTCATTGTGAAGCCCAAACAAAATTGTTAAATCATTAAGAAAAAGCACCTTAGAGGAATTTGAAAGAACCAAGTCCCGCAAAGATTGCCAGAGGGGGACTACTTTTTCACACTTTAAAACAGATGTATGATAGTATCCTGTTCTTTCTTGCAAAATGTACGTACAGTAAGTCAGACACTGCAACATGCATTTTATGTAGAAGACTGTTGGTTCCCAGTAGTCTAGTGTTAATCCTATATTGGAACAATCAATGTATTTACTCTCCATGTGCAGACAAAAGAGAAGTTTGTAAATGGTTTGCCAGCAGTCAAAATTGTGGTTCCACTTCAATTCCCATTTCTGTTGAGTGGTTGGATTTGCATTTTCATAATTTAAAGTGGTATAGAAATCTGTGGTGCCTTTGTAATGCTTTAACTTTATAATGTAACAGTATTTAGTTAGAAAACCCGAAGTGTACACAAGATGTACTGCCATTCTTTTCATGGCAGCTTCATAGAATGAACCGAGTATATGAGTGGCTGTGTGCCATAATTCTTTCATAGTTAGTCCCCAAACATACAGTACAGTACATATACGGTTTGATATACTTGTCTGTGTTACTTCTGTGGTAGTACTGCTGCTCACATCACATACTGTGCACGTGTTTGTCATAGGTTTTGGCCAGAATCTTCATTATGGTATATAATGAGCACTTATATTTAGTTTAAAGCCCTTCAGCCATACACTAACAGTTTATTTACAAATGCCTGTCATTCATATTGGGTATTATTGCCTTTTATGGATGATTCTACATACAGGGGCGTAGAAAGTTCATTGATTCCTGATCTTGAAATTGGGCGACCTCTTTAACAACTGGTGATGGAAATTTCACGTTTCATCGTTTACTGGTATTTTTGGGACTACAAATTGAAGAAACATTGCACTTACCTGTTGGTATACAACCTGTCACAGTATTGTTACCAGTTGACCTCCTTCCTAGTGTTTTACACATGGCATTGGGTTACAGTAATTTCTTATGTTTTGAAGAATTTTACCAGGAATTTAGTTCTCAATTTTTATTGCAGCTGAACCAGCTCATCAGCTAGTGGAATTTACAGATATACACAGTAGGATAGACTATAAATGTTACAGTATGTGGGAACTGTACATATTGTACCCCATAAGGATTGTACTGGAGTTTCATTGTGGACATATGGAGATTGAGATGATAAATAATGGCAATTCTTAGACTAAGCTTTCTTCGGTGACGAGTTGTCTATCTTTTGGAGGGTTAAGCATATAGGATTGTCAGGAAATGGGTCTAGTTGGTGGTTTTTTAAAATTAAATCGTAATAATTCTCTGATAAAAATGAGGGGTATGCATTAATGGGAAAGGAATTGCCTTGATTGAAAATGTTGGCCTCCTATATGTAACAGGACCAGGATCCTAAGGGCCGAGCTGAATGTGGCGGTGGATAAATCAAGAAGCCAAAGCTGGGGAAGGGAAGGTGGCAAATGTTGTTGTTCCTGTTAGGAGCAAGTAGGACCTACAGTAGTGCATGATTATTGTTAATATGGCTTCTTTGAATTTTATGAGCATACCATACATGAAGTTTCAAATTGCATGTGGCCATTAATATTTAAAAATAATGTAGAAAATGGTGTCATAGACAAATTGCGAGCTGAGTTTTTTCAAAATCATGTTTTTTTTTTCTGTTTTTGTCTTACAGTGGGACAGACTGTTTTGTTACAGAGGTAATCTTAGGCTCAGTGGTGGTGCTGGTTCCATATTATTTGAATTGAATATTGTGGGGTTGGTTTGTTTTAGCTTGTGTTACTTATTTTGTTGCTTGCAATATACATACTATGACAAAAATGTGCAAGCAAGAGAAAACACTTGTAAACCAGTGGGGAAATTTGTCTTGTTCACTGTGAGGCATCAGATAAGCCCAGCACCCTTGATGGCTTTGATGACATGACGGACAAGTTTTTTGATGATTTCACCCCTGGTATTCAATTAGATCGATGAGTTGCTATGAGTTAGGCTTGATGGAATGTCAGGTACGACAGGATAGTACTGTATATTTAAGTCATAAAGTATTGAAGGCATGTTCAATTCATCATTATTGAGCTCATAAGAGAAGCATACTCTGAGAAACAGTAGTACAACTCAAACTTTGGAGTAAGACAAGAGAGAGACTGCTTTTTGAACAGATTAACTTGGTTCTCATGATGACAGTTAAGTTCTTGTATGATACATACATCTCTAAAGGCACTGAGCAACATATGGGTTTAATAATGCAAACAGGAGATAGTTCCCCCCCCACCCCCCCCATTCTCAAAAAAGAAGAAGGGGGAATGGCTCGAACTGTTGGCTACGTTGAAGCTACGCGACTAATCCTGACCACTGGGAATCCGTTTCCAAGGTTGGAAAAGTGCCATCTGCTGTGGCGGTAGTCATGATATTCTCCTATCAGGGGTAACTATTTATCAGTTAGTGTCTCACACATACTATGCTACTAGCCTCTATACGCTCTGTCAGATCTTTTTCTGTCAGTGTTGGGGTGAAAGTTCTCGTTATATAACATTATTGGTCTTTCACGACGCTGCTCGCGTGCACTATGCTACTGCCTCCTCTACATGGAATCCTCTCTACCGTAGTCAGCTCTCTCTCGGCCTCCACTCTCTGCAGTGCCTATCCATTCCGGCTGGATCGCAATGTGACACTTTATTTTTGCACCTAAAACTTTGACTCCCCATCAGAGCATTCTCTGCATCCAAGCACAGATATTGGTAAAGCAATTCACTCTGATCTGCGCATGCCCAGTCCTGCATTTCGTGCACATTCAATTGTGAAAGCTGCTCAATTTGAAGATCTTCTGCGTGAAGTTGGCATTTTTCGTATGTTATTCTGTTTTTTTTCATGTGCGTTATCTTCGTGGTGCGTGTGTAGCTGACTGGAAGCACTTTCTGACATCTACCACAGACGTTCTCAAATTTAACTTGCATATTGTTATTCAATGTTTCATGTTCATCTAACACAGGGTGGGTACCTTTTTTTCCTCTGGGGTTAGGGGGCCTTTCATGGTCATAAATCTCTCATGTGCCAGAAGTGAGGCCGCTACAAGTTTTCCCATGGGAAGCAGGCTAAGGGGCCCTAGACAGGTCCTGGTGGACTGAAGCCCCAGGGGTTCTGGAGATTTTAGGTGGTAGAATGTTCATTCACTATTTTTAAATGACTTTGAACCACAAAGGCTATGCAGACCAGAAGTATCACAATATGACCTTTTGACTTAGTAGTAATAATGAATGAGCACATAGGAAAAGGGCACGCAAAGTGGGCCAAAAACTTTATTCCACTCTTTACTGAACGTTCACTTCAGTCTTCGGAGGAAAAGTTCTTAACCCCTTACCCGAATCTACCGTAAATACAGTGCCCACCAAGTTTAGTACTCAAAATAGTAGATAGGTCTATACAACTTTAACTGCACTTCTGTATGTATGTGGCCTTCCACGCAAAACTGCTGATAACACCAATTATTATGATCCTATAATTAAGAGTCAGAAGTTACGATGTACAGAGTTGTAGCCTATTAGAGTTGTAGCCAATGAGAAATGTTCATGCTGTAAGTGAAGTATTTCTGTTGTTTTTGTTATATTAATATTGCATTGTGTACCCAGTGGGGTGAGGCAGAAGGTGTACTGTTATGTTATGTTAATCTGTACAGTATGCAGAAGGGCGAGGCAGAAAGCTCGCTATTAAACTAGTCAGTTAGACTAAGACTCCAGACACAGTTGTGTATAGACTTATCTTTTGAGTCTCTACAAGGGGCCCTAAACAGGTCCTGCTGGACCGAAGCCCCAGGAGTTCTGGAGATAATACAAATGTTCAGGTAGTAGAATGTTCATTCACCATTTTTAGCTCAACCCACGAAGTGTGGGTAGACCTTATGTGGTACTGTAGAGGGAGAAAATGTCTGTCACTCATGTTTCCGAAGCTTTTCATCTTTCTGTGCAGTATGCTGGTAAAATATTTTTTGTGGAATTTGCAAGTGAAGGTGCCATAATAATGGATTGTGCAATAACAGTTTGCTAACTGGCTAGATGATTGGACAGAGAGAAGTGGTAATTTTTTGCCCATTTTGTTAATCATTTTCTCATGGGTTTTTTTGAGGCTACCATTCTTTTTCGAGTTCTCACTACCTTTGGATAACGAATGGTTATATCTGGAGGAGCAATGCTCACCAACTGAATGAACAGACCTCAAGGCAAAGTCCTGTGCATGAGACGACGTTTTTCAGTTACTTTTGTTATTCTTAGGCATTGTTAGTAATTTCCTAAGTTGCCAGTGTCTAGTGTGTCCCCACTGATAGTTACACAGCACAGCTAACTGAGTCCTTCAGTAATTTTAGAGTATCTGTTACATAGCTCTATCTTGCTGTATGAGGACATTGCATACAGGTGGGTCATTGTTCATCAAGGGAGTTGCGTATTTTGGCTTCATCAATCACCAACTTGTTGTCCCCAGGTCTAAGGTAGCGGGAGTGGTAGTCTAAGAAGGTTAAAGTGAAGAAGATTTGAATCTTTGCTCAACTCAAAGGCCCTGTGTCACCCCGGGAATCAACATTAGGGAATCATGTTAGAATTTTGGAATAATTTTCAATTTTAACACGTACACAATCAGCGCTATCTTAGCAGCATTTAAACTTCAAATGGATGGTGTCGTTTTCATCCAGTACTTCATTGTTTTGCTCACACAATTTCATATGGGGATTGGGGGAGACATTTTGATAGGCTTCTTCCACCCACTATTTCTGCCCACTTGAGCCCTATACAAACAGGTTCGTTTATGACACTATGACTCTAGTTTCTGATCCCTGCCCTTATTATGGCCAGTGTTATATAAGAGAATGAACTACTATAAGAATTTATCCCTCACACGGTCCAACTGCTAGGTGAACAGTGTTTATGTGCTGGCCAGCCCCAACACGAGTTTTGGTATCCATTAAGTATAGACCATGATTTGTGTTCAGAATGAATTAAAACCGGAACAGGTCATAGACATCAGAAGGGTTGAGCGACTGCAGCAATGCTGCTCTAGTTAAATGCGTTGAACCACAAAGGCTATGCAGACCAAGAATTATCACAAAGATGGCCTTTTGACTAAGTAGTAATAATGAATTAGGGCTGTCACGTTTAAAACGTTAATAAAAACAGGTTCAAACGATCGATTGCGGAAAAAGAAAAAAAACCGTTTAAAAACGGACGCATCATTCCAGCTAAACGTTTAACTGGTTTTTCCTTTTAACATACAACACAGAAAGTTTTAGTAGTTTTCTTCCCCAATGTTTTTTCTTTGATATCTCTCATTTAAAACACGATGTTTAGTTTGCAATTCAAGAGACCAAATAAAGCTTCAAAAAAAGAAACGAGTCCGTGGTTCTCTCCCATTCATAGTATATAATTCTGTGGATTGAATTGACTTCCACCTACACGTTACTCACAGTAAAGCCTACTAATCCCCTACCAAATACGCAGCGCCCGGCACCGCATCCCCAATCGAAGCAGTAGCCCACAATCGCTGCTTTATCAGGACGCGTACACAATATCGGCCTTAACCACAATTTCACTCTCTCTCAGTTTACATCGTTTTGTAGTTCAAGGTGCTCACAGAACGAACGTTAAAACAGACTTACTTAAAAGCCCGAAAAATTGCCGCGTATTTTCCATGCAGCATTCACACCATCCTACCATGCTTTACCTATACGTAAACAGACAGTGTAGGCTCGCACACGTGTTTGTTTTGAGTGTTTCATATAGCAGTACATAATTCATGCACCCACTATATATCCATAGGTAAATATCTGTTTGAGTCATGTTAGCGCCCCGCGGCCCGCTTGCTGTGTGCAAATCAATGGAGCTATAGTACGTAGCATGGGACGAATCTATCACAAACTTTCGTTCATTGGGGTAATGTTCTAGACATCGTTTTTATTTAAATCACAAAAGTAAAAGGCACACGTTTATTTCACACAAATTAACATGCATTATAAACATAAAAGTACCTATCGTAAACTACTGCAAAGGACGATGAAACAACCGGTAATTTAGCGGTACAAGCAGCGATCGAAAAATGTTATTTTCCATACCATGCCCAATGTTGTTGCGATGTACGTCAACTTTTGTACAGAGCAGGTGCGTAGCCTAATGTGTTACTGTTTGCATGTAATAACGGACCTATACACGTGCTTTAACTTGCGTGTCACTTGAAATTCTGCATTTGCACAGTGTACGGACATGGCCTAATATTATGTACGTCGGTGTTTGCGTACATTGCGGCCTGATATCAAACGTATGGCCCTGTATCAAACTTATGATCATTGACTGCGAATTTAGTGCTTGGTTTCGTTCATTGGCAAATTTGGGTGAATTAAAAAGAAATCGCTGAAATGATCGCTACATTTTTACGTACAGATTTTAAAAGCTTGCGCGTACTGTGAATATCGTAAGTAAATGGTCAATGAGACCATTAGTGCATTACACTGTTGGTTCAGAATAAAGATACCGTTTAAACGGTAAACGAAAGTTTATTCCGACCGTTTAAACGTTTAGGAGATTAAACGGAAATTGACAGCCCTATAATGAATGAGCACATATGAAAAGGGCACTCAAAGTGGGCCAAAAACTTTATTCCACTTTTTACTGAACGTTCACTTCAGTCTTCGGAGGAAAAGTTCTTAACCCCCTCCCTGAATCTACTGTAATAAATACAATGCCCACCTAGTTTAGTACTCAAAGTAATAGATAGGTCTATACAACTTTAACTGCACTTCTGTATATATATGTAGCCTTCCACACAAGACTGCCAATAACACCAATTATTATGATCCTATAATTGAAAGTCAGAAGTTACAATGTACAAATTTGTAGCCTATTAGTTGAACTCGTAAGTAGCAAAATGGCGCAATTTCTTCAAGGTGTTTACAATCGACGTGCAGTAGTGAGTATGGGTTTCTATATTTCAACAGCAGAGCCTGCGAGTTGTTGCGTACTTAATGCATGATCTTCAGAATTTTGAGGAGCGTAGCATCAGTAGTAAGCCTACTAATGAATGGATTGGATGACATAGAATTTTGGTTGTAACCAAAATATTTGCATGTCTGCCACGAAACGTGTATCGTACAATGTAGGTGCTGAATCAGTATGTTGGGCTTGTTTAAAAAAATTTCTCAATGTGTAAGAGATAAAATATAACATTTGTTCTAGCATGTGATGGGTTGAAGTGCTCAGAATATCTCAGCAGCTTCGACTTCGGCCTATGCTTAGTGTCAGAAAAGGTTAATTTGCGAAATTCATAGGAACTTGCACCTTATATACAGTCTCGTCCGTTGCTAAAGTGGGGTGACTTCTGGCTTCTAAATATGATCGCCAACCCTCAGTAAGTGAAACACCGTGAAAGCACTGTACGTTAACTATGTTGTGAATTAGGACACTGTAAAATGATAAACAAAAACATGAAAGAGATTTATAGTATTAAAATTAACTGACAAATGCTGTATAACCCCTGTTGAATGCGAATCTTTACGGCGCTCCACAGTGCTGTGCAATGACACAATAGACAGCCACTGCCACGAGTGTTGCCGCATGGTAGATTACAACTTAAGCAGCAGCTAGATACTCCATCCTTCTATGCACTGGCTAAGGTATGATAGTGGGTCATTACCGTTTGTGCTTTCAGTAACAACATGGCACCAGCTTATATTACCTTCTTGCATTCAATATTATTTTTCTGCTTTTAAATTGTTCCCCAAATGTGCTTGATTATCCACAATTTTTCAATTATTTTCACGATTACCTCAATTTTCATGATTGTTTCGATTTTTACGATTTTGCGATTTTCTTTCCATTCAATAATCATACTGAATGGAAACCGGTTAAAACCGGTATCAATATAATAACCGGTTTACTACATGAAAGCCTAGGTTGGTAGCAGTTTTATGTGAAATATAAGAAAGTGGTATGTGCAGGAAAAACGATTGACACCTTGGGCTAAAAGATTATTACAAATTACCTTTCAAGTGATTCTGAATTTACCTTTATGAATTGCCTTGTGGGCTGGATAAAATGGTCTTGCGGGCAGTATGTGGTGGGCCAAACCCTGATCTAACAGCACAAACTTTGACTCTGCATCCAAGCATCTGTACATCCACTCCAGAATTTTGGTTGGAGAAATACATTTAGAAATGGACAACAATGATAAGTTGCTCTGATACAGTAAGTTGCTCTCAACTTACTTTTTCCTCTTACATTTGCTAATCCTTCACTACACATCTGAGCATCCACACATCCACTCAAAAGTATTGGAGGTAAACATAATTTTTGCCTTTCCATAAAAATATGAAATATGCTCTTGACTGTTCTCAAACAGTACTAGTAAACTGATTTTGAGAGATAAGCAACCGGGTGAAGGGCAGGCTTTGAAACACTGGAAGACATATGTTGAGCATTTGGTGTGATGGACATTTTTTTTTTTTTAATTATTCTCGTAATGTACATATAAACATTGACATTTACAGTATTTCTGTTTCTGGTAGCACAAAACTTTTTTCGAGAAAAGGCGTAAAAAGGCGTAAAATTGAAATTAAATGGCATACGAAAATTAGTGAAATTCAGACATTACCGCTGCGTATCAGTATAAAGGCATAAAAAGCATCACATAAATCATAATAACTGATCTGCCTTTTTGATATAATTGGTTTTCATTTTGCATTAAACCTTTCCACATTGATTTCTAACTGAAACTTGTACAGAAATTCTTCAACTGAAAGTTGTATGTTCGTGCATTACTTTGATAAGTACAGTTTTTCATAATTATGTAAAATTAAAAAGTTAAATGGGTGTCTTTTCCCATGATTAAAACCAAAAAATACATCTTGTTTGGAAAAGAAGAAGTGTTTTTGAGAACCAACTCTTCTACATTTAAGTTCATATAAAACCTGAAACCATAAAACATTCCCAAAATAGATGCTCCAAGACTTTTGCTTTCTGTTTGACAAAAAGAACTATTGTCACTTTCTTCCTTCCCCATAGCGTGGAGCAGCTTATTAGTAGCTATAATTTTATGTATAAATTCAAACAGGAAGTGTGATTTTGGTTTGTTCGTATTAACATGGGGCATTCGTCAGGCCCGTAGCCAGACAAGGTTCAGAAGGGGGGCGAAAAAGCTAGGGGGGCGAAAAATTTTCCAGAGGGGGCGAAACATACTAAAATGCATTACAGCAATGCTAATTTTTATCTCAATACATATCATGTATTGAGATATTGTCACACTAGCTGGTCACTAGCTATTGCCAAAATGCTTCATAAAATTTTCATTTTGTGGCTGTTTATGACCCTATTTGGAGAGCAAGTACTTTTGATGTAGAGGAAAAAGATGTGGCGGGTAACATTTGTACTTGTGGACTTTGTTGGGATATTTTGGCTGATTAGTGGGCAAAATCTACTGAAAATGAAAACAGAACAATGGTAGCCCATTGTTTTTATCTCATCCCCACATACGTAGTATGTGGGGGATGAGATATTGTGCTTCGTTTACCATTGAAAAGTGCACACGTTTACCTCTGCCAGTCGCCATAGCAACCATAACCATGGAAATGCATGGTAGGGAAATTTGGGGCTTTATGACCGCTACTCAAGGGTGGGGCAAAATGGAGTGGTGAAGGTCCTGTTTCCTGGTCATGTGACCAAATATGCCTAAAATTTGGGTCAAAGGCTCTGATGGTCAAATGACATTCACAAGGTCAAAAAGTGTGTCGCAAACTCCTCCTACACTAAGAACAAGATTGAGCCCAAACCTGGTGGGCGGGTACATAGTCCTTGGAACTTGTGCCTTACATAACATTCAGCATGATAGGTCGAAGGTCAAAGGTCAACCGCCAAAAAAGGTCAAAAAAGCAATTTTCCAAATCTGGCTATAAAACCTGAATGCAACAGTAAATGGCCCTGATTTTCTTGACATAGCTTTCGTATTGAAGCGCTCTTGGCACAACTTGACACTTGCTCTTCTGAGGTCAAAGGTCACGAGGTCAGAAGGTCAAACGAACAATTTTGGGGTCAAAAGTGTGACGCGCACATCACTTAAAACTGAAGGTACTAATGACCCCAAACTTGGTGAGGGGGTGCAATGGCCTCCTAGAATTTGTGCCTGTCCAATACCATCAGCATGATAGGTCAAAGGTCAGAGGTCAAAGGTCACGATAGGTCAAAATAAGCAAATTTTTAAATCTGGCTGTAAAAGCTGAACGAAACATTTAACAATCCTCATTTCTTCGCATAACTTTCTGATGGACACCTACTTTACAAATCTTTACACTTGACCTTCTGAGGTCAAAGGTCACGAGGTCAGAAGGTCAAACGACAATTTTGGGGTCAAAAGTGTGCCGTGCGCTCACTCAAAACTGAAGGTACTACTGACCCCAAACTTGGTGTGGGGGTGCACAGTCCTTGGAATTTGTGCCTCCAGTACCCTCAGCATGATAGGTCAAAGGTCAGAGGTCAAAGGTCAAGATGTTCAAAAGAACAATTTTTTTTTAAATTTGGCAGTAAACACTAAAAGAAAAGGTAAATGATCCGTTACATTAATCACTGTCTTTTCCTGACACTCAAAATTCAGTTTTCACCTGCGGTTCAACAAACCCCACCATAAAAGCCACACAATGACATGATCAGATGCACACTTATCTAAGCTTCTCTTGCTCAAAACTTGACTACCTCAGGCTCTAGTCTAAGTAAAAACCCAGGCCTTGAGTGAACTGCGATCACGTGTGTCAAGCATGACTAGTTCTTGGCGCCTTAAAAGTAAAACTATACGCGTGTCTCCACCGTAGTAAAAGTCCAAGCGCGTCCCAGTATGAAGCATAACTAAGTACGCGCACGGTGGAACTGATGTTAGGCCTAGGCCTAACTTAGGCCTAGCCTTAGGTTACGCTAAATTATTAATAGTACTGTAATAACGCTAACAAGCTAGGTAGGCCCTAGGCTTAATAAGCTTAGTTGAAATACACGCCTGGTTAAGAACTTTTACCACGTTTGTGAGCACTGTGGATTATCACGGAATTTTGGCTGTCTGTAACTCTGTTGCTTACCTTCTCTTGAAGAACTAGGCCTACCTAGCCTTCAGTATTCTTCTCTTGCATGGCAACAACGACGTACGTGTGCATCGCAGGGGCCAAGTTCACACGCACCCGCAATGCACGCACGCAAGTACAGTCGGTATGGTGTGAGAGCGACTGCGCTGCTTTAGTACTCTGGATACAGTGTACATATACTGTAAGCAGCGCCAAGTTCCAAACAAATGACGTCACAAATAGACCGTGTGAATCATGCAGGTACCTTTGATCTAGTCCGCAGCAGTGTTGCCACTCCTAGGTTTTTTTCACTAGATCTATGTTTTTTTAGGTTCATCTGGGTTTCTGGGTTTATTTTTTTCAGAAAGGTAAAAATCTGGGTTTTTTACAGTTTGTAGTTGAAACTCGAACATTTCATTGCATTCCACAAGTTTCATGTGAATAAAAGTTCGTAAAACATCTGAAATATACTGAAAAGGCCTAATTCTGGAAGAGGAAGACAGTTTCTCAGTTCATGTTTCGTATTCATGACCTCGAGCAGGGCTGCGTGTTGTAGAACAGGTGCAAGGCACGGTAACGTAACACACCGCCCGGGTCGAGGGGTACCGTACTTCTGTATTTATTCTTCTTTAGGTAAATGTATGCGCACTTCCATCAAAAGACGCTAGGCCTACACATTTTTGAAACCATGGTATAACCTTGTAGGACCTAAGATGTAATATCTATACGGTGATTGGTTGCACTTTTATTTATGCTGCCCTGGAACAGTACAGGTCAAGTCCATGTGCCCATCCATGCGTGATTCTGTCCATGTGCCCGTCCATGCGTGATTCTGTCCATGTGCCTGTCCATGCGTGATTCTGACTCTGTGGGTTGGGGATGGATGCATAAAAAATGCGGCTACCAGTACAAATGAGTTATATGCCTGTGTTTTTGGTAACTTCAGGCCAACACCTATATAAGAGCTATAGAAAAACAACCTAATTGAGAAGCCGACTTAACAACAGCCTACAATGCATCCCTGTAACGTAGGGGGCCTATCTTCCTGTCAGTTCAACAGTCCATTCAACTGTTGATGATTGCGAGTTAAGAAGGATGAGGGTGAACTTGCTCCAGGTTTACAAATTTCTCTCTGAAAATGAATCTTTGTCATCTTGTATAGCTACTTAAAGCTTCAGGGTGATTCTCGGGTTCGAGGTCATGGTATGAAGCTTGTCAATTGTTTTGTAAGGTTTAATATAAGGAAGTTCCGCTCTCTCGTAGAATTGTCCGAATGAGTGGACAACTCTGCCAGATTGGGTAGTTAACTACGCTCCTTACCAAAAACAGTCAACCAGAGTACCAGACCAACACCAAGCGAGCCCAGTAAAATAAAATGATTCTACCACAATCATGGAAGAACTTGCAGTTCAACATTGACAAGTTTCTGATTTTACTGGACTCGCTTGATGTTGGTCTAGTTGGCTGTTTTTGGTTCCTTGCGATAGCAAAAGGAACCTATGCAGTCAGCTTGGCGTGTGTGTGTGTGTATGTGTGTGTGTGCGTGTGTGTGTGTGTGTGTGTGTGACACTTGCTTCGGTACGCTGTAACTCAATAAGGGAAGGTTGGATGGAAGTTGGATTTGGTACGTAGGTTTGCCATGGTGAGAAGGCGTGCCCTATTGTTTTTGGTGGAGGTCAAAGGTCATTTGGGGTCGCCAGGGGTCAAACACCGAAAACCTTTTAATCACGATATCTCAATGTAGGAAGCTTGGATAGATTTCCTATGTAGTATGTGGATGCATTATGGCAAGAAGAGAAATGGCGTCATTTTTGGTGGAGGTCAAAGGTCATCTGGGGTGACTGGAGATCTAACACTGGAAACCTCTTAAACAAGATATATCTCAAGGTAGGAAGCTTGGATAGATTTCATACTAGGTATGTAGATGCTTTGTGGTGCAAAGACAAATCATGGTATGTTTGGTGAAGGTCAAAGGTCATTTGGGATCACCAGGGGTCAAACACCGAAAACCTTTTAAGCACGATATTTCAATGTAGGAAGCTTGGATAGATTTCATACTTGGTATGTAGATGACTTTTGGTGCAAGGATGAAGCCTAGTATGTTTGGTGGAGGTCATAGGTCATTTGAGGTCACCAGACACCTTTTTGACCAATTTTGTGCCACCCTCCACTGTATTTTAACCAGTCTCACAAAATCAGCTTACCTCATACAGTACACTGCACTCCCTTAAAACTGTCTGTGTACAAGAGGTCAATCCTGTGAGGTTGTTTAGGTTAGTTTAAAGGGAGCTGTCTAATGGGTTTCCATTGTGTGTACATGCATGCACTGTATAAGTCAACTATTGTGAGAGCAACTGTCAACTCCCTGTTCAAAGAATGGGTAAGTAAGGACTCATGGTCAAGAGGTCAAATTTCATCACTTCATATACACACACAGTTGTTCTTCTGAGCAGTATTGAACAATTTTTGTAGGTGGGTATGGCGAAAGACAGAGAGTGATCATGTTACTAGCCTACGTAGCGCCTCTGTGGCTGCCGCCCATTTTGTAGGCTGCCGCCCTCAGTTTGTTTTTTCGCAGTGATGAGCTGAACGAAAAAACTTCGTCCGCTCCGCGGGTATCATGTTACTGGCTTGTTGTGTTGGGAGGGTTATACTGAAACATTTCCAAACAACAAGTTATTAATTGTAGACGTGTGCTAGTCACAATCATCACACCTAAAAGTACCACACACTACTCAAAATCAAATGTTGAAAGCTACAGCAAGTGCATCAAAGCATCATTTCACATGTTATGGTTTGAGCTTGTGCACAGTCCGTGTTCAAGTTTGGGGTCACCAATCCTCAAACACAGAACTTTTTAAACACCACATCTCAAGTTAGCAAGCTTGTATAGATTCCATATTTAGTGTGTGGATGCATTATGGCAAGAAGAGCAGTAGTGTCATTTTTAGAGGAGGTCGTCTGGGGTGACCGGAGGTCAGACACTGAAAACCTCTCAAACAAGATAGCTGAAGGTAGCAAGCTTGGATGGATTTCATACTTCACATGGTATTGCATTATTCCAGCTGAAAAACCATGAGGTTTGTCGAATGTATGTAGGCGTTACCATAGTAACAGTTAAACTTAAAACTAGCAAAATTTTGTTTGTTATGTATGGTAATGCCTCAGTTTTATTACATGCAGCAAGGAACCACAGTGCCCATTGGGCTCTTGTTAATAAAGGGTTTGGTCTCCAAGGCATCTTATGGGGACTTAATAGCCAGCCTCCTTTGCCCTTTTAACCTTACGTTATGAATGTATACACGCACGCACCCCAAATAAACGTGACTTTCCCTCCATATGCAGCTGATCCACACAACAGGACTGCTCCTATTCAGCCAATAAACACCAAATAAAAAAGAAAAAAAATAGAAAAGAAAATTGCATATTTTCCGCCGCAATAAAAACCCGCCCGTTTACCTTTCATTTTATCAATCATGTAAAGGCATCCTGTAATTATGTCTTATGTCAGACTTTGCAGAAGTTATAGCTGATCTGGGTTTTTATTTGGCAATCTGGGTTTTTTTAAAACTCAAATCTGGGTTTTTTCGTTTTCGTTGAGTGGCAACACTGGTCCGCAGTCTGCTGACCTAGTTCAGGGAGCAAAGTGTACGTGAGAACTACCAGGCTTTGATCTGGCCGCCCGGCAGACGTGTGTTGCTCTAGTCCACAGTCTGCTGACCTAGTATGGGGATTCCCATACAGGGCTCTATTTCATAAAAGTTTGAAATATTCCTATCTTGGACTTAGGAAGAATTCATTCCTATCTTCATGCTGAAGTTGTTCCTAGGTTTAGGAATGATCTTTGGTAGATTTAAAAATGTTCTTAATTGATCTGGCAGGAAATTCACAGATAAAAACAATGTCACTTTTGATTTATCCCTAAGTATTTGAAGAAAGGAATGATTCCGGACGAATCATTCCTAAGCAGTTTAGGAACTTTGATTTTAGGAATATTCCTAACTTTAATGAAATAGAGCCTAGGTCAGCAATATACCCATTGTCAAAATTGGGCTACCGCACCATCAAAAATTTTGAATGGTCTCAATCTTTCTCAAATTCACATATACTCCTAGGTAATTGACCTCTGTGGGTCATTTATATGTTTAAAACCCATCATTTTAAGGATACTAGCACTCAGTCTCCAAAAAGAGACCAAAAATTTTGATTTATACAAACGATCCTGTTTTGTTTTTTAAAACATTCTAAATCTTGTTACTAGGACGTTCACACTATTGTACAGTATGCTGTATAGCACGCACTGCTGTTCAATTGTGACATTGTTCATAGCTATGGTTACAATCATGTACGCACATACAACAATCATTGCAGAAACGCACGCAGACGACGTTACTCTCACAGTAATAACGCGGGGAAACTTTGTGTTGCAATAGCCTAGGCCTAGTTCAGGGAGCAAAGTGTACGTGAGAACCAGGCCTAGGTATCCTAGGCTAGTGTTGCTCCTGCACCCACATTGACTGTACTCCAGAGTCCGAGACACTTTTTTCAATTTCGGGTGCTATTTTCAAAAAAAAAAATAGTCCCCCCACCCCCCCCCCCCAATTCCATTTCGAGCGTTACTTTGGGATTTTCGGGTGCTATTTCCTATTCATTGATAAATGATATATGGCCCTAAATGCATTACTAAAGACATCAATGCACTACTACTTCCCTTCCAGTGCGGTAGAACATAGACCGGCCAGCCTGACATAGCAAAAAAAAGACGAGTGTGTTGGGACGTGGTTAGCTATTTCCATCATGGGCCGTTCATACACAATGTACGTGAGTAAGTGTGAAAGCGTACACCCCCCCCACCCCCTTCCCGTACGTACAGTACGTAGTGCAATAGTGCTATGCACACCTGATATTGGCTTGTAAGCAACCAAGTTAACTAACATCACAGCAGTTCCGAGTTCCAAGCAAATAACGTCACAAACACACTTCTGCTTCTGCTTCATACTGTGCAAACACCCGAGTCCAAAATCGGTTATCACGCACAGGTCATGTGGAAGGGGAGTTGCCTAGATTTTAGAGTGAGCCTTAGATACTAGATTTCGAAGATTAACGTTGGCTAGGCTAGATTTCAAAGAGCAAACATCAGGTGCTGCACGTATGTTTGGTGGAAGGAAATTCCATTCACGAGCAGTTCTTGAGTACATCGAGTATTGATAACATCTCTTACTAAAAGGAGGGGAACAATTATGTGGGTGCCTTGATTATGTCTAGTGGTCCTACTATGGTTACTCTGCAACTGGATGGTGGGGGGAATGGAGTTATGAACCTCCTTATAGATAGCGATGAGACGAAGTCTGGTACGGCGCTCTTAAGTGGTTCCCATTTGAGATCTGTTAACATGTTGGTGAAGCTATCCCCAGTGGCGTAGCTAGATATTTGGGGGGGGGGGGGGGCAAATGCAAGTAATTTTCGACAGATCATTATTTTAAAATAATGATACCATCACCTGGTGTGTAAAATTCTGGGGACTTTTCTTTTCTTTTTTTTTTTTTGCTTTTCGGGCAATTTTGAGACTGACTTTTGATTTTCACATTGACGTTTCGATGTGTAATTCTGCTTAAAAACATAAAAAGTGTTGTAAGTGTTTCAAGTGGATTGTTTTTATTTACTTCCGACAGAGACTAGAAATTTCCGACACAGGCCTTCGGAGGCTTTGTGGGGGCGACCACCCCCTGCCCCCCTCTAGCTACGCCATTGGCCATCCCTGTAATTATAGTTGTTGAGAACAAACCCAACGGGCTGCACGTCTTTGAACATTCTCGAGTGTTGTTACTTTTTGATGTAAGGATCCCATATGGCCCCACAATATTCCAGCTTTGAGCGGACTATAGCGTTTTGCAGGCAGTTTCCTTGACACCTTTGCTACAAGAGTGGAGATTTCTTTGTAGTAACCCAAGCATTTTATTTGCTTATATGACTGATATGAACCAGGGGTCAAATAGCAACTTCCTTCCCACTACCATGCATGAATGAGCAGGGAAGGGGCACTAACAGACTAACTATGGACGTAAAAGCTGTACTCGATCCATTGAGGTGGGGATTGTGCACTGTTTCGGAATGTTGTCCTGGGAGAAGAACCCAAGGGAATGGGGTCCCATCTCCTTTAGAAAGTATTTTATGCACTTGGTGCAATATTTGATCAAATTTTAAGCAATAAGACTGCAATTTTTGACATTTTGCAGAGCGTTTTTGTCCTGGAAATTAGAGGGCAGGAGCCCACCACATTTTTGACGGTGTAGGCTTTAGTCAACCAAACCCCACCCCTTCGCCTCTTATGCCTCTCACCAATTGCATCTTTATACGTTTATCATGGATTCTACCACCTCTAGCCATCTGTTATTGAGAATCCTGCATTCTGATTGGTTAAACACTGACCTGCTTTTCCACAACATACGGTCAGTAAACCTATACACTGATAAAAATGAAGTTTTCACACATTTTCGGTGGTAGAAGAGGAATAAACCACATTTGTCTGACTGTTATTGCCTCATAACCGCCTGGACTCCCAATTTGCGAAATAACGGACTCGGTTTCGCCTCGTCCGCCAAATGCGATTTATTCCTTAAACAGTATGCACTGTCAGTAATATCGGGAATTTTCAGTCTGCGCTTTTCATACTTTCTTTCAGGGCAAGTTAGTTTTGATAGGGTCAATACAAGAGGCTCCTGAAAAATTGGAAGGGACATTGATCACTACGTTGTCACCACCAACAATTATTCGGAAAGGGATGTATGGACATTTAGCACTCAAAACATCTATAAATCACATTTTTGTAACGAGTCATGACTCGAGTCATTAATTTTCAAAAGGAAAATGACTCGAGTTACATTGAAAGTAGTAAATGATTCGACTCTTCTGCAAAACTGTGTGACTCTTACAACACTGATAAATCAGAGAGACGAGCGGAGTGATGTCAGAGGGCAATCCACTGATCTAAATGTAGGACTGGCATTTTTCCTACACGTCTTACGTATAGAGGTTCTTCACGTGACGTCATTGCGTTCAGTCTGGCATACTGGTCGTCACTGAACATGCGCAGAAGGCGTGTTATCGATACGCATGCACGATACGGCCTTAGTTACAATAGACGAGTTGGGAAATGTTTCCACGCAATGCAATATGGGAAAGGGTCAAAGGTGAAGTGTACCACGCTTACAGTGTCCCAGCGCGCGGGTGTTGCATGCTGAGCACGCAGAGCTCAGCATGCCGTAATGGTAGACCCTGATGGGCCAGATATCTCACAGACGTGAACACCTTAACCAGCATTCTTCTGTTAAGTTCCTGTTGCTTGCATTTGTGCTCTGCAACTTGAGCAACGACAGTTGCCTGTTTCTGTGCTTTTAACTGCACGGCCGCGAACCTGTGAGTTTCCGACATTTCATATTCTTGAAATCGTCCCAATTTATGCTTCCCTAACCCAGTTACCTTCTTCCAATTATTAAAACCGGTAGAAATGAAGGCGTCTTCTTTCTTATTTGCTAAGTCAAGTAAACCTTGCTGATATGCTGAGGAGCATGTGAAGCACAAAACACCTTTCAGAGATTCTGAATAATGTAACCATGGCCACATTTGGAACCACTTATACTGAAAGTTAACGTTTTGACTTTTTGTCACTTTTGGTGGGATCCGCACCGAGTCTGATGGACATGGTTGGTACGGCTGGTAAGGCTGCTCTACTGCTGAAATTTCATGAGCAGTTGGCTCGTTAGTAGATCGTTCTTTCTCAGCCTCAGATGGAAAACTTTTACTAGATGATGACCGTGAAATATCACCAGATGATGATGATGTAAAACTTTGACTGGAAGATGACATGGCTTTTGAGTTATCATCAGATAGGGATGATGTACATGCTGGAGTTTGAGCTTCCTGCGGGTCATTTTGAGATATTCGTTGTTTTTTTTAAGTAGTGTAAAATATTGCCTTTTCTATTCGAGGGTTCACTCCGTTTGTTACCATACATCTAAAAAAAGACATTCAAGACGATAAAAGTATCAGCATTGCATGATGCAAGATTAAACCAAGCAAATGTAGATGCAGTCGCTTAAGAGCCCCTCCAAAAAAGGAACTTGGCAACCCTCATATGCACTGCCAAGACTTTCCAGAAAGAATAATCATAATAGCTCGCAGACCTATAATATCACAACGAAGAAACCACTCCAGGTCTGACCAGCTCTGCCCCCCCCCCCAATCCCTTGTGATTTAGTGCAAGAGCCCTCATGCCTGTCAAAAAGTGATGGCTACGACTGTGATGGCAATGTTTCACACATTAATCTGACTACCGGTAAACAAAAATCACCCTCAGTAGGCCCTAGATAGGTCTTTTACACAAAATAAGACAGGAGAGCACATCCTCATAAAAGAAAAGTTTTTATAAATATATGCTGTTACCTCAAATTCTCTTTGCTCTTGTCCAGATTTCAATTAATGAAGATTCAATACGGTAAACAAATAGTTAATGAAACTAGGCTAGTCCACATTAGCTTAGGCCTAGTTGACACATTCATTTTACGTACGTAACTTTCGCCTGGCCTGACGTTGTTACTGCTAATTCCTCTGCACTCACGTTAACACTGAATCACAAGGAGCGGTAAAGTTGAGTATGAACAGTACATGTAGCCTTCACTGTATAGGCCTGTAAACGGCCTACGACCGCAAGTTCAATGGGCAGTGATAAAACGTAAAATGCAACTTACACTGCAGGTTCTTGAAACGAATGGAGCTCTATCCAAAGAAAGTAATAAACTACTTGACACAAGATACTGAAGTTGGCGATATCGTAGCTGAAAGCCTGAAACAGGTCGATGACAGGAACTTGGGCTGGTGATAGATGCAGCGCATGTATAAATGATCTTCTGAACATTAAAACTATCTCCTGGTAACCTTCGTAGCAGGTGTGAATATGTTCCAAATAACGATTGCAGCTAAACAATACAGGTTTCATTCTTTTTCTCCTTGTCCATCAGGCAGGCAAATCTCTGGGCGAAGCCTGCCAAGGTTACACAAACCACATGCGACCGTTCTTGAGTATTTCAGTGCACATGAGAGACTGCCGCGCATTGAAAAGCTTAAATGGCAGGAAGTTAAAGTATGTGACTTTCATAGTTCGAAAAGTTTTGAGAATGATTCAAAGAGTATGGAAACTTTCTGATGGAGCCTAACCTAAGTAGCATTTTATTACACACATAGGTATTTTAAATGAACACTTTCTAATCATGTTAAACTGAAGAATAAAATGTACTTTCCAGCATACATGTATCTGTAGACTGTAACATTGGGGGGGATGATTACATTGGCCATCCCCCCCTAGTCAAATGTTGGGGGGATATATAAAAATCGCCACTCCCGAATCCCCGCGCTCAGGATCTACGCGGCCATGATACTTAGTATATAGAGTCCAGCCACACAGTGAGGTGTGTCTGTCCATTGTATTTGGTGGTGGTCAAAACGGTCATCTGGGGGGTGGTCACGCAGGGTCAAACACTGAAAATAATGTTCAATACAATTATCATCTAGGTAGGAAGCTTGGAAATAGATTTACATTACTTAGTACGTGGATGTTTTATGGTGAGAAGATTGATCCTATTGTTTTTTGTGGAAGTCAGAGGTCATTTGAGGTCACTGGGGGCTATTTTGAGGTTATCAGAGGTCATTTTGAGGTCAAGTTGTGGGCTTATAGGAAGCTTGGTAGATGAAGTCAACATTCCCTGCCAACAACTTAAAAGGTCATGTAGCAGTCACCAGAGTCACAGGCAAACTTCATATTAGCTAATATTTTGTTTGTATGCTCATGGCTCAGTGCCATTACATTCAGGACAAGGCAACCATAGTGCCCATTGGAGCTCTTGTTAGATTCTTATTTTGAGAGCCCTGCATATTATTTGACGTGGGCACTGGACATCCTGTGCATTTCACAACAGCCCAACATAATTAATCTTTATTCTAAACATGCCAAGTAAAAATTCTCTCTCCTAAAGAAGTTTAACCCTTTTAGCACCTCCCTCAGTTTTTATTACACTTGTCTATCATACGCACCCTAGACAAGAGAGACAAAGCACAGTAGTTCAGATCTACTGAGTTTCTACAAATGTAGTCAAGGGCCACTATCTCACCCCACACAAATTACTGTGTGAGCTGGAATTCATAATGGGAACACAACACACCTGTGTGTAAGTCATCCAGTGGACCAGTTGGAGTGAAACATTTGTTGGTTAAATGTCAATTTACAGTCACCCAATTGTAATTTAGACATTTTAGGGAATCATATGTTTAAATAAAAAAAAAAACAATAAAAAAAATCAGTATATATCACCCAAACCCTCAGATATTAAAAAACTGTTTGGATATCAATACTTCAGGATGGGCTGTTTGGGAATTCTTCTATCTATTCACACAGTGGTTGGAAAAAACAGCTGCAGCTTTACACTTTAATGCCTAACATTCATGCAATTGTCACTTTCTTCACCAACTACTGCCAGAATAGGGCTTCATTAAAATCTGGTGCTGGTCACGGCCAATTTATTGATTATCGCCTAATGTTTGGTACTTATTTATTAGCTTCAAAAGAAATCAGACCCCAGCAATAACACACTAGCTATCTTTAAAGTCATTTGTAATCTCTCTGGACTTTCACTAACTGTTGAAACAAAATAAATGTGGCAACCAACAACTCACTCAAGCAGCCCTCCAAGTTTGCTTTTAGTCATGGAATCATCACTGCAACCCTCACCTCTGTTAGTGACAACTAGAATAAGCCCCCTCAGGGAATTTCGCATGCAATCTTTGCAATGATTATGCCAACATTCTCTTGATCAATGTGGCTGCTGTGATTATGGAAGCCTTGCCTAATACGGGCCTTAGCTTACAAGTTATGCTGAGGCTTAGTTTACTGGCTTCTCAGCTTCATGCATAGAGATGCCCTCCAAGGACAGTGTGGGATGTTATCTAAAAAAACCGGATATGTTATACAGGGGTTCTATTCTGCAGGTACTCCTGTTTGACATATGATTAAAAAATCGGCTTCATGGAAGAGTTCCCAAGTGTACCAAAAAGTCATTAAAATAATAAACAAATTACTCCCAAAAAATGTGTGGCTTCAAAAAGCTCTTGGGGCAAAATCTTAAATCCAGATGGGCACCCCAAACTCTAACATCTTTCACCGGAATATTAACTAATACGATGCATGAGATGTAACAATGTTGATTCGCTTAATTCATTCTTTATGTCACAGTATTAAATTTTGAAAAATATTAATAATTAGGATAAAAAAAATTATAACATTCAAAGGAACAAAAGGTTAAAGACACGGGGCTTATAAAAAATTTAAAAAGATCCTAAACAAGTTAAAGAAAAACATATAAAAATACACAAACTGTGCAACATACAAAGTCGGGTTTAGGCTTTATCCACTTCTACTTTAAAGACAGAAGTAACAGGGTTCCCAACAGGTACTTGAAAAGTACAACTTGAAATCACTTCAAAAAAAATTGCAAGCCAATTGAATGTACATGAGAAATTACCTCAAATTTTGGAATATTTTCACCAAAACAATCGCCATAACCCAAAGTATATTCATTGAACAAAGGGCAGCGGAATAAAAACGTATGTGAAAAAGCTGACTTGAAAATTCACAAGCAGTTATGCGAACTTTTGCTCACTACATGGTTTCCCCAAAAACTATTAATATTTCCCATTAATTATTTCTAAGTGTGAGGGTCACATGTTACACTTTTAAAGTTGAACAGATGGGCTGTTATCTAAAACCAATTAGATTTTCTCAAAGAAAATTTAGCAGCAGACCTCAACCAATTGGTTTAAACCTGTCTGTCACAGTTACCAGTATCTGGCCCCCCAAAAAACTATTGCTACATTTTTCAAAGTTGGGGTGAAGGATTACATTAAAACTTTGGATGGCATCAATGATAAGCAAGGATATTATAATTAAAGATTGTTAAATTTTTACTTGTTGTCTTATATAAGAGCTGCTTGGTGATTGGTATCGACAGTCACACAGTATAATGTAGGGGGTATATAATCTATGCAAGGCTAACCGATTTTTGAGCAGGAGAAACATATGTGTCCAAATTATTAATACTAGTTCATAGCCTCATAAACATTCCTTGAAAGGCTTCTGCCAAAACATATTTTAGTGCAAAACTTATGTGAATAACATAACATTTGTGATGAGGCCTACATTCAACAGTGTATGGAATAAATATGTGTGAGTTGAAATGTTTCATTCATTGACATAAAGGAGGCAGATGACCTTGCACAAAAAGCGGAAGAAGGCCATGACTCAGTCTTATGACCAAGTCTAAGTGCCTTTCTCAAGGAAAGATAATGAAGGTGCACGGAAGCAGAGGCGCAAATCAAAACAGATAAATGAAGAAAAGCTAAATCGAATCGTGAGCCAGTGCAGTAGTCATATTCTTAGACATGTTGTTACGTGGCTACATTCACGTATTGGCAGTATTATCACAGCGCTAAAATTAAAGCCATGCAAATATTGTAATATATGTTTTTCTTGTTGTAACTTTATTGCATAACACTAACAGTTTGTACACTAATCTAGTGTGGTAATACTCGTGTTTATTAAATGTTTGGAGGATCGGTGGCTCGGTAAGGGGGGAGCCGAGGTACGTGATTAATATCTTAATGGGGTATTGGACAGTTGAGAATTGTTACTATTTTATACTAAAGAATGTTAAAGATAAACCTTGAATAACGGCTCTCTTGTCCTTGAAAAGTCGAAATTGGCTTTTAAATTGTGGGGAACCTGACAGACACTCACCAACCAAATACATTTTGGGTGGGGGAAAACCAAATTCAATGAGGGATGCCCGTTAATTGGCATTAAATTCAAAAAGATGTCAGAGTAGCTCACACACATGGTATGCAACTGAGAGCGTTTTCAAATTACACGTAAGGCTCTTTTATCTACGGGTATACGGATCGGCTGACGCAATAAACTACAGTATGTAGGTTTGTACATGCACCGTAGAAAATTAAAGTAGAGTTTGGAGAGGACAGAGTAATCTTAGGTGGGAGGAATTGGCAATGTTCAGGATGAGGAGAATGCAGGGCTTTCAAATGAAAAGACATGTCACAATAATTTGTGTCGTCATTCGCACTATCAAATGCTGTCTTTGCCTTCCAAAGCCATGCACCCTATGTGTATCAGTGTCTTTATGTGTGTTGAGTAACTTGACTATAGATACAAATCCCTCTCATCAATGGTCATGACATGGACTGAAAACCGTGACGAATGCGCCAAAATTTATCATTAAATAAGATAACCATGACAAAACCTGTATTCATGCTCTGCATCGAACAATTTCAATTCCCCAACAAGTCTATTTGCCAATCACAAAGCCAGTCTTTCACCTGAGAATTCGTAAACAGCTTTCAGCTTTTGTTGATGTGCTTCTGCGGGAGTTGCTACCGGAAATTATTGATAATAAGGACAATATGGAGGTAAAAATTGAAGCGCGCGGAGCGCGCGAAAATTTTTGATAGTCTGCGAAGGATTGAGATAATTCTGATAGATTGACAACCACTTGTGATAGAAAATGGTTACAATAGATTCATCACTCGGTCGAAAACACACCTCACCCTTTCCCCTACAGAAATCTATACCTTAAACACCTTTTGGGATCATTTTAAAATTTTCAAAAAAATTCTAAATCGATGGGGGGGGGGGGCACGCACCCATCCATACCCCCCGTGCCGGCGCCACTGAGTAACGATCATTAACATTTTTAGAATGTGTAGTTCCTCACAGGCGCGGTTCCAGGTGCGGGCACACCGGGTGCACGCTCCCCTTTTTTCGTTGACCAACGATTTTTTGAAAAAATGAGCAAATAGATATGGAAAATATGCTTCCCAGTTGCTGGGAAAGCCTGCCTCACAGCAGAACATTGAAACCCACTATCTGGGATGAGACTGACAAGTTGTCAGTTTTCAGTACTTGTGTACCACAAAGAAGTTAGCCTAATATAAGGGTTCAATTGAGCACGGAACAGACGAAGTTTTCGTTCATCTTATCACTACGAATGAAAATGAAGAAACCAAAGAGAGCCGCTACGCAGGCTAAAGGCTCTGCAGCATTTGAATCTTGATTTTCTACTCTTTTTCATATTCGCTGTATTATTGAAATTGTTTTCAATTAACAGGATCTAATCGTTATTTTTGAGGCCTTATTGAGGAAATATTCAAAAGGCGATCATTATATCTGCACTTAAGCAAGCAGAAAGGTTCATTTCCGACAATGAAGGAGATACTTTTAATCCAAATTTTTTAAGTGCTACGTGCTTACTTATGGTGGTCCTTCGGTTACATCAGTGCTTCTCAGTCTTGTCCCAGAAACTTTGGGGTCAACCGAGAAGGAATCGACTACATGGGGATGGGGTGTGATTGTGTAAGAATTCTAGGTTTCGATCGATTAATGGCCTAGTCTATTTTGGTTTGTTTATATTGACACGCACATGATATTTGAGCCAATGGCGAGTCACTTGACATTTTCAAATAATTAACAGTGTCATGAACAGATGAATACATTTTGAGTACCTTAATTTCCATAGGCAAGAAATTCACATCTGACAGTTTTTAAATTCAAAATTTTCGTATAGGAGGACCCACACTTTCCGTCTTTGCCATTACGAACAGTATTAAGTCATACTTATGCTCATGGACGTACTCAGCGGGGTGCAGGGTCAGTGCTCCCCCTCTTAGTCCTGTGTTAAGACGATGTTAGTTCTCTTCTTGTGCTAACTTAATGTATCCTTTACTTCCAAAAACTCACATACAGCGCGCCCTCACCACGATGTCCGATTGTCACTGTTCACTACGGAAGCCAAGAACATCGCGGTGGTGTGAAATCTGACATGCCAGCTTTCCCACCCCATTTAAATATGGGAAGGAGAAGTCAAGATACGATTTCTCCTTACCATTATCCACCGATAATGTGGAGTGGAGAAAACCAAAGTGAGTGAGGGGGTACTTCAAGAAAGGACCATTACACAGTGTCTATTTTCGAACACCCTGTCCATAAATGGACTATGTCCATTAGTGGACGAAAGCAATCAGAGGATATACAGTTCAGAGCAGAGCCGTACATTAGGATGTCTGAGCGCACAGAGCCGTATGTCAGGAATACTGCAATCAACAATATATATATATATATATATATATATATATATAAGTCGATTTATTTTCTCGGAGTACACGTGGAACTCTCCTCTTTAATTAATTAATTAATTAATTAATCATATATATATATATATATATACTATATATATATATATATATATATATATATATATATATATATATATATATATATATATATATACCGTACTTGAGTTGTGGGAATGTGGGAAGGAAGGGTAAAGATGCACTAAGTCTTGACCAAGACTACCCCTCTAAGTGTTCAAAGCCAATTTTTATCACATCGATTCTGTTAAATTTCCGAGATTCTAGAATGAAAAAATGTTTGGATGTATTTTATTAGGCACTGTGAAGCCCCCCCCCCCCCCAAATGATAGGTTATGGTCCCCTGAAGGTAAATCCGGCAGTGACATTCATTGCTTTAATTTCCCGAGATTTTAACGTAAAGATTGTTTAGACGCAACTTGTAAGGCACTGAACATGTCATTACCGGCAGTATGGGGCAAGCGCGTAGAAAAATCGGGGAAAGGGGGGAGGGGGGAAGGGGAATCAACCCTTCCTTGAGGATATTTTTCTTATTTTTCCTTTTACTCATATCGCCAAAACATCTTTACACGCAATCATTTTCGGCGCGCTTCGTGCACACCCATTATGAGCACTGGTTTCCATACCTACTTCCTGTTGGACAATTTGTGTGAAATTACTGTTCCAAATCACAGGAACCCCCTCCCCGTTATCAATTCTCCCCTCCATCCTCAAACTCTCTGCATAATCAATCCCGGTTAGTCAGACGGTGGAAGGCTATAATTAAAAATTGTCAAATTGTGATTTTTGTGGTCTCTTTAGTGCCCACCCACTGTCATTATTTTGAAGAAGCTTAAATCAAGTGCAGCGAAGCAAGGGGATGGGGGAGGGGCATTATCCCCCAATAATTTGGTTGGGAGGACGGACCACCTTTCGCCCCCTCCCCCAATATTTGGTCAACGACCATAAAATTTGCTAAAACTATAAGTGTGAGACATAGTCCCCTCTAATAAATTAGTAGAGGGGGTAGGAACTTCTTTGATATTTTGGTAAAAATAGTAATATTTGTTGACATTAGTGTGAACAATAGACTTTTTGATGATTCAAAGGTCATGAAAAACGACTTTTCCTCGCGCTTCGCGCGCACACTCATTGGATTGTATGTTCGGTGATAAAGAAAACATTCGTAAACACACATTTATATATTCCCTTTATAATTTGGCTGGGAACTTAATACCTTTGTTCAATTCTCCCTTATGTTGGTATCTCTAAAGATATTTGCTAAAGCTGGTAAATGTGAGAAAAAGTCCCCTCCAATAATTTGGTTAGGGAGCACGGAGTACCTTCAGTATTTTGGCAAAACCTGCAATACTTGCTTACACTTGGGTGTAGACCCATAAGACATGATCCCTAGTATTTGGGTTGAGGGGGACAGAATCCCTTTCATCCCCCTTCGAATTTTTTGAACGACCATAGTGTGTAGCTTTATTGAAAATGAAAAACATTTTTCCGGCGGCTTGCGGATCTATTGCAACATACATGCCTGATGATTACAGAGATATTCTATAAGATGCACAGAGGCACAATATGTTCAACTGCATATTAGAGCCTTCAAATTAATAAAATTCATTGTAATAGTCCCATGCTATCCGAGTTTTCTTCAGCAGACGTTTTTATGTGCGCTTCTCGCGCGCGCGTGTAGCTTTCTCGCGTCATTGTCAGGGACCTTCTTGTTACCCCCAGTGTTTTATCCCCCTGTCAACCACTGAAATCAATCGGCAGACCATAGGCCATATACGTTTGAGACCGTGTAGATAATATGCACAACAATGAGACTAAAAGCGAGCGGAAGGTGCGAAAATTTTGATAGATTGCTAAGGATTTGCGAAAATTTTGATAGTTTACAAACGATTCGTGATAAGAAAGGATTAAAATAAACCAATTACTCAGTCGAAAACACACCTAACCCTACCCCCTGCAGAAATTTATAGCTTTACTGCCTTTTGGGTTCATTTTCACCCCCAAATCGGACATTTAGCGGGGGCACTAGCCCCCATGCCACCCACTCCGTTGACACTGCGCACGATAGATAGTCCCTTTGCCAGCCTGGCGTCTTTAATCATCCCAGAAAGGTCTGTATGGCGACACTTTGGCATCTCAGTCCAGCTAGATTGCAGAACTTTTCATTCTTTAACACAGATTTGTTGACTTGTGCAAAATATATCATGACAGTCATCAAGAGCGGAATTTGATGTCTGAAAGTGGGGGAAATTAGGGTGGAATGGCGTTAAAAGGCGCAGCGCTCCCTTGAAGGCGTGGGGCCCCTAATGTCCAGGGACGACGCCCTGGTGGGACCAGGGGAAACCCCCGGAAGCCCTAAGGCTTATAAAGAATTAAAACCACTATAATGAAGCATTTGGCTCTCATTGGGTGTGCACTAAACAGATCACGAAAAATTACATTTTCACCATTTTAAGAATAGCCTTAGAATAACAGGTCCTTTTTATGATGAAGAGAATTTAGCTTTTTTTTTGCTTTTTTATTTTTCCTTATTTTTCAATGGGGGCCATGGCCCGTTGCCCCCCGGACACGCCACTGTTCATCACTGTGAAAAATAAGATAGCTTGGAACAGTGGCATAGCTAGACTTTTCTTCGGGGGGGGGGGGGCGCAAGCACCTAAATTTTCCGATTTTTTTTTTTTGAAGTGTGAGCATTGCTGTATAAGGGAACGTTCTGCATTCTGCAATGCAGGTTACAAACGTACGGATTACATGTAACAAATACCAAACATATAAGTGACATTATGCAAAATGTGCTCTGGCTTCCAAGGCATATTTTGCATAATGTCACTTAAGACTTCAAGAGCCGAGTTGTGCACTGATAGTGTTCTTTTGAATCTGAATCGTGAAGTTACAAAGCGCGCGAAGCGCAGCGAAAATTTTTTGTAGGCTTATACAAAAACCATAAGCAGACCTGCCAACCTCTAAATTTGTAAACCTTGAGATTTTCACATAAAAACCTAGAGAATGGCACCTCAAACCTGGAGATTTACATTTTTTTCTGTAGTACCTCTAAACATATCTTATACTAAAAATCAAACAAAATAAGGGGTTTCAATAGAATCTATAATGGCACTCTAACCATATTTTGTTTAATGAATTCTGAAAAACTTGAAACTCAGTCATAAATCTGCAACGTTTCAACATCTCCCATAAAATAAAATCATTCACTCTGCTTGTAAGTATAATCGAGCTTGGTGAGTTTACCTTTCGGCAAAAAGAAATGAATTTATCAACTTAAGGAAAAGACTTAAGAACAGATTGTTCCCAGGAATCTATGGCTAAAATGTTGTGATGTTTTGAAGCCACTGGCCAAATTCCTGTTAAGGGAATTTTCCGTTTCTTGTTTTAACTATGCATTGATTTGCTATCATGGTGTGTATATAGCAGGGATGTGCAGTGAGTGCACTGTAAACAAATACTAAAAATTATAGGTTTTATAAAGTGAATGCCGTCCTGGGGTGGGTAAACGGAGAGGGAATTCCCCATTCCCTTTTGGAAAATTTTGCTATCAGGGGGGAGCTGAGGTGCAAAATGGTGCACTGGAGTGTAAATCTCAAGTCACAGTTGTTTTTATGAGAACAAAACTATCACTGCAAGATGTGAAAAACTTCTGAACAACCTCCAGTAAAGTTAAAAACTCAAAATCTTCCCTACATTAGTAGAAGGCAATGCTTTTTTGTTTTCCCATGAAATGACCGCAACATGACTACTAAATGGCCGCTCATATAAACTTCTTGAACACTCTTTATTGGGCTATTACCAGACTTTAACAATATCACAACAATGGACACCCCATACTGTTACTACATATGTAGAAACCAAGGTATTTTTTGTTTTTCCATAAAATGACCACTAGATGACCATTGACCTTAAATTTCTGATCACCCCTTATGGACCTAGTGCCAAAGTATATCACATCAATAAACACCCAAAGATATCCCTATGTCATAAGGACATAAGGCATTTTACTTTTAGATAAAGTAACCCCAAATGACCCCTAGATGACCTTTGATTCCATATCTCTGAAATCACGGATAACCAACTATCTTGTCATCACTGTGTGTAAGTTTCATCAGAATTTGTCCAAGCATGTTTTCATGGGGATTGCCTGAAGTTTTGAGTACTTTCTCGTAACAGTGTCACATAATTATGGTCAACATATCCTAAACCTTCATAACAATACAAGAAATTTAGTTAATTCATGATGCCATCTTAAGATCAAGCCTGCACTTGTGTAACAGATGAATTTGAACAGTACAGGTACTCAATTTACACGATGCTACAATATAGATACACTGTTCAGGGTGCAGTGTTTTCTCTGTCTTTTTTTTTTTTGCATGTTTTTTTCTGTTTGCACTTCAACAAAATTCCATCCACTGTTTCCAGATTTTTTTTCCATACTTCCGGTCTGGAAAAATTATGACAGATGTACAAGAGAAAGACGGAGGATTAAGACAATTCTTTTTAATATGGAAAACTTACATCCTTGAATTAAAGCCTAATGTTTGCAATAACACAATATTTTTTTAACGACTCTGTCTTATTTTTTCACCGTGAGTTTTGGAGATTTGACCGTGAGATGACCTAAAAAACCGTGAGACTCACGGTGAAACCGTGAGAGTTGGCAGGCACGCATAAGTAATCATAAAGAACAAAAAGAAGAAAAAAAAGTAAAACTGTAGAGGTTGTAGACCGTATCGGGGATAACATACATACCTGGACTACCCGATAAAATAGCCACACTCTGGTCCATGAGTCGCTCACCAACTGACCGTACGCATGACACACACAAGAGAAACAGCAACTAGGCTTTGCGATTTTGGATGAAATTTACGACCTCTACATAAACTGTGTACTCAATCTGTCTACATGCTACTTGGTAAGGTGGACAGGAATTGTGCTATCTAACTATCTGGAATGGAACTAATGAAGAAACTGGAGTGACTCTACGGCGCACGTAGCCCGCCGAAAATTTGGGGTTCATATTAGAAAAATTGTCTTCTTGAGAGGAAAAAACAGGTAAACTGGCGGGGCGACTAGTCGCTATCATGCAGGAACTGCATACTTTATCGTAAATTTCCGAATTTTTCATTTTCCAGAGCGGGGGGGGGGGGGGATTGCCCCCACCCCTGCCCCCTGTAGCTACGCCACTGGTTTGGAAAATCTATAGGTTAACGTGTAACTTTGTAAGGATCGATGATCAAAGTTTGAGGGTTATAAATATATAATACTTATAAGGTAATTAATCAAAGAACTTTTATTATAGGTAATTCTTACATAGACATGGAGACGGGCGTCGGCAGTGAAAATGCCAGGGAAGCAATTTTCATTAGAGGCTGCATCTCTGTAAGGTGTGGCCGGCGAACCATTTAACCGCGAGGGCCGAAGGCTGGGGACCACTGGCCCTCCTCGAGAATTTCTCTGAAATCGGTTCATTTCTAATTCTGCTGCGTCCCCACGCTATAATTTCAAATGCTAATGAAATATTTTTCTTATAATGATTGTAAATTTAAGATAGTAACCGTCTGTCAATTTGATGAGGATGGTGGTAGTTGGTGAACAGTGAGAGGTATCGCAAGGGATTAAGAAACATTAATTTGCTCAGGAGTTACGAGACAATTCAAATTAAGCTTTCCTATCTACTAACGTGAGATCTTAATATATTGAGTTCACGCGAAGCACGCCAAAAAATGATTGAGAATTGTGATTCCGTAACAGTATACGGCACGGCAGGACCTTAGCCTGGGCGGGTATCCTGTTTCATGAATGACTTTTGAGGGACCTCCCGGGAAAATTTGGGAAGAAAAGGAACCCTTACCGGTATCTGCGTTTTCCCAGGTTTCGTGGGCCTTGAAATCATAATCTGGACAGTGAAATTTCCAGCACTTTCAGTATTTTTTCTCAAGTGGGCCAGCTTTCATTTGCGATTTGGAAATCTCAGCGGCAGTTGCCCCCTGCCCCCCCCCCCGCAGGCTACGACCCTGCACGGGTAGGTTTCTAAATTGTGTATGCAAGAACCATGGTGCGTACATTTAGTTCTGTCAGAGACCTAGTTTCAGGACTTCAAGTCACAAAAGTGGGCGAGGAGCTGACGCCCCTGTATTAGTACGACGCACTGTATTAGTACATTTTCAATGCAGGTGTGCGCCAAGCGCGCAGAGAAAATTTTTCTGGCGTGCATTTTAATGGTATTTGCTACTAATGTTTTTCTTTTTTACCTTGCAAACTTTACCATATATTAAAAATTTCCTCATAATTTTTCTGGCCTCGCTCCTTTCGTTCATTCTTTTAGAATTATTCGTACTATTTTGTAAGGTCTGGAAAAAGTGTGTGTGTGTGTGTGGGGGGGGGGGGTTAGGGCCGAATGTTCCTATTGTCCCCCTCAATCCCGCCATTTCAGTGATTCTTGGACTTCATAAAGAGTAATGAAATATAGTGTGACGGTCATGCACGCCATATTCTGGGGTACTGTTGTGAATTTTTTAGCCTCCTCCGGTACGGTCTGGGAAATGGAGACGCCATCCTCGGCCTCTGTCGTTAAAACAAAATGGTACAAATTAGCTTTTCGTGGTCTCTTAGGCGGGCGCACCGGTGCAGTGCCAATTGAAGGCAAGTGGAATACCCACTATGTTTTGTAACTAATACTTCAAGTTTCAGTGGATTTTCTCCAGGGCTCACCTGGGAGCAAGCCTGCATAGTCAGAGGACGGGTGTGGGCAAGTGGGTGGCACCCTCTAGAATAATTTTTACACCCTAGAAAAAAATTCCATAGCCTTCATGCACTTTAGTATACCTCACTTCTCCCTACAAATATTACGACCCCTGGCTTCATTGCCGTCCCTTCAGTGCCTTATCTGTCTACGGGTCTGCTGGACGCTTAAATCTCCTGAAACCAACGCCTCTGAAAGATTAATGTTTTGTAGGCCTACTCCTGAAGCTTCTTCACGGTCCGGCGCCGTTGGGTCAATTCATTTCCAACCACCGAGTCACTCCCTCCTGAGTCCCGTCTCTTCCCCGGTGGAACTTCGACTGCTCACTTGCTAATGAATGAGCCTCACTTCTCCCAGGCCAAACCCAGTAAACCCCGCCCCCGATCCCTTTTTGTCCCTGTTCACCAAAGGAATACTTGCCTTATAGGGGCTGGGGATAGTAGCAAAACCGGAGTTTGGACAAACCCACTTTTTCAGGCAAAATCGGGCAATTGTCTTGCAGGGTAATAAAGACTTCTAGGGCAAAATATCCTGAGCCCGCCTAGGTAAAAGGCCCGTTGGCTGGTGCTATTTGCTACCCTACACTGGCCCATGGGCGTCCGCAGGTTGGGGCAAGGGGCGCACTTGCCCCCTGGAAAATCAAAAACTTGAAAAAAAAAAAACTTGCAGAAAAAATAACTAAACCTTCAAGACTAATTCTGTCAAAAGTCGAAAATCTTGTACCATTTAGCATCTAAGCTCCTTGAAAAAGGCAAAAACATTTCAAAGGGGGAGAGGCCCCTCCTTAACCCCTCCCCCAAGCCAGCGACATGTCTTACATTGATGTGACCCCCCTTAGTGGTTACTCCAGCTACGGGCCTGCTGATCTGATCAATTAAACTTTTGCCCCCCCCCCCCCGAAACTTTTTTTCTGCAGACGCCCATGACTGGCCCGTCAGCGGCCCTTCTCCAGTCTACTTGCCACTTGGGTCTTACACCTTCGCTTGAGAACTTTAATGGACCATCAATAAAAAAAGAAAGAACTTTTCTTAAAAAACTGTTTTCATTGCCTGATGTAAAACTCCATGCAAAATGACGCCTGCGCAAGTTCCAAAAAGTTGAGAGGTATAGCAGACACCGTGCCCACAACACGCACGTACTTACGTACATGTATGGTACATGTTTATTTCTATGGTATGGTACGGTACGGGTAACACGCGAAGTGTTACTACAATTTGGTAAAACACATTTTTAACCAGCAACACCCTGTTGATCATCTTTTAACAAAAGACATGTAGACTTTTTTTTCTAAAATAATGACTTCCAGACGCTGCTTTACAATTAGCAAACTAAGTAACTCAGCAGTCCTATGATCGATCATATTATTTCTCTACAGTACAATACGTTACATTGGCAACTTTACTCATACTACAAAATGGCGCTTACCTAGGGTCACAGGGTGCATCGAAGGTAGTACTACAAACTTCCTTAACTTTTGGCAGCTTGGACCTTAACTGTTCCCCGAAAGTGGAATTTACCGCAAATTACAATGAGCAACGCTAACAGGCAATCAAGGCAACGGGATTTTGCCCGACTCAGGGGCTCTGTTCAAGAAGCTAAGGCTGCCGCCGTGAGAGAGAAGGTTTCAATAGCTGTCAGAGACAGTGCGATACAGGTAAGTTGTTCGTGTGTCCCAACTATAGTGTAGGCCTACACTGTAAAATAGAGACCTACCCAGTGTGTACTTTTATCGTAGCCTAAGTTACATACAAATGGCCACCCACTGTATTGTGTGCGGCCTGCACTTGCAGTTGTGCGAGAGAATTTGTATACTTAGTGAGTGTACCTTGAGTCGGTCGGTACCTTGAGTCGGTCACCGCATACAAAATGTAAGTCAGGCGAGCTATGACCAACAAATAAACATACGACAGTGAGGAAACTCCAGCACTACACAACCACAAATCAAACTCCATCAAAAATAAGCATTTACTCCCATTTTTAGAAGAAATTCACCCAGCCTAGCCTACATCTAGTGTACGTTACATAAAGGTGGCTTGAGACCTTCTTTAAATGGCCTGTCAAATAGGAAGGGATATAGGCCCTATGTGTAACATTTCACATTTCGTTTCAAGTATCATGAAAGATCATCATACTGTTGTACAGCAGGCCCAGATTGGAAAGCTTGCAATGGTGCGCGGGGGATATTAATAATGGCCAAGAGAATTGCGCGGCCGATACTATCGAAGCGGAGCGCCACCATGAGTTGGCAATTGCCTTTCCCAGCCAACTTGCTTGGTTGCTGCCAACAAGTTTGCGCGGTTGCAGTTGTCAGTTGTTAAACTGCGCGGCAAGCAACTTCGAAATTCATTTTTTTGCACGGGGGATAAATCCCCCGCGCAGGGCAAACTTTCCAATCTAGCAGCAGGCAATGTTAAGTTTTGTTGTGTGGTACAAATCACACCTGTGTTTTGTTGGCGTATGACACACTTCAGCGTAACTGAAGCGTCCGCTTTACATGGAATGCACCCTGGCCGTTATAGCTACTTGAAGGAAAACAGTTAGACTTAGCCTGAAGTAAGATGCCCTGAAGTTGCCACTTCAGGACACGTTTCTTCTTTCTTGGGGAAAAAGTAAATGGGTCATCCATTCAAGTTTCTTCTGTAAACAATAAAGACACTCAAGATTACTGTAACAGAAATCCAGAGAAACAACTTTATTCCATGGAATCTTCAAAGACTGAGACCAGGGTTTGCGTTTTACACCGAAACGGGCCTTTTTTACGCTGACAGAAATTTTAATTACGACCAAAAGTTCAATTTAGTCGTAAATATAAATTTTGACTTGCCCATCTTTACAACAGAAAATTCAACTCACTACTGAATTTACAATATTGTTCACACTACCCATTCCACTAGTTTACCGTACAACGATCAAAAAAAAAAAAAAAGAAAACGTAAAACCGGTAGGCCAAATGTTACAAGTTTCCATTCTCTGCAGTATATCTCGCATCCAGTGCAGGATCTACTGTGCTGCTTTACATGGGTTATTGTAATACTAACACTACAGTCGACTAACGTTAGACTGAAGAGTGCTCACAACAAATTCTTTGTGTGACGTGTGCGCCGCTATAATACTGGGCTGCCCTGGATAAAAGTGATACAAATCTGTATGGAACTACATTTGTCATTGTGTTTAATCTAATATTGCTAACGTTAGTAAAGCTTCACCTGTTGCTGGATCATACACGGAATATATTGGATATTTTCGGCTAAATTTCTCTTTGAGGAAAGTGAAAATATTTTTGTAATCCAAGGATCATTTCTCATCATCAAAACAGGTTGACATTAAATTATTTCACTCACACTTGAATTATCGATAAGTTGTGCTAACATTGTTGTAGGCTATAGCCTATAGGTTAGACTAGGCCTAATGTTGCCGTTTACATCTTATTGCAGTAGGTATTGTATATTTAATCATTTACGCCAGAAATTTTAAAAATTTACGATGCGAAATTTTGTATGGTCTTAAAAAAGAAAATACTATCATGAAATATTACTTTTACAGAGAAACGCAAACCCTGGTTGAGACTTAATCAAAGACCACAAGTTTGATCTGGTGACTTTAGGGCACCCAAAAAACTCACCACAATACGCTTACCAATGACCACACATATGAGAATGAAAATCTTTATGGAGCATGCATGTGAAGGAAATATGAAACTTTTAGGCTGTGATTGCTTACCAAGTTTTTGAATAACAAAATTGGCCAAGGCCTGCTGTAGTACTTACTGTTCTAGAGTATCAGCTGAGGTGGAGTTGGCAGGAAAAAAATAACCTGCCCTTATTTTGCCACCCATATTTAAGGGTGAAGGGGACCTGTAGATATTCACCCTAAACAGATTTTCATAGAGTCCAAAAACATAGCTCTTACAAAGATTTCATAACAGCACCCTCTAATTCTGTACTAATGACATCATTCATGCAGTCCAGGAGATAGCCTCTTTGGGTGAAAAGGAGATTTCACCCGATCGGGGGAAAATTTTGCCTGGCTCAAAACATGAATGTTTTTGAGTACTTAGTGTCTACCATCTTCACAGCTGTCAATCTGTTTAAAACATGCATTTATTCAACACTGAGATAATAGTCCACGCCCATAGAGTGAAACACAAGAAACCCTCCACTACGTGTTAATGAACACAAGTACCAGCATGATCCACTTGCACACCCTTGTGTAGAAAACGGTGCACACAAGTTGCGGCTATGTGGAGTCTACAAATTAATTAAGCTTAGGACAAAGAGGTTAGCAAAATTGCTCATTACCTCAAAAACTGGCCGTGAACTACCAAACACTGCTTGGTGTATTTGTTCTCTTAGCTACAAAGTTTCTAAATATACCAGTATTTCTTTTTCCTGGAATCGATGAAATTTTCCAGGTTGTTTGTCTCCGTTGAATTTGCACGGTAGGCTCGCAGTGCATTGTAGGAGAAATTTGAAAGTGATGCCACCTATGGCCAGATTTTTCCCCGATCAGGTGAAGATTCATTTTCACCCGGAAACAGTTGTCTCCCAGATTGTCATGGTACTGTAATGTCACAAGGTGGACAGTTTGCTGAATCAACTGTGTGCAGAATATCACATGAGTAAAAAGGGACTTTGATGGTTGGACAAAGTAGTCACCTGATCTTGGGGACATAGGCCTATTGGGTGGACAAATTTCCCCCCAACTAGAAGCTGTCAGCATGTCAAAGAGAAAGGATCGATAATAGCAGCAAGTGGCAGCTTAAATGATGTGGTTGTTTTAGGGTATCTTATGTTACTTCCTTTTACAACATTTCAGAACAATATTTCTAATCTTAATGTAGGCCCATACAAGAATGATTTCATCACGATGTAACTGGTGGAGCTAAATAGCCATTTAGAGAGATATCTTTGTACTTGGGTCTGTTTTAGTTCAAATGCCTGTACCTTCTATATCATCTATGATGAATCATTCTTAAAATAATCTTTAAGGAATTTAACAAAGTAGCCAGTGAATTTCAGTGGGTTTTTTCACGTGAGGGGGTATTCATAGGCCCATGTTGCATACTTTTTCTTTTTTCTTGTGAGGGGTAAGGAAGAGAAGAAAGGGGGAAGGGGGATGGGGCTATGCAGTGTGTAATCACACCCTTTCAAAAATTACACAATTTGAACATGCCAATGTATGTACAGTAGCAACGACCCTGACCCTTACCCCCTCCCCCCTAAAAAATTAAAAAGAGAAATAGCGCCTTACACTTGTGAAAGCAGGAATGGTTCAGTGTTTAACTGTTAAGATTGGTTAATTTTTATCCACCACACCATGTGCTGCATTTTGTGTAGATTCCATTTTGGTCCTGACAGTTCAGAAAATATCATAGAATTTCTTTCTCCCACCATATAGTAGGGCTCAACCGATGTGGTTTTTTGCTGCCGATCCGATGTCCGATGTTTTTATCACAACATCGACCGATATCCGATCCGATCCGATATTTTCACTATCAATGCTTTTACATCGTTTCACAGCGCGATCAAACATTCCTTATTCCTCGTGAGCCATGCCTATGCATGCACATCGGCTTAAACGAATTTCTTTTAAAAAATTCCCCTCCATGTTTTGCTTATACCTTTCATTCACAAAACGATGTTTATATGACAGTTCTATGACCAAATACAGCTTCAAAAATAAGCAATCGGCGGATTATCGGTGACTCTTCATTCATAGCACATAATTCCGTGATTGTACTGACTTTCACCTACTCACAGTAAGCCTACTAATTCCCCTAACAAAATGCAATACCTTTCGTTCTCTGTTCGTAGCCCAAGTCGCTCACACTAATGAACGTTAAAACAGAAATAAGCCCGCGATTTCAGTGCATCTACGTACTTGGCCATTTCGCGCCATCCTACCATGCTTTACCTACCCATAAACAGATTGTGTAGGCTTACACGTGTAAATTTGTTTTGAGTATTTCATATGGCAGTACGTAATGCATGCATGCATGTACTATATGGCCATACGTAAATATTTGTTCCATGCTAGCCAGAGAGCTTGCTGTGTGCAAAGTTATGCAGCTAGGAGTTTTGGGCATCGGGATGATGTTGCAGACATCGTTTATTACGAAAGCCATAAAAGCACATGGCACTCTTTATTTCACACAAATGAACAGGGTTGGGAAGTAACGAGTTACAAGTAACGCCGTTACTGTAACGAGTTACATTTTGTGTAACGGAACCCTGTAACGAGTTACATTTGCATTTCAGTAACGGAGCAAGTAACTAGTTACAATTCTGTGTAAAAGTAACTGTAACGGCGTTACATTTGGGTCCCGTTACTTTCCCGTTACAAATAGTCAAAATGACCACAAATTGCATTTTCTTTGAGCTAATAACAGAATAACAGAAAATTTTCAAATTGATGACACTTTGGTAGTAAAATGTAAAATTATTTTCGATATAGGCTATTTATCATTCATCGCTATTATCGACGTTGCCCTCACCGACATCAAATTTTATTCACGATTAGAATCAGAAGTTGATATTAGATGCACACGCTGCAGGCTTACAGGCCGGGCCACTTGATTGTCTATTGAACCAGGGAGTTGTCAAATAGCAACTCCCTGATTGAAATAAGTTTAAAATTGATCTGTATGTCAAAATACTTATTAGACAGATCAATGCTTATTATCCATGAGACCGATTTGTGCGATTATTTGAAAAATACTGAACGGTCCTCTAAGGCTCAGCTGACTTTATGTATTCTAAGTAAAGTCAGCTGGGCCTTGGTTTACTCATATTGTCCTTTAGAGGACACAGTGGAGACAGTGTACCGTGAGAAACGGGTTGGCCCATGGGCATTCAAATACCAGCTTACTTTGAAAGTTTAATCATTGCCTCTTGAGACGTTAGGGCTGGACCCGTGTTCACCCTATCCGAGTCGGAGCTAACTGCGATTCTAGATTCCCGAATCTTTCTGAGCATGGTACTACTCAGGATCCTCAAATTTCTGCCAGTTTTGATTCCAATGGCACCAATTCCGAGACCAGTCTTTTTGCCAATGTATATCATATCACACATACAGATGTTTTAATTCTGTCGTACATGTCCACCATTAATTAACAAAGTCATCGTTTGTACTCACTTCCATAGCCTGGCCTCCTGAGTAATTTAGTTGATTGTATGTGACAATACCTTAGATCTGTACATTGTGCACAAATGGAACTTTAAACACTTTTAATGTAACTTTCATATTTGAGAACTCGGCTGGAATGAACTCCGAGTCCGAGTCCAGTTACATCACATTCCGTAAAAATTTCGATTCCGGAACCTTCTATCCCGGGCAAATTCCTAATCTAGAAAAACGCTCTTGAGACCGGCATTAAGCTAACCGAATCCGGACTCTTGCGTTGGAGCCCAGTAAATCTATACGGTGCCAAGCGTTGGTAAACACCGTGCATCCATTTATGCATCTAATTTAACATGTATGGTATCTTTATTTGATGAATCAAACGTATGAATTTAGGCTATATCATATTCTTTTCAATGTCCGTAACTCCTTACACTGGAATAATAGTACGGTTAATATAAAAAAACAGCAGAATATTGAAATGGTCAATGGCGTTAAATGTATCCTAACAAAGCTAATTGGAAAGAGAAGTGTCCGACTTAAAGCTTTACCTATTGTAAAGGGAAAGTGAATTATGTGCACATGATCTGCATGTATAAACTGTATAGTATCACCATTTCTATGCACTGTTTTATATCGACACAATGTGAAACTTGAAATTTATGGGGAAATATCACTTAGCCCAACCTTAGCGGTGAGGTTTTAAAATTTTACTGCTAACAAATGTATTCATCCTCTTATTATACCATATTTATGCTCTTGAGGGGTGAAGACTTTACTGCTGAAACAACGCTCTTCCCCTTTCCGGCATAGCCGCTAACCTCTCTAAATTAGCCGACTGTGTGATGGGAGTATAAAGATTTCAACCCTCAAAGAAGTACTTTGGTAACTGGAAAAGTTTTGGTTATAACCATATTCCTCTAACAAATAGTTTGCGTAAGCTCCGACACAGTATCATGATTCGCTGCTTCATGTTGAGCATTAGGAGCCTCTGCGACAATGCCCATTGAAGATCAGCTAGCTTCATTGACTTTCTTTGGGGAACACCTAAGGATAACCGGCACAAATGAGGTGTCGGTCGTCTCATGTGCCCCCGTCTTACTATCTAATTATGCCCCCCCCCCTCCATTTCAGGTACCGAGGTACCGTATATTCACCTTGAAGTAACGAGTTACTTTTGAAATGTAGCTAGTTACTTTTTAGTCAAAAGTAACTGTAACTAGTTACTTTTTCAACATTGTAACTAGTAACTGTAACGAGTTACAATTTTACGGAATTAACTGTAACTATAACGAGTTACTTTCAAAGCGTAACGGGAACAACCCTGCAAATGAACATGCATGTCTTACATAAAAAGCATCCGCCGTAACTACTGCAAACTTTTATGTAACAACTGGAAATTTAGTCGTACAAGCAGCGATCGAAAAATACCGTTATTTCGCGGACCACGCCCCATGTTCTTGCTATGTGCGTCAACGTCATTACAGAACAGGTGCATAGCCTAATGTATGGGTGTTTGCATACAATTACGGACCTACACATGCACTGGCTTCACTGTGCTTTCATGGTGCATTTCACTTGAACTTCTCTGTACAGAACACGTACATGTCTAAGGTATCCGTGTTTGCGTACATTTCGGCCCTATATCAAACACACAATAAATGACTGCGAATTCCACACTTCATTTCGTTCATCGATAAATTTCGGTGAATTGAAACTAAAAGTGGGTGGACATGATCGCTAGACTCTACGTACAAATTTTAAAAGCTTGTGCATATTTCGAATATCACAGTGCCTGTCAATAGAGCCAGTTTACGCTGTTGATACAGAATTTAGGAGATTAAACTGAAATTGACAACCCTAGTTCATCACAAGGGCTATTGTCGGTCGTAATAAAATGATTAATCCTATTTATCTGTTCATTTCTTTGTTGTAAGAAAACACTATCACTATACGTCCCCGATGTACGTAAATGAAATTTTCGACACACGGAACATCGGCAAACATCGGCAAGTGCAATTTGGTATATTTCGCCGATCCGATGTTTTACCGATAGTCCTAACATCGGCCCGATCCGATATCCGATCCGATTATCGGTTGACCCCTACCATATAGTACTTCAGTTACACAGTTGCTGAATTTTACTGGTACTGTAATGTAGCAAATTGTACTTTTTGTATGTCAGAACATACTGTAGTGTTGGGCCATTTGAACCCACTCCTTGTTGTCAAAGGTTAAATGAGATGAATATTTAGCATCTAAACTAGCATCATAAAAAGGGGTGACTCATGTGCCTTTTATCCTTTTGGGAAGATTATAGGTATAGTATATTAGAACTGGGCAATGAAAATTTTTAAAACATGAATTTGCAGGAATTCTAGAAAATAGCCTAGTGGCTTCTTCTCATGCTTGAATTATCATTATAATAGTTGTACTGTAGGCCTTTACAGTATAATGGTAAAGTATGCCATCACTCTATGGTAGTACATTCTGACATGACATGACATGCTCCCAATTTGAACCTCGGAGGTACCTTCCAAAATATAGCAAGTTTTCTACCCCTACTTTGCTTGATCCTGAAGGAGCTAGGTAACAGGAAAAATAATAAGATGCAGTGTGTTTGAATATTAGGCCTATCAGTGAGGCTTTGGTGCAATAATTGCTTAGGTACACATGCAACATTATGATTCAGTGTGCAATTATGGCTTCATTTTGGCTTACATGCAGATTGATGAGCATATCTATGGTGACAAAGCTTTGTTCATTAAGTTATTTTCAAAATCAAGCTATTCAAAACCCTATTTTTTTAGGATAATTTACAAGAGGAAGGGGGGGGGGGAGGGAGAGGAAGCCATCTTAGGGGAGGGTTGATACCCAGGCTAGCTATTTCTGAAGTATTTTTGGCCGCCAGTAGGAAACTGGCAGTGCTATGTGTACTACCAAAAGTACCAACGATAATTAAACATCTAGAAGACCATATTGTGATGTTTGTATGCAGTAGTTATGTCCCATGTTTTAGGAAGTTAGGTCCCACAGAAGTAAAAGTCTAAAGAACATTCACAAGTTTTGAATTTCCTCTGGTCCCCATGTACTGTAATTTAGGGTACCAGTACATGCTTCTCACTCTCATGATACCAAGGGGCATGGCTCCCTCTCTAGATTACATCTGTTCACTGACTTATTATCCACATTTTGTGTATAATTTGTTTAAAGTCCTCTAAACTTGAGTACAATGTGGCTAAGTGAGGGCAATTAATAGGTGGGCACTGAAACTGTCTCACATTCTGAAAGCTTTGTTGTTGCATTTATGTATAGATAAGCATAGATGAAATAAAGTCAATGAAATAGAGTTTTAACTTTTTAGTGGTAAATTATTGCAGGTGGACATAGAGTCCTACAGTACATCACTCGTTTCTACATGATGAACCTGACTGAATATTAAGATTTTATCAGCAACATGTGATTAACTCTTGTTGTACAGTAGTTTATAGGTTTGTAGTTTGGAGGTGTATACAAACATTAATTTGGAATACAAGTATGCATATTGGTACAGAATTTCTTTTGTCTGGGAATTTAAGTATCTGGAAATTTTTCATTGGTATAATTAAGGGTCCCAAATGTGCAACTTTAGTACATTGTACATGAAAAGACTTTGTGTGGGTGACAGGCATTTGTGTTATGCATAAAACATGGAAGGAAGGTATAACCAATAATATACGTACTGCACTTTGCTGTACTGTACAAATGATTGCTCATCAGTGTAAATGTTGTGATTTAGTATATAATGTAGCCATACAAGATCCTGAAATCATGAATTAGGGGCTGAACTGTGAAAATGATTTGTAAATGATCATGATATATTTTCTTCCTAATCAGCTCGTAACTAGTTGCTTTAATAAAGAGCACAAGGAAGGTGGGGGGAGAGGGGATTAAGGGGGAATATGGACTTAGTTTATGTTTGAACTTTGAAAGGGCAATTGCTAGTGTTTGCATGGGTTACCCGAAAACCCGGGTACCCGCCCGTCATGTTACTACCCGGGTTTCGTGTCCTCTACTCGGTTCCAGAAAAATAGCACATTCAAAAATACTTCGGATATTTCATGCTATAAACCTATAGCAATGCTTGTTACATTCACTCACAATCTGTCTTAGTTTCTTTTTCTCATGTTCTCACATATTTTGCGCTTTTCAAGGGACAAAATAACCGGGTTCGCATCGCAATTTGCTACCCAAGAATGACTTAGTTGCTTACTTGTGAATCTTTTTCAATTTGGCCTCGCGAAAGATGCGAATCATTATTTTGTCTAGCCATGTTCGAGTTTCAACTATCCCCAATGATGCGGTGTATAACAATTGTCATATTGTGTGAAGCCGAAGCCAGAAGATCAGCTTCCGCTGCTCTTTTCCGCCTGACAACAACAACACACATACGGCAGCTCCCATAGCTAGAAAAGTTATAAACAATTAAATACTGAGCCGCGCACATTTCATGTTTGGCTACATAATACACACGGCTGGGATGAAATGTACATCGCACATATATGTTAGTGTGCTATACGGTACAGCGAATGCTGCAACACCGGGCCTGAGGCCTGACACAACGAGGTCAGTTTTATGTAATTAGACAAAACCCTGAACCCTGAGCTAGCTGACCATGCCTCCCCATTGCAAGGTGTCACTACGTTTGGCATGCTACTAAAACTGAGCCGTGCATGTACGGTACATAGGCTAGCTATGTACTACGCAATATGTTATGCCTTCAGTTCAATACGGAATTCCCCCTCGTGTTTGCCAAAAAGGAAAAAACCTCGATTAATGGTTAAATGCATCACCAATGATCTGCAAATCAAAGGTTAAACCAAAATCAACACCTTGCCGCCGTGTGTAAAGTATCTACGTAGATTTCGAAGTTAACCATGCTATTGGATTTGGATCTAACATTGCTTGCACCAAAATAATGGCATTCGTAAAAACAAGCTAATTAGGTAAGGTGCCCGGATGTCAACACATAGGTAGCTACGTACGAACATAGGAAGCTGTCTGCGATAGTGCGTAATAGGAAACATCACAAAAGTGACGTCATTGTTTACTTCCTGTAAAATTGGACATGCCAGAGAATACTTACAGTACTTCTGAAGACTCTGATTGGTTGAAATTTTTTAAATTGGTATAATCTAAAAGCTTTCATTTTGATTCGAAAAATGCCCCCAAATTCAGTACAGTATGAGGATATCAGGCCTTAAGAAATAGTGATTTTCTTAACTGGTTGTTTTTTATCACAATTCTTTCATTGTTAATTTTGTATTTGAAACGACGCGATTTTGTTATGATGATTTTTAGTCTTCTTGAACTTGTGGCCACTACCACTCTGATACAGGTATAAATATCGGGCAAGTGTCATGGAGTCTGTGTCCAATTACAAAATGTTGCTTTATTTTGGTCATCGTTATTTAATATTTATACTGCTAACCAAGATGAAGGAATCGCTAGTCAATTCAGATTTTGATAAGCAGTTACTGCTAATCAATTTACCCAATCTATTTTATCCCTTGCTTTTATTTCACTAATTAATTATTCCCATTTGGAAGACACGATACCTCCTCCGAACAATACATGTAGTACAACAGTGTTGTGAGTTGTTTATAAACTTTTTGTTTCTGCGGTTTTCGGGTACCCGGGTACCCGCTCTAAAATTATTGTGTCTACCCGGGTAGCACTTTTACTACCCATGCAAACACTAGCAATTGCATGGATCAAATACAGGGCCTTTGGTTGTGTCTATATAGCCCAACTGGTGTAGAGTGGGGCATTGTAGTAAAATACTTGTGAACATTCTGAACACCATACTGTATCTTTCAACAGTTATCCAGAGCTTTATCTTTGCTATTGAAATCCTCCATCAGTGTGCTAACATACCTCCTCTGTTCTGTAATTTAGAAACTAGATTGCATCAGCACCCTGTCCCATAAATCTTCAGAAATAAGAGGTCGGTGAGATTGCCTCATTTATAAATTTACAGGGAGAAGAACACTTCTGCTGGACTACCACAGTTTGAAATGCTACAAGCCCCAGTTACAGATATTCTCTGTACCTCCACAACTCCACAAAGAACAGCTTATTACTGTCGTTCATGGTCTTATAGTATGTCTGTCAGTTTCAGTGGCAAAGGTCATTGTTATGTCAGTTAATACTGTTCCATGATCTGAAGCTTGTTGGTGAGTTCAGTAGATGAATAAGGTTCTTCAGAGGCTCACATTTATAAATCACTTGTCATTGAAATTTGTAGTTGGCTAGGCCTTAGGCTAGGTTGTCTTAAAAAATACTCACAAATCTCTGGACTAAGCTGTTACTCCTACTGAATGTCTTTAAACTCATTTTTTTTATTGTTACATACAGGGAGAGCTGCTACTTAGCAGCTCCCTGGTACATACATGTGTCTCCTACCATCTTACGATTGCTCTTCAAACAAAGTTCCATATTCTGACAACTATACAGATGAGTCAGTGTCTGGCAGCATTCTTATTTTCCTGTTAAAACATTTCCCACTTACACTTCCCAACACTTCAGTATGTTTTGTCAAGTAGAAAGAGTGAAGTATTTCTTTCAGTTAAGTAGTGTTGGACAGAGTGTGAAGATTTATGGACTTCCAGGAGTTAGCTAACAGGAACTGATAGGAGAGTGCTTAAAACAGTTAATGATGGCTTATCAATCAGCTTGGTTATTGATTTGTTAAGTGTGTGTTGTTGTTTTATTGAGCTGCTTTCTTTAAACAGTTTGTGACAACTTATTTAATTGGACAGAAAAGTGGCTTACTTATTGTGTTCCCTAAAGGTGTCTTGTAAAAACACATTAGGTACTGTATAGTGGGAAAGTTTCATGGGGGTTAAATTTATGTGCTTTTCGTGACCAAGTATCTAATCGCGAATTTAAGACCCGCGAAAGTACTTTTGTTAGTTTCTGCAAGACTATGTTGGTTGCCTGCAGCAGCGAATTCTTCACCCCGCAAATATGTGATTCGCCAAAAATTAGCCTCGCGGAAATGTCCCGCTATACAGTATCTGTTGAACTGCTCACCAATCAGATAATCTGTTTGATGTTTATGTGGGTAAAAGTGGCATTGTACAGTATATGTGGTTTTTATGTGATAAGATGGCAGAGAGGTGATCACATTAGCATCAAAAAATGAGATTTTAATGAGTGCCAAAAAATTATATTCATTCAGGTAAAAGTAAACTTGTATGTCAGAAGAATATGGCTCTGTTAATGTTTACAGCTTTTAGTTTTTAATGTTAAGGCCTTTCCTGCTGCTGTATCTTGCAAAAACAGCAAGATGCATTTTAAAAAATTTCATCGACATCACATGATTTGGCATCTCTTTGGTTGTCAGACATTTTGCCGGACAAACGTCCATTGTGCCACAGTAGTATCTACAGTATGGTTATATGCTGTGCGCATGTGCTGTAAATACGCTTACTGCCTGTGTTCTGTGCCCAGCAGTATCAGGCAATTCCAATGGTATTATGTCACATGAAAATATCGTACCTCTTTACTGAATGAAAACGCAAGCACTCAGTCCACTGTTGTAATTGTTATTCATATTGCAAATTTAGACCACAGTCCACAGTCTGATACAATACTAGCTTCTTGTACTTTACTATCATTCAGAACAAATCTGACCCTTCATGTACAGCTGTATTTCCATTGGCTTCAATGGAAGGCACTTGTCCAAGTTAATGCTTCCTGTGTATGCTTGTTGTATTGTTATAGCAGCAAAGTTGAAAGAGCAGCAAGTTACCTGTAGTATTTGTGGTTTTACTGTAAGTAGTTTAACCATAAACCATTGCTATGTACAGTTGGCTATATGACTTGGTTTCAAGCCCAAAATATGGGGATACTAGTCATTTTCTCCCAAAGTCTGGCTCTGAATCTGATCATGAAAGTTAGCTGTGAAAAAGCACACAACGAGTAAGATTGATTTGATCAGTAGAGTGCTGCAACTCTGTCAGATTTGTGGAGCACTTTATCAGGCAAAACACATGGTCTATACATTGCACCTTCATGGCTTTAAAGTGGCTATGCCACGTGTAAATTAACGGTTTAAACACTTTGGTATCTTTAGGAATACGTTTCCTACAACGAAAATCAACCATTCAGTTTGTTTACAACTTGTCTTTCCGCTCGAAAATTGAGAAAAAATACACCCTCTTCCAGCCCTGAAAAGTTAGTCTTTCCGAAAATTTTCAAAATCTTGTTACGTCATGTGACGTCACTTTAGGAACTGATCGTTGTTTGGCGTGGTATCCTTCGGACATTTGATACAGTGTTTGCATTCCTTTGTACCGGTTACCAAGGTCGATACAATGTAAAACCTGCGTGAAAAGTTGTAAATTTTGGAATTGTTATCCGTTTTCTCGTGCTTACTTCTTGTTTTAGTCAATTAAATGCATTTCACGCAGGTTTTTCGTCTTGGTGTCATGATAAGTAGCTGCATGTACAAACATTCACAACGCAACAGCATAGGTACAGTACACAGCATACCTGTTACTACACAATGCATCACCAGCACTGTTTCGCAGTAGGTACCATGTGAAATCAAATTTAATACTTTCTTTGGAATGGCGGATCTGAAACAGGGAGTTGCCCTCTAATGGCAACTCCCTGATCGGACAGGAATGGTCAGTGGACTGTCGGTAAAGTGAGTTTTCTTGGATTTGAAATCAGAAAGGTGAAGGCGATACTGAACAAGACGTCAGTGGTGCAGATGGGGTGAGTAATTCGTTACTTCGCATAGGACCGTATCGATTTGAGACAGTGTTAGGTGAAGTAAAAGTACAACACCACAACAATTCGAGCACGAGAAGCATTTGGAGCAATTGAAAGGGACTTCAGCTTGTAAAGTTTTATGTAGGCAGTCAAAATATGAACTTTAGGTTACTTTCGTGCAAGTGTCACTGGAAATCGTGGAACTAGCCTAGGCTGTGATCGAGTGTGCACAGTATTTCGCTGGCTGCTGCCAGTCCACTCACTGTACGCAGACCGAACCGAACAGTACACTGCCGAGTTTTTTCGTTTTTCGGTTATGAATCAAGAGTATTTGTAATTATTAGTAATAGCCTACTGCAGCCCCAAAATATAACAGACCGACACCACTCTCCAAACAGACAGTAATAAAGTTCAAATTCAAGACATGCCGCGAATTACAATCATTAGGCCTACTATCTCTTACGTATGTATAGGCTATGCTGTACGCCAGGTTCGGTATATGGAGGCTGGTGTTCCTAAAATGACGTCATTATTGTGTTGGCTTGAAATCTCATTTTCAACAGTCTATTTTTGGTGCAAGTTTTTGAAACATTAATTTCTTTTTAATGCTCAAGGCTGTAAGGGTGATGAAAACAGTTTTAGAAAGAGCTTTTTGTGTACTTTAGGCTAAATTAGTCTCCCGTTACTCCAATTTACGTGTCATGGCCACTTTAAGAACACTGGATGATATTTTATTGTATAAAAGAGGTATAAATGTGAAGACAACTTTTTGAAGTGTATGACACAACAGTAAAACTATATAGCAAACTGCTTTCAGTTTTGAGAAGGGGAGAAGGAAAGTGATGCATGTATTTTTTTGGGTATACTGGTATGATATCCAAAATTATTGCTTTATCCTGGCATTAACCTAGGGGTTGTGCCAGGTGTGGGGGTAGGGTGGCACTTACTTGTACTGGTAGTATTGTGAGTACTCTTCAATAAGTGGGATGCACCTTTTGTGTTGGGTTGGAAACTATGGTACATAGTGCAGTCAGTGAACATTTTTACCTTAGTGGGACATCACTCAGTTGTCTGCCATCATTGGTCACTTGGGGCAGCATTCCCAACCGGTGGGCAGCACTATCCAGTGGGCCACAAAGCTGGCCAGAAAACTTAAAAAATATGGTCATTATTATTTTAATGTTGTTTGTATCAGATTATTTTTAAGGTAGTTTGTCTCATTCAACTCAGATGGAATTTCGGTGGTATATGTTGCTTAGTGTAAAAACTTAATGGTTAATTATAAATACAAATGGAAGTTTCTACATTCATTTTCACAATTTAGTGAAAGTGATCCTCAGTTAATTTCATCATTCAAAAGCGGGCCTTGAGTTACAGAAGGTTGAGGATCCCTGACTTTAGAAGGGACACAATTCCTGACTGACTCAAGTAGTTCCATAATATTAATTGTAATTATATAGTGTTTTAGATGAAATTAAAGTGTACCTAAAGTCTAGAATTTTGAAAATATATATTTTAGAGGTTGCAAAATGAATCTTATTGGTCCAACTCCCATTGTCATAGCTTGCTCCGTTGCTGAGATATTAAATGTTAAAGTTTATTCACTTAAATCCAAATAGTCCATTGCGCAATAATTTGTGTCCTCCTTGTGGTACAACTCACATTAAATGCTTTGTTTTCCTTTAAAAATTGAAAGTGTTTATATGACCTTGAACACTTCCTGTTTTGTTGCATGACATGCTGTACAGAGAGGGCTTGTATAGTCAAGTCACCGCAAAGTTGTAAGGATACGATCACATTTTGGCACGAGTTGTAGTAACTTTCAGAAAAACAAAGAAATGCAAAGGTTGTAATTTGAGTAGTACAACAATGACATCACAAATTATTGCGCAATCTACCTTTTTAAATTGAGTGAATAAACTTCAACATTTTGTATCTCAGCTTAGGAATGTCCTGTGAAGATGGGAGTTGGACCACTGGAATTCAGTTTTCATGCTCTGTAATATATATTTTTGAATTTTCAGACTTTAGGTACACTTTAAGTTTTGGAATGAGAAAAGAAAACTGTCAACATAGTTATTTTCATAATTTCTTTCAAAGGACTATATGTTGACAAGTTCAATTCTGACTGTAGTAAAAAAAAAACTGTATGCATCTGTTTTTCAAATATTTTCAGAATAAACAGATGCAGAGGGCATACATGATGATACAGGTAAGATGGTTCAATTTGTGTGGTCCTTATTGTCATCCTTGCTTCTGCATAATTTTTTGAAAAGCAAATGTTTTTCACCCCATTTAAGTTTGAGTACCAGTTTTGTATATTTTTATTTTATACCAAGTTACCAACCTTTTGTGTAATACAAGAAATTTCCAGTTACAGTTGTAAACATGTCTTTAAATTCTGAAAACTTTCTAAAGCAAAATATTTGCTCTTCCTTTCTTCTTGATCATTGCAACCATCCTTTGTATGAAACTGATGGCAGACTGTACACTTTCAGTATTTAATCTCTGTTACAAGTTGTCACATGCACTGTAACCTACCATAAGCTTACGAGGCGCGGGGGCATGTGCCCTCCCAATTTGGACAAAAACAGTGGATCCATTGAGGCAAATGAGACAGCCAAGAAAATAAATTTATGCCCTTTTGCAACTGACACAGCAGTATCAAAATTCGGGCAATTTGGTACAAAATTCATTCTAACTTCGGACAAAAGTTATCCCTCACCCCCCCCCCCTAGAAATATTGACCCCTGTATGCCTATCTAACCTACGAAGCTGGCTATTTGGCCTCTACCTAGTTGAAAGAGTTTGAAGTCAGGAATAAGTACATGTTTTCACAAACTATTATTTTTAGTCACACATATGCACAGCACCTCCGATATGATGTACGATTGTGGTAGTCTTCAACTTACACTCCATTACACTCATGAATGCACTAGAATAGTCATTTTGCTGACATTCAATAATACATTAATTAAGGGATGGGGAGGGGATGCAGGGGGAATGGATGCAGGGGGATTGGATGCAGGGGGATGGATGCAGGGGGATGTTTTGCCAGTCCTCAGAATACCCAGCCTGTTTTTTATGCAGATTTAAGCCTTCCTAGGGCAAGCCATTGATACATTGAGTGGGTTCGTACATTTTTACAAATAATGGGAGGTACTGTACAGTACTGTACAGGTGCTTAGAATTCCTCTCTCCTACAAGTGGTAACATTACTGAGCAGTACTTCCAAAGCAAGTGAAATGTAGTGACCTCTTTTTTGTATTGCTACTTGAAAGTATGGTGTAACTTCCAAGTTTGTACAGTATAGGCTCTAGAAATGGGGATAAGTAAAATTGACACTGCACTTTGTAAATTCACCTGCAGAAAGTCAATTGCCAAAAATCATTTCATGTTTACAAGACCTAGATGGCATTCTAAAAGCATTTTCAATTTGACTGCTGCTTTGTTGAATTACAATGGTTTTGTTGGGGTCATGACCTTGAAGTTTGAGCAAATAAAAGGTGGCAAGGCAGAGTTGGACTTTTTAAACCAAAGTTGGTATCAGTGTATTCATGGCTTGTTCAAAGATTAGTGTGAAAAAGAACTCATTGTGTATGGAAGATATTCTTTCTCTGGCACTGTATCTAGGGCTGCAGCAAGGAATTTTGCTCTCTGTTTTAATTGCTTCTTCCTTCCATGTGCTATGACATTCATTTGTAGAGCATTTTAAAAAAAAAATGTATTGAAGTTGTGTGAGCTTACTGTTACGGTATATGCTTTATAAGTGTTTACACTAGTTGATCTCTGTACATGGCAGTTTGCCTACAGGTGTGGGAAGTGGAGATATTATGGTCAACTTGAAAAAAACTAAGTGGGCTTAGGGCCATCGGAGATCTGGAGAAAAGAAGTTACTTAGTTGGAACTTTGGATCCCTAGGCTTCTGTGCATTATCTGAGACAATTTTAAAAGGTATAAAAACTGGAACCTCCCCTTTAAGTATTTGTTTTGCTTCTATGACTGCGCATAAGGTATATATTGTACCTTTCGTACTGTACTTCTAAGAATTATTTTGATTTTTTTTCTCCCTCTTCCTCTTTAATATTTTATCCCGTTAGTATGTTAACAGTTACCTCTTCATTATATGTCAATGTCAATGTCAACAATCTGCTTTCTTTATGACGTTGTGAAAATTTTTCCGTATTCGTGATTGCTTAATGTTAGCTGTAAAACAAACTGTTAATTTCTAATATTTCCATAACTTAAATGATCAATTTTACAGCCACAAAATATTGTCTGTCACTCTGGTTTAATTAAAGAAATCACAGCAAATCATCTGATTCATTCTGTGGAAATCAATCATACTGTCATACTGTACTTAAATTGTTTTTTAAGCATGAACTGTAGCATTGATCTTTTCAACACAGTCATAATCATAAACATTTTTAGTCATCATTATCATAAAATTATCATAAAGTTTACAAACTTGGCAAAATATATGCTGTTATAGTATTCCTTAATAACTGTAGATTATACTACAGTAATAATTGTCACACCTTGTTCTATCACAATTTGTTGAAAGCATGATTCATCTGGATGAGTTGTGCATGGGGACATACTGTAAATACACTCTCACCTTTAATCCAAACATTTTAAGGAAAAGCAGAACTCCATCATTTCAGTTTTACTTAGACATACTTGGTTCTGTATAATGAAGCAGCCAAAATTGTGAACTCATCACCCACCCCAGGTACGTAGCCAGAAATATGCCGGGGGGGGGGGGGGCAAAGCCTGTAGGCAAACTAAGCATACCTCCCCCCTCCCCCCGGCTACTCTCCTGACCCAGCCAGTTCCATTTGGTTTTGGAGAGTGTTTGCTGTCCTTTCAAAGGAAGATAAATGTTAGTTTTATTTTCAAATTATCTGCTTTTCCACATTACATAAGAACAAATGGATATTATCTTGTCACAGTATATAGTATGGAAAGATTTTTGCTACCCCCTCTCCTTCCACTTCATTTATTCTTGATGTTGTTTCAGGGTAGTTCAAACATAAATTATTCTTGCCTTTTGTTCCCTTGACCAGTTACATTGATGACACTCTTTTTATCAATCTGTGCCAAAAGTTGTTTGGATTTTTACTATATCTGGATATCTAAATTATCTTGGCTTTTCCAGTTTTAAACATTGTCTCCTCTGTAACATATCCTGTATTTCCGTATTCTTCATGATTCATGTTGCAGACACTTACCCCTTGCTACATCTAATTAGCATAAATCTTATGTGCTGCATGCAGATAAGAGTTACTTGTTGACAGTTGACACCATGCCCTCAATGTCTGCCATTTTGGATAGCAACACTTCCTCCTTCTCCATCTGCTCCAAAGCTGCTGCCATGGAGGAATCTGGGTCTCATAAGTCACGACTTTTCTCAAGTTCTCTGACAAGGATTCACTCTAAGTGTCGTATTATTGTTGTAGTTGATAATACTCCCTTTTAAACCCATTACCAACTCTACATGAGGTTCAGCCATACAGTAGGTTTTTAAAGGAAAAGTTCGAAGGAAAAGGTCAAAGGATAGAAACTTTTATTATTACTGACAGAAGAAGAGAAAGTTTGATAGTTTCAGTAAATTGTTTTAACATCAAAAGCTTTAAAAATGGCATACTTTTCAATTGAACCTTTTCTTCATCTTCTGCCTGTTTCAGTTTGTTATCTATTGAACAGATAATTAGCTCCCACATAACTCTGCTGAGGGCTTTACAAAATTCATTCAATCTTTTGTATTTAATCAAGGTGTAAGTGTTTTGCTGTATTAATTGGATTTAAAGAGTAAAAATCTCTGGGCTGTACTTAATTATAAATAATGATGTACTGTAGCTGTAGTAAATGATGTACCAGCACTTGAATGATCAGTCCTTGTATGTTTGTTAATGAGGCATATATAATTGATGAGTTAACTTCAGTTACAAAGTATTTTGTTGAAGTCTCAGAAAGATGATTGCCTTGGATTTTTAAACGTGTGAGAAATTTTTCACTCGAAAAGTGTGATTGTGGTGTGTTAGTGCAAAAATGGTAAGTTATAAAGGTGATTTATTACTGAAGATTGATGGAGATTAAATGGCATTCAGATTGTAGAATGTAGAAAATAATTTGCTGAATGAAAGGTCATTACTGGAGTAATTGCTCAAGTATATAATGAACTTGAGAGTTGAATTACAGTATCATTGCCTTGCTGTGAGAAGGCTGTTAGCAGCATCAAGGAGTTCTAATGATTACTTGTACAGTATGTATGTTTTAAGGTATTGTATGGGCCCAGAAAAGGATTTAGCGAAAGTTTAAACTTTAAGGGCTTCACTGCTTCAGTACACCTAAGAATCTTACAGGTTTGTGAAATGTGTTGTTACCACGAGAGTACTTACTTTTAAGAAAATGAAGGTTTTGATTTGCCAGGGATGTAAATAACATTTAATACTAGTCAGGTGAATTTTAGAATTCATTGGTCAGTACTGGTCAGCATTAAAGCGGTACTTGTACCAGGTCCCATTGACTAATTGAGCCTTCCTAGCAACCTTCTGATCTTCCATATGCAGTGGTCAAAGTTTTGCTGGCCTGCTACCTACAGTAGGTAATTTATTTAATTAAAGGGAAATGTTTCATTGTTGTACAGAAAATTTTCATATTTTTTATGCCAATATCTGTATATATAAAAAGATAGATAATTCAAAATATGGCAGCAGTGTAGAGTCTTTTCAAGAAATAGGTTCACACACACACAAAAAATCAGTTATTTGTTGCTCAAGAATAATTTGTTTTCCCAAACTTGCAAAATTTCAAATGATGCAACATCAGTAAGTTCTTGTAGTGCATTATATTTTGAGGAGATAAAGCTGGTCAATGCTGGAGTTCATTGGTGATGCAGAATGTTTTCATAATAGCGATTTCCTTTGTATGCAGTGGTGGTGCATTTGAAATGCAATATTTCCCTGTAATACTGTAATTGAGACTGCCAAAAATTTCTCATTGTAGTGAATTCAGTGGCCAGTGTGCTATAAACTGTAACTGTTTTCATGCATAAGAGTGTGGGACCATTTGGATGGGGATGGGGGGGGGGGGCACAATTTGTTTGCCCGAATCTCTGAGCCTTTTGAGAATTTTTTTCAAATATTCCTACAGATAATACATGAATTATGGGGGTGTCCAAAAATTGGGAAGGGGGCACAATGCCCCTTCTGCCCTCATCTCCTTTGTGTGAATAGTTCACATTCTCATTCTTACAGTACCACCATTGGGGACAGATCCATGTAATTTGAAGAATTTTTTGAAATTATTTGTGTTGTAAATGCATTTTCAAATGTTCAGAAATATACTGAGCCTAAGTAAATTTGTAAACCATTTTTGTGAGAGAAGAGAAAATTCCTCCTTAAATGTACTAACTGTCCCTGTGAATATTTTGCAAGTCACATAAATCTGACAAAGAGTTAGCATTTACAGTAGGCAATTAAAGGTGTCATTTCTCAAAGTCAGTTGAAAACAGGAAAGCTCAGCATGCTAGGGAAATATGTATATTTTTGTGTGCACTTTGTAACCTATTATTAGACTGGTGCCCTTCCTTAGCCAGGCTGAAGGCCTCATCAGAATGCACCACATAAAGTATTCCGTAGTACAGTAAAACCCCGTTTATCCGAACCCCGTTTATCCGAAACCCCGTTTATCCGAACTAGCCGTCAGATTTAACAACAATAATAGTCAACACATTTACAGTAGTATACACCAAGTTTTAAGTGCTTTACAATGCAAAATTCAACGTAAATTTTTGCAGAAATGCACTAATTTTTCTCGGGACTTTAAAAGTAATGGAAAGATGTCACGATGGCTAAAACAGCCGACATGTGGACATAGAAAACAATCTGTTATCTCTTTGTCAAATTTGGAAGAAATATCGTACGTATTTGCTTTGAAATTCTTGTTAGAAGCCATGTGTCGGTATAGGCTAAATATCCTCTCATACAAAAATACGTTAGGCTAGCGTAAGTCTTAGTTTCACTAAATCTGAAAAGTTAGTAACGTAGTGGGCTTCATACCTAAAAATAATGAAAGTAGACCTTACAAAAACTTGCGAACTGCTGTTTGAGAGTCTCTTACACATGTGTCTCTAACAATTTTGGAAATTTTTGCAGAATTGATACTCTAGATACCTCTCCAGATCGTTACAGCTTTTCTTGAGCACACACATTCATTTAGTGTGTAGAAAGCAATGGTCATTCAGACGAGCGAAGGCTCAAATTTTTGGAATAAAATCTCTCTGTTTTAGACGTCTTAAAATTTATTTGTCATATCATCGGTCACAAAAAATAGTAACTCAATATTCTGGGGGATTTTGTCTGCAATTTTAAGCCTTTTTGGAATTATTTTGGAAATGTGTTGGCACACTGTCTTTTATGGACCCAGTGTACCGTACTTAAGGCAAAACATTGGAACCTCGTTTATCCGAACTTTTTCGTTATCCGAACAAGCTTTGGTCTCGATGTGTTCGGATAAACGGGGTTTTACTGTATACCTTACAGAGGTCTGTGTGGGAAGCCTCAGACATAATTACAGTTATGACTAATGACCACTTACCTGGCATATTGCAGTGTGTGCAGTGTGGTGGTTGACTTTATAGTAGTGCAATTCATGTTGATTATTTACTGTACTGAAACACTAAGAAGCTAATACTGCACTCCCTCAGGGATGTTACTGTAGCTCCATGGAAAACCATACATGTCCTAAATTACATGAATAGTGGTCAATTGAAAATGTAGAATTTGTGTTTGCACTGGGATACAAATGATTGCATGGTTCCTTTAAAATGTAAATGCCTGCAAAGGAAGTATTCTATTTTGAAAGTTCCATTTTAGCTACTTTATTTATATCAGTCAATTAAAATAGCATGAACCCCAGTTTAAAGGTATTGCTCCTACAGTATTGTGAATGTAGAAAATCTTCCTTAAAATTTTGGAAAGGGGAAAGTCCCTATTGACTTCATTTCCCTTCTGGTGATATGTGTATTCACACTTAAATGTATACATCATACATGTATTTACAGGGCTCAAAATAAGCTTGGAAAAGGGCGCAGCCAAAATGAGCAAATTGGCTGTCAGTCTAAGTTATTTAATAGGACATTGAGGGACACCATGGCCATCAGTAAGGACCCGACAGCCAGGGCTTTCGGTGCTGCCGGTCAGGGATGTAGCTACGGTGGGCGGTGACACCCAGCACTCAATATTCCTGCCTGGCACTCCAGGCAAGCACACATCTCCCCGCCCACCATAAATCTGCCTACAGAGACGTAAAACTAGCCCTAAATTTACTCCCTAAAGCAAAACGAGGGAAAAATGAAAAATTAATGGCTGAAAATGGGGTAGATGCCATGGGGTGGGGTGAGGTGCTTTCCCCAGATCAGACAATTACCCGGCACTCAAATTTGGCTAGCTGCATCCCTGCTGCCGGTTATTTCAAGTCCTGTATAGTTCTTTTTCCTTCCCATGTAGTAGGATGGTAACCTGTATTTTCATGTACAGTATGTAGAGGTAGTTAGGCCAGCCTGAAATACTGTAGGAAGGCTTTGTTTGTACCAAGTATGTAATAATAATTTATGTGCGTAATACAGGACATGCATTATACTGGCGTGCAGTACAGCTATACAAAGCCATGCAAATGGAACCAAAGATTATTTTATCACTTATTACACACTACAGGGTAAGCACTGGGGGTAGGGGGATAGCTCTAAAGGTAGCTAGGTTCAGGGATCAGGGTCTTCCCTGAGTCAATAGGGAAGCTGATAAGAAAAAATATTTATGTCTGAAGTACTTGTTTTCCCCTACTACAACACCCTACCTGTCAGAAATATTATAGTTAGTCGCTACCCCCACCCTTTCCTCATTTTCAAGTCTACTCCAACCTAGTGTTGGACAAGTCTGGGGGCAACCTCAGACTGATTCTCCTCTGTCTGGGGACTCTCCTAATTGGTCCCAGGCTGTTAGGGTGCCTACCCCTTCTCCCTTCAGGCATGCTTAATTCAGCTTTTAAACCATTCAGACCTGATCATTGGATTCAACCCCCTCCACATACGTATATGCACACACACACAAACAACAATGAGTTTAAGTTGCATTGTGTAAAAGCCAAGATGGATGTAGAGCTCTGCATCTAGATGCTATTCCAAAGAAGCCTAATGCTATTCCAAAGAAGCCTTCTAATGCACAGGTATTTTGTGAATCTGTGCACCTAAGGCATACTTATAAGAACCTTTAATACTGGTGAAAATATTTTGGAGGTAGTGGTAGTATACCTTTGTGTACTGTAGTTGAAAGTCCACAAAACTGTGGACTTCTTTTTTGTGTATCTGTCAATCTTATGTTCTTACAGGTCACTGGTCACCCTTGTGTAGTGATTGTACTGTAGTTGTTCAGAAAGGCCCATTGAATTGAACCACAATGATGGAATGGCCAGACGTGATTCACTCAGGACAAATTCATATCACTGGGTCTTTATTCGTTGAACTAATGTGAATTGCACATGTGTACTATGGTATAAACAAAATGCAGGAACCCTTTGGTACAAAGTTTGCTACCAGGCTACTACTGTACATTAGTGCTATTACTGTGTCATTATTTGTTATGTTTGACAGTAGTTGGTGGTTATGGCAAGCCGAATGTTCAATAAATAGAAAATCCAAGATTATCGACTGATAATCCAAGATTATCGGTCGAGAATCCAAGATTCTCGACTGATAATCTTGGATTATCAGTCGATAATCTTGGATTATCAATGATAAACCAAGTTTATCTCGTGATAATCTTGGATTATCAATGATAAACCAGGTTTATCAACTGATAATCTTGGATTATCAAATGAAAATCCAGGTTTATCCAGACAATCTTGGATTGTCGCCCGATAGGCAATATTATTTTGATAATCTTGGATACTCGAACGAAAATCCAAGATTATCGAATGATAATCTTGGATTATCTATTTAATGAACATTCGGCTCGTCGAACCTGGTTTATCACGCGAAAATCTTGGAATATCACTTTGTTGCACATTTGGCCAGATAATCCAAGATTTTCGACTGATAATCTTGGATTCTTGGTCGAGAATCTTGGATTCTCGACCAATAATCTTGGATTCTCGACGGACAATCTTGGATTATCGACCGATAATCTTGGTTTATCGGTCGAGAATCCAAGATTATCAAAATATTTTTCAATAATCCAAGATTATTGGTCGAGAATCCAAGATTATCGGTCGAGAATCCAAGATTATCAAAATATTTTTCGGTAATCGAAGATTATCGTTCGAGAATCCAAGATTATCGGTCGAGAATCCAAGATTATCAGTCAAGAATCCAAGATTATCGGTCGAGAATCCAAGATTATCAAAATATTTTTCGATAATCCAAGATTATCGGTCGAGAATCCAAGATTATCGGTCGAGAATCCAAGATTATCGGTTGAGAATCCAAGATTATCGAAATATTTTGCGATAATCCAAGATTATCGGTCGAGAATCCAAGATTATCAAAATATTTTTCGATAATCCAAGATTATCGGTCGAGAATCCAAGATTACCGGTCGAGAATCCAAGATTATCAAAATACTTTTCGATAATCCAAGATTATCGGTCGAGAATCCAAGATCATCAAACGACAATCCATGATAATTGGCCGTGTATACTAAGTGTAGCATATCAAAACCTTTCGCCACGTGTGTGCTTCTAGAAATTTGACGGTTTATCGCTAGAATCGATGACTCATCGTTGGTGAGAACGAAATTTCTTAGAGTGTGTGCGGAGCTTGACCGCGCACTCAGTATTGTATGCACTGTCTACTGTGCTAGCATGCAATAATACCGACCCGCTGAGCGGACTGTCTGCTCAGCTTCTTAGCTTTCCAACTAAACAAGGAATATGCCGTACAGCCTGTTACGTAACAAGATATTACAGGGAGAAAGAAGGGAATGCTCGAAATATAACACAGATTCTCATTCGATATCTTCCTGGTCCTTCAAAGAAAAAGAACCAATGGCAATAAAGTTTATATAGATAGTAAGAAAAATTTGTTATCTTTCGAATTTTATGAGAGACAACCAGAAGGAAATAGGTTAAAGGTGTGTAGCACCGCTTTCAAAGTAGGGACTCTTCAGTTAGTTACTTTAACGACACACCAACACAAATGTGTTATAAAGTGTCAAGCAAAGTTTTGACAGTGCAAGTCCTTCCCTTTAGTCGCCTCTTACGACAGGCGGGAAATACCGTGGGCATATTCTACAACCCCCAGCCCACAGGGGGCTGGGGACTCTTCAGGGCTCTATACAGGAAAACACTGTGGCATATCACATTACCGACAAAATTGCAAAAATTGAAGAAGTCATGATACTTCTTTAAACCCTTGGTCCGACCAGGGAGCTGCCACTCTAAGTGGCAGCTCCCTGGTCCGACAGAGAACGGTAAATTTAGGTTATGAGTCTGGCGGGTATCATTGGAAAGAAAACAAAAAAGGTCTTTCAAAAGGCGGTAGAGACAAATTGATGGAATAGAGGTAAGGGCATCATAAAATTGGAAGAAGACAGTGGTATGCATTAAATGGCTATACGTGAGTGGTGGGAAGCAGGGGAGTCGCCAGAGCATTTATCAAGGGGGTGTGGTGCCGTATTTGCCGACTGAGAAGAAACACATGCCGACTGAAAGTGTTGATAAGCGATGCAGTTAGAGCGGAGAACCGTTAGTCCAACAGGTAGTGGTCCAGCAGGGGTGGTGCCAGGATTTGCCCAACGGAGGGGGGGGTGGTGCAACGACCCGAAGCCTCGACAGCCCTGATGCCATCGAGGGTTTGTTGAGGGGAGATGGGAAGAAAACCTGTGTACTATGCCATGCCATTGCGAGGCATAAATTGCATAAAATTTTGTATATACTCGCAGGCGCCGCGGAACGGAAAAATACTGGGGTGGGGGGGGTGGGGGGGTGCCAGAAAGACTATCTAAGCAGAGCGCCACCATCAGTTGAAGCGAAGCGTACAAGAAAATTTTGGCTCCAGATGGCCAGAAACGGCACTTCCTGAGTGTTCTAAGCTGCATGCATCCAGCCTTGAAATATGGATCTTATGTCTGCAATTTCTTAATTAATGAGAAAAAAATCAGTCTGTGAAATATGGTAATACATATCAGATGAGTTGAACAAATATTGGGGGGGGGGGGGGGCTGAACATACGTTTAGCCCCCTTACTCTTTTCATTGGGGGCTGAGCCCCAAGGCCCCCCCCGTTCCGCCGCCACTGTATACTCAAGGAAAATAGTTCAATCTGATTTAAGGTTTTCCTCGAAATCTAAACTGTGAAATTGCAAAGCTTATATAGGTCAATTGTCCAGGCAGTTGGGCCCTATCGGGCACAACTTAAAGGGATTTGCCAGTGACAAAAATCAATGACTTCAAAAAATGCAGAAACTTTTTCTCTTCTAGGAGGTGAAAACTGCATCTCAATAGCCTGTAGCGTTTTGAAGATACTAATTTTCAAACAAATGCAATTTTTTTCTCACAAGAAAGTGCATTATGGGAAATCAGTGATGTCATCGCGGCACATTCAATTTGACAAAGCATAGAATTTCTTTACTAGGATATTAACCTGTTGTAGAGAATATTTAGTAACTTTGCTTGTTATGTCGTACATATGGTGTAGATTTATGCTAAACCTACATGAAAAGCTATTCAAACATTCCAACAGTATCAAATTTCAAGGACAACAGGACATTCAATTATAAAGGAAAACAAAAGAAACCTGAGGCAATGTGCCCACTTTACATAACATTCTGTGACCTTGATGAGAACTAGAGGTATTTTTTGACAAAAATAAGTAGTCTTTAATATTAGATATCTCGAGTTAGGAAAAGAGTATTGCTACGGGTTTAGAGGGTATGAACTGATTTTTTTTCCTCTTTCACATGGGACCCTTTTGAAAAGCCACTGGAAAATGCCTTTAAATTGTACTTTCCTCTCGAGTCACCAGCCGTACCGAAAGACAGACTTAAGAGAACATTAACTTAGTTTAGCGAAATGAGATGAAATTCCTGGCATTTCCATAAAACGATAATTTCTACTTATTAAGTTACTTGAAAAGATGAAAAGGGTTTGTTCCATACTAATAGCTATTAGTAACAAAACTGAGGAAGAGTGGGCAAAGCATACCGAAAATTTTGGATTTTATCACAGAAATGACCCCAAGTTCCGACAGCTCTATGTCGAGGAGTGTTGAGAAGGGGATTTGGGGTTCTGATTACAGAAATTGTCCTCTTCCTTTCACTTCTTTTCCTCTTTCTTTTCCGCACATTTCCTTCATTTTTCCGACTGGTGCAGAATTTACTGATTCAGTGCCAGAATACCACATGAACGATGAACTCCTCTAGTATATAGTGACACTGAAAAGCCCTATGTAGCTCTTTTGCCGACAGAATATGTGTTAAGTTTCAAAAGGTGTTGCTTACAGGCTTTGAAAACATTGTGATAAACGTTGTCTACACATGCATTCCAATCTCCTGTCTTCCGTCTGCACCAACCCCGGCTTTCTCTTGCCCTGCTTTGCCCCTCCCTCCCTGTTCTTTCTCTGTTCGCTCGGTCTTTCTCTCTCCCTCTACTCTTTCCCCTTTTTTCTCTTTTTTTCTCTTTCTTCTTCCCTCTAACTTTCCTTCGTTTGCACTTCCCCCTTTCCTTCATTTTGCCGACCAGTGCAGGATTTTGCCGACTGTGTGGATGATTTGGGGGGGGGGAGGGTGGTGTCACACCCCATCCTGCTCTAGCGAAAGCCATACATCCCCACACCCCCCTCTAGCGACGGTCCTGGTGGGAAGGTTACGTGAGCTATCGTGCTGCACAGGAAAGACCGTTGGGGAATTGATGTAGCTACGTTTTATGAGTTGCTATTCAAGCCTATGCTGACAACGTTATGATACGCATCTTACCGTTGCACCCCATGGAGCAGACGTGATACTGTACCCAGAAAAGTATCGATCGATAGCAGAGAAGTTCTCTCCTCTCTGTATAGCAATGGTGATAACACAACCGACAGAACTGATGATAAAAACAACATATTGTGATCCATTTTATCTCAATTTTGGACCATTTCATCGCATGCGTTGGTGAACTGGTGTATAATAAAGAACGGAAGATTCAGTATAGGCTACTGAAAAAAACCTTCAGTGAACTGTACTGAAATTTTGAAAATCTTGGATTCTCGACTGATAATCTTGGATTATCGAAAAATATTTTGATAATCTTGGATTCTCGACCGATAATCTTGGATTCTCGACTGATAATCTTGGATTATCGAAAAAAATTTTGATAACCTTGGATTCTCGACCGATAATCTTGGATTATTGAAAAATATTTCGATAATCTTGGATTCTCGACCGATAATCTTGGATTATCGAAAAATATTTTGATAATCTTGGATTATCGACCAATAATCTTGGATTATCGAAAAATATTTTGATAATCTTGGATTCTCGACCGATAATCTTGGATTCTCAACCGATAATCTTGGATTATCGAAAAAAATTTTGATAATCTTGGATTCTCGACCGATAATCTTGGATTCTCGACCGATAATCTTGGATTCTCGACCGATAACCTTGGATTATCGAAAAATATTTTGATAATCTTGGATTCTCGACCGATAATCTTGGATTCTCGACCGATAATCTTGGATTATCGAAAAAGATTTTGATAATCTTGGATTCTCGACCGATAATCTTAGATTCTCGACCGACAATCTTGGATTCTCGACCGATAATCTTGGATTATCGAAAAATATTTTGATAATCTTGGATTCTCGACCGATAAACCAGGTTTATCAAAATAATTCTTGGATTATCAAACGATAATCTTGGATTCTCGGATGATAAACCGGGTTTATCAAATTTTTTTGATAATCTTGGATTGTCAACAGATAAACCAGGATTATCAAAGTGAATGTGATAATCTTGGATTATCAGTCGATAATCTTGGATTATCAGTCGATAATCTTAGATTATCGACAATAATCTTGGATTATCAATCGATAATCCAAGTTTATCGAATGAGTTACACTAAAATCATTAGATAATCCAAGATTTTCGACTGATATACCGAATTAATTTGATAATCTTGGATCATCGGTCGATAATCTTGGATTATCGATCAATAGTCCAAGTTATTTTGATAATCTTGGATTATCTCGTGATAAACTTGGTTTATCATTGATAATCTTGGATTATTGACTGATAATCCAAGATTATCGGTCGAAAATCTTGGATTCTCAACTGATAATCTTGGATTATCTATTTATTGAACGTTCGGCTTGCCATAGGTGGTACTTCCAGTGAAGGTTGATCACATGGTACTGTACTGTAGATGGTAAAATGGGTATTGTGAAGGCAGGGAGCTCCAGTTGCTAGAATTGCAGAGCTCCCCTTTTCTGGGTGGTATAAGTTTCTTAGAAGTTGAGTGACTGAAGTCCCAGCTGGTAATGAATGTGTTCTTCCTCTGCATAGTATATCATCACAAACATTTAAAGTTGTAGTACAACTGTACCCAGGTTACTGTAATGTTTGTTTACAATACATCAGTGGGAGATCACAATTCAGTAGTGTCTGGTGTATTCCTCATGCTGAACTAATAGTGGTGAAACCCTGGAATTACTACCTTGGAGGTAGTACTTCCATGGTGAAACTAGAGTCTGGCTGGCTGCATATACACATAGAAGTACTACCTCAGAGTGCTTCCATGGTATACAGGTATTAAGGGAAGTTGCCTGTTCTGTGTTCAGCTTGTATCAGAGAAAAAAGATTGATCAAACAATTGAAGATTTTTGGATAAAGCCCTTAAATATCTACTGTATGGAATAATACATTTTAGCTATGTTACTGTTCTCTCACATGTTTGGATGAAGAGGCTTGAGAGAAACATTACTTCAGGTCAGGTTTGAAATTCCCTTCTTTTGACTTGGAGCAGACTGAGCAGTAACAGCTTAAAAATGGAGAACCTTGAATGTGCCTCACAGTGAGAAGACAGTCTCATGGTTCTAAAAGTTGAGTATTTGGCTTTAGCGACATCTTGTTACCCAATCCTCGGAATTGTAGTACATCTCAAGATTTTGTTTTCAGTGTGATTGAAAGACATCAGGGGATCTTATGTGCAACAAAATAGAGGACTTTCCAAAAGCCTTGCTTTGTATCAGTATACCATAAAATCAAAAGAGAAAGGACACCAGGAAGGAAAAAAAAAAAAAAAAATACAAAGGTGATGATGAAAATTGCTTTATTATGTATCCTGTGACTTGATTGGAAGATTCTTTATGCAAGGATTTTCTAGCCATCTACAATACATACTACATGTTCAGTGTACTCATGCTTAGTTTATGTTAATGTGCCAAAGGTAAAGTGGAGCACAGGAATCCTGCGATGGGCTTTCAATTTCATTAGACAAAAAGGTAATCATACTTTGGGAGTCATCAGCCATTCATGTTTTACGTAAGGATTGAATGGGAATATTGAAAGGTTGAGTTTACATTAATTGCAAAATTCTAATGTATTAATGGCTTAACCATGAGGATTTTTCAAGCCAAAAGGTGTCGAGTCTATGGCCTAAACACAGTAGCTGCTTTCATTGCTGGTGTTCAAAATATTTACCGAAAGTAGAAGAGATGGCTAAATGTCGCAGATACTTTCAGTATGTTAAAATTTTACCATGAAAATGATTTCATTAAGTGGATTAGTATTTGTACCCTATAATAAAACCAACTAGTACTTTCGCAGTTTGCACTTGCATTAATTTTGATGAAATGAAAAGGAAATATAAGGTCTTTGCTTGTTACACGTTCCTTTGGTAAAATAGTTTTTCTTTTGTACTGTGCATCACCTGTGGCTGTTGCTGTGGGGTAATTTCAGGAGAGTGATCTGATCGGCTTAATTGAAATAAAAGTAGTAGACAGTCGTTCACATGGTGGATTCCTTACATGTATGCATATATAGAGCAAATAGAGCTAAACCGTTTTCAAATTTCAGTGAAATGAAAACTCCCTTCGATTTGACACACCAGGACAGGTTTGTCAAGGATTTTGTGGAGGCTAAATTTAGTTTCAGCTGAAAGGATCGGTGAATATTAGGAAGACTTCAGCATCTCTTTGAGAAGGGCACACTCAGTCTGCATATGGTGACGTCAACAGTGGGAAAGTGTTAATGAGATTGGCAGTTCTGGAGTTCAAAATGTACGATATTTCTCAAGTTGCCACCTTTATATGATTTATAATTCATCAGTGTCTGACGGAGAGAGACAGGAGGATGTTATTCAGCACCTGAGGTTAACAGGAGAACATCATCGGGGTCTGTTTGAAGATCTGGTAAACATTGGAAGACAGCTGACTATTGAACATGAAAAGGATAAAGTGACTGATTTTGGTGAGATTTGTAACATTGTGGAAAAGCTTTGTTTTCTGCCAATTTTTGCACCTTTGCTCAAAATTTTATGAGGAGTACAATAAAGATTGTTTCTAAATTTGGACTGCACTGTACATGTGATGAGAGTACATAGCCAGTAATTTATGCGAGTAAAAATCAGGTGACAAAGAAGACTTTTGTGTTAAACTGGTCTTTCTTGAAAAGACGAAGAGAATTTACAGAATTCACACAAGAGGAAGGAGCATTTGTGTCAATTTATTGTTGTGTTTTAACCTCGGTAAAAGTACAAGTCTCTAGAGAAGGGTTTTACTTTTGGCATAATTTAGGTACATGTTTTAAATTAGGATTGACAGAGAAGGGAAAGGGTGTCTTATCATGCAGACTTCTCTCGCTTGATATTGCGTACAGAGTTGGTAGAGTCTTCTCTGATGCGGGTGGCTGTGGTGTGTCCTGCATTCCATGTAAAGGATGTAAGATCAAAACTTTCCTGACAGTATCAGAGAAGCAAATTAGTTTATCAAACAAAGCAGGATATAGTTTTTAACCCAGTTTGAATGAAGATGGAATCGTGCTAGTTATACATCCACTATATAACAAGAGTACAGAAGCAGTGTACATAGTCTGCCAGCTGTCCGCTTATGTTTTGAATATGAGGATGTTTTGAAGGTAATATTTACAGCAGGTTGACTTTGTGGTGTACTGCTAACATTGTTGAAAGAGTTATTCATTCCCGTGGAATTTATCAGTGATGAGTATCTGATGGGGTAGTGTACTGGACTTTGCATTGCATATGTGGCATGTAGGGTTTAAGAGATAAAGAGCTTTAGGTATCTCATACTGCATACATGTAAAACATTTAAGGCTGTATTCTTGATATGTTGTGAAAAGAGGTTCTCAAAGCTTAAATTAATTGTATTCTGTTAAAGCCTCTCAAGAATTTGTAACCGGATGAAAGATTAAAATTGCAGTGAGGGAAAAGGGCTACTATTCGTAGCTACTGCTGGAATTTATTATAGCCATGACTTGTGAATGAACTTTTCCGACAAGTACTTACTAATTTAGAAAGGTGATGGTAGCATGTGCAGATCTCTGTCTGTTTCAGGCACATTATTGCTAGGAGGTTTCATCATGCAGTTGTGTGGAGCACTTTTTCTCTGGCGGCTTCCAGTGTTGTGTTTATATTGCAGGTGTCAGAATTATTGATGTATGTGATATATGTTTTTATCCAGTGTGCTTTGTGGAGGAAAGGTGATATTTAAGTTACCAATTGATGCAGACTATTTTATGTAGCATCATAAGGAAAATTTCTCTGTCTTTATCAAGTGGAGAAGATGTCATTGGAATTAACTGTGTTCTGGCAATTTCGAGTTTGGTTTGGAATTATGTAAAGTATATACAGCATCCATTGCTTCTCCGGGGTCATTGTTATTACAGTTGAATGTGTACTGTGAACTGCTTTCTACTTACGTTTATGAACAGGAACATTTGAATTCTTTGAAACCATGTCAGTTTCAGTTTAACTGTATAAAAAGGTGCTCTAGATGCTGTATTAGTTATAACTCGATTTGAAAGCTCTGCAGGCAGGGGTAGAACCTTGCAGACATGATGTCACCCCTGGTATTATAAGGTGACACATTTTTGATGGAATATCAAAGTCTTATGTGCAAGTAGCAAGATATTCAATATTTTTGAACACATTCCCTACTACTAGTCTTTCACAAGTACTAGGTATTCTGTGATGAACAGTGTAGGCTTTCTATCACAGTGGATCAAGCACCATAGGATACCATAATGTCAGGCAACAGACCAGATCAGACAGTGTTTGAGGATCAAGTAAATTGTGATGAAGATGATGGCAAACTGCAGCTAGAAATTATATGGGTAAGAATTGTATGTTTTTTTTCAGTGCTTCTTTCATTGGCTAAAGGAAAAGTATCGGGGGGGGGGGGGGGGGTTAGAGATTTCCCTGTTCTATACAGTACCATGCAGGATTCAGGTTTTTGGTTGAAGTTCTGGTTTAAAATTTTTAGTGTTCGACTGAGCAGCCTGGTGCTGCCTGGGGTAGGTACTTTACTGATTGCTTTATGTTTACTGGTTGTTGACAGAGCCAGAATTCATCTAGGGGTTTAGAATATTTCTACTCTTATTAAGTATGTAGGGTGCATTAACGACAACTGTACAGATTGTCTGTATGTGTATTATCATACATTCTTAATCAAGAAAGCTATATTATGCAGTTCCCTACAGTTACAACCATAATCGATCAGTCCATTACCTCTACAGCTCATTTCTACTATATCCCAGGGGTCCCAAAGTCAGTGTAAATTTGCTTGTGAGTACATTCACTCAGGGAGTATTTTTTTTTTTTTATTTTTGTTTTATTTTACTGTAGGACCAATTGCTAAAAGACTAATTAGGTTAACATTTTCACTCTTTACTGTAAGACCAGTGGGCTTAAGGAAGACTGAGGAGTTAATGATGCATAACCCACTGAGTCCAAGAGTTCATTTTCTTCAGTAGGCTATTCATGTCCATACCTTCAGTATGCCAGTCTTACATCTGTGGTTGGCTTACACTGTTGTTACCTGTTTTGAATTTCCTTTTAAAACAAGGGTTAAAACTTTGTTGAAAGAATTGAACTTTTTGTTCTGTCTTTTTTTTCTCTTAAGATCAGAAAAGTTGTATAAACCTATCTGTCTGTCAATAGTGTATTGATTGATGGATAGGAAACCAAAGCTTGTGTTCTGTATTTGTATTGATACAATACAACGGTTTTGGTTTTCACACTTGAAAAAATTTGTACTGAAACATTGGAACTAAGTGAGAAGAACATTTTTCAAAGAAAGGGGCACTGCTATAGAAATGTTCATGTGAAACATTTTTCATCAAAGTCAAAACTTTGATGGATAATTAATGTCTGTGAATGTTTTCATTTATGAAAGTGCAGGGTGAATATGATCTTGTGTTTAAAGTCTGCTGTATGATCTCTCAAAATTTATTTTTTCTGTACACAGTTATGGAGTAGTATTACATACCCCCTCCCCCCCCCCCCTTTTGCAGTGCATGCCCTGTCAAGGTAAAATTTTCATCAGTTTACTGATAAAAGTACTACCTCGGAGGTAGTACTTACATGGCTTAACCTTGGTTGAGCTTCCTAGAAAATAATAAATACTAGTACAGGGTTTCCCCTGAGTTTTAGAGAGTGTGAGGTAGTGTTTGTCCATGGGGGTGATATGGTGCCAGCTTTAGAGGGAGAACTATCAATACTTCTATAGCTAGTACAGTAGAGGTAGTAATTATAGCAAATTCCTGTGAGGTGGTGACCAAAAACTGTGAGGTGGCTGCCTCACAAAAAGAATATCAGGGGAAACCCTGCTAGTAGAACTGAAAGCAGACTTTGTGTACATCTTTTTCATCTGAAGCCAAGGACCTCCTTCCTAAAGCTCAGTTCATCATTGGTATGGACATACATGAAAGTATAGACACACTTGAACCCCATCAATCTTCTAGTTAAGTGCCATAGACATGAGTTTCCAGATCATGTATTGTATTGCACATTGAAATATGACTAATGAAAGTATGGGCCACCATCTCATAGATGATAACTACGTTGTCTCCCTGAGCTGCTTCAAAATGCAGTAATGTACAGCAGTGTCAACAGCATATTATGCGTGCACGTGGCCTCAAAGTTTTCCTGGTAATGTAGTCTTGTACAAAACAGTATTATTGTTCTGTTGTGTCAGTCTGTAGGTAATATACAGTATTTTGATATCAACCAGCACATGTGTGTGGTTACTGTCATACTATACTGAGACAGTATTAACATTTCATTGATGTTTTAAGGAAGTAGAATATTTTTTTACAGATTTTTTGGTTGTACCTTAATCGTTTACAGGTTTTACTTCAAACAAGCAGGAGATCAGTCATATTGTACTACTATACATGGAGCTCATTATGACCTTTTAACAACTTTGAAAAGGAGGTCACAATTTTCCATTAAAACTGATTTAATAGAACATTATGACTCTAGCAGTTGGTTATACTTCTGAGTTATGCATAATACCAGGAAGTAAGCTGCATGAAAGATATTTGCAATTTATGTGGAAAATGGATTTATTTTTGATACAATGAGTTATGTGTTTAATACAATTGAGTTGTAATGTTTGTAAAGCAAGAGTAGGGATTCTGGGTGGGGATGAGTTTAGTATACCCCTATGAAAATGTGTGGATGGATGGGATATGTGAAGTATAATTTTCCATACAGTGTATGGACAAAGTCAAAGGCATTGTATCCTATACAACCTTTTGGGGGCACAAGGTGTTCCTTTATGAAGTATTGTGCCTCCTCCCATTCCCAGAGGTGGTGATCTTGAGGATATCATATAATGCACCCTCCTATGAAATCTGACTGGCAGAGGAAATCAAGTTGCTCAATATTTGGGCAACCCTGGATGGAAAATGATGTGAAACATTAAGGGTACTAACATACTGTATCTGAAAATAGGTTATTTTTTAATGCACTTCACTTGCATCCACAATTCTTTACTCATCCAAGGGCTGACTAGTATTCATGGCAGGTGGAGATCATGGCCTGTGTCCTGTGGTAAAGGGTCACCTTGGGGCTGTTGCTCACAGACAAAATAGAGTGCTGATCTGGCTGCAAGATGATGATGATGATGAATGTAACATGTAAACCCCAGACTCTTCAGTAAGGAACATCAAACAGGAAACAATAATTGCATCCCATACCATACAAAATGTACTGTATGCAAACTTGAGATATAGTCACATATGCAGGCCCAGTTTGTGTTTTGCAATTCCAGCTCTTACTAGGCTTGCTAAGACCTGAAATTAAACTTCCTTGATTCCATCTAAGCCTATTTTTGTAGACCCTGCTTTTTAGTAGGGTATAGGCTCTGGATGCAAAGTGGACTCCATTGGTCAGAAGCCCCTCCTTCTCATTAACATCTTGATATTAAATGGAGAGCTGCCAACTGTTCCGATTTAGGAGGAACAGTTCCGCTTTTTTACATCAAAATTAGCTGTGTTCCACTTTTCCTATGTCATGTTCTGATTTTCAGTGAAACTGGAATCATGATCATACATGTACAATGTTGTCAATTGTTTCTTCAAACAGTGGTTGTTTAGGACTGTTGAAGGAACTAGTGGTAATTATCTAATGCCTCCTTATTAAAGTGTATTGGTAGGCATTGGAATTGGAATGTTGGCATGGAATTAACCAATCAGTTTGTAAATTTTTGCTACTGAGGACTCAAAAAGTCTTCCATACATACCCGAAACAACTCACAATCCAGCGCTCCGCCCACCGGACCCCACCAGGGCCCTAAAGTAGGCTCCTGGACCCCTGGCCCTTGGAGTTTCGCACTAGTACGCATGTGGGTGGTGTTCCGCTTTTTCATTCTGGCAGGTTGGCAGCTCTGTAAATGATTTGAAGGGCCCTAGAAACTGGTACCTGTAAGTAAGATGTGAGGGCTTGTCCAAAGTTCTGAGGCAGCTTTTAGACTGATAGACACTTGTAACATTCATATGGTGAGTCGCAGCAATTTTTGCATTTTTGTATGAATTTTTGTGGTCAATTAGTGCTCACAAAGTTGTAAATTCCCTTTAGTTGCTGGAGGCATTTTACCTCTAGTTCCCCACCTGGGCAATACCCCTGAACCCCACCAGAAGCAGTAAGGCAGGTCTAGATGCCTTGTCCTCAGTAGCTGCATTGCTCTCCTGAAGTAGGTTGCATTAGGACTGTTGGATTGTCATACTGGCATACCCTCAACTTTTTAATATGTATGGCTTCCCCTGGTGAAAATTGAACTTGATGACAGACATAAGTTTTGGTCTGATTTTGATCTTATCTGATCAGTTGTAGTACTAGAATTACACAATCTACATTGCCCATCCTTACCTGCTATTTACATAAAGACATGTACCTTCTGTTTACATAGGTAAATAGGAGGTAAGTATTAGGGCTCATAGATTCTAAACCAGGGACTGTTGTGGATTTTGTATCATACAGGGTACAATAGATGTACAGGACCTCAAAATCATTGAGATGGAGGGTACGCAATGTACTAATATTCGAATGTGGCCATTATTGTTGTAATAGTAGTTACACTGAATATTGATGTTTACTTTCAAGTGCAGCTGTCTATTTCATTCCATCCCAATGGAGTTTCTCTGCAGTGCTTTGTCCTCCAAAGGCAAAAATTACTGTGTACTTTGTCTGTACTGAGGTACCAAAATATCAGCATTCAGTTGAATGTGGGTTTGTAGTGGATGGTTTGATTTGTGATCAGATCCTGCTTGTAACAAGTGATCCTGTGCATGTTCATTTACAGTATGCTACATTTATCAATGTAATAGAATTTGAGTTTGTTTCAGTTGAAAAATTAGTGAGGATGTGCAAATTTGAATACGGTTCATAAATGATAATGATAGCCTATATATGACTTATTGTACGATGAAAAGTTTAAAGAGTTGGGTCTGGGAGTGAATGTACATGAGAACAGAAAGTAGGAAGTAACTGTATTAATAGTAGTCTCGTTGTTTTTTTAGATATCCGAATTCAAGTTTCAGTGCTTCTCTTGTCCATTGTACTGTAGCATGTTTTGTTTGTTTGCATTTTTTTTTTTGTGTTGTCCATGTATACCTGACAAACTGAAAGAAATGCTTACTGTGGTCAGGGGTTGCACATGTTTTTATGCTTCCAAAGTACACAACTTAAGTACGTACAGTGTGTTCACTTTCCTGCAAAAATCTTGATGTAGCAAAAATACCTTTGAGGAATGGCTGCATGTTTCGTATACCTAACTTTATGTGCAGCATGCAGTACATTGTTTTAACGTACATTCAAGTCACATTTATGCTTATTTATGCTTTTCTGTATCCTGCACACATTCTTTTGGGAGTGGGTAGAAGAACTGGGGGGTAAAATACTAAAAACGTTGTACCCTCCAAACCCATACTGTCTAACTTGCATATGACTACTGTTCATTTGAGATTCCTTGCTATCGGCAGATGAATCTGTGTGATGGTGGTGGTGTGTGTATGTTATGTGTTTGTGTGTGAATGTGACACTTCTTGCTTGTAAACACGGTATCTCAAGGAGGGTTACTTTGATGGATGTCATAATTGGCATGTGGACATGGGTCCTTGTTCAGTAGGTAATCCCTGTTGTGTTTCGTGAAGGCCAGACGTCATTTGGGATCCTGAGAGGTCAAGATGTCAAAAAGTTAGTACAATAGCTCAAGGAGGGAAACTTTGAAGAATCTCTTACTTAACATGTGGGATGCCCCATATTAAGTAAAAGATGCTCACTGTTTTGTGGAGGTCAAAAGCCATTTGGCATCGGAGGTCAAAGAGTTAAGAACATTGTTAACATGGTACCTCGAGTAGGAAGCTGAGATGAATTTCATACTTAACATGTTAGTGGTCCACAGTGAGTGCATGATCTGGATTGCTTTTAGTGGAGGTCAAAGGTCATTTGGGGTCACCAGAGGTTAAAAAGTCAAAACCTTGGAATTATGCTACCTCAGGTAGGAAACTGAGATGAATTTCATACTTGTCAGGTGGATGGCTCACATTGAGTTAATGATCTGGATTGCTTTTGGTGGAGGTCAAAGGTCATTTGGATTCACCTGAGGTTAATAGGTTAAAACTTTGTTAACACATATATCTCAAGTAGGGAAACTGATGAATCACATACTTGGAAGGTGGGTGCTCCATTTTGAGTAAGTTGTTTTTTGTGGAGTTCAAAGGTCATTTGGTTCACTGTAGGTCAAATTGTGCAAACCTTGAAAAGTTTTGTGGAATACTGTATCTCATGAAGTATATTTTAGGAGGATCACATAGTTGGCATGTGGATGCTCCCTATTGAGTAGATATATTCTGTGGTATTTGGTAGTTTAAAGGTCACCAGAGGTTACCAAAATGTTTTTTGTAAATATGATTTCTCAGGAAGCAAATTGTATGAATCTGATATGTGGCATGTATTAAATGATACATATTGAGGCTGAACACATCTCTATTATTTGTCGAATGTCAAAGTTGATTTCAGGTCACTAGAGGTTAAGTAATGAAAAGTTTGTACACATGATATCTCAAAGAGAGAATTGTATGAATCTCATTCTTGGCATGTGAATATTCCCTATGATGTACAGGATCTCTGTAATATAAGATGGAGTTCAAAGATGATCAAAAAACAAAAGCAGTCTGTATGAACCTCATACTGTACTTGGCAGTTGGCATGTGAGTGTCCCATATTGCTCGCATATTCTGTTGTTTTTGGTGGAATCTTAAGTCATTGATGTTGTTGGAGATTGTGAAAACCTTGGAAACTATGATTTAGCCACCATGATACCTTTGGCCCTGAGTAAATCTGGTACATCTTTGCTTGTGACCTTCCCAGTAAACAGTGAACAGATGTAGACCTTGACCATGACTAGGCTAGAGCTCTCTTTTGTAATTCATCTCACATGCCTACCAAAATTTGTATTCACAGATCATTACCTCCTAACAGTGTTCCATCATTAGTGTATTGATTTTCAGTAATAATCAGTCCATTAAAGGGGATATGCAGTCACCCCAACTTGAAGTAGTGTAGTAGACTGTCCTGTTTCATGATTGGCTCTTGAGAGTCATGTGACAATATTTTTTCTCCTCAAATGTGAAATTTACTTGAAGTAACTGGTTGGTTTACCTTGAATATGCAATATTGAAGTCCTAAAATATTATGAAAGATACTTTGCAGAGAAATAAGAAGAAAATTGTGAGATTTAGCTGTTGCTTCAAAATAAGTTTGGGACGACTGCTCTTGCCCTTTAAGTAGTCACAGCTGGGACAAATCAAAAAGTCACAATTTGCAATGGCTTTTAAAAATTAACTATTCAAGTCAGATGCCACAGTATTTTGGTATTTGATTTGTACATGTAACACAGTAGGTTGTATTATAATTTTGTTTAGACCCGCGTAGGAATTTTTATCTGGGTAGGCCATCAGCTGAATTTGATTCAGGAATGTCCACACCAATTGTTCAACTGAAAAATGCAAGTCCGAGTACTGTAGTCTCTTGCATTCATTTGATTGAACTCAAGAAGAGCTTGACCTGCTTTTATCAGTCAGTAGGGCCTATTTTTCTGCATTTTCATTCTGTGAATAAAGTCTAGTGGCCACTGATATTTTCTTTAACTTCGGAGTGATATTTCTCTGAGGAAGCCATGACTTGTAATCAAAGAGATTTTTCATTCTGACTGTGCAAAAATTTTTGCTTGTGGAGGTTGTGAATTCTTCTAAGGAATGTGAAGGCACAGACTATTAAGAAACTATAGTGCTTTTGACTGTGTACCTGGTGTGGAATCATATCACACCATGAATTTGGTATTCTCTGTAATTTATTTTGAAAGGATCAATTTTTCAAATCACTTTTATTACCTTTAGGACTTTATGTATGTCGATACATTAGTGAATTCTTTTGGTATTTGTGATTTTGGACTTCCACAAATGCAGCAGTTTTTGCAAACAAAGCAGTTTTTCCCTGTCATTAAACTGTTTTCTCCTCTTCCCAAAAGTTAATTTTATTAAGCCATATAATTGAGGAAATACAAGTTTTATAGCCATCATCTTATCAAGGAACCTTTGTGTGGCAGTAGCATTAGTAGCAGAAGTTGCCATCAATAATAGTTTATGAGTGCAGGGAAGATTTGAAAGTTTTGAGAATTAATGTTATTTTGTGAATTCATTAAGAGGGAATCTTCGAAGCTCTCCTATCTATCTTTTTCATTGAACGATGAAGATCAGTTATTCTTCCAAGACTGAATATCAAATGATAAGTTAATGCGTCAAGGTAACTGCTGGAGCTAACAAAGAAGCAGCAGCATTATGGGATATCAACCTCATGAGCTATTTCACATATGGTACTACTGTTAGTTCATATTCATTACTGTTACACATTCCCGATTGAGACTATTTCTGTATAAATTCATTGTCCTCTCCGTGATGCAATTATCCTGATTTAGTGTTTTGTCTGCGGCAACACCCCCTATTGGTAACCATATCTATCCCTCAGTGGTATGACTCATTATAGACCATTCAAAGGAGAGCTGAACTTTTATAGCCAGCCCACCTGGATTTATGGGCAGTCCAGATTTCAAGAAGCTTTGGATGTCTGCAGTCAGAAATTGATGGCATGGTTTACTTCAAATATCTCTTGTAAAAGAAATACATGGATTAAAGAAAAGTAGGTAGAGGGGAAAAGGAGAGTAAAGGATTCAAACATTTATTAAAGAATCTATTGAGAACATTTATGTTGAGAGTTTCTAAAATTGTTTAGAATACTGAAAAACAAATTTTCATGAACAAGCTTTGGTGGCACGTTATCAATCATGGCATGTCAAAACCAACTTAATCAGGATGGGTAACCCCTAATTGATAGGAAAATATTGGACTAACTGTGAAAGTGATAATTATGCATGCACCCTAAATTTGCAAGTAAACCCATCATTGTCTGAATGAAGGCTCTATATTTTCAATGAGGGTGGTTTAGTTTTACTGACCTAGGTCAGAAATTGTTTCACTTGGTCAAGAATTTTAATGACCAGGGTATTTACATCAAGTTCTTTCATCACCTACAAGACCAAGAAGTTTTATTAGCTGTATGTACATAGTCCAGGCCAAATAACCTCTAGAGACAGGCTGTACAGTGACTTTGTGTTGTTTAGCAGTAATTGGCTCTAACAGTGGTCTGTGAACCCTCTCATGTAAACATACCAAAATTGCGATGTGAAGAATCTGCATAGCCTACCTTCCCAGTTTTTCTCTCCCATTGTGCTATAAATCCGGCCAGAATTCTTTAGTATTTGTAAAGGCTAAGGATGTTGGAACCTCCCCACAATGACAAGGATGTAAAAACACCCCTCAAATCTGTCATCCATAACTCTTAGCATGGTACTATTAGCAAGTGTTCCAGAACAGTTGAAATATCCAGGCAGTGTTTTGTGGTGTGGACAGTTCATCTTGTACACATGTTGTTGATTGAGGCCCATGGTGTTTTTGCATTAGGCTGGAAGATTCCTCTGAAAGAGAAAAAAGTGGAGTTTGGGAACTGTCACATTTATTTGTGAAATGTGTTTTATGATCTCAGAACTTGTGATGAGGTAGTTGAACAGTGAAATCATCTGCAGTGAGAATACTACTAAACATATGTAGAGGCAAAAATGGAAGCTGTCAAAAACTTTGCAAATGCTGTTGGAAGGAAAGTGAGCCAAACAAACTCTATACCATCCAAGAAGGGTTTCTTGTGTGAGGTATTGGAGGTAAGAGGTGTGATAATTATTAGCTAATTGAACCAACTCCAAGGATGTATGCATTATCGTGGTAGAAGTGTAATCAGTCCAAACCTACTGTTTGTAATAGGTATGTGCAAAATGTCTTCAGAGGTGCTTGCAATACAATAAGAGGAGATTTGCAAGAAAATTTTTTTTGATTTTTCAAAGAAAATTTTGGGGCAGCTGCCCATTGCCTTTAATTAAGTGCACAAGATCTGCATCCAGTACCTGATGTTATATCTGTAACAAATGATCTCATCTTCAAAGTTTGTATCTTTTACATCAGTGATGATGGTATCGTGTGGACAGTCCATCTTTGGAGGCAAATGAAAGGTGGATGGGGGAGAGGTGCAAATAGGAAATGGGACAGTCAGTCTCAAGTAAATCTTGCCATACCAAATGCTCTGGCAATGTTTGGATCCTAGCAGATGGGTTAGTTAGTTAGATGAGGTTTAACGTCCCAGTTTCCAACCAATTGGTTCAAGTCGAGACGACCACGCCTTTTTTCCAGTTGTGGCTCACTGGCTTGTTTTCCCTACTCCATTGCTTATGCTGAGCACCAAGCACAAAGGCAGTAGGTTCCATTCTTAAGTCTTTGGTATGACTCGGCCAGGATTTGAACCCAAGACCTTCCGGCTGCAAGTCAGATGCTCTAACCACTTGGCCACTGCAGCCTACCAGATGGGGCCCTTCCTGTATTATGTAGTGCTTGCCTGTAGGTCACATGTAGTTGCCCCTAACTTATTTTGAAACAACAGCTGTATCTCACAAATATCCTCTTATTTCCCTTCAAGGATCATTCATGATATGTTAAATCATAAATATTGGACATTCAAGGTAAACCAAGGAGTTTTTCTGCATGAATTACACAGGTCACTGAGACAAATATTGTCACATGATTCTCAAGAGCCATTCATTTTCCCTTTTAGTCATCCTTAATTCATTGAGTGCTTAATGTTGTTAAAGCATTGTATTTCTGGCTACTTTTCTCTTTGTTGTTGTTTTGTTTGGGAGTTACGTTAAGATTTGCAATTCCTGCCATAGTTCCCTTGGTGTTAACTTAGGTGTACAGTACTGTACTTTGTATGAAAATTTGTAGTTTGCCGTGTAGGGTTTATGTTTCATTTTTGTTGGGAACTTGGGGTGTGTTTGCTTGTTCTGCTTTGTTTTTCTGGGTTTGGCCCTCTTTTGAGGCTTGCTCATAACTTTCCTAGGAGGGACCGACTGCATGGTCAAGTGGTTAGAGCATCTGACTTGCAACTGGAAGGTCTGGGGTTCGACTCTTAGCTGGCCGGATCATCAGTGTTAGCGCTAAGGGGCGGGATTGCATGAATCCCACTTTTGTCTTTCGAATCCCCTACAAAAATAAATCTTATGCGGGAAAATCCCGCACACTTTTCTGCAGCTGAGATTGTACCTACAATTATAATACACACATTAAATTGTAATAGTATCTTTACCAAGTGATAACCCCCTCCTTGATTTTGAAAATCCCTCCCAAAAAAATTTCTAAAGAGGGAATTCCCTCCCAGGTTCAATTCCTTAGTGCGAACACTGCAGATCATACCAGAGACTTTAGAAATGGAACCTACTGCCATTGTGCTTGGTGCTCAGCATAAGCAATGGAGTAGGGAAAACAAGAGTGAGCCAGAACTGGAAAAAAGGCCGTGGCCTGCCAGACTTAAACCAGTTGGTTTGGTTAGACACTGAGCAGTAAAACCTCATCTAACTCTGACTAGAACTCTTAGGAGGGACAGTGTTGAACTGTGTTTGGTCAATCTTTGTATAGGTCATATTTTTTGGGACTACTTAACAAGAGAAAACATTACTGTGATTATAGTTCAGGGTTTCCATGCAAGTATACATAAATTGTTTATTGTTTAATTAGTTTTCATTACTTGCAACTCTTGTCAAATTTTGTCACTTCTTTTTTCTTCTCTTGATGCCACTCATAGTCTTTACATTCACTCACTCATAAAATTTCTGTACCATGACATGTTTTAGTTTCAAAATCTTGTCACATTTAGTAAGGTTGTGCCACATTTCCTGATTACTATGGAGTCACTTTTATAAAACATCTATTATTGACCATCACAGCAGATTTACATTGATTTTGACATGTACAATATACTGTAGTTGTTGCTGAAGGCATTTAGGCCTATCTGGATAGGGATGGCTGCTTAACCTAAATCAATTGTCGTTAGTTTACTGGGACGAAGATTTACTCCCTTAATTATGAACAGTGATGTTTTTAAATGGATGCACTTATTAAAAGGATGAAAATAGTGCAAATCACAGTACAGTGTTTACATTCCCACACTTATCTTCAATAGTAAAACAAACAGAAACTTGAAAGCACTTGAGATTTGTAACAGAAAGAGTAAAAATTATTGCTTGGCAACAGCGTAGAGAGAAAATTGCTGGAAAAGCCTTTGGTTACTAAGTTAAATTTGTAAACTGGCTTTTGTTATTGTAGGATGCAACAGTGATACCACACTTACAGTACTATCCTTGACCCAAACCTTTACAGTATGCAGTTCTGTGTTCATCAATTCAAAGGGTATCTATTGGCAGAGAGGAGCTGGAGGGGCTCAGATGGGGTAAAAATGAGGTTAGTTAGTTACATGGGATTTAACGACACACCAACATGATTGTGTTATATAGTGTCACCTAGAAAAGAAAAAGGTGCAGTGTTGGGGTTCAATTAACTAAAAAGGTGGGTTCATTTTCCAATAAAAGGTCCAGGCAAATGCGGGAGTCATGTCAAAAATTTCAATACAGTTTACTTTCATTGAAATAGCCCAAAATAAAGGAAGGATCTGTCTGCTCAAATAAAGTTTTCAGGTCTGGCACAGCGTAGCACTTCTGGCGAATATGGGAGTATTCATAACAGTCAACGAGAATGTGACCGATGGTGACAGCACAATCACAGGGTACACAATATGGTCTCTCATCCACGTGAAGTAGATAGGCATGGGTAAGGTAAGTGTGACCGATGTGGGCCCTAGTCAGAACTAAATCATCTCTCTGTTTACTGGGGGCTCCATGTCCCCCAGTTCCGACTGTTGGTTTAACTCGGTACAGTTTGTTTTCAGGAAAGGAATCCCACAGTTCTTGTGATTTTGATTTTACAAAGCCGTTGATCTTAGGGAGGTAATCAGTTTGAGGCAAGTAGAGATTGGTGACGTCCATCTGTAGGGCTTCTTTAGCAAGTGCATCGACTTTTTCATTTCCATGTATGCTAAATTGGCATATTGGCATTGCAATATTTGGGGACTGGGGTAAGGTTGGGGGGCATGTTTCTCTAGAATTATGTAGTTCATACTGATAATCTATTTGTTGTTTACCTTTGTTGGAGTGGGGGTGAAGCATCAGCCAGAACCATGGCCCTTCAGAATACCAATAAAGCTCACCTTTATTTTACAAGATTGCAAGTGACATCATCCACTGCTTCATTTGATGGACAAAAGTGATGAAGAGCAAATCGTGTTATGAAATGGAGGAATTTGCATATATCTCCCTACCAACAAAGTCGCATACATTGGCATTACCGGTGTGTTGGTTGCCTACATAACAGGCTGTGTAGCATATCTCTTGATCAACCATAGACCTAACTTTGGTTAATTAAAGAAGACAACAGATAAATTCTGATGTTAAACTGGATGACGAACAGAGGGGCTAAGCAAACAGAGTCTGTTTTCTGTTATAGTGTTTTAGTAAACTGGACTTAAAACTTTTGATTAACAACCAAAGTCAATAAAGGTCAGAACTGTACCAACAGGAAAAAGACATTTTGTCAGTTCAGTATGGTCATTTTAAGGAGGGCTCACCCATGTATGATTTTTTACCATACAGAAACTGAAAATGTATTCCTACCATTTGTTGTACATCGAATCTTCTGTAACAACAATCATCTAGTGAAACTTGACCCTGTCTGTTGATATGGTTAACTCTCTGTTTAGTTTGGATACAGCCTCTATAAAGGAAGGTCCTAAACATTGGATGTAAACTACTCACCTGTTTGGATAACTGTGCAAAGATTGATTTGTTCTTGCTGCAGAAGTGTGCAGGAATTTATTAGTAGTGCCATGGTATAATATACACTAGTTAAATAAAACAGTCTCATGCTTCTGGACAGCTTATCTACAGTGTTCACGGTATTGCGAGTACACATTGCTTTCAGAAATTAAAAGAGAAATATTGTGTCAAAATGGCACAGACACATCATGGAAGCATAGTTTTTATCCATGAAAATAATCCCTCAGGCAACACCCCCTGCCCCTGAAAAGTAAAATGAAAAAATGTTCAGGGTGGATATTACCTAGGGTAGTGTTTTACTGGTGTTACAAGAAGCTGACATTACCGATACTGATATTTCAATTCTCAGTAAAGGCCAATACTGATACTTGAAAAAGGAGAGTATTGCACACTAGGCATTTTGGCACTATCACTCAGTGCTGCCTCATTTCCATGACGTAAAACATTGCGACTTATATCAAATATACTAACATAACATAATGAAACAATTTTTATCAAGTATGTATATAACAAGGAATATTAGTTAGGTAATATTGGCATTCTAGGTAAATTTCACTGATATTAAGTACATGAAGAAAATGGGGAATATCGGCTTATATCGATTTTGATTACCGACAATTGGTCCAACACTAGTCGAAGGAGAAAATTGTGGGTGTGGGAGGGGGGTGTGGGTATGGGAGGGGGGGGGGAGGGATTATCCAGGTGGAAATTGGCCCAGTGAGTTGTGTGGGTGGAAATTGTTATGGAGAGGGGGAGAAGTTGTCCAGGAACCATGGACTGCATGCATTAAGTCTTTTTAATTTTCTTTTCATTTTGAACAAGAGCTCTTCAGAGTAGCTGGAATCTCTTAGTTTAGAACCTTTATGTTTGGTTGTAGGCTAATAGGATATACAGTATACTTCTGAGATGCAGCTCTGTATCAAAATATACCAAAAGTGATCTGTCTCGTACTGAGAGACAGAATGTTAGCAGTGCCCTGCCATATCAGGTTGGCTCAAGATACTCAAGAAAGGTTTTGCTTGCACCATTGCAAGGCTGTCTTGTGGCTTCTTTTAAGTCTAGTGTCCCTTCAGGATTGTAACTCCTTTTAGGAGGTGTTCCAGGGTTTTTGCTTGCAGTTGGAGACGGCCTGCAGGACTAGTCGTAAAATCCAGTAATACTCTGGGGACATGTTTCAAGTTATAGTATCCCCAGTAAAATTCAAAATTGATATGGCACATCGTGCTTGTTTTCAAGTAGACTGTCACTAGAAGTTGTTAATTACGTTTACTGGACCATTTTCAGTTTTTCATAGTGGTCAAAATAAAATACCTCACAACTTTTATTGACACCAGCCTTTTGATGCAGGTTCATTTGATCAGTGTTGCAGTTTTTGGGGCTTCAGACATCTGATAGGGATCAAAAATGAAGTACCACATGCCTTTTAAACTCGAAATCTGTCCAGGGAGTTGCTATTTGACAAATAGCAACTCCCTGATCTGTCTTACCAGCTGCCAAGCATTAAATTGTTGCAATCATCTTTGAGCGCATATTTAATTGATACTGTAGCATGACTGATATGTTACTGAAATCCCTGTCAGGATGCTTCTCATATTACAGTTCATGAGAACATCGAGGAAGTAAAAGGTAAACATCACTTCCAATGGAAAAGATTTCCTGGCCAACCACACCTAGCGATATACAGTCACTATACATGCAACAACAAAGGAAGAGATACATGTAGCAACAATACTAGCTGTACAGCAATGTGTATGAATTCACAAATTTGGCCTTTCCTTAATTGCACTGTATTGAAAACAATTCTGTGCAAGGTTTACTTGGTACAGAATGTTACTGCAAAAGAAGTTAAGTGTGAACATCATGCTTAAAAGAGACAACATTTCTGGTTTATGAAATGCAAATTACATTGCAGGTTGTTTTAACATTTAGGCCAAATAAAGAATAAAGCTATGTTCTTATCCAATTGTATATTGTGACCAATACATGATGTACTGTAAGGTGGCTGTTAGAAGTAGGAATTGAATAGGCACTATGACAAGAAGTGTTAATAGTACCAGCTAATTTCCTTCATAGATGTATGTTGCATATTTGTTAAGTGTATACACTAGGCTGCAATTACAGTAACCTCTGGAGATGACTTACGTGACTTGACACAGACATGTACTTACCCTTGGTGCAACTCTGAGCAGTTTTGACACTGCGCCCCCCCCAGTGTCGCCATCTTGGGTAGTAGCCTGCCTTCAATCCTTCGTTTGACTGTTCACAGTGTGCCTATAAAAAAGGGAAGAAAATTGATGTAGCAGGCCTTTTTTTTTCTTTCACTTGGTCTTATTCCAGTAGTAAAAGAATCGTAATACTGCAGAGCTCAATCTTTTGCTAAGGGGACGGTGAGTGACTTGCGTGACTTGGCAGGGAATTGCTAAAATTCTGACTGTTTTGGATATGCTAACAAACCCATTTGGGTAGGTAACTACTCTGAAGAAGCTAGCCATGTGGAATGACCTATCCCTGCACAGCTCCTGTACCCTGAGTTTTCGAGTCATACATATGTAAGGCAGATGGGGGGAGGGAGTGTCTCTGCAGTTAAACTTTTGCACAAAGTAAGACCTTCCCTACCCCAACCTATTGAAATCTTTCAATAGTTTTTGTTGAAAAGGGTTTATAAATGTTATATTTCATCTCCAAATTTTGTGCTTGGCATAGAGTCTTATTTATTTATTGAATGACATAATTTCTTGTCTAAAGTTTTTATATTAATATTATTTTAACAGTCTTTGGGTGTATTGGCCATACGTAACATTGTTATGAGAATGTATTGAAAATTCAGACATCCTATGAATACATGCTTGGTAAAAATTTAAGGAAATGTGGACAAATGATGAGTGGATAATAGATTATCAGTGTTGGGTCAAGGATTTGGAGTCAAAGGTCATTTACTGGTCATTTTGGGTCTAAACAGGAAAAAAAGGCTAAATTTGTCTCATAAAGGTTCAGTTAGTCTTGGGTGGTTGTCATTGTGATTTAACTTTGGTAATTGCTTTATTGAGGCAATGCAGAAATTTCAGAACAGTGGTCATTTAGTGGCCTTTGGTACCTGTGGTTATGACTGCATTGTAACACCTTCTGTACAGGTGGAGGTGCAAGAGAAAAAAAGGGAAGAACAAACCAAGTCCTGGAACCACAATATATTTCTTTTAGTATCTGCACAAACACACAAGCTCCATCAAGGCTCCATCAAGACTTTGTGAAACTCTTTGGCCTTTCAGTAGCTTCAACATTCCCACGTGTAGTACAAGTTACGCTAACATTCAGTATTGCGGTAAGAGCATCTCCATTGGCAGTCAGTTTTAGAGACTGCTCATGCCACATGTTAAGCTTTATGTATGGGAGTAAGAGCATGAATATGCAACAGCTATGTAACCATAATATGAACACTCTCTTCTGTGCACAATAAACAAAATTACTTGACGCCTTTATACAAGACTCACAATACATTCACTACACCTTCTATTTTCCAACTTACATCTTATGGTAATCCTTTGGAACAAAAAAAAAAAAAAAAAGTACTGTAACCCTCAAAGATTTCTATGGAGACTTGAAAAATGTTGAGAGTCCTTTGATTCCTTAGGAGTGCCTATGTACCAGAGCCTACCCAAAGAATAAATTTTTATAACTGACATCTTGATGGTGACATTGTGGGGCCAGCAAAATTTACAATTTCCCATATTTAGTATTTTCTAAACTGGAGCTACTTTTTGATACAGCCTAGGATTGCACCTAGGTCCCACATTGTGTAAATAACCTATTCTCATTCTATAGTTAATTAATGCTAAAACCTGGGAGCTCTGCCCCCTGGACCCCTGCTAAGGGGCTTTGGACTCTTGGGTCAAACCTTAATAAAAATACATACAATAAGTGATTTAGTGTCAATTTTCACAGGATACTGGTTTGCTTCGCTCTGAGGTTGGCAGGTATTTTACATCCCATTTGAATATTGTTTAATTTGTACTGATGACCTGAACATCTGACTTAAATGGTCAATCCAGTCACCCTTGTTTAATTAACATGCTTTACTTGATACATACTGAAGTAGGCCAGGGAATTCTTAAATGTAATGTTTGTGGTAAGAAACATAATGGAAGATGCTTGTTAGGGAAGTCAGAGATTTGATTGGTTCAACTGATGTGATGATAAGGTTGGGTGGCAGGTACATATGCCCTTTGATGATTTCACCTAGCTGATGGTTTCATAAGACAGACTAGGAAATCATTAATGCATAGATTGGTTTCATCAGGAATATGGCTTTAATATCAGCATCATATGTCATCACTTCTTTTTAGATGTATAAGATGTTGAAACAATACCATCTATATGTGCTTTTCAGCTTGGCCTCACTTCCATTGTTATACATGTGTTGCTTTTGTATTTCCTGTAATGACAAAATTTGATAGAAACCAAACCATTTGTAAACTTGATTTTGTTTACAATTTGGAATCCTGCCCTTAAGTTCAACAAGGATGTGGAGATAATTATATTTATACAACTAATGAATGTTATGGGACTTAGGGAGGGATTTTACCCTCTGATGGGGTTTCAAAGGTTAAAGTACATTTAGTATTGTATAGGAGTGGTTGGTGCTGCCAGAAGGTTGCTCATTCAGTATGAAGGAGGTACAGTGATATATTGTGATGTATCACATCCAGATTCCCTGTCCTTGTCTGTCATGATAATCTATCATACAATCAAATAGCCTCACTAGCTACTGTGTAATCCTTTAATCCTCTGTCATTACCCTGCAGAGTTGGTAATTCAGAGTGCAACCTTTGCCCAGGTCAAGTTTGCTTTGTGTAGCTTGGAATGTGTGTGGTACGGTCAATGCAACTTGAGTTAGTATATAATGAGTTATCCTTGCTTACCTGTATGTACAGTGGGCCCTTTTTCAAAGGGGCTTATTGAGTTTGTTCATGAATTTCGTGATTTTTTGACACACCCATCGAGTTGTTCCCACATCTTGATGGTAAATAGTCAAACTTAGATATTCTGCACATCTAACGGCAATGATAGAGTAATTAATGATTAGAATCATTCATTATAAATTTCATGACCAGACACTTTTAACTAAATAGATATTAATCATATGCAACCCCAAAGACAATTACCAATGAATGAAGCTTTGTATACCAAGTTGGTTGACAGGCTTGCAACTCCTCTTACAAACAACTGTTGTGATCAAGGCTTCAGTTCTGTAAACATGTTGTATGTTCAAGAGAGGCTGGTCTATCAAGGGTTTAGATGAGCATCCCAAACTACAGGCTCTTAGCCCATAGAAACTACAATCTTTCATGTTTTCAGTAACTACAGAAAGTGATACATGACTAATTGGGCTAATAAGAAACATTTTCATGATATGATTTCCTCTAAACTTGTCATAAAATAATCAACATCAGCTCAATGAGCCCCTTTAAACTTGTGTGTAATGATATTTATGTTGTTGAACTGTTTAGCTGTTTGGTTTACCTTTAAATGCATATTAATGTTCTGAAACACTATGAAAGTTGCTTGTGTAGGAAATATTAAAATAATTTTAAAAGTGATGTTTCTGAAGAAGGGTTGGAGAAGGAGGACAAACATTCCATTTAAAAGAATATACAGCACTGTGTACATATTCTACCCTATCCTGGATTGATTTTAGATTGAAAGCCATGCTTACAAAGGATTTTAGGGAGTTATAAGATCATCATGGTACAGTGTACATACAGTCTTTATAATTGCAGTGTGGAGCAAAATATGTTGCCCCTGGGACCTAGCTGGGCCCTCACCCATTCCCTCTTCCACCCCTCCCCATCTTCCAGACATGAACCTATTTTTTGAAAAGACATAACAAATGATATTTAATTCAGAAGTCTGCATTTATGAGATAGTGTTAAGCCTCTAAATTAGTTGATGGTAATAAACCAGGGTTATATAGCCTTTGAATATATCTCATAGGTAAAAAGATTTTATTGCACTTCTGTGGAAACAAGATTACAGTATCTACTCTTCACTGAGTTTTTGAGTAAATGCATTCAGTTTATTTTTATTAAGCTTACTTCAGTGTTGGCGAGTTTGTAATTAGTTATGAGTATAATAAATTTGATTTTGATAATTTTAAGTAGGCAGAAAAATCTAGGGCAAATCAGTGCATTATTTCCAGGGTTTGTTTGTGTATTCCTTTACAATGCATTAAAATAGGAATTTTAACCCACCATGCAGCAGATTTATATCTTACTCAAGTGCCACATGCCATGTTATGGAATGTTTTTCTTCTTTTGACCATTTTGAATTTTGTGTTGAAAGCTGCTTTATCTTTTGAAGTCACTGCATGTTGAACCTAGTTTTTTTTTACTCAGGTTTCCCTTTCCATGATGCGGCCCCCTGGCCTGTATTGGAAAGCCGAATGCATTCATGGCTTGCACTAGAGTGATGGGTTGATGTACTGTGCTTATAACATATCAGACCTAGCTTGCTTGACTTATTTTAGTGTATTGTTTGTAACGTTTGTGCCAGTGGCATTGACAGGAGTGAGAGGTTGGAAAATTACTTTCTATAGCAGTTAGCTGTGATGTAATATTGCAAAATTTGCAAGTACAGTGACTAATCTGCTTTTTCCCAGGAAATGTGGTCCTTCAGATGTTTTGGAGAAAATCAGTCTGGGTTTAGCCTGCTTTTCTGGCCAAGCAGTCTTCTGTAAAAGTGAGGTGTACACCTAAGTCTATAGTTATGAAGTTAGGGATGTCTCAGCAATGTACCTCTGCTTGGCAGGGATAGTAGAGGTTGTGAGTTGGCTTTACAGTTGTGTCATGAGCATTGATTTATCGAGGTCAATTTTCCAGTGCAACATTCTCAATTGTTGGCTTAAGTGAACAGTTGAAGAGGTGGTGGAGGAGAATGGGGTTGATGCGACAACTGACATGACTACACTAGTTGCGGTGCCATGACATTACCCTACTGGAAATTCTGAAGTCAGAATTTTAGTCTGAAATATGGCTATTGCCTGACAACCATGGCTGACTATAAAGTAGTCAGAAACAGTCTGAACATGAGCCCAAAACTGACCTAAGAAGCTTGTTTCAGTCAGAAATGGGTCTGAAGTTGAAATGATTCCAGACAAAAACAGACAGGATAGTCTGAATATGTAGCTGACAAAAACTGACTACATTGTTTGAAACCGACTTCTTACCGATGCCTAGTGGTTAGTACGTATTGCTAAACATCTATGATAGCACGGTACCTTTACTCACAACAACGCTAACAGTAACACAATAAGCCTAATCCTCACGTCCTCATGAGCAAAATGAACTAAACTGATCTAGATTATATATTATACACATTACACAATGATAAATTCGATGGTGCTGTTTAAAAAATTTCCTGACCGACTTATGGCATGACCATGCTCAAATAGGCTCTCTGGTGTGTACAGGGGATTGTCTGAAAAAAGACACCTACCACGCATTTACATGGAGAGAAGTCCCGAGAAAGGTCATAAGGTCACCAAAATTAATTTACAAATTACAGAACAACCATCCCTACAACTTGGACAAAGTCGCAACCAAAGCCAAAATCCTGATTTTTGTGTTGGTGACATTAGTTGCGAATGCCTGCATGGCAGGCACCGCAACTAAAAATTGGAATTTGGCAAATTCTGTGTTTGCCCCAAAATAGCTAATAATTCTAGTAATATGAATGGGAGTGTATGGGATGTGTACTATAACTGAGTTGAAATCCAGAGTTTGTGATGATAAATATGTAAAAAACTTGCACTAAGTGATAACTTTGAAGTGACAATCTGTGCAGAAAAATTTTCTCCCATGACCACTGAGTGAGCTAGCCAATATTTGTGCAACTTTTGTTCCATAAAAAACATTCTGTTCGTTTATGCAACAAAAGCTGCACAAATATGGGCTAGCTAACTCAGTGGTCATGGGAGAAAACTGGGCTGCTAAGATACAGTATGAAGTACGCCATTGTTATTTTTTCATGGATGGAAAAAAATTGGAAAGTTCGGAGACTTCTTCGCAGGAAATTTGCAGGGTTTTGTCAACTGGAGGGAACTTAAGCTTTTTGTACCAGAAAATACAACAGAAAGTGCACATAGTTAGACTCCCTTCCTGGGAAATAGCATTTTTTCTAGCCCTTTTTTTTCACTGTATGCCAGTATGTTGTGTATAAGGCACCACTTGCATTAAGAGTGTAAAAAACTTGTACATACCAGTTTGTAAGTGTATCTTACAGAATGAATCAAACTATGAGTTGGATTCATAGTTGTGTTTACATAGGGAATGTAAAAATCATTGGGTATTTATGTTCTGCATCTAATTGTTAATATAGACTTGTATGTTTTTGGTTAGGGCAAGTTTTTATTGTGGCACTTTTCCAATTTCGTGGAAGAAGCACTTCAATTTACAGCTTGCTTGTTCTTAATTAGTGTGTTTCTGATATTAGATATAAATGTACTATAAAATCCAGAGAAAAAAAGACTCAAATAAATTTTGTCAAAATTGAAATCGAATTGCTTGCTTAATATGTAATCAGAACTTGCAGTAGTTTTTTGTTTAGATTGTAAACTGGATCACGTTATCGAAAAAGTGACTTCCTATAAATATGATTATATCCCTGGTACTCCATGATAATGTCACACATAATAATCTCCTACTGCAAGTATATTACATAAACCCTGACACCAAATGTTTCTATTCTGTTCATTAGAATGTATATGTACATGTCGGGAATTGAGCCATGTTATATTAATTGGAGAGGAAGTAAGTATTACTCAGGTTGCTTAACTTGGGCACCAGAAGAAAAGTAGATCCTGAAATACCAGCGTGACTCAAGATCCCCTTACGTCTAATGCAATTTTCTCTGGATTAGCTCACTGCGGGGTAAGGGTCATAATTATGAGTTCTTTTCTCACAGTGAAGGTGAAATGTTCGTCAGCATTAGTGCACCTTGCAAGCAAAGTTATTGCCTGCAAGAGTTGTAAAACTGATCTAAAGCCAAGGATTTAGAGCTGCTTTATTTTCCAGAAAATTAGCTTGAGGCTTGAGTGGAAACCAAGACTAAGAAATATGTATGCTACAGTCGAAGGTTTCTGAGATTGAACAAAATTTACAGGAAGATAGCAGTAGACCAACAGAAGTGGAAAGGAAGAGTGGCGTTAAATCTTAGGAGTTTTATCAAGAAATTGAAACCAAGGTTTTATGAAGACAGGAATGCTCACATGAATAGAGTGAGGGTTAATATTTATTACTCCTGGTGACAGGTAACATTGAAACATTAGTTGGGTATTCTCTGCATAATTTTACGATTCAAGGCAAGGGCATTTGTCTTAGGGTGCATTTACACTTGATCCGGATCTAATCGCCTGCGCGGGGTCTGATCCACTGCTCGAGATCAAATTTGTAGTGTAAACGCAGATCAGATCCGGATCTGATCGCCCGATTTTGATCCTAGTAAGGGGGGAGGATCAGACCCCGCGCAGGCGATCAAACTTGTAGTGTAAACGCTCCCCGGATCAAGGGTGACCCGAGATCAACGGTAATTCAACGTAAATTATTTGGAGGTCACTTCTGCAAAAAACACTCATTATGCAGGGAGGTGGATCAGAGTACGAGACAAGTGTAAATGCACCAGGATCAAGCCATACACGTAATTCGATATGCTGATAACATAGGGCGATCAGATCCGGATCAAGTGTAAATGCACCCTTAGAGTTGTTGGATGTGTAGAAGGAGAGAGTGCAGTTACACCACAAGGCACTTCTATTTCCTCCATCTTTCTTTTGAGGACAATTCATCCATTGTATTAATGTTGAAGAGGTTGAAAAGGAACAGGATGTTTTCTCAAAAAATTCAGGAAATGGATAAGGTTTAAACAAGTAAGAAAATTTGGGAAGAAAATGGAAGGGACTGAACTAGGAGGGAAGAGAGGCTTGTCTGAGAAAGCTGACAATTGTCAGATTGGTTGTGGAGTGAAGGGCAGAGGTTAGGGACAAAGGAAAGACACTCATATCACAGCAAGGTTTAATTCACCCCCTTCCTTACATGTTTCTCAGATCACTAGCTTAAAGTGATGCCGTGAGTTTGCAAAAAGGGAAAAACATTAAAAAATCGAGTTTAAAATCTTAAACATTCGTTTGAGTGGCCCATATGAACAGTAAGGGAGAAAAAATATGGCCTGTTGTGCGAATTCCGGCATCAGCCCTGAAATTTTCGTAAAAATAACGACTAAACTCAAGGAAATCAAAAATGTGCTGCTCACAAACACTATTCAGTCTCCTAACGAACATCTGTTGAGCAGACCAATGAGAACGAAGTACTGATGCATATTCACTAGGTGTAAACAGCTGATCGACTTAGCTGCTAGTCTTAGCACAACAACACAAGTGAACAACACTGACTGAATGTGTGGATCTTGAAGAAGTAACGTTGGTATTGCAATATACACCGTACAAGGTAATACCACAAGGCTAAACTATCCCGTTTTACTGTAGTAGCCTAACTTTAGGCTACTGGTGAGTGGTACCTCAGTAAATTAAGCCTAACTTGCGCTAACATTAGTACTACTAGTAGCGAGAGACGATGCTCTGCCTTTTATTTGCACTTACCATCGTGTTTGACGTTCAATTCAGAAACAGTTTTGGCGACAAAAGAGATAGTAGGCCTATTAGTGGTGCAACTTTCGCTGGAAACCTGTAACGTTCAGATTCAAATCAGCACTATAACGCGTACCAATGAGTGAAGGACAGTAGCCTGTAACTGTTGACTCTAAATTAGAGCCGAAAGCTATATTGAGCGTACATGTAACGTTAGTTGTATTATCAAGCGATTATGCAAGAAGGTCATTCCCCGGCCGTGAGCGAACAGCTGTACCGTGGAGCTAGCCTGGGTATAGTACGCTTTTTAACGTGGTGACACCTCAATAATATTGCATATTCAACATCAGGTTCGTTGCATAGGAGTGGTCTAACGCTTTATAATGAGGACCGTTTTTTGAAAAAGGCCTTCAAAATTTTTCTGATTTTATGCTGTTTAGGTTACTTCCCGAGACTATCGCTATCATTTTGAGCTTTCAAATTGTATTCTTCAACTCTGTATAGCACTCGTGGCATTTTGAAGGATAAAGAAAGACATAACAAGAAGCAAAATCTTATGTTTTTTACTTTTTGCAAACTCACGGCATCACTTTAAAGAATTTTCTTGAAGCTGTATGTATCCTACCCCTCATATAAGCAGCTGCTAGAGTTAGGATATGTCTCTTATCATCTCATTTTTGGGGTGCCAGGGAAAATAAGGACAAGAAGAGGATCCTTTTATTTTTGTTGTAACAGTTCATTCCCCCATGTGGAAAAGTCAATGCAACTCTTCGATTTCAGAGGTTCTCTCATGTGAAGATGCTTTGGGACGAGATAAACCCACTCATGCTCCAGATTTTGTAAATCAACTAGAACAGATGAAAGCAATCTACTAGATTGCAAGGGCTTGAAAAAATTTTGTGGAAACAGTTCAGATTTTCCAAATGTTTTTTACTGCTTTCATGTATGATTAAAGCCCCAGTCCCTCCCTCCCCCCCCCCCCCCACTACTACATATTCCTGGCAAGGATCTTGCCAGGAATATGTAGTTGTTCATGAACTGAATTCCTGGTTGGATATTTTTACATTATAAATCTCTGTTCTTGGTATTATTATCATACCTCTTACACTTTTATACCCCTTTATATTTTGTGAAGTACAGGAGTCGTATGGTATCTCCAAAAAATTTGGCATTCGTTGTTTTGTCAAGATCGCAGTCACTATGAGAATCAATGGGCTTTTTTCTTTTTTTGGCATACTCATATATTCCTTTTAAAGTTCCATCAACTATCTGTGACATTTTTGTAGACATCCTGTAGAACAGGTATTCAAGCTCAACACCATTCATTGCTTTTTATTGTGCTGTACGACTTTTTATGCGAAAGTGTAGAATTTTCACAGGGTAACAATAAAATATTCTTTTGCGGCGCTGTATCTCTATTTTGTGATGGTGGCCTCATATGTAAGCTTCTACCTCAGTAGTCACTATGAAATGTTTATGGTATGCATGTGAAGTAACCACAGTACAGTATCTGTGATGTCATCATCTTGGCCTGTCGTTAATTCCCACAGTAGCAGTAAATCTTGAAGGATGTCCTTGGCCTCCTTGTAGAAACACACATATAGAGTACATACCCCAAGGGATATAATTATGTACACTACTCAATAATTGAATCATCAAATGCATGATCCTTTCTATCTTTACTGGTATGTTAATTGTTTTCCTTTTGAACTTTTGACCTTTTATTTCATCACTGATAATTGAGGCTTCTGGAACTTCCAAAGAAAGGACTTTCATACCATAAGATGCCAAGTGTACTTAAAGGAAAATATTGCATTTGTGATACACAAAATTTTCATGATTTATAGAATGATAGGTAATTCAACATTTGGGCAGCACGGTACCTTTATTTTCAAGAAGTAGGGTTTTCACATAGAGAAATTCATTAATTATTAAGCTCATAAATAACTTGTTGGCCCAAATTTTCAAATTTCAAGTGTCTGTGCATAGGAGCTATTGTAGGGCAGTGAGGAGAGAGGATGAAGGGTGCAAGTAGTATGTATACTGTACCTTTGTCCCCTCTCCACCACTCTCTTTATTTTGGCTTGGGTTCCTGTTAGGCTTGATGTTAAACTTCAACGTATCAGACAAGTTGATAGTTTGACTGTTCAGGCTGTTGCTTTCCATTGTTTTGTGTGAAATCAAGATGTCACAAGCCACTAGTAATGACAAGCATATCCAGGCTTGTCAGATGGTGTCAAAAGCAGTAAATACTGTTACCATCATCTTTTGCTTTTATTAGTAAGGTGCTGAATTTCCAAGAGTGAGGAAACATTGGTTCATAGGTGATGAAGCAATTAAAGTAAACCAAGTCCCATCTGTTACTGTACTTCTGTTTAACATTGCTTGTGATCAGTTAATTCTTATATTTTCAAGTGGGGGAAAAGAAGGACAACTAGGCTTAAAGGGTGTGTGTGCAACCTCTTCTGCTGAACTCTCTGACTTTGGTCCTAGTTACAGTTATGTCTTGCCAATATTCTCATGAAGAAACTTTTGTTTTTTGCATGGATGTTGTGAAGTTTGATATTTCACCACCTTTTCTCTAAGACAAGATTTGAATGTTAGACATCAAGATATATTATTCAGAAGAAAGTAAAATTATTTTAAGAATCTTAATTGGTGTTTCAAGTAGATTTAGGAATGAATGCCAATCAAGTGGTCCATAACTTCATAAGCTGCCTCCCCATGTGCCTTTCATATATTTCTGAATTCCTGTTTCTTGCCCTTTATCAGCCAAGTATTATTCACGTACAGTATCATAGACAAGCCGAAAGCTATTGAAGTGATAGTACATTTAATGCATCAAATAATTCAAGCGGATCTGAAAGTTAATACATTTGTGTGGAAGAAAAGGGGAGTTTATTACTACCCTCATTCATGAATCCAGTATCATGGAATTAATGATTAGCCAAGGTTTACTGCACAAAATTATAACTTGTAAAATTTTCTCAGGTGGTGTATGTCTCATTTACTTCCAATGTGAGGATGCCTGTTACGGAGGTTTTGTCTCTGTGTTGCGTGTCCCTCTGTTGATTAGTGATGGTATAGTGTTGATTGTATCACAAATTTATCCAAGGTTCTGCTTCGTACAGGTGCAGCTAACACAGCTTCTATGCGTTCATGAGCTTTGACTGCAGGTGGCAGTTGCATACATGCTGATGTCATGAAGTACTACCTCCATGCTGATGTCATGTGAGAAACATCTATTCAAAGTATTAACATTCTATGGTATTTATGATCAACTTGAATGTTTATCATAAGTGAGTAATTCGTGAAATACTTCTTAAAGTCATTAAAGCAGGTAAATGCTGAGAAGGAAATGGGAAGTGGATATAGCATGCAGTGGATAATGTTGGTCCTAGCTTGACCAGTGGCAGTTCGCTAGTACCATGCATATTTAGTTAACAGGTTGGGGTTAAAGGAAAAGTTCAAATAAAACAATGTGCATTATTTTCCTGCAAAGATCTGCTTTTAGAAAGAAACATTTGTACAGTATTGTGGCTGTGGTACATGTGTTCAACAGTGCATCAATGTGAGGCTTTATCAGAAAAGAAAAATTCCAAGTGCCGCTGCATTCCCTAATTATGTTAAGAGACAGCAAAGAGTTGTAATTCTCTTAACTTGTCTTCAGGGATATTTCAGGGCTTTACCTCTTTGGGGTCCAGAGTGAGTAGAACTGTGATTAATTTGTGGCCAATCTGGGAACTGCTAAGTGTGCTGTGGTACACTGTATACACATGGAAGAAAAGTTCATTGATCTTTCAGAATTTGTAAGCCTCAGCTTTATCTTGCCAGACTGGTTCTCATGAGAACACTGAGTAATTTAGCCAATTAATGAAAAAGAGGAAGATTGGGGAGGAACTTGATGAGTTTAGATGTAGAAAAAGGTGAAGAGGGGGTGATAAAAAATATCTACTTTTGCCTGAAAGTTCACAAGATTCTAGGTTGCGGATGAACTGATGTGATAACCATAAAGCATGTTGATGCAATTACTTGGTCAAACCTGTGGAGGAAGTTTGTCAGTTTAACCTATATCATAAAAACATATTGTTGCACTGAACTTTAAGAACCATGTATATAAGTATTGAATATTATGTATCAAGCATTCTGATTGGATTAGAACTGTGTGGAAGGGCTGTTGTATGACAACAACTTTTTTGCCATTTTTGCAAGTATATTACAGGTTTTGTGAATATTTTAAGTGTTTTCCGCATATTGCCTCCTATTCAATTATAGGTTTTCTTTAATTGCCTGCAATTTAAGACCTGTGGAACCGTTATTGCCACAATTTGTCAGTTATGGGACATGACACCCTTGGTATATACCTTTCTTTAACACAGGATCGTAACACAAGGTAGGGCAGATTCTGGTAGTGTTGGACCAATTATTTATATTCATTGTTGACTTTTTGTTGATATTGAGAACTGAAATATCCGTTGTGGTAATATTGACTATTGCTATATCAGTACACACTGCATTCTGGGTGAGGGATCCCCCTTCCACTGTGCTATCAACTTTTGCCAAGTACTGTAAATACTGCAGGTAGGTGAGGGTTGCATGCATATAGTCTACGGTAAGTACTGGGGCTCAAAGATTTCAAAACCAGTGTGTTTTGGGGAATCTTGTTCCTCAGTCTATATCTCTCCTCATTACCTCCTGTTAGTTACATGTGTCAGTATACAAGAAATACTCAGAGGAGAAACTGCAAGTACCTATCATGTATATGTGATGTCTTTAAGGTATTTGAATTAATTTTAAACAAGCTTTCATAAATCTACAGAATGTGTGACAGTTTTAGAGGTACTCTCTGGTTAATGTTTAGCATTAGAACATTTATCAGTACATTTAAATCAGCAACATATATTTGTGATATAGATATTTATCATGATACTTGTACAATAGGGTTTTCACTCTTCGTTTTTGCCAAATGAGGAAATTTTTTGTATATGCTTTTCCTGACAGCACATCAAACTGAGGACCCTAAAGTATGTACTATGAACCCTAAAACAGATTTTTGCAAATTTTCAAAGTAGGGCAAGGTCATCAAGAACAATGTAAATCACATGTACATTTTAAAGTGCATGTACATAAACAGTGTCACCCTGTAGGCACAACCTAGGCTTACCAAGATGACTGAGGGCTATAACTGTATGCATAAAGGTTTGACTTTCTACATTAATTTCATGTGCAAGTATGGTAACACAGCCATATAACAGTGAAAAGTTGTTTTTGAGATTGGAAATTATCCATTTGTCACCTTTCTTGTCATAATTGCATAGTTATAAAATATGTTGTTAGAGGCTCTTATAGATTTCAGTCTGCCACACTTTTTTCTCTCTTTTTGGTACGTTCATTGGTTATCCATGTATGACTTTTTTGTTGTCAGACCGCCACCCCAACGAAAAGTAAATGAACCTGTCTTAAAGTAGAGTCCATAAGACAAGAGTGCTAAAAAACTGGATTGTCCTGCATTAAGTTGGGCACTAGGCTAACCTACTGTATATACATGAGATCTTGTAGTGTTTTGTTATGTTGGTATCTACATATTATGTTACATGCAGATCATTAAGCAATAGATGCTCTTGATATCATAATTTTGTTTCTTAGTGGAGGAATGTCGATGCACTGGTTACATGTTGAAGCTGAGTGCGTTCTTGGTTAGCCTTTAGTAATAAAAGTTTTATTCTTTAAGGGGGAAATTAATACTTCCTTTGTAACCAAAAGTTAGAGTGGTCCACAGTTTGTTCAGTCCATTGCCCACTGTACAGCTTTTCCAAAACCCCTTTACCATCCCACCCGCTTTCTTTGTTTGCCATATGTTTGTTTGTCCTTCAGTCATACCAACAGTGATGTATTGCAGAGGCCCCTAGTTTCCATTTGGAACAGAATTTGAAGGCTACCTTATGAAGTTTCATGTTACTCTGTTATTAGTATTATTATTGGCTTTAGTATTATTACATTGACTTACGTTAAGTGCACTACCACGGAAATGTTCAGTAGCACTTTAAAAGTTAAGAAAAGGCCAAATTGAAAAGATTTATTTTCATATTAACCATAAGCAACTTAGAGAAGTAGATGCTTTAATACTTAAGAGGAAGAGAATTCCCCAAAAGGAGCCACTATAAGCAAAGGCCCATCTCTCCAAGTTGCTTATGTTTCGTAAACAGAACATCCAAGCTTGAGTGGACCTCCTGAAGTTTATCAGAGGAGGGCTCAACAGTACTCTACTATTAGAGTTGGTTATTCCATGAAGTAAAGGAGATGCTTTTAGAGGTAATAGATATGAAATGATCTAAATGTCTCAGTGTGAGATGGGAATGTTTAGGATAAGGTCATGACATTGAAGTCAGAGTAGTGGGACATTTGGCCAGTTACTAAGTTACCAGAACTGCTGAAGTCATGTCTTGTTTGATATTCATTGATTCACTTCGCAGGAGTGTATCGTAAACCCCTGGCTATGTGTTATCATGTGCTATTTGCAATAATAGATATAGCAAGGGGTACTACAGTTGTGTGTGAATACCTACACAGCAGTAGTAACTTATGGGGAAACACCATAAAGCACTGGATTTACTGCAGCTGAACACAGAACAGGATTATTTACTCTAGCAAAGTGCTCTGTTAAAGTCTGTATTTGTCAACATTCAAACTGAATTCACATTTGAAGGAATAGTGCAGGAAGTCATTAGGTGTCAGTTGGAGAAAAGTAATGTATTATGTATAGTCAAAAAATGACTTTTTGACTTGAATATAAAACCAAAATAGAAATCTTTCTTAATTTTTAATGTGATGCAACTGTAGAATTTGCAGAATTGAGCATACATTTTGAAAACTAAAAGTGAAATACTGGTCTTGGTGTATTTGAAGGCACTCTAAATGTCAGTAGCTCAAATTTGCCATAGTTTCCATTTTGGTTTATTTTTATCTTAAGCAAGTTGAATTTAACAGCATGTATGTGTAGAACGTATTGTATTAGCAGGCACCATTCTGTGCACACTTGCTAGATGCTTGTTCTTGTTATCTATTTCACTCCTACTTACCTCATCTATTATATGTGTGAACAATCCCTTCTACTGCAAAATAATTCTCGGTAAAGTAATGAAATAGTGATGGTGCTATATTCACTTCCGAGATGTGATCTAAGAGATTACCCTCATTTTGTTTACGGCGGAATAGCAGAGTTTAATGATTACGTGACACATGCGAAGAAGCATGGGAGCTGGGAGGAAAACATTACAGTAGTAGCACTAGTGCTAAGTTAGCTCAGGCACTTCATTTAGCCTGGTACCTAGTTGTTTAATTTATACTTCCAGTTCCCATTTTGCACTGCAATCATTGAAGTGTGCTATTTATGCCCATATTGCAGTTTTCTTCCATCATATTTCTCTTGCTTGCTTTTTTTTTTACCACTTTTTGCCTCCCTTTTGGAATCCTTTTCGGATTACATGAAGTAGAAGTTCAATGTTACGCCCCCAGAATTTGGATGAGTGTCCTTTTCCTGTTTTGGTTGGGTTCCTGTTCAGGTTATTCTGGGCATTGTTAACATGAAAATGTTTGCTGTTACATTTGTCTCTAATGTACTGAAAGGACAAGGAACAAAATGAAATCCAAAAGGGTTTGTCAGATTTGCTTCATTTACATTTGTTTGTGTGTATCTGAAAGTGCCTTATTGATTTGCTTTGCATTCATGGTATTTATGAGGTGTGAAAGTGCTATAAGATTACCAACTTTTTATGATATCAGTTGATCATCCTCTGAGATTGATGAGTGAACGAGACCATTCATGATGAATGTCTCAAATATTCATGTTCAAGTTATCTCAAAGAAAGAGTGGTCAGGTGGATATTGTTCACAGTAGAATTGGTCATAGGGAATAGCCATGGAAACTCCTTCACCAGAAGTTTTGCTGCAGATGCTGCATATGTAAACCAGGAATGGAAAGAATTATTGTTCCTTGGTGAAAGTAAAAATGTGTCTATTTCGCTCCTCCTTACCTCCTATTTACCTATGTATACCATTATTGCCTGCAATAACCGTCTGGCAAACCTAATAACACCGCGGGATCCCCTACCCACTGAGGGCGCCCTAGAACCTAGTTCTTCCTTCTCCATTTTGCCTTCTCCGTGTTAAACACGTTCCGACTATCGTCTGGTAAAACCTTCCAAGTTTTTCCTCCATCTGATTTTGGATTGTTCCAGTTCCTCTCTCCTTACCGTGGGAATTCATCTTTCACCATCCTCTACGAGAATCATGAGTATCCTTTCTTGTTTTAGCCGAAAATTCTTACTAGAATTTTGTCTGTATCTTAGCTGGAGGTTTTTCGCCTTTGCGCGATCCTCCCCTATACTTTTGTACAGGTACCAGTCTCGCGGCGCCATTTTGTTTTTGCGTCTCTCACCCAGGGCCCCCGTTTTCGGTCTCTGGGTTGAATGGAATGGAAAGAATTATTGTTCCTTGGTGAAAGTAAAAATGTATCTTTATCCTTATGAACTACAACATTGAAATATAAACAGAACTTGTACCATAAACTTGTCATAGGCTTGTTCTTGTCAAGTTTCTTTCTTCATTCATTAAAAGTTCAAATGTAGATGTCTAGCTGTTGCAGGCAATTTAAGTGGAATATTTTAAAAGACAAATGTACCATTCTGGAGCCTGAAATGTCATTCTATCTCAGAATCTCTGACCACATCCATCTGTCTGTGTATCGTTTGGTATCTCGGTGTCTTTGTTATTCTTTAATGTAGGTTTACACAGACAGAGGATGCTATTTCTAGTCGCAATATTTTAAAACGTTAGCTCTCTTCATCCCAATCTTTTATCCTGATTTAGGTTGCCCTGGGGTGGTATTTCAAATTGCAGCAGGTGCAATTTGCTTCAGTCGCTGTGCTGGAATATTTTCTTTTCATTTTTGGCTTGATCTAATATTAGCTCTAGTGCTCACTCTCAAAGGACATGTCATGCTTGTCACACTTTCCTGTTTTGTGATCCTTCTATCCACTGTTTGCTCTTATACAATTTATACCTCTTGTGATCATGCCACATGTATGCGTTTGCTTCTCTTTTTTTAAGCTTAATCCTCGAACATCTTAGTGTGTTATTTAATACAGCTTGTAAGTATCTATGATTAAGTTTCTTTGAACTTTCTTTTCCATTTTAATCTACAAGACACTTTTCCTACAAACAAGACAGCTGGTAGTGAACATTACAACAGTTTACTTTCTGCGGTTATTGCTCATGTTGCAGTAAAGCTTGGGGTTTGTGGCTTGATATAAATGGAGTTTTCTCTTTATGTGCAAAACACTGTCATCTTGTGTAGATCCTACAGAATAAGTAGGTCTATCAGTAGGTTCATTTTTCTCTTTGTATTTTGTAATATACCACTAGTGTACTTTAAATATAGGGTAAAGGCATACTTCTTTCAGCTGGGTTTTAATTAACTTTTCTTGGTTTGATTATGTTTGTTTGTTTTTGTTTCTTGTTTATGCTACATCTCTGCTTAGCACATAAATGATTATTATTATTATTGGTGTTTGTTGTTGTCATTGTTATTATTGTTGTTAACATTATCACTATCATTTCATGATCATTATTATTATTATGTAGTTATGTACACTAGCCATTTTTTGCCTGGAAAGTGAAGTGTGTCACATCATAAAAAGTTGTGTAAAAGAGTACTTAAAGGGAGAAAGCAGTCACCCCAAGTTTTCTTTAAACAGTTTGCTAAATCGTACAAATCTCCTCTTATTTCCCTCACAAGTATCATTTATTATGTTTCTGTATTGAAACATTGAATGTTGAAGGAGTAATTTTGCATGAGTGTAACAAATAAGTAACAAAAATATTGTTACATGATTGATAGGAGTCATTCTTGAATTAGGATGATGGGGTACACTGATTCAAATTTAGGGGACTGCATTTTCCCTTTAAAGTCCCTTTCAAAAGAAGAACTGTGTTGGAAATAGTGCAAAATTGCAACAATTTTTCATCCAGATGGCAAAAATTGGCACAGCAGTTTTAAGTTGTTTTGTCTGGTTGCAAGTTGGGTTCAGTGTCAAAGAGTTTAGCAGGGACTTGGAGGGAGTAGTAGAGATGGGCTGAGAAGTTTGAAGGGCACCATCCCCAGTCATATCCCCTCCCTCCTCCCCTCTCCTCCCCAGAAGCATTGAAACTAAATTTTAGGGTACCTTGCTTCTTAACTATTTCACAGTTAGATATCACTGTTATCACAAGATAAGGATCCTTTTCAAATCGTTTTCTGTCCATAATAAATAAACTTTGTGGGAAATAGAGGCAGAGTAAATTCTCAAAGTCAAAGGATCAATTTTGTTCTTCCTTACTATTATTTTTACGTATTCATAAAACTGCCTATGGTTACCCTCTGGCAAAGCCACGTAATATCACATTGGGTGTTATGATCTCAGGGGGTGCCCATATGTTCTTGTCCTTCCACTGTTTTCCCAATCTGTTTCACTCATTCTTACCTCATCTATTTTACATGTAAACAATCCCATCTACTGCAGAATTGGACTAGGTAAAATTAATTGGCACAGGGGTGGTGCTCTTCTTTCTTTGGGGTTGTGACCTAGGGGCTCACCCTCATTTCCTTTACTGCAGAATTAATGCTTAGATTGTAGAGAAGGGATGTGTGTCTAGCATCTCCATCTTCCTGTTTTATCTCTGTACCCGCAAAATGCAGGAGTCAGTCTCCTTGTCTCTGATTGATGGAATAGCCCTCTTCTCATCATACTCCCATGTACAGTGCATTCATGTTCTGCTTGAATCAATGTGGAAGAAATGACAGTTGCCTTAAGGCTTATAACAGGTATACAGTAGCATGCCTAACATTCCTTTAAAGGGGATCTCTCATCTCCACATAATTGTAAGCTGATCCTATACATGAGACTCATCTTATTATCCCCTAGTCCTTCTCGGTAACAGAAGTACTATTTTTCAGTTCTAGAAGTGCGAGAAACAGGGACTGAATGTGTCTTCACCTAGTTTTAGGTTTATGTGTAAGAACAGGGTAGTTAATGTAAATTAGAAATGAAAAATCAGATAAAAAGGAAAAAGAAAGAAAAAGAAGTGGAACAATGGGTTGTTGGGAGTATTCCTTTAAGCTAATAGTCGAGCCAAGTGACAGAATTAGGGATGATGGTTGCAGAGCAGTCTTGTTGAAATGAAAGATTAAGGCCAGCCGTGCATGTTTGGTACAAAATGATGAGTTGAGTGCTAGCAACCAGTAATAGTAATTGCCAGGGTCTGGCTTCATTACTCTGAAAGAATGATGAGACAAGTTGGAAGAAATATCGATAAGTCACCTCAGACAAGCTAGTACATCTATTTTCTAGGGTTTATGAATTTTTGAAAAGTGCAGTAGGCTGTAGAATGACTGAATCAATTTCGAGAAAAACAAACTTCTCGTTCCAAATTGTTTTGAGTGCACAAAGAGGAAGATACATGATTCTTGTTGACTGTTGTAATTTGTCAGATGTCAGGAAGGATATTGCGTAGATAATTTGTCATGGTGACAATACAGGCCTCGGTGTATCAGTATGTTTTACAGGAGGGAGAAGAAAGTTTACCATCTAGTCATTTTTGGGAAAAAAAAGAGTAAAAAAGTTAGGTAAAGAGAGGAATAGTGATATTGTTGAGGTTAGAGTCATGAACTTTTGAACTGAAGTGGGATAAATTTTACATTCGGTGTAATGGCATGGATCCACTACTGAAATTTCAGGGTGGGTTCTTGCTATTGAAAATATTATAAACAGTAAGATAGTTTTATATAGCACAAATCCTCTTGAAAAAGAGGTAATTCCTGATGGCTTTTCCAAAGAAAGCAGTAAGTAATTTTGTTCAGCAATATTTAAATGAGGCTCAGAAAAAATGAATTAAAGTTGATAGATTTAAACAAGTTGGGAACTTAGCAAAAATGTGCACAAACTATGAAACCGTCTGGAATTCAATTTACAGACATACTTTCCCTTTGCTACATTTTTTATGCAATACTCACAAGCACAGAAAAGTAGTTTGAAAACACCTTAGCACTGTGCCACCAATGTATGAGATTGCCATTTTGCTGCCAGCTAACCAGATGCGTTGCATCAAGTATGACTGCAGGTAGGTTTAGGATGAGACTTCTGAATACTTAGGAATCAGTAAGTCCGTTGAGACAAATATGGAAGTATGTAAGTCCCTTTCACACTGTACGTGATACGATCATACTACACAATACAATACGACAAGATAAAAATGTCACCAGCCCTTTCACGTTACAGGCAACTTTTTCTTTTTTCTTGGTCTAAATTCTAGTGACCCATTAGTCATGTGATCTAACAAAAGATCTCAAGATTGGTCACACAAAATATCGCTCAGAGACAAGGTGTGTGAAAGTTGAAGTTATTCCATCTCAATAGTTATGGCATGTTGTGTCATGTGGTATCGCCCCTAGTGTGAAAGGGCCTTTTATAGATGTGCATCTAGGGTGTACAACGATATTGTTGGAGAGATACATAGGCTGTTGTTAACTACCTCTTCTCCCCATGCCATTTCATTTATGTCTGGGAATCATTTGTTTTGTAAGCATAAAATGGTTAAAACCCTCTGTTTAGTCATTAAAAAAGTGCTAGCCAATGTTTGCATTTGTGTAGCAATTTGACTGGGGCCATGTACAAACTGTTATGTGATATCTAATAAATAAATTATTCCCTGCCTGCATATGTATCCATTGGTGTTACTGGCTTCCATGAAGACAAGAGAACTGTGTTTACATGTGAAGGGTGAAATGAAATAATTCCTCCTTTCACTGTGTATTGGAGAGGGTGGGGGGGGGGGGGTGTTTGTTAGTGTATGTTGAAACATGTAAGATACTGTCACTTTTCTTGGTGAAACATTACATGAAAGGTACGTTTGAGAAGAACGTAAGTGTTGATTTGATTGGTAGTTGTTAGTACAGTACTGTTGGGCAGTGAGGCAACCAGGATTTCTTAAAAGGGGCAGGGCAGCTAGTGGGAGGCAGAAATGGGGGGAAAAATGTGTACACACATTTCTCCTGTAAACTGTACACCCTTGTACAGGCGCAGACTGGAGAAAAGTAGAGGTGGTAAAGGCCATGACAGGAGAAATGTCCCATGCCCCCTCTTTCCTTGGCAGTGCAACTGCTGCTGAGGTTTACTACTTATATATGTGCACCATTAAGTCAGTAGTTTCATCAAGACTGGTAGCTTATGAAACATTCAAAACTTGAAGCAGTATCTGCGTGGTTTCAATTGTATCAGACACTTAAGTGTAATTGTTTTGTGCTGTGGAAATACTACCATATTTGTACATTGAAGTTCTACAGTCTGTGAGCAAAGCAGATCATGTGAGTACTTCCATGGCAGATGTTGCTTTAATAGTGGATTACTTTGTGTGCTAAACAGCTCTATAACATTCTTGGGGTCCCTGTATATAGTTTGCTTAAAGAACTTGCATACTTTTCAGAATATTTACCCACAGTGTATTTATCCTATTGCCCATACTGCACTAGCTGTCACGCAGGTGCATTCTAACATCACCTGACACACATACATGGAAAGGCTTTTAAAATGTAGCACACCACATCTATTGCACTAAGTTACTGAAGTTTTTTTTTGGGAGGGGGGGGAGGAGATAAGATCAGGCTGTGGGGGATGTTGCTTGAGTGGATGTTGTATACTTACAGTTTCATAATAAATAAAGGGCCAGTAGTACATAAACTAGAGAAATCAGACTTGCAGAAAGCAGTGCAATTCTTTCATAATGTCTTTTTGTATTTCCAACTTGTGTTGTGAATTATGTCAACAATAATGAAACCCAAAATGTACTATTTTTCTGTGATAATGAAAGATTGCTAAGATTGTATTGAAGCAAATTTGACACCCAGTATATTGTTCACAGTAGACTCATTAGCATACAAATCCTTAAGGAACTGTACAATAAAAGAGTTATAAGTCATACCACTCAAGAGCAAAACCCTGTGTTAGAGTTATGGAAATTTAAAAATTTTGTTAGGTTACATATAAGGGCCTGCATGTTGAGTCACACCAAGTGTAGTATGATTGCCTATAGTTTAGTGGTGGCTCACTTTCCATTGAGACTGCAGCCTGCAATTGGTTCTCCCCCAAACATTTCATTGAACAGCATGGCTGTCTGAAAACTTCTTTACATTTCCCTTTGTAACCTCCTATCTACATAATAATAAATGTATTTATAATGTGCAGCAATGTCAGTTACAAAGGTTAAAACAGTAAAGAAACAACAAAGATCAACAAAGATAGTAATCTAAACAGTAAGATACTAAAAGTGAGACATGCCTTAAAACATGGTAAAAAATCAAGTCAATAAACTTGATACAAAAAATGAAACATAATGAAAACAAGCAAAAAAAAAAAAAAAAAAAAGCAAAGAAAGTAAGATTAAACATTAAAAGTTTGAGTAAAGAAAGAAGTTTTTAAACAAGTCTTAAAAGTATCTAGGGAAGGACTACTACAAATTGAAATGGTAATTTATTCCATAAAATCAAGCCAATGTCTCTGAATGAACGATCTGTAGAGTGAACTTTACTATTCTGAACAAAACCAGTTTGAAGCAGAAGCAGATCTGAGGTTTCTGTTCGGTACATACCATATATGTAGCCCTCACACACATTGTATGTAGCCCTCACTTAACCACAATAAGAATCTGGCAAGGTGGTAGCACAGTGGAGGAGGATGCCCCTTCAAAGGGGGCACCGTCTTTTGTTCTCTTTATCATTTACCAAGTTAGCAGACTGCATGCACTTTGTGCCCTATTTTTGCTTCCCTTTAACATTGTAGCTCTTTTGAAGAATTTTGAATCTTTTCTACATCTCTACATAGCATGCTTTGTGTGTATTTTTTTTAGGCCAGCTGTAATTTTGGATTTAGTGTGTTTTCATTTGTTTTATAGGTCTTTCTTGTTTCCAGCCCATGTTGCTCTACTATATACTTAATTTATTGACTGTTTAGACTCCGAAAAAATACTTGTATTCTTGGTGTAATGTAAACTTCTTCGTGAACCCTTTCATTCAGGATTATTTCATCGTAAAATGAAGAAGAGTTTCATACTTACCCTTGCACCAAAAAGGTGAGGGTGCCAGCATCATCAGCCTAGAATACAGTACTTTAAAGTACCTGTTGTGCACACTTGTTTCTGTGATCTGTTCCTAAAAAGTGGCCAGATTTGGACCAATTTCAGACTCAGTGCTTGTGGATAAGTATTGGGTTAGATGGTTCTTCCCCATATTCTGGAATTGGGTGAGATGGAGATATAGTTATGTGATAAAGCTTGGCCATGCAGAGGATGTCAATGGATTTATAGAAGGTAATAAATATTCATGGGTTCAAGAAGTAAGTAAAAACTACTATGTAAACTTCCATGATATTAGGCCAAGATGAACCCTAAGATGGGGTGAGGGTGGACATGACTTCTCCAGTACCCCCTCCCCATCCTTAACGTTAAAACAGTCTCATGAAGAAATTGATAACCTTTGTAGTAAGGATGGTTGGCTAGTGGATTTAAATTACTGAAGGTGAGGAAAGCTCATGGCCTTTAAATGCTTGAAAGTGGAGAATCATTTGTGTGACGTCAGTGTACAGTTATATGTGTCTGTACCAGTTTGTGCAGTGATCAACATTTACTTGTTAAGAGACCTACCTGGCCATTGATGAACGTTCTGTACATAGCATTGTTTATATTGTTTTGACTTGGAGATTGCACTCTAGGTGCATAATGTCATAATCACAGTGAACATAAATAATGGATCATTTAAGAGAAAATAAAACTTGACTAGACAAAGAAAGATAAGGCACACCATGGAGCTTATACCCTACGGAGGGATATTAGCTCCATGGGCACACTAAAGGACAGTAAGCATTACTTTTGGGGGCAGGGACAAAAAAATTAAAAAAAGTGAAAGAAAGACTCATAAATTATGAGAGACTGAAGTTTTAGATATGACTGTAGATTTCTGAAAGATTTTGCAAAACTTTTTGCATTACTGGGTGTCAGTAGTAGCCTTTTAAGGTTTATTAAAGTAAGATTTTGTTCCATATACAAGTAGTCAGGTTATATTGTCTTTGGTTATGTGAGTGCAACATATTCCACTGTGTTGTGTGCTCTGTGACAAATCTCAGGGACACTTTCAAAAGTGTGTATATCACCACATCAAGAGCTTCACTCCATGATTCTACTCTATATAAACAATTGTGACTTTTAAATGAGCTCTTCTGCCCCAGGGATCTCTGTATTTTGTGCCAGTCATTCAGGTTGAGTTAGATTGGTGTCCCTTATGCTTTAGGAAACCACTTAAGCCTTTTCTTTTTATAGTAAGTGCTATTTTTCAGTATACAGCACATCTATGGGCTATACAAAATGTCAGTGACCCTTATTCAGAGAGGGTATGAAGGCAAAATCATATTGTGTTAACTTTGGCTTTAAAAGTGTTGAGCTTAAAGGGAGAAACAGGTTCTCCATCTTTATTTTGAAGCATCAGTGAAATCTTACAAAACCCCTCCTGTTTCCCATACAAAACTGTCATGGTGTTTCAAAACAAATATTGCATGAAAAGGTAAACCAAGTGGTCATTATACTTAAATATCAGTTCAGTAAGAAATATTGTCACATGACTGGAAAGAGCCATAGACCCTTTGACCAAATAGAAATTATAAAGGATTGTGGTACTGAGTTTTGGTACTGAGTTTTGGTACGTGTCGTTTTTGTCAGTGGCATTTTATTGTGGCCAATAACAACGCACACCAAAACTCTTTACCACAATCCTTTGTAATTGCTATTTGCAAAAGACTCTAAACAAGAACTGGAACACCAGGGTATGCTAATTCATATTGGAATGACTGCATTTTCCCTTTAAAAGTAAAAGAGTTGACCATTCAAGGCTAAACTTCAAACCTGTAGTATGGTAGTCACTGCTTCAGGCATATTTATCTCTACTTCTTGAGAGTAAGGTGACTACTTCTCTTGATGAATTCTCATAATGTTGAGTATTTGATAGTATTGTAGAGGTACGAGAGTATAGGCTACACATAAGAAACCTGTGCAGGGGTACCCTGTTCTTGAAAAAATGAAGGGATAGGGGAGAGGGGAAGGCTTTTGTGTCCTTTGTATTGTGAAATGGTTTGAATTGGATGTAGCCTATCTGTCTGTTATTGCAATCCTTGTGTCTTTTTCCAGTGTACTGTTTATATACTTTCTTGAGGAGGAAAGAGGAGGGAAGGCTAGAGATGATCAGGGAAGGGAAGGTTAGGGATGATCAGGGAGGGAAGGGAAGGGGTTTGAGATTCTCACACCATGTAACACCCCATAAACATGTCTTAGTATAGTAACTTCAGTAATTTGCATAGTAAGTTCATCTTTGTTACAGACTGAAGATTTTTTCAATTTAAAGATCATGTTATGTGTGACTACAGTTGATTTTGTTACATGTCGGTTATTTTGAACCTGATATAAAATTTGACATTCACCTTTTTAGAATAAACCTATGCAATTCAAAGTGTAGTTATACCATGGAGAACAAAGGTAAAGAGGGCCCTTTTGCATCTCTTAAATTTTGGGATACATAACTTCAACAAAACTACACACACACAGTGTAGGAACATCATGTGTGATAATTGCATGTTAGGGTATAAGTTTCAGGTAGACCTACGGTAAGTATCACGCGTGCAGATGTGCATGCCCTTCAGAAAACTTGATTAATTCAGCTTATTAGCCCAGTTGGGGTTTTAGGCATGTGGGATATATTTTCTGTAGGGGGATATGTTTGCTACGGGGGGCTGAGGTCAAGAAAAACTTGGTGAAACCGAGACAATTGCATGAGTTTTTCCACTATCCTGCCCAAGAAACTGGTTTTGCCATAACTCCAGGAGGCTTCTCCCTTCCCAGTCCTAGGCTCATATGCCTGTGGCTGGGTTCATATTGATACTATTTTTCAAAAGCTGCTTTGATGTGGAGGTAGTTTTCAAGATGTTGTCCAGTTATTTACGATCATGAAAATGAGAGAAATATTGACAAGTGAAAGCAAAGTGTACCTTGTAAACTTGATACAATATAAACCTAGCTTACACTTGTCTCTTAAAGTTCTTGACCTGGGGTTTCAACTTCCGTCAGGCCTATATCCTAACTTTATTATGCTTGATTGATCAGTTTCCGTTGTTAGCTTTAGTGTTACTTGGATAGCTTCCTCATGGCTCTGAGATGACATTATAGGTTAATAAGTGCCCTGAGTTAGCAATCACTGCTGACCAAGCTGGTGGGAAAGAAATCTTGTCTACTTGGGTGAGATTGTGCTCTGCTGCCCTCTATTTGAATGGTAGAAACAAATTGGTAATGGCAAGGTTGGATGCAGACAGATGAAGGCAATAAATATTATCTGGGTGATTTCTGTTTGAATGGATTATTTATGAAAGAACCTTGTGTAAACAACTGTCATAACTTGTGTACAGTAATTGTAGACCTCATAACTGGAAGTACATTAATTTCCAGCCCTTCATTATGTTAGCTTCTTGGGACAGGAATGGTCATTGAATGGACATAAATTGTAAGGGAACTGTTGTGGAGGGGGTGGGGGAAAAGGGAGGGGGGTTGTTAAAAATTTTAGTAGCTTCTTACAACACTTCTAGTCGGGGGTATAGCCAGTCCCTTTTTTAAAAACAAGGTGGGTGGTGTGAATCCAGAAAGAAACAAAGAAAGGATGTTGCACCTACAAATGGTACATGGTGTGCTAATAAATTTACCCCAAATTAGTTACACTCCTGCTAATTTTGGGATTAAGTCATGGAAAAGAAGATATCAGTGACATGAAAATTGCCTGCCATTCCAAATCAAAGATTGATTATGAGCCTATTGAATATCTTACGTATAACACATTTGATGTTAATGATGTTTAGTATAGTGTCCTCTTAAAAAAAAAAAAAAAAAAAAAACCATAAAATGTTTCAAGTTACTGGAAAATGTTCTCTACAGGAGGGGTTGTTCTCCATCCTTGTATTTAATCTCACACAAAATGCATAACACAAGTTTATGTGAATTCTTTTTTCCTAGTTACTAGACAAACTGCCTTGTCAATGTCTGCAAGTACAATACCAACACCCCAACCCCTCCCCTCATAATACAACAGTAGAGTTAAACCATATGTCAGAGATACTCAAGCAATTCATGCATTTTTCAACTTAACAAATTTATACTAAACATTAAATTTTTATGGTCTCATTTTCTTCTAGACGTTGACAAAAAGCTTGTTTCTGTTGTTGTACAAAAAAAATTCTCATTTTAAAAAACCAACATTCATAGCTACAGAATGATAGACAATTTAAAATAAGGCAGCACAATCGCTTTCTTTTAAAAACAAGAAAAGGTTCTTACAGAGAGATGTTCAGTTATTTGTTGCTCAAGAATAATTTGTTTGCCCAAACTTGCAAAATTCAAATGATGCAACTTCCGTAACTCTTGTAATGCATAATATTTTGAGGAGATAAAGCTATTGCTGGAGTTTATTGGTGAGACTGAATGGTTAAGTAATGGTTGTAGCTGTTTTCTTTATATGCCATTTTGGTGCATTTTACATGTAATATTTCTCTTTAAATGGGATATAGGCAGACCAGTGTTGGCACTAGGTTTCAGAATTCAAGATTGGGCCGGGGGAAGAGGTGTGGAGAAATTCCTCTTTTCAAATTATTTTGAGGGGATTTTGGTTAAAAAAGGGGGGGGGGTTGATAAGTTGCAACATAAAAAGCAAACTTTTTCCCCAACAGGTGGGAGAAATTCTCACACTTGATTTTAAAATATGAGGGATCGCTGAGAAAAGGAATCATGGGAATCATGCAATCCTGTTGCCTAAAGCGAACTCTGAGGCAGACACCCCAACTTAGTTTTGAAACATCAGCTAAATCTTATACATCTTTTATTTCCCTTACAAGAATCTTTCTTGTTTGTTTCCAAACATAAATATTGAATATTAAAGTTAAAACAAGGAATTATTCTGCATGAACACAACAGTTCAGGAAGAAAAATTTTGTGACATGATTTAAAAAACATTCATAGATTAGGATACACAGGCATAGTTATTCAAATAAACCCTTTTTCCAAATAGCAGTTACACAAGATTGTGGGAAAGAATTTTGACGCACATTATTTTTGTTTATTGTAAAATGCTATTGAGAAAGATGATGCATACCAAAACTCTATCCCATAATCCTTTGTAATTGCTGTTTGGAAAAGGGTCAATTGTGTACGTGACTGCATGATCCCTCTAATTTTATAGGTTTCATTATTTGGCTTAGAGCATTTGCATTTGTTTGTCATGGGTGACTTCTGTGACTGTAGAAAGGGTGTACAGAGGTTAAGAAAGCTAGATACCAACTTGGTTACTTGTGCCCTTTTTCAAAAAGGAAAATGTACAGTGTTCTGTAACCGTTAACTTATTTTTCTTCAGCCTCTTTGCTCCCAGAACTAAGGCTTAGAGGTGTATCACCTTTTGTAGCGATATTATTTTAACAACTACCATTCCAAATTTTGAAAAACTATGTTAGTGTACATTTCAAACCCTACCTTACAAAATATCTGGCCTGCAACCATCTCACAAAACATTCTGGTTTTCCCACGACCCTAATAGCTTTTGTAGCAAATTCTGTAGCTTTTTCCTTTGACATCACCTTTAATCTGTTTTGAAATAAGCTTTTCAGTTAGGAGGTATTGTGAATACTCAATGGTGTAGGGAATGTATCAGTATAAAAAAACCTTGGCTTACCACCTATGGGACTGAGACTTAACCTTATCAGGAGTGGGATTTAGTTGTATTGTAAGCTGCCTTATTAACAGTTTAGTGTTTAAACCATTTGATAAGAAGTCAAGTCTGGAATGTTGTCTGATGTTGTAGTAGTCAATGTCAAAAGCTCAAAGACCCTCAGGGGTGAACTTCTGTCATCAACAATGTGATTGTGGCATATTCTTGTGTACCTCCAGGCATGGCCGAATGGAAAAATTGGGGGGAAGGGGGGGGGGCTGAGTGCAAGCAAGACTATCTAAGCGGAGCGGCCAAGAAAATTTTTGGTTACCCTCCAGATGGCCGGAATCCAGCACTTACCAAGTGTTCTACTGTAAGCTGCATGTACCCAGCTCAACTTGGCAAATGTTGGGTGGGGGGGGGGGGGGGGAGCTGAACATACCTTTATCCCCTCACTTTTTTCATTGGGAGCTGGGCCCTCAAGCCAACCCCCTCCCCCTGGTTCCACCGCCACTGTGTACCTGTAGCTTGAATAGATGAGAAATCCAGGATATCATTTGAGTACAGAGATACATATCTGTACTGCTGTTACACAATACATGATGATAGTCCTCAGTCCTGATTTAGGCTGTCCAGTGCAGTGGTCAGATTGTTCAAAATACTGACTGCATAACATTGATTAATGAGAGGAGTTTCCAAGTCTGTGTTTTCTATAGAAAATAAAAGAGACAATAACACTCTTGCAAGTCAAAATTTCTTTTTCCCATGTGGAATCACAAAACATGGCCCTCTTTTCTGTAAGCTATGAAAACTGTCATACCCTGAGAGGGCCCAGCAATGAAAGCATAGAGATAGCTCTCCTGCTCATCGACATTGAGGATACTCTTGACTGAAACAAGAATACCTGTAATAGGATGGAATTATTTTACTCATAAAATGTTTGTAGCAGTGTTACATGAGTGTTACATTTGTTGTTCTTTCTCAAAGGACTCCATGTAGAATGAAATGAACTTATGTTTTTTCCTGCTTGATTGTCACTGTTTTGTGTCCTAGGTCTGTGATAACGGTAATTGATGGATTTAATTTATAGTTCTGCAATCTATAAATTGTGCTTTGTTTGTGTGCTACCCTCGCTTTCCCTGATGGCATGTCTAACATAAATCAGTAGAGAGTAGATATAAGGTAGGAAGGCATCACATGACAGCAATGTCGTGTTGCCCATGGCAACAAGTATTGTCTTACCTGTGCATGTATGATGTCATTAAAAGTATGTCATGCCAGGAAAGATACTGTACATACATGTCTGGAGCATATCCATTAACCAGTCTTGGGTAACATTGTAAAATATTTGCCAAGGATTTTGAAGGAAACAGTAAGATTTAATGTCATTAGGAGGGGAGTGTGCCCTTAAGTGAATGAAAGCATGTAATTTAGGTTTTGCCATGATGAACAAATTGAATTATTGAATTAAAGGTGAGTTTTGTGAGTGAAAAAACAGTGCTAAAATACTCTTTGCTGTAAAGGCTAGTTACTGTAGAACAACTTTTTTTTCCATGAGGTTATTCAGTTTTGGACTCAAGGTTCTGGATAATGTTGCTGAGACCACCTTCATAAGCTTCAGCTTGTAAAATTGTGATGCAGATTTTTTTTTGTGGAATTCTACATCACTCAGTCTTTAAATATTTTCAGTGTTTGGCATTTTGTGTAAGATAAAGCACATTAGTATGACAGTGTCAGGAGATAATGGGTTGCATGCATGCACTGGGGAGGGGGGGGGGGGAGGCCTGCAGGAAATAGTACAACACAAAGGTACAAAGGTGGTAATGAAGTTGGAGGCTAATAGACTCTCCCAATGCATTTTTTTCACCTTTCTTTATCCCATTTTGGGAAGGAGTATGAAGGGATAATACAATTACAGGTGGGATGTTTCTCTTATCTGCAGATGTACTGTAGTTTCAAAGCCTTGAAATTGTTTATACAATGCATGACCTAATTTTGAAGTAAGCTGCAGCTGACATAGGGGGTCTTTCAAAAATCTGTCCTTGCGAGTCTGTGAAGGACAAGGCAAAGGATTTCTTTTACAGACTTAAGCCTACCAGTTGCAACCAGTGAGAGAAGCATGTGCAGTAATAAACCTGAGTTGTGGAAGAGTTGGTACAAAATTTTGAAGGAAATATAAATATAGTGTAGAGCTAGAGGTAGTACCATTAGTATCATCACAGATCCTGTGAAAGACATGACAAGTACTTCAGGTTTTCAAATCTACTTCGCCCCAAATTTGTAGTGATCATAATAGAAACACATTTATTTATACCCTACCTTCCACATTGCCAAGCAGCTCAAAAGGATCTCGGGAAAAAAAAATCAGAAGACTTGGAAAGAGGGCTATTAATGTTGTTAATTAAGATACAGTAGCTCTCATATTGTGATGTATGGTGTAAGGTCCTTTTCCTTGAAAACATTTGCTGTCAGTGTAATGGAGAGTTTTGTCACTTAATTTTAAACATTGGTCATATTTTGTCCATGGTTCTCAAGTTAATATAAATCTCTTCATTCGTAGCCTTGTTGTTTTTCAACACAGTTAAAGAGGAGTGTATATGACTTTTTTAGTTTCACAGAGGTGTAAAAATTCATTTTACTGTTTCTACAACTGTAAATTTGAGTGTTCGGAATGTCTGGCATCGGCATGGTAAACGTAAACAAGACAGAAACCGCACCACAGCTCCTCTGTAAATCACATTCTGAAGTGCATTAGGCATTACTTTGGTGTTCCTAGATCATCACTGATGTTTCAGCTGTGTCGGCATTGAACATGAATCTTTGGTCATGACAGATAGGGTGCAGACTTCTTAAACCCTCTCTTTCTCTCTCTCCTGCATGTACTGTATTCTGTGGCTTTGGCTAAGGAATGATATACATAGATGTGTGCATTCAACATTAAGACGGTGCTCCCAGCTTTACCCTAGTTATAATAGTGAGTGTTTGAAATAAATGAATCAGTGAATGGATAGATGGACTCTTGTCATAAATTGACATCATCTCACCTCTCTATGTGATAGCCATATTTGGATGTGCCCATCGAAAGATGTGCCCATCAACTTCACATGTTTTCATGAATGGTACTTGTTGCCAAGTGAAAGGTAATTATGACCCATATAATTTCCCCTGAGCATTGCTTTGAGGTGAAGTAGGAAATCATGAGTTCAACACCATTTGAAGTAATAATGGTAAGAACATCTGCTTTTTGAAGAAAAGGAGTTTGCAGTTACAGTGGCAATTATTTAGATATCTAACATTATTGACGAATACAGCTGTCTCTGTATCAATTCACAAAATTGCAGAGACTGATAGAAATAATTTGTTGATAGAAATAATTGTTTGCAAAAAGGGGACAAGTCAAGTATTACATTTGAAGAAGCTTCCTGATTACCATCTACATGCCTCCTACCTAGAACGATGAAAATATCAATTTATATCAGATAACAGAATTATTGCAATACTTATTCAAAACATGTGAATGAGTTGAATATTTACTGCAAAATTCAATATTTAGCTGTTTGATACTATTTCTGTCCGAAACATATCATTAAAAATATAAAGTGATAAGACATGGTTAGATTTGTTCATAATTATGCAGTACCTTCAGATACTATAACTTTAATAGATGTTAATCATGGAGTATCATAGAAAAGTTAAATTTCGATACAATGATTTTGTTGTTGTTGCCTTCTCTGATCTGCATAACCTAGAACTTTTGTTTTGCAAGTTTTAATTAATATTGAAAACTCAAGTGGATCCTTTGTTTGGTCATTAGTTCTCCTTTCAGTTTACTTCTCTGATTCGTGGACATTTCTAGTCAGCATTGTCCCTCCTTACCTCCTGAGTACACATGTACAGTACCGAATCGTCGAGGTTAGCCGACGTTGACGGTCGCTACGATAACCTACTATCTGCGACTATACTCGACCATCAGCAATTTTACTCTAAATTTCTGATCGTCGGAGATCGTAAAATCAACTCTAGTAATCCTAACCTAGAGAGCGTCTATTGATGAGAGGTTTATATCGACCGCAACTTTCCCGAACAATGAAAAGATCGTCGATAATCTCGACGATTCGGCGATCTTTTGTAGTAGCGTGCTAATCACCCATGCATACAAATAGCAATTGATGTGTAGGCTTATTGCCTAAGCAAGCATTACATACAGTACAGTACATAGGCCTACTTTGTGGAAAGTGTAAAAACTGCAATTCTTTCATTAATGACCAGTGATGGAAAAGGCCAAGTTTATATAAAAGCAATATCAGAAATGGATAGGAATAAATCGAAGAAATCCCTTTGTACTACAGTTGCCTACTTCTCATTCCTACGTAGCTACGTACACAAAACGGGCAAGGGCAAGTTACTGGCAGAACCGTAGAAGGTTAATGCACAGTACGTTTACTAATGGTATCTTGCATAAAATATTAACTTCAAGCACGGTGTTGTAGCCTACAGTTGTTTCGAATTTTCTGTGAGAGTGAATGGGCCTTCCATTTCCCCAAGAACGTACTACATATAATTTTCATGCTGAGCTCTTATTTCTGTGATCATATCTTGCCTACTCCGATGTGAAATAATGTAGGCCAGAGTTTGATTGAAACAGTGGTGTACAATCGTCTCGTATATCTAGTTTGGTGTGCTTCAAATGAACTTTCCCGCGCCGTAAAACTTCGCTGTCATAAAATGGTAAGGAGTGGGGCTACATATACACATGAAATCAATAAGTTAACGAACAGCACGGGGTTAAAGGCCGTTCGGTGCTAATGAAAGTAAAGGACAACGCCAGCTGGCGAAAATATTACAGCATGCACCACTGACAGGTACCCAACATTTTAGAAAACAAGGGGCGGAAAAAGTGAAAGTTCACTTCTTCTTTTTTTTTTTTTCTAATCGATAAATGGATTTTGACTTTCACAAGAAGTGCAGTCCTGTATGATAAAATTTGGAATTTGCAAGGGCTTTTAAAATATATCTAGAAACCATTGCACGATATGGTGCCAAAGTTTGATTGCTATCATCAGGGGGCTGCTACTGGGAATACCATGATGCCTGCCAAGTTTTGGACGGCTGTTTATTTTTATTGCACAATGGAATAGTTAGAATGGCCATCCACACTTGTAAATAAATAGTCAACTGGCATGCTCATGATTCCACATCAATTATACCTTCAGGACAGCAGGCTTTAGCAGATTACCTGAGTCTATTTTGCTCCTCCTCTATACCTCCTATTTACATATGTATACCATTATTGCCTGCAATAACTGTCTGGCAAACCAAGAACACCATGGGAATACCTATGACCTAAGACCTAACTCTTCCTTCTCCATTTTGCCATCTCTGTGTCAACACATCTTTAACTCTACTCTGCAGTTTCAGCTCCTGTTCTTGAGTCAGTTGGTGACTCCATCTTCCTCAGAGTCTAAACTCTTGGAAAGTTTTCAGTACTGTAAAAAACATGCACAAAAATCCTTTTATCATGTTTTTATAGGTCACAATCTATTACACTCCTACTCACCTCGTTTAAAATACACATTTGACTGTGTATAAATTTGTCTTGTTTTGAAAGTTTTAATTAATATTGAAAACTAAAGTGGATCCTTTGTTTGGTCATTAGTTCTCCATTCAGTTTACTTCTCTGATTCATGGACATTTCCAGTCAGCATTGTCCCTCCTTACCTCCTGAGTACACATGTAATCCTTACTTACCTGCAGTAAGTCCCTGGCAAGGAAACTTTGCACAGTTGTCCACGGGTTTTTCATGCACAAATGGTGTTTTAGAATAATCAGTATCATGCAAAACAATTTTCTTAGGGGGAGATTTTGGATGTAAAATTGATCGTTCCAAGTGAGAAAAAACTGATCCTGATATAAACCAAAAATAAAAAAAAATTAACTGATTTCAGTTGCTTTATTAACTTGTTAGTAATCTATTCTGAAAATTTTGTTCCATTTGATCAAAGTTTCTTGGAGAAAATTCAACACATAATTACCTTCTTTTCAAGCAATTGATTCTGCTGAGTGCAAAAATTTATTTGGCATTTAGATTCAAGCCAAGGCAATTTTAGGATATGTCACATGAAGTCATTTGGCACTGGTTGTATTTTTACACGTCTAAAAAAGGCACATCAGTACGTCAGTACAACAGGGACAGCCAGCGGCCATTTTGTCAACATCATGTTGATTTGGTGTTCAACATGATATAATAACAAATAAAACACTCATATTCTACAAAGTAGCCAAATCAAAAGCTCTGTGGCCAAACTTACCACCGTGAAACCAGAGAGCTCTTAAAACTACGCATTGTTTGCAAATGTTTTTCAGCTATGCGTGCGTAGCTAATGATTGCATAATAGTCCACCAGGCCATGTCATATGTGCCAAATTATTTATGATACTAATAATACATTGGACTTATATAGCGCCAAATCAGGACCAAAGTGTACCTGCTCTAGGCACTTCACAAATACGAATGACTCAGTTACAATCAGACGAACAAGTAAAGATATGAGTCTTTAAATAACTCTTAAATACAGAGAGTTCTGTGCAAAAATGAATATGGTCAGGTAACTGGTTCCACAAATAAGGAGCAGAGTAAGCAAAACATCGATATCCATAAGCTTTTAGCCGTGGATTTGGAAGAGACAGGTAGGCCTTGTCAGAGGAACGAAGATCACGAGGAGGAGCATAGGGAGCCAGCAGCTGAGAGATATATACAGGTTGTTCCAAATGTTTGAGCACGGAAAGTGAGTAGGAGTAGTTAAAATTTGATTTGTGCACTGATAGGAAGCCAGTGAAGTTCTTTTAAAGACGGATTTGCATCACCCCAAGTATTACTTTTAGTTGGGGGTAAGCAAAAGTCTCAGTTGGTGACTACTCTTTGATTGACATCAGAGTTACAAAATTCAAAAGATGCAGAGCAGCTCATATTACACAGCATGCACATAGAATGTTTTGATTACACATGCCCACCAGGATGTGGCCTTGAGCAGTGAACTGTGTTTGTGTCTGCACAAGGAGAAGCAATAAAGACAATAATGGGCGGGGCTTACTACCAAGTAAAAGTCATACTTGGGGTGATGCAAATCCCTCTTTAAGAGCGGAGTTGCGTTGCAGTGTCGTTTCTTCCTTTTAACTATACATGCTGCAGAGTTTTGAATTTTCTGAAGTTTCTTCATGGATAAATCTGACAGGCCATAAAGCAGAGAGTTGAGAAAATGTGTGATATCTTACAAGCAATATATTTGTGGACCAGATAACTGGCCAGCCTTGTCAAAGTTTATTTATGCACCACCACAGGTGCTCTTGTTTGTATTTGAGAGGATAAGGAAAACAGAATGTTGCTTTGCAGATGAAAAGTTTGATGTTTGCTTTATTAGTTTCTGCTTCATAATTTTGTATAGGCAGAGATACTACTTGTGAACTTGAATAATAGCTAAAGAAGTTGACTTCTGTTATTTCACATTGCTTCCCACAGTAGTATTCTGTCAACATTAGAACTTGATTTCAAAAGAGCGCCCTCACTTTGGTATACCCTGTGCCAGCCAGTCCCCTTATCATGCTCTCCTGTTTTCTTTCTTTATTTAGACCTGTTATGACATAAACATGTTGGTTACTTTGTTTGTAAAGCACAGTACAGATGGATTCCATTTAATATTCAAAGTCTTAAGTTGTTTTTATAAACTTTTTTGTTATGTACCAGCTATTTGTTGTATTGGATATGCAGGAATAGGCTATATTCTTACTACTCCCAGTGGCTGAAACTTTGTGCATAACAGGTTTTATAAATCTCTCTTTTGTTTGTTCTATCGCTCTATGTGCGTGATCATTATTTTCTTCCTTGAGAAGATTTCATTGTAACAGTTCCAGAGTTGTATGGTATAACTATCAAAATTGATAATCACTGCATGGCTATGTTGGATGATTAATAGTGCTGTTCAGCAATATTTTGTTTTGTATATTAAACACTGCTTGGTTCCTGTTTATAACTTTTAAATGTCGTTCATATCTCTTCATGTGATTTTCATGTGATAAATAATTACTTTCATATATCATTTTTCATTAACCTATCCAAGATTTTCTTCTGCACTGCATATGTTACAAGGAAGCCCATGCAGTTTTTCCAAACACATGTGGTTTGATCCCCATCTCTTGATGTTTATAACCCAATGTTAATTGAATCCTGAAAAAGCTCTAACTCTGAAATGTCATACGATACCGTCAATTTTCAAAGAACGAGCATTTCTACAATGTACACCCCAGACATTTCTCATGTTCAGTCATCAGTCGCAACCTCTAACATTAAACAATATCTCTGCAAAAGTAGAAGTTAATCCTGTGTACTCTTGATTTTTCTGAAGCTTTGACATTTGCCACAAAAAAAAAAAAAAAAAACCCAAATGTAGGCCTTACAATGTAGTGTATCAAGTATTCTTTAGCAAACAAATATAAATAATGCATTACTTGAAAGATACCGCACACACTCATTACTTATTATGCACATTGCGATATGGTGCTATATGACTTCACAGCTGTGCCATGCTTGAATATTACAATGAGATTCTATACACAGGTTTGTGTGTAATAGACTTGGGACTGCTAATGCATAGCCAGTGATTACTTCATTAACTGAATGCATGTAGTAGCATTGTTTCAGTGCACAGAGTGTAGCAGGTAGTGTATGTGCATGTGTGTGGGATTTACTGGAGGGCCGGCTAGTATTAGCAGAGGTGAACTAGCGGTATATCTGTTATCACTTTCCCTGCCTCTCTGTCTCAGGTTTGGTAAATCCCCCTGGAGGGGTAACTTGTAGTGTAGTGCACAAAGACTGCCCTTGTGTAAAGTCAGATGTGTCAACTGTGTGAGGCTAAAGCCACTCATCATGGTCGTCGGCATCACATGTGCTAGTAGGAATTGAAGAAGAGGTGTGTCAGCTTCTGTAATAGGCTTCACTGTGATGTTTCTTCTCTGCTTTTGGATTATTACTTATGTGCTGGATTTAATGAAGAATTTTCTGTGGACATATTTTGTGCATTGGAAAAAGCTTAATGGAGTCAGATGACATGGCTTTGAATCTTTTAGCCGTTTTGTGATCAAGCTGATACTCCACTGCTGTGAATGCCGAGCCACGTTTGGAATAAAATAGCTGACCATTTCTTGTGTCCAAAAGGGATTTTTCTCTTGTGTTAGGTCATTTTGGTATTTTGTTTTATGTTTCGTGGAAGTATGCAGTATATAAATGAGAAGATTGAGGTTGCTGCAGAAAATAAAAGCTATTTCTATCAACCCTTTTTGGAAGCAAAAGAAGAGGATAATTTAACAGGATCAAGGTTATTTTATTTGTTTCTGAGTATTTTATGCCCCCCCCCCTTTTTTTTTATTTATTTTTTTTTTTAGTAAGTGTTCATTATATAAATAATTTAATAAAAGGCAAGCAATGATACACATAAATAAAATATTTTCACATTAAAAAGTGGAAAAAATTGTGGATCTAATACCTTTAATCAGAATGGTTTCATTTGTTTGTAATTACACTTTAAATACTAGTAGGTCTTAAAAGAACTTGATAGCTAAAAGTAGTGTTTGGATATTTCGTTGCATAAGCTCAAAAGTAGAGACATTTTCATAAAACAAAAACACCACATGAAACTTTATTGATTAGACTTAAATTTTGCACCAAAATTTGAAAAACTTATAAATCTGGATAAACTGTCATAAAACACTTGAAATATAACACCAATGAAGTAAACAGTAAGTAGTATGCTTACTTCACCAATGATGTACAACAAGGAAGCATACTGTGGACTTTGATACAATAACACATTAATCAATCTAAAATAAATCACTTTGTTTTCTCCTCAACTTGCCATGGAATTGAATCTTACAGCCTTAGTAAGACTGGACTGATTACTGAATGAGAGATGGTTGTTGCAGTTTACAAAGAAACTTTTCTTTGCAAACTGAAATGAAATCTTGGGAACCACATGTGTTTTGATGGGCTGTAAGATCATAAACAGCTGGGAGGAATTTGGACATGACTTTGATATATGATGTACTGAACTGACTGTATGAAGGCTGCCACACAAAGTATTAATGTGCACTGAAGAATGTGTGCTAAGAAGGAGCAAAGGACTGCCTGTTACTGCCCATGTGCCAATTTGAAATCCTGCGAGACTCAGTATGATCAATAATATTAAGCCCAGTCCCTAAAATACAATCCTTTGGTGGTACTTTGATAAACAAACAAGATAGAAATTGTGTGTGACAACTTTCTTTTGCTCTCTCTAGCTTCTGATGAAGAAAAGTAATTGAGAACCCCAGAGCTGGGTGGGGGGGGGGGAAGGAATCTAGGAAAGGAGGAAGAATCATTGTGGGTAAGAACGGTGACTCTTAAAGACAGGTTACTGCTGAGAAAAAAATGGTTGTATGGTAAGATCAGGGCCTAAAGCACATGAAAAACAAATTGTTTTATAATTTATGTGTAATTTTATAAAAGTTGTTTGGTTTTGACTATGATTGTCAAAGTACTATTGACATCAAAAGCAAACTATGTTTTCCAGTCTGGCTACCTGTGCCCAGAAATGGTAAATGTTTTAGCAGAGAAAAGTTATCAACAAACAAGAGGAAATAAATCAAATTACATGAGAGGTAATGATGCCTGATTTTACATTTCATAGTATTTGATATTATCCTGTCTTAATGGAGATGTTCATTTTACTTCCTTGTTTTGCATCCAAATTAAATATTTAGGACTGGTTAAAAGGTCATTGCAGTTAGCACAAACTGACACAGCTTAGTGAAACTTAGTTCTAGTTAGTCTGCAATCAAGACTGAACTTGCATAATTACTTTCATTTGAATATTGAAAAAAAAAAAGAAAAGAAAATGTCTACAGTTTTAGAAGTGGCCAGAATTTTCTTTAGAATTTTAAGGACCTTTTTGCTTTTAAAATTGAAAAGAAAACCAGATGTAAAATTAAATTTTAAGTGAATGTGGTTGATATTTACCTGTTTGTGTATTCAGAAAATTTACATGATAGGGTTCTTTCATGTGTTTTTGGTTCCTTGCATTAGCAAAAGGAACCTATGTAGTCAGGTTGGCATGTGTGTGTATGTGTGACACTTGCTTGGGTACACTGTAACTCAGTAAGGGAAAGTTGGACTTACTGAAACTTGATATATAGATCCACAATAGTGAGAAGGTGTGCTCTAGTGTTTTTGGTAGAGGTCAAAGGTCATCTGGAGTCACCAGGGGTCAAACACCGAAAAGCATGTTAACATGATATCTCAAGGTAGGAAGCTTGGATAGATTTCATACTTAGTATGTGGATGGGTTATGGTGAGAAGATGAATGCTATTGTTTTTGGTGGAGGTCAAAGGTCATCTTGAATCACCAGGGGTTAAACACTGAAAACCTTGTTAACACAATATCTCAAGGTAGGAAGCTTGGATAGATTTCATACTTGTTATGTGGATGTGTTATGGTGAGAAGATTGATCCTATTATTTTTGAGGTGCAAAACCTCATCTAACTCAAACCCTTTTGTTTTTGGTGGCATTCAAAGGTCATCTGGGGTCACTGGGGCCATTTGGAGGTTATCAGAGGTCATTTTGAGGTCAAGTTGTGGACTAATAGGAAACTAATTGGTAGATGAAGTCAACATTCACCGACAACAACTTTGGTCATGTGGCAGTCACCAGAGTCACAAGCAAACTTCAAATTAGCTAATATTTTGTCTGTATGGTCACTGTGTGATTACATTCAGCAAGGAACCATAGTGCCCATTGGGCTCTTGTTAAGACAAATTGGAGGGCTGAAGTGGAAGCTATGTGTCTCTGACAACTCCCTGGTTTATTTAAAATCATTGGCTTGATTGTAATTTTGACAAGGAAGCCTTATGGTGGAAACAAAAGCTGCATACTGTCATGTGTACCCCAGTACATGAGCATAAATTGTGCCATGAATCATTGCTCTTTTATATCCACTATGAAAGATATTTCCTTGATGGTTTTTTAGCAGTTTAAGCAGAGAGTTTGCTAGAGACCTGGTTTAACCTGATATGAGGTATGAATTGGTTGGATAACTAGAACAGTCAGGATCTAGAATGCACACAGCTTGACGTCAGTAGCCTGGAGGAAAGGATCACAGCCAGACATCTCTTTATCTATTCAGGCTGTTCTTTACAAAGAAGAGCTCTGTCACTGTTAGTGGTATCACTTATCCTATTAGCAGCAAGGTGGACCATCTGTGAGGGCTGAGTAGGTGACGAGTTGATCCCATAGTGGAGTCAATTTGGTAGTGAACGTATTAAGTTATAATTTGTTATGGATTTGGTAGTGCAAGCAGTGTAAATATAATATAGAAGGTAGTACTTCCATGGGAGGTACAAGAGAGAAATACATCTGTCAACCAAAAAAAAAAAAAAGAAAAAGAAAAAGAAAAATCAAAAACAACAAAACAAATACAACCCCAAGCACTTGCCTGCACTTCAGGGACACACATGAACCTTCAACCTACAAAACTGATACAGTAAGTCACTCTGTCAGTTTTATGCTTTGAGTCATGCAGCACTAATTTCTCAGAAACAGGTTGGTGCATTTCAAGGGGTACCTGCCACCACTGCATGTTACTGCCTTTTACTATTTTTAAAAGAGAGATACAATATACTGTAGCATAAAGTGAACCTGAAGAATTCATTATTCAATTTATTTGTCCTTCAAAATCGCAAAAGTGAGTATTTGAGGCCTCTTATTGAATTTGGTCTCATGCATGATTTTGTCAATCATGGCACTTGGGTAGGCTAATCCCCCCCCCATTGACCCCTCCCTCAGGATGACTACTTTTGACTGTTGTGATTTGTGGAGGAAACTGTCTTAAAGTTTCCTCTGTCTACAACTAGGGTTGTTGCGGTATGAAATTATCGATATCGATGTCGCAAAAGCTTTTCCTTCAATTCCCAAACGATATCGCGATATCGTGTAATCTGGCTTGTGTTTACTAAGCCACCATGTCAAATGTTTTTGGTTCCGGCCACTGCATAGCGGCCGCGATAGTGCTACATACCCCAGCATGGCCGCCTCAGTGCCGAAAAATTTGTGACCAAATGACTGCTCTACGTAGCAGCGGGGGTACGGTACCGTAAGAAATTTTCCCGAACACTGTGTACCGTTATTTTCTGTTGCCACTTGCAGCCTACTATACATTAGTGGTGAACAGATCACCGGTTTGGGCCTGTGATCTGCCGTTCGACGTCAGAAATAAAGGCCAAGTCTAACTGGTAATTTGAATCCAAAGACCCTCAAATTAGATCGTATTTAGAGAGGCTTGGCATTCGGAATATGTCCAGAAAAAATTGTTTTGTTTCTAAACAAAAATTACTGATAAACGAAACAAGTATTACTAAAAAATACCAATCAAAGAAATTTAATACTTCACAGGGTCCCAGCTGTAACTTACCCAGATTGTTTTAGGGACATCTTCTAGCACATTTATTTCTACCAATCGCAAGCCAAACAGCTCGAGGTCCTTTTGCAACTGTCTATTTTAAGAGTTTTGAAGCTTCCCTTATCGTGCATGTGTTACAGTAAATGTTGCGGAACTTCCCTTGAAATGCCATGTGTATTGTGTACTGGTACATGCACGTGTTTACAGCAAGCATGTCACTAGAACTAAAGCAGCATCTCCCTGCATGCAGAGCCAGGTATATACAGCTCGGTCTGATCTTAGTACACTCAAGAATGACGTACGTAAACCCTTCACCCATTCAATCTGGCAATTTGTAGTATTGCCTTTGCGGAAGTCTCTATTATGCTATTCGGTAGGCTGCTGTTCTCCATACATAGCCCTGCGGTTTAAATTTGGCCACCCTTCAATCTATTGTAACTTCGCACGAGCGCCATTTTGGTGCTTACTAGTTTTAATATAATGGCTCGGGCCGTAACTTTTCCTGAACATTGACAGTATTAATAGCCCCATCTTAGTACTTAACACATGGCACTCAGTTGATTAGCAATATAGTGACAAATTTCAACCATTAATCGAGGTGTCTGCAATTCAGGTACACTCGAGATGTTTAGTACAGTATAGGCTAGGCCTACTACTTTTGACTATCAGAGCTCTTGCGCCCATGTCAGCCTACTGAATGTTACAACTGTTTTTGTACAACATCATAGAGCTATATCCAGAAGCAATTGTTATTTATCTCATACTCATGGCCGTACGAGTGGGGGGCTGTGGGGCGGCCACCCCTCCCCCCCAAATGCCAGAAACCTGACAAAATCGGGCAGATATTTTGACTCAGTCGGCGGGCGAAAAATTGGACAGTTATATTAGGTCTGAGTCGGGCAAAAATCACCGCCCTCCCTGAGAAAAACAGTCTGTACGGCCATGCTAATACTGACAAGCATGGGGAGTGGATAGACTGCAAACATAGTTTCATGAATACTGTAAACTGTTTGTGTTTTTTCTCTTCTCTCTGAAGGGGGGGGGGGGGATGCGATAAGGAAAAATTCCATGTTTTATGTAACATTTGAACAATTTAACTGGTTGACATTTTGGTTAACGGAAACCTCAATATTTGGGGTAGTTAATTAAGGTAGTCCCAGGCGGCTGGGTTTCGGCAGTTTTCTCGAACCAATTAGGCTATTGAACAGCCAATAGCTGACCAGAATCTTGCCATCAAGCTTCTATGTAACGATGACCTTGCAATGTTTTTCACCGACAGTGAGCACAAATGATTCCCTTGGCAAGTGGATTCTAAGCTCAGTTTACATAGCCTACTGAACAAAGTGTGTGGTAACATGACCGGATTATTTTATTCACTTTTTTAAGTTGGGATTTAATAAAAAAGAACAATGAAGAAGTCATTAATTGGGAATGATTTTTTCTTGAGCAACGTTTTTAAGGAGTTGGGATGTAAATTTGGAAACGGGTTATAGAATTCATCGAGAGCATTGGTTAGTCGGTTACCCGTGCAACACTTCTTCCACTTGTAACTCACGATGTACAGTAGGTACATAGTGTACAAACATTTTACACTTAAACTATGCAATGCAGCCATCAGGTGTTTGTGTAGGAACACTCGACATGCTTGCTCTTTGGATCACTTTATCTGGCATGCGATCTTGCAGGTTTATTAACTGAATCTTCTGCATTAATATCGCTCTTTTTATGTTCGTGTTAAAAAAGTAAAACAAAGCTTAATTTGACAACCTGTCATTATTCTTCGCTGCTCTTGAAGTTTATGGGGGTGTTTCATGCATGGATTTTCACGATATCGTTTAGGTGTTGTCATAAACAATATTGTCAGCAAAATCTCATATCAATATTTTTTGCCGATATCGTCATATCGTAACAACCCCTATCTACAACACTGCTGTTAACCATGCTTCCAATGTCAGTAAATACCAAAGACCTTTTATCAATGTTATATACAGTCAATGAGGAAGTGAAAAGGCTTGTTGAAACTGACAAGTATTAAATACAAAAAAACTCATATATTGTAAACAGTTTTGAGTGAAACTCTTAATGCTGGAGTGAAATTGTTTTGTCTTGGAGTAGGCTATATACATGAATGAAGCTTTATTATGAATGCTCTTAATTGTACCTGACTGTGCATGAACTAAATTAATAGCCCGCTCTCAAGTTTCAATTTTCCTGCTAAGCTACTCGGTCAAACAGACACATGCAGTGCTATGTCCATTGGATAGCGACTAAATGACCAACCAGGAAATGGTGTCTCTGAAATTTCTTAGCACTGTTGGACAAGTGTTTTATGAGAATATTGTGTATATACATGGAGTTATGGTGACCTAATCAAAATGATCACAATCCATTATGATAATAAAAACCTTCAACTTAGGATTGTTAGTTAAGTTGAACACACTTTAATACTTCAATCAAAACAAACTATGAAAATAAATGAAAAAATGAGTTCATCTGCTTTGAACAATTCTAAAAGAGTGTCTGTAGAAGTAACTTTTTCATGAAAGCAAGTTGGTATGGAAAAAATGAAGTTAACCCCTCCCCTTCCCCCAAAAATGCATTAAACAAATAAAAAAAAATCTTTTGAGACATTTTGACACATAAGTACTTAAAATTTGCAGGGACATGAATGAGAGTTACTGTAACAGTGATTTAAAAAAACTAAGATGAGAATCACAATGGTCTTTGATATTTTCACATTTTGTTTGCATTATTATTATTATTTTGTAATACTCTACTGTACTAAAGAAGCCATGTTCAGGATACATGCTGTAACATCAAACTTATTTTGTTTGAGTGGTTTCAAAAGAAAATTTGATTTTGTGAAACCAGCTTGCTGAAGGGTTGTAGTGAAACTTAGTACTTAATACACATGTGTACTTTAAAGTGAATGTGACAAAAAATTCCCTACTAAAGGTTTGCCTTGTATTAGTAACTCTTTCACACAGAAAGAACAGGATATGGGACTTTTTAAATTACAATGAACACAAAAGAAAGCGTGAAAGGGAGATCAGGTGTTAATCCTTCTCTTTGAATTAGGCTCAATTTTCCATTTATAAATTTTGCACAGCACTTTCTGTCAGCATGCTAAATGTGGCAAACAGTTATGGGCAGGAGTCGGTGAATGTTACAGTCGTAGTACAATAGAGGGGTTTCACCGACGTCACGTGATGGCGTGCCTCTTTGATTTTGAAAGGCAAGGGTCCAGTGTGTCAACACGTGCAGTAAGTGTATGTACAGGTGTCACAGTAGTATCTACGGTTATGTGGTGTGCATGTGCTGTAAATATGCTTACTGTGTGTGTTTTGCCCTTCAGTGCCAGGCACTATCCATCACATGATGTCATATGAAATCCCTCTATAGGAGCAATTTTTGACAGGAATTTTTTTTTTACATGTGTAGGTAGAAGTAAACAGAGATTTTGATATCTTCAGCCAGACATGGCTGAGCCAAGGAATAGTGCTGTAAGACGTTCAGTATCTGATCGGCGCGATACAAAGGTCAATGTCACTCGCACAGCAAGGAGTGGACCATCCAAAGTGGCTGGGCAGAAGGTGGAAGCCACCATGAAAGCCCTGATGGAAGCCTCAGAGAAAAAGAAGCCAGCCAGAACAATAAGTTCCAGTAGTTCAAGTCCAACATGTGAGAATCCAGATTTGAAGGAAGAACTGCTTCTGTTGAAAAAACAAGGTCTGGCTAGTGGTAGGAGTAACTCCTCCTCTAGTATCAATAGTACATCTTCATTAGATGGCACTCGGCGAGGAAATGTAGCCAAAAAGAGTTCACACACCCTTCCTACACAACAAACATCCAGTGGTCCTACAGTACGGAAGACCAGTGCTCCATCAATAAATCGTGTATCTCATCCAAGATTCAAGCCTCCCGATATACCTCCCAATAAAACACCGCTGACCAAAGCTAATTTGACCAAGTCCAATCTTTCCAATGAAAATGGTATTAATGCCAACCTGAAAACATCTCAAGAATCTTTAAATAGTAACAAGTCAGATCTGATGAATTCTATATTGAAAGACTGGGAGGCAAGCAAAAAGACAACTACAACTAGTGCTGGTCCTCACAAAGCGAGAATGGGCCAGATAAAACGGGAACTTTCTGATGTAAAAACAGATTCTTCCAGAACTAAGAAAACATCTCCAAAATCTCTTTCATCTCCAGACAGTGAAAAGTCTGGAGAAAAACCTGTAACAAATTTTTCAAGTCAACCAGTCTTTTCAAAACCTAGGGAATCTGCTGCTGCGAGGGCAGCACAGTTAAAACGGGAACGGGCAAGTGCAAATAAAAGGGAAACCATGGTAACAAAGGTAACTACATCATCTAGTGTCAGCTCAACTGCTAACAGGCAGGTGACTTCAAGACGAATGGAGATGAAAGTAACTAAAAAAGAGGAAATAGTTAAAAAGGATGGAGGCAACACTACACAGAAGGTGGTGTCTATACGAGGGGGCGGGGGTAAGAAACAGTCTGATGCTGCAAGTAAAAGAGAAACATGGCATGAAGGCAGTACTAAAGATGACCCTGAGAAAAAGCACAAAGAAGCTATGGAGGATTTAAAGTCAAGTTTAACTAAAGCTCTTTTCTCTGATAAGAAAGATGAAGTTAGCAAGCCTGTAGAACCAAAAAAAGCGATAAAAACTACCAAATTTGGTGGTAGTAAGGGAAGTCTTGCCCTTTCAGATCTGCAGAATCAAAACTACATTGAAGCGTGTACTTCATCAGAATCCAGTGAGGTGGAGTTAGAGAAAGGTGTTGTGAAAACAAGGACAGATCTTCTGAAATCCAAGAAAGTAGATATAGTCAAGGCATTTGAAACATCAAATGATACTGATTCTGATGGGGAAATAGGTCTTGGCATTCCGTATTCCATTTTAAAGTTACCAGGAGTAGAGGAAGAAGGCGCAGGGGATAAAACTGGCACCAAAAAAGAGGAATTGTTCTTCCAGAGAGGAAAGAATGGTTCAGTGAAAAGAGCATCTCTGCTTATAGAAAAAATCCATGGTTCCAGTTCTGCTTACACCTTCCCTGATTCTAAAGAAGTCAAAGGAAGTACTGGGTCAGAGGAAGCATCCGGAGATCCAGTGGAAGTAGACTTTACGGTGGTTAGTAGTTTTGTCTTGCTTTTGGTATATGTATGTTATAGGTCTTATATAGAGTAATATTTCCTTACTGGTAAGTTGTTTGTATTGCGGCTGCATGGTGTACCTTTTGGTGGTTGCTGTTTTACAACCTTATGAGAGAGGTCACCAAGGCTGGATACCATAGCACTTATGTTGCAACTAATTGCCTTCTTTTGGGTAGGGGTCGTACAGCATATCTATTCATCACTTACAGTTTCCTGAAGTTGCTACCAGTGCTCAATTGGATTATCCATGCCCCAATTTTGTGTATCTGTTTTGATTTACTGGGGAGTTGAGACAGGACTCATCACATTCATTGCGATTTGTATATATTTAAATGTGTCTCCTAACAACAGTTTGATACATTGTAATTCCTCACTTCAGAACACCCCACCCCAGGACTCGAAATTTCTGAAGCTTTACTTCTAGCCCATGAGGCACTTGACAAATTTATTTCACTAGCCCAAAGGACATTTGCACTAGCCTCCAAAGGCATAGGTCATGACCAACTACACAGCTGTACAGCATTTTGCACTAGCCCATGGGGCTTTTACATAGTTGACTGTCACTAGCGCATGTGTGGTTTGAGCTAGTCCCGGGCTAGCGGACTTTTGTATTTGTTGAGCCCTGCCCCACGCTGTGTCCATGACACCAATTAAACAATTCCATAAATATAAGTTTTGTCCATTTTTAATGGAGAAGGGAGAGATTGCTTTTTGTCCCTTCTGATGGCATTTGGTGCAAGTTAAGTGCATAGAATTGGTGAGGTAGTGCTTAGGCCTATATGGTGTTCGGTTTGAGTCCATGTGGTCAATTTCATTTTATTCAGTTTTACCTTAACACAGATGTACCAGCCTAAGTACATTATAGCTTGCATGGAGAAGTCACAGTACTTTGTATTTTTGTTATCTTCAATTTTTACAAGCTCTGTTGCCTCTTATACTGTGCTTGTTCAGTATTTAGCAACATTGATTAGCTCAGTGGCGTTTGTTGTGTCTGCAGCTGCTGTGTGGACTGGGTGCACAGTTCTTACATTGACCAGGGAGCAGTGATTTAGGCAGCCAGCCGTCCAGCCGTCCTTTGCACGGCCGGTTTCCCAAACTGACGGCCTATATTTTCGTACACGGCTTTCAAAATATACATGAAGCCGTGCACCAATTCTCCCAAGCTTCCAGTATACATATTAAGACTGTTTGAAATAAGCGTCCGAGACGACCATTTCTCCAACTGGAAGACTTTTCATCTTCCCTAGTTTTCAGCGGGACTACTAGCGTGATTTTGTTCAAATCACAATTCCAGTAACATGCATACACATCTCTTCTTGTACATCAGAATTCTGATAGCAGCACATATTGAGTCAATGCAGTGCAGTAATGCGTTGACTTTAACTACGTTCGATGTACTTGCCATACGAAAATCCTGTCAACTGAATTGTGTGGTTAGTGCTATTGCTCACAACGTAACTGCCGTGTTGCATGTTATGCTGCAAGCGCTTGATACTATACATTTTACAATGTAGTCTGTCCGTAGGATCAAACTGTTCTCACACAAACATGACACTAGCTTAGGTTCGATATATCTCCATATATAAATATGTTAGGATAGGGTATGAGCTAGTGTGGGTGTTTGTGGATAATAAAGGATCGTGCAAGAAAAGTACTTTAAAGTAAAGGTTCCGAAAATATCGCGAGGGGCTTAGTTAGAGTGATTTACACATACCTCAGAATTAATTTATGAAATGTTTGTCACTCTTGATAATTTTGGATGCCTTTAAGTTTGACATCGAAGATTCTACCCTCAGACTGTGGCACTGCATATTTAGTGTGTACTACAGTAGAAATGAAACATGTAAGGACCAAAAGAGTGATCGTAGGCTGGGATGTTTGGACAACAATCTCCGGTTATTAGAAGCATATGAAATTGCTCATTATCATCGATGATAAAAGTTGCTGAATTTTTTTCATTTTTTGTAGATGTATCAAGTTTATTTGGTGAATGCTTTAGCATGTATGCTGCATAGGGAACCACATCACAGTAGTTCTGTTTGACTTTGAAGCCAGTGTTGTGCTCTCTGTAGATCTAAAGACTACGGCTATTGGAACTACAGTCTAGCAGACTCTGCCATTGTTTAGAATCAGTAACACTGCAAGTCAAGATTTAGTTTTACAGTTACAGCAAGGTTATAAGTTAAAGCTAAAGGCTGAGGATTAATACTTGGCTACAATTAGGCCTATGGCTAGACAAAACTGAGGGAAGGGTACGTGAGGTTGGATACTTTTGGTTTGTAAGTTTGTAGCATAGACGATACCTCACACCATTTCTAATTTTCCAAATATTTCACATGGTTGGAATGCCCCCCCCCCCAAAAAAACAAAACAAAACAAAAAATACTGCTAGCCCTAATCCTGATGTCCTGTTCTAGTAAACATCAGCCTCGGAGTCGGAAGACTAATATTTTGGCGGAAAGACCAGAAGGGGGCAGAAATTGTATTGTCAAACTCATTTTCAGGTCCAAGTCGTCTCAAAAATAGGCTGAAACGGCTTGTATTTTACCCTCAGAAACCTCTAAAATGCAAAATTCTAAACTTGCCCCCTTAACCCCCACAAGGGCCCCCTTGAATTCCTGCCAAGAAGGTGATTGCTTCGTGATCGTGATGATGCCTTCAGCATCATATTGGGCCAATATGTTAGCACACCCACTATTCTCAATTGGACACCCACAACTGAAATTTCTGCCTCAGAGCCTGCCAGGGAGTAGCTATTGACTTTGACCCAGGGTTTTCAAGCATCACTTTTTTTCAGGAGTCACTGACCCTTTAGAATAAATTTACAAGAGTCAAAACTAAAAAAGAAGGGGTCAGAATAAATTTGAGTTTAATGCAACAAACTTTATTCCTGTTTTGCCCAGACAAAGCAATGTAAAATGTACTGTAACAATGTGGGAATTCACTTCTGTGATAAGCACCTTCGTGTAGACTGTAGCTTACATCATACACTGTACCTGGAAACTTCCCATGTATTGGGATTATTATTGTAAAGTTTTCCCGCCAAAACATGCATCATGTACCAGACACACTTCTAGGAATAACTAGAGAATGGAAACACATGCTTTTAGTGCTAGTAGCTACTACCAAATACGATGTACAGAAGCCTACGATATATTTCTCTCTGTACAAATTGATCATTGCTGTAAATGCGTAGTGTACTGCAGGGGATGGCAAACTAGGGGTCGCGACCCTTTTGACGGTCGCGAAAATATTTTGGAGGGTCGCGAAAAGGATTCCAGAGCGAAAACTAATTGCTAAATTTCTCATTAAAAATAAGAAACGGGGTGATTCTAATCTAAGAACCAGTGCTCTGCTTTATTAACACTGCATAACCAAGTCAAATCAAACTCCTCTCACTGACCCGTCAATTTGAGGGCCACCAAGATTACGAAGTAGAAAGTTGGGGCCACCAAGCAAAAAAGTTTGGAGACCCCTGGTGTACTGGCATCATAGAGCAGTATAAGTTCTTATAATACTACTCTATGACTGACATTTACATCGATGTAAATTACAGCAGAGCTCTGTGTAGTATATGGCCCCATATCTGCACACTTGTATAGCAGTTATCGTACAGTGTGAAATGCTGTGAGTTGATTTTATTCAATACCACAGACATAGTGTACAGAGACTGGCAGTGTGTGCCTTGCTTGACTAACATCCCGCGTAACATCTACTACTGATCATGTTAAGCTGGTGTATGTTTGTCCCTAGCCTAGCCTTATGTTTATAACTGAAATTGAATTACGAACCAGAACACTCCGATCATCTAGGCATGCTGATATCTGTGATCTGTTTACAATACACATGCACTCGTTTATAGTCAAGTCTAATCACGTAACTAGGTGCATGTGGGTGCAGTTGATTAGGCGTTATTGTATACGTGGGAATGGTGGTAGCTCCGTACTGTTGTAGGGATACAGTTTTTTATTCAGATTGTTATTAGAACATACAGAGAGGTGGAAAATGTCTCACAGAACAAAGTTCGGAACTGGAGAGTGCTGCATTTTGTGAGTAAATTTGCAATTAATGTATTGGCAAAATTGTTTAATAATTACTGATTGTTGGGGTGAAAAAGCTGTGCATCAGTTTGACCCCAGAAATTTTGTGTCTGTGTGTCAAAATCAAAAGTTGTGCTTCATTGACCCGGGTGCCTGGGTCAGTGAAAACCCTGTTGACCCATCTGTTTTGGTGAACCTAGCATAGTACAGTACCTTTGCTCCAGTGTGACTGTAATTTCAGGAACATGTTTGCATGTACAGGGATAGAAATGAGTTGTCTTTGTCATTTAACATGATATTAACCTGGGAGTGCAGGGTGCCATGCCCATGGTGTACCATCATGGAGCTCCCCTGGTGCCATTAAATTACCTTTCCCAATATCCAACCTGTGAATCCAATTAAACACCTATATATGACCTCCAGTGAAAAGGCTTATGATATTCTGCGAAAAGAAACGAAACGAAACGGAACGAAACGAAACGAAACGAGACGAAACAGCCTAAGCATGAAAGTTTGTTTTACACTTAACCTATAAAACTGGCATAGGCTTCTCAATACCTAAGGGAAGGAAAGAGATTCAATCGGCCAAAGCATGCAGTTGTTTCGTTCTGTTTCGCAAAATATCATAAGCGTGGTGGGGTATTGATATTCTGCGAAACGAAACGAAACAATGAAAAGATGGATATTTCCTCTAATATCTGAATAAAGAATTACAAACATCCTTTTTGTTCGACCATTGTGAGTACGTAGGTTTCCGTAGTTTAGCACGATACATAAGCTTTCGAGTCTGTTGCAATCACGAAGATCGCTGGGGTATAGAAACAATCGAGAGGCTGTACATATAGCATTTGTCAGGGCTAAGATTCCAAAAAAACAAGGCAGATGCTACATACAGAGTTTATCACGACTAAAATCCTGTTGAAAATGAGTCCAAAAACTCCCCTGTGCTGTCAGTAACCGTGACCAATTTGGTTTAAAATTCGTACTACCTTCCCTGAATCCCTCTTTACTTATCCCAAGAACATTCCTTTCACTTCATCTGTCCCGTGGGAGCTATAGAAGTCCCTTCCTCTGGAAACAGGGAGTTGTTATATGTGGACAACTCCCTGCTTGAAGTATGGAAGTAGTACTTCCATGCTTGAAGTCGATGTGCTTAGCGGCCGTCGGGCAAGAGGGATAGCGTAATCACAGTGAGCTTGGTTCTTCAGTCATTCACAACTTTAAAACTTACTGCATCCCTGTTATTGCTGCGCAGTGCTTATGCCTTGTTTACAGTCTGTTACTATTACCAATGTGCAGTTCGTACCTCGGAGGGTATTGCTTCCATACGTATGGTTGCTTGTACCCCGATCTTCGTGATTGAAACAGACTTGATCGTTGTAAATATCGTGAGTAATAAACTACGGAAGCCTATGTACTCATGAGGGTCAAACAAAAAGGATGTTTTTGCCATTTTTATTCAGATATTAGAGGAAATATCCATCTTTTCTTTGTTTCGTTTCGTTTCGTTTCGTTTCGCAGAATATCAATACCCCACCACGCTAATGATATTTTGCGAAACAGAACGAAACAACTGTATGCTTTGGCCGATTGAATCTCTTTCCTTCCCTTAGGTATTAAGAAGCCTATGCCAGTGCTACAGGTTAAGTGTGAAACAGACTTTCATGGTTAGGCTGTTTCGTTTCGTTTCGTTCTGTTTCGTTTCGTTTCGCAGAATATCATAAGCCCAGTGAAAATCCTCATCCTTCATGTCAAACCAACCTGAATCACCTTTTGAGTACTGTATGTGGATGGATTTTACTGCAAGGTGCTGCAGGTCTTCACCAATTGTCTGAAGGAAGAAAGGAAAGTCTTGTCAAATCAGATAGGAATTGGGAGTACTCTGTTCCCAGAGGTATCTTAAGAGTTGATCAAGTGACCTCCAACCTTTAAAATTTGGCAGGTTAATAGGATTTTCTTGTAAAAACTGATACCTTTTGCTCAATTTTAGGTTTTTGCTACCTCATAAAATATCTTTGAGTGTTTTAACAAGGATGTGATGGTGTTTCTTTAAATATGCAGTTATTAGTCCTTTATGTAGACCACCAATGGAGGGTGATGTTGAAGTTATGAACCACAAAGGTGTACCTCACCCTTTAGGTATAGGAATCTGTAACCAGGGAGTTGCGATTTGACAAATAGCAACTCCCTGCTGTAACTAGGAGAACTACTTGTTACATGATGGGGTTCTGGTTGAAAGCATCTTGGTTATGACAGGGAGTTCTTGGGAGGGAATTCATCAAAGCATGGAGTTAACACCTTGGGTACTCCATGATCAAAGAAAGACAGCCTGGCTGTAGGAAAGGAGAACAATGATTATAATTCATGTTCTTGATTTTTGCATTCTCATTGATGGACGAGACAGGACCTTTGTAGAGGGTAGCCTCCAAAACTATATGCAGTAACAGTGGCTGTAATGCTTGAGATAATTACATGTAGATATTGTAGGATACTTGTATCAGGCAGGCACTGTGGAGTTTTAGAATTTCAGTAAAAAGAATTGAAGAATATTCAAGAATAAAAAAAATTTAGAATGATATTAAGAAGTTAAGCACATACATTGTACATGGTATTTACCAGAGCTGAAAATGCTCATCTTGTTAACTGGTGGAAATAAAAGGGGAGCCACACTTCTTCCCTTTTCTCTCCCGAGTAAGTCAGTCCTAGGAGGAACCTGTGTTTTTCCGTGTATGTTTTCTCTTCAACCAGTGTTCAACTTACATGAAAAACTTTACAAATGTTATTAATAATATAGGCCTATATCTACAGTATTTTACGTCCTCTTGAGTTAATACCCAAAACAAAAGCTTAATATTTGTGTCTCCCAGAAGGGCTAAGTATTAAGATATGTTATAATTTTTCATCATTTTGTTAAGTCTTGATGAAAGATACTTCCAAGATCTTTTATTGGAATATCTGTCAAGATTGGAAAAGAGTTTCTAGAGATAGGAGGATAATAGTGGGTATTGTGTATATAGAGAGAAATTTTGATAAAAGACCAAAGGTGAAGAAAAGACTTCCTGAGTTTGCTATAAATATACCATTAGATAGGGGTCAGAGATGTGGTAGGTTTATATTGTCTTATTTATACCCATACATTATTGACATTGACACAATTTTGAAGGAATACTTTAACCTTTGACCTTGTACATTATCTTGGGATGAAAGGGGATAACCTTCACTAATAAAATTTTTCATCACTTTGTAAACTTTACACATTTGGTTTGAATTTGACTTTGAAGAGTGAGATTGTCCATACAAAATGACTTGCATTTCCAGTCTCTGGTGAAAATTATGGGCTAGGTAGATTGATGAACTCCTGGGACAGGAGACTTTGTGGTACATGCACTCAGGAATGGAATTCATCCTTGATGTAAGGAAGACAAAGATAAACCAGTAAGGTAGAAATATAAAGACAACTCTCTGGTGAGATGGAGGTTTCAGGTTCACTTGGTCCAGTGGTGGGATGAAGGTTTCAGGTGCAAGTGGTTGTATCAAGGAGTTCCAACTAGACCCTATTGTCACATGCTTTCTTTCAAGGATAACTGGCTTTTACAGCTCTCTGTGATACCACTGTACCATGCTTTGTTAACATTCAGTTAGTAGCCTATGTAGCCTAAACATAAATGTAGTACCATGCAGACTTGTAGTGAGTACGTACTCGTACTCACAGGTTTGCACAATTGCCTGTACTCGTACTCATGAGAATTAATTTGTATTTGTACTCGTACTCACAGATTTTGAAAGCTCTGCATAGGGCTAATGCAAAATTTTGTACTCGTACTCATGAAAAATAACATGTACTCATACTCGTACTCACAACACAGACACTGTCCTTGTACTCATACTCATGACATTGTACTGTACTCGCACTACAAGTCTGGTACCATGTGTGAATTTGTGGCTTTCCAGTGTTGCAGTTTGTCTTCACTGATCTTTGAAATGTCATGGCAACATCCTTGCAGACTGTAATAAGAACTAATTCACCCCATATCTTCTATTTAGGCACTACAACCTTGGGAAGGAAACAGTTCAGTGTTTGGGCGAGGGGCCAGTGCTCTTTTGCAGAGGGACTGGTAGTTTGGGGAGGTGGTGACTGAGTCCAGATGTTAATTTTTGGGGGCGGGCAAGTGATGCTCATTAACAGTCTCGAGTGTGGAAATTAAAATAGTGGGTGGGGAAGGGGGCAGAGGAGGAGCAAGGACCATTACTTAGGCCCATTTTTCTGGGCCCCTCCCCCTAGGTGGGCTTATGTCTGGCTTTTTGGCAGCCAGTCCACCATCCCGCGTTACTTGACGCTGGATGTTGACCATGTTACTTGATGCTGGATGTTGATTCGTCTTCCTTTTCAGAGGACTGGGAGGTCAAAATGAAAGATCTTACAATCATGTATGCAAAAAGATTTTTCACGAATAAATTCATTCGTATTATATACGATATTATTGGGTCTAAAATATCTACTGGCATATTTTTACGTATAGGCTAAGTGATAACCTATTGTCACATTCTCAGATGACCATTGTAATATAGAATTAGAGTTAGATGAGGTTTTATGGCTCAGTTTCTAACCAATTGGTTTAAGTCGGGCCGGCCACGGCCTTTTTTCTGTCATAATATAGTCCTGCATGTGCAGTCTGATTAGCTAAGGTGTATATATGTAGCCTTATGGTTATCAGTCTCAATCATCTGGGCACACACTGATGATGCGTGTACTGGAAGACGGCCATGTCCTCCTTTTTGGAAATGATCACCTTACTTCCCCCTCCCCTTGATCACCTTTTCTTCCCCTCCCCTTGGGTATGCATGCTCCTAATTGCATATATATATATATATACACACAGCCTTCACCTGCAATAAGTATACACTTTAATAAAAGTGCCCTGTTCAAATTTAAACTGAACCTGATCAACCAGACGCTGAGCTAAATTCTGATTATTTGAATACTAAATACCAAATTTGGTCAAAAAAATGACCAGGTTTGATTCTTTTTCAATCAAATTTAGTCCAATAGTTCACCAGATTCTGGTTTTAGCACTCCGTTGGTGAGACATTTTTAGAGTGTGTGGCAAAGTTGATAGCACAATGAAAAAAATTTACGTCAGTTGACTGTACAGGCCTAATTATGCTTTTTGGGCAATCATTTAATGTTTGCATAGCTGCCAGAGAGTGTATGGCTAAAGTCACACCTTGTGTAGTAGCAATGTTTTTGTAGTTAATGTGCATCCAGCAAAATGATATTTGAAAAAATTACATAGGCCAGTCAGCCAAAGTCTCAGACAGGTCAGTTAAAGACTGTTTTGCCAAGCCCTATAAATGTATGGTGCTGTGTATCAGAAGTAGTAATGGCCATTGAGTATTGAAGTTTTATCTGTGTACTAACATCAACCAATGAACTACAGGAAGCAAAAACCTCTGGATTGCTCCTGAGTTAATTAATGAAACTGTCTCTCCATTCTGGGAATTTAAAAGCACCCTTATAGGGAATTCATGCATAAAATCAATACATCTCATTAGTGGTGACTTGTCAGTTGGATTTAATATGTAAGCCTTCATTATTCATTATGCACTTGGAGTAGGTGATATTGAAGCTCCCAGAAGCAGCGTCAATAAAAACCAAAGTTGTGTGGAATAGACTAGGAGGTTTGGGAGAGATTGCATGCCACAAATAGAATGGGATCTTGGGAAGAGGAATATAAAGTATGGTGGAATAGGTGGGGGTGGAAGGGAAAATAGATCTGGGGTGAGGTGGGATAGAGTTTAAAGGGAATTGAAAACATTTCAATTAAAAAATATTCTTAACTGCACATGTACCTCTTGTGAAAATTTATTCAGTAACTTCATATTCTTCTGTAGCTACACATGTAATAAATTTCACTGAAACAAAAACATTTCATTTGCATTGACAGAATATTCTACCAGAATAGAATGAAAGAAACATCTTTGAATTGTGTAAGGCTGAAACAGAAACCCTCACAACTTGATTTGCCCCCAAGTTTACATTTTTATGTTTGAAAAGAATATAAGCAGTGAAAATATTTCGTAAATTACAACATTCCATGTTTAAGAGGGTTTTTTCTCTTAAATGTAATGTCATCAGATACTTGATTTTACTTTAGAAAATAACCCAGACTTCTCTGCGAATGCTTCTCTTTGAAGTTCAGAGACTACATTTAGTTTGTAAGTCGATTGTTTGAATGCTGTCAAATCTGAGTGAGCTTTATAATAAAGTTCTGTGTCGGGTGGGGTGAGGATGATGTTGGGTGAGTGTGTGGATGGGTAAGGGGTTAGAGAATCAGGAATATGTGTATCAGGCTTCAGAAAATGAAAAGAATGAGAAATCCACATAGTAAAATTGAATAGACTTGTTCAAAGTCAGTCGTGTCAGCAATTATTTTCATTTTTCATGTACATTGCCTTTCCTTACTTCCTAACACCTGGGAGTTAAGGGGATTCTTCATGACAAGATATTTACTGAATGGGAAGGGATTGTGCAGTGAACCTTAATTGTAATAGGGTGAAATATATGGTGCTATGCCTTTCATAGGATTGTTTTATTATGTGTATATTGCTGATTAGGCTATATTGCAAACTCACTCATTTGAATGGTTTTAGTGTTTGTTTTAGTTGTGGGTCTATAGAGTTGCATTCATGCATGCCTTAGATTCAGATTTATCATTGGAGGGTTTTAGCAACTCATCAGATATATTACAGTATGCGGTTGTGACATACAGGGTGCGCATGTAGCTTACAGTATGTAGAAGCATGCTAGAACTGCATAAAAACTTGCATAAAAAACTCTGTATGGCATAGTTGCCCAATATGTTGTGACAAAGAAGTAATGGAAGATGTCCTGTCTGCTATGTGTCAAGTTTGATTTGATACAATCAAAATGAATTGGAAAAATAGCAACATTCCTGGACATCAGGTATCTATCTGTGCAACCAGTCCAACTAATGAACGTGTCTTCATAAGTGGACCATTTAGACTTACAGCCTCTCCTGTAAGTAGTCTTTGCGTGTGTAACTTTGGGGGGGGGAATCAACAGCCATGTGTATATTTCTGTGTTTTTCTGCATTTAGTGTCGAGTTGAATAATTAATACTGCAAGGATTTGTGTACATTGAGTCTCTTAAGTTGTAGGACTTATTAACAGGTACTTATTTGGAAATATTCATGTGATAATATTGTCCCAGCATTATCACTGTATCAGTACTGACAACCTCTTGCTATCATATACTTGTGAGTCTAGCGTGTGCCACTTGCATTTAATATTTGTTATATTATCTGTAAGCTGTTGTAAGCCAGTATGTCTTAGTTTGTTGTTGTACATTGCGTTATCTCTCGTAGTAAAGTTTTACCAGCACATGTTGCTGTTTATATGATGATGGTTGTTGAACAAGGGTGTACTTTTACATCCGTAACGGCATAATCGCATAAGTATAGTGGTATCAGAGTGTAGTATTCTATTACTGTATTTCATGTCAGTGGTAAGTTATGCGGAGTGTAAAGAGACCCTTCATAACTCGTGTATGTTCAAATCTGCTCTGACAATCCTGTACAAGGACAGGCATGCAAAGAAGAACGAAAATTTCATACAATGTGACTTGGTGGTTGTGAGATTGGACCATAAAGTAGGATATAGGAACTAGAGTGCTCAATCCCCAAAACAGCTGTGATCGCACGGGGACTCGGACGCAATACATTTTGTACACACATGCTCCCACACAGCATAGCTTCTTGCCTCCACCTATAATGGTAGGCCACTGATCTACATGTAGATCAGTGTGGTAGATGGGTCCATGCAATCACAGCGGATTTACGTACGCGGTATTAGGAGTGTGCACTCTAGTTCCTATATCCTACTTTATGGATTGGACTAACATTGTTGTGGGAAGTTGTTGTAGCCCTTATGGATGTTCTGTATATGACTTCAATGAAGTTACGAAGCCCGTAACTGTGTAAGAGGATAGGTTAATCCATTTGGAGTAAGAATTCTCCTCCCAAGCCCTAATGGCCCATATGGCCTTTTATTCTGGACTAAATGGGTGTGTACTATAGGCAAAATCTATCATGCTTTGAAAAGGTTAATAGGTTGTTTATCCACTGGGAGAGAGAATCATCCTCTCAAGCCATAAGGACCTGTATGGCCCATGCTTATATCTGTTTCCCATGATGTGAAGTGACTGAGAATGTGATACTCCCCAGGGATGGTAAGTCAGTCCATTTGGTGTGTAACTCCCTAGCTGAAGCTATTACCCATTTCCAGCTGGGTAGATTGAAGCAGGGGAAGTGAGAATGTCTTAGATCAATGACAAGTGTTACAAGAACATAGGAAACATGGATGGTGATCCCGGGGGGGGGGGGGATGGGAGGTATATCCCCCCATGGAATTGGATGGGGGGATACTGTATACTATATCCCCCCATGAAGTCAGCCTGGCAGATTTGGAAATTATGTGCAAAAGTTTAGTTAGTTATTAAGAAAACTTCTTTAAGGAAATATTTCTGACAGTTGTCATAGTAACAGATTGCAAAGCCTGGAAAAGGCCATTTCTAGTGATCTTTGGGGTATTTTTGGCCAAAATTTTCGTTGAACACTTGGCACCAACAGTGGTGGCGCTCTGCTTTAGTACCACTGACTGTATCACGGTCACCCCCACGTTCAAAGATGGATCGCTGCCCATGCTAGGAGGATTTGAACTCATAACCTATCAATTATGAGCCACTATCATTAAAGGGAAATATTGCGTTTAAAGTGCACCAATATGGCATACAAACAAAATACTTAAAATCATTATTAAACCATTCAGTCTCACGAGTAAACTCTAGCGATAGCTTCATCTCCACAAAATGTTATGCATTACAAGAGTAACAGATGTTGCATCATTTGAAATTTTAAAAGTTTGGGTGAACAAATGACTTTTGTACAACAAATAAACCGATTTACTTCCTATGAGAGCCTTATTTCTTGAAAAGAAAGCTACCATACTGCCTTAATTTGAATTGTCTATCATTCTGTATCTATTAGTATTGGTTTTATAAATATGAAAATTTTCTGTGAAATAAATGCAATATTTCCCTTTAAGCTTTTGTTAGTGTGCCTCCTTGACTAAAAGTCACCATGGAGAAGTTTTCTTTTTGGATTTTAGCTTCCTCAATTGACATCCTGTTTCCTTCATCTTTTACCAACTTCACTTGTCTCAAGCTTGTTAGGTTGAGTCACAAGTCTACATTTTGGATGTATACTGGTGTTCTCTCCCCCCCCCCCTGGCCATCCACAAGAAGTAACCTTCTCCTTAAATGCATTCTTTTTATCATTTCTTTGAAGTATGTTCTTGTGGGAGAATGACTGCCCAACATGTCTCACCCTCTTTCCTTCATTGATTTATCCATAGGAGAAGCTAGCTCTTATAGACCCAGTCGACTATGAGAATCACCTCATTGCAAAGAAGACTCAACTTAATGCAGATCCTATGCGATTAATGCTGTTGTTTCCACATGATGATGTATCGGTGAGTACTTCTTTAGAGCAATATGTTTTGGATACTCAACATACCATTATTTATTTTCAATGCTATCTGTGAGTTACCTGATAAGAGAGAGAGGCAGCATGCAGGTAATATGCTGTAGTTTGGTTGTTGCACATTGCATTTCTGGAGAAACTGTTTATGTAATGTGAAAAGACCCATGGGAGATGGATCTGTATGAGATTACCTCTTGTTTGGTTGCAGTACCATCAGAAATAACACCCTACATTCAGAGCTTTGTGCCAGCTAGATGCACACAGTAATCATAGGGATTTGGGGGGGGGGGGGGGCAGGGGGCTTGGACCCTGGTGGGATGTACACACTACATAGTCATCACAGAGATGTGGGAGGCTTGGCCCATGGTGGGGTTCCACAGGCAGTGGTTTATTTGGTGTTTTCCAGTTGTCGTTGATGAAACCCTTGAATGTTAGCATGTAAGTGATGCTTCTGTTGACTCATTCTGATCATCTTGCAGACAAAAGGGAGACAGAAAAATTCCTTTTGTTTAATTTGTGAAAGAGGAACAACATGTCTCCATTGCCTAGTGTGTTTTACTCCTCCCATACCTCTTTCCTGGGTGAGTTTTGTGGCTTCTAAAATGATATGAATTCAATTAATTCTAAAAAGGCAGAAAATTTTCTTTTTTAGGAGGAGGTGAAAACCACATCTCAATAGCTTGTAGCATTTGAAAAATGCTAACTTCCAAAGAATTGCAATTTTTCTCCAGATGAAGTGCATTATGGGAAATCTGTGATGTCATCACAGCACATTAATTTGACAAAGCATTGAATTTCTTTATGATATTGATGCTGCTGTAGGGAATACAGCAACTTTGTTTGCTATGTCCTACCAGGGAGTTGTCCCTGACAACTCCATGGTCCTACATATGGTGTAAATTTTGTGCTAAATCTACATGGAAAGATATTCAAACATTCCAACATTATCAAATTTCAAGGACAAACAGGACATTTATGTATGAAGAAAAACAAAAGGAATCTGAGGCAATGTGCCCACTTTACATTCTGTGACCTTGATGAGAACTGGAGGTGTTTTTTGACAAAAATAGGCACTCTTTAATGTGAGATAAATAGCATAAAATGATATTGCTACAGGATTTGGAGGGCATAAACTGGAATTGTTTTCTCTTTCATGGGAGAACCTTGTGAAAAGCCACTGGAATATTCCTCATAAACCTTTCACTTTCTTTAGCTGGTTATTGTCATCATTACAGGTAGAGCAGAAAAACTTGGGAGATGAAAGTGCAAGTTTTGAGACCTCATGCATTCTGCATAATTTACTTAAAAGGAGACTAAAAAAAAACACCCCATAAAGTGATACTGCCAATTAAGATTCTGCAGTAATATTGCAAAGAACAAATATTAGTACTACTTTGTGAATACTGAATATATATGAAAGATTTCCAGGTGTAAAATTTATGAAAGAATCTAAAGGCATTGTACAACTGTTTTGAAATTCTTTGATATTTACCTCATATGTTTGCAACTGCATGCAGTTACAAGTGTGTAAAGTAGCCTACAATCCAGCATATAATTTGCACTGCCCAGTGAAATGTACATGGCTATGACAATGGCTACAGCTGTGGAATCATCACTGCAGACAAAACTGGTCTTTCAGTTAATTGGTAGTGTATTTTATTCTTTACTCCTGAAAGCTGGTTTATAAATGGTACTGTATGCTGACTGCACTGATGTCTAATGAATTGGTATACCACTAGACTCAAGAGATCAGGGTTGTAGCTAGACCAGTTCCAGTGATGGGCTTCAATTAGAGAGGCCAAATTGAGCATGGAGTGTATGCAGTAATGGTTAAAAAGAGTGGGGTAGGTCCCATACTCTTCATTTTTGAGCTGAATATTTGCTATCATTTGTGAGAAAAACTTGGAACATTCTAGGAAGTGATGGGTTCATTCAACACTACATATGATTGCAATTTAGTGGTGAAATCAGTACCTTTACAGTACTGTCCACTTTACAGAAGTCACATCCTGGTTAGGTGTACCAGGGAGGTGTTATTAGCTGGAGATCCATGGAAAACTTAATCTTTGAACCCTACTAGTTGCCGACAATAATCTCTTTTGTGTGTTGTTCTTGATGATTCAATAGGCTTAAGAGTTGTTAGGAACTAAGTACAAGCATGCAGGACACGTCCTCGTCTGCCATATCTCGATGAGCCAAAATTAACCCCTTGCCTTAACATTGCCAGTCGCTTAAGATGAAAATAATTTGAGGGTTTTGACGCGTTTTGACGCTATTTACAACGTACTTGTTTAGTTCCCTATAAGTTGCTCAATATGAGTGTGCCTTTAAAATCATGCGAGAGAATGCGGAAATTGGTCAAAATCTGACTGCGAAGTTTAATATTATACTTCCTTTGCTCTTTTTCTTAAATCACGAGCATTGGTTTATTGCCAGGATCGTAGGTTCCTAGCAATTACCAGTCGTTTTGATGTCAGACCCAGTGCTTCGTACTTTACTGTCGGCAGTTAAGTTAGACATAAAAGCATTGTTCCAGTAATAGTTTTCTTTGAGGTGGCTGTAGGCATGAATGAGGTTGCATAGATATTAGACAAAGAAATCCAATGCCCTTTAGTTCAATAATCCCCAAATAAAGGATTTAGTCTCCCCTCTGAGGGCAATCTAATTAGATTAGCATAAATTAAAGTTTGATGGATCTCCAGCTAATAACACTTCCCTGGGTATACTGCCAAGATTGGTCAAACTGTGGTTTGGTCAATAGCAGTTGTCATGGTAACATGCACAGAGCTATGTATAAAGACACTGCATCTAGTTTGTACAACTTACAACATTAAAGCACTCTAATGTTACTTCATTCTTTTGACATCTTTTGTGATTGTTTTGGACAATGCTGAACATTAACATGTAAGACTTTTGATTGTCATTGTACTTTACTTCCATCAGCCACTGAAAGAAAGGTCTATGCTGAATAATACAGTATTTCAATGCCATTTCTTCTATTAAAGCAATAACAATTCTTATAACTGTATTAACCTAGTGAGACCTTCAGGCTGTCTGTTTAGCAATTCCAATGCTGTATAATTTGTCTGGTCTCCAACCTTGTGTGGATTTTTCACAGTTGCTTTAACACATCATTCTCTGTGTCAAGGAGATATTAAACATTTGCTGTTTCTCATTATGTAGGTAGCTTACATAGCCACAGAAGTATCAACATTTTTCTATCATTTTACATAAAATAACAGAGAAATTATACGCTTTGCAGAATGTTTCGAAACATGTTAATAGTAAAGCCAAAGGACCAGAATATGTCACAGTAAGAAATAAAGTTTACTGTTCATAGGAAGGGAAACAACATTTATTCAGGCATACTTCAAAGTCAGGATAGTTGAAACATGCAGCTCTAGCCACATATGGAAATCTATTGTTTAGGGAGTGTTGGTCTATTCTGTAACATTAGATCAATCTCCATTCATGATATCCATTTCATGATTTTCGCAGTCTATCCTCTTCAGCTCTAGATACCCGGTGACACTAGTCACACCTTTTACCTTCCATGATAAAAACAGGCGTTGTCTTTCTGTTCCCTCCATACTTAAGTTTTAAGAGTACATTAACACCTCGGTCATATCAATTGCATCTGAAGCGTATCTGTTTCACATGTATATAAAAGCATACCGTCCACTTGTACCGGCCAAAAGCGTCTACCTTGTTTAAAGTATTCTAGTTTCTGTTTACCTCATAGACATTATTCATCCCTTGTAACGATCGCTGAAAGCACACGTTCTATCTCCCCACCTCTTTTCGTTGCACATACTAGTATGTCACAAAGAGCATTACAGTCAACCGAATAGTTAATGGAAATTGAACGGGCAAACTTGGAGAAAGCCAGCATAATTTGGTCTGTGAGATGACTCATACATCCATCACAGGATGGAGATTCGTCATAAAGTGTGGAGGAAACATCTCTTCTTCGTATGTTTCTGTGAAAGATTTTCAGCATGAAAATAGGTACCTTGTTGTTTCCAGCCTTTGGCTAGAGGCAGTTAAAAGAAGGTTAATTAAAGTTTGCGCTTTGGACAGAATACATAGTCAAACTTAAATGGAATTACTCCTGGTCTATGGCATAATGACTCAACTTAAGCTCTCTTTAAATTAATGTAGTGTTATTAATGGGCACTTTGGTTCCCTTTGTTAGTATCTGTGGAATTGAAAAAGAGACTGTTGGGTTCCAGAAGTTAAGTTCAGTTATTTGAATAGTTTCTTGGCAAAAGTTAACAACATCGGGCTAGGGTAGGGACTACCTGCAGTATAATTAAGGATGTCCAATAAATTTCAAACCTACTGCAGGTAGTATTTACAGACATATTGTGGGCTTTCTGTATTCAAGTCAGGAGAAAAAAAAAATTATATGCCCTTAAACATGACAGAAAATATTAAATTGTAAAAGTGGAAAACCAATTATTGGATTTCTGTATCCAAAATGCTGAGTACTTTACAGCACTAGAAGTTTTTTAGTACGTAGTTGTGTTATGGTACATGTTTTTACTTGCTTTCATTGCAACTGTGATACTCTTATCATGAAATATCAGAGGCATTCTCTTCACATCATGTAAACTTTACTAAACATCCTCCCCACTACCATAGGTGCCACCCTGAAATTACACTGTGGTAAGTTGCAAGTCTAAAACATGCCCGTAGCCAGAGGGCAGAGACAATAATACCCCTGGAAAACCTCCTAGAAAATTCAAAATAATGGTTGCCCTAATGCATTTTAGTAAGTCCCTTTCTAAAATATATTTCCCCTTCCCCCTCGAAGCTTTTTGCCCCCCCCCCCCCTTCAGATCCTTGTCTGGCTACAGGCCTGTTGAAAACTCAGTCAGTTGCCTTCTTAGAAAATGAAGTATAAATGCAATTTTAGAAGAGGGTTGAAGGAAGTTGTTTGTGTAGACATGTTTCACATATGTCACATTTCAAGTGGGAATGCAAGAAGCTGCCATGTTTGGGTGACAAGCCTACAGGCATACAGAAAGTGGCCAAACAACATACAATGTATGCACTCTGCTATATATACATGGTGAATTAGAACCTACTAGACCAAAGGTTGGGTAGTTTGCTAACACTTCTAAACCTAATCCTAACAAAATCAAATCAATTCACAAAGGAGATGTTTGGTCTAGTGGACCTCCTACATAGGGTACCCTTTTTGTCTTGTGGATATCCCCTGCATAGGTGTAGTGTGCAAAACATAAGCTCTGTAACTTTGCTCATGACATGAGCCATATGAACAAATTAATATGTCATATGAAATGGGTCTACTGTGTTAGTAGGGAAACTGAAATTGTTTTAACATTGGAATGATCAGAAAATGCCTTTGAGCAAACTAAAGTGCAAGCAATCCATGCAATTTCCTTCAGTAAACAATTTTTTTTTGAAAACAGTTCATTTACTCAAAGCTAAGTAGTAGACTATGGTGGCTGTTCTGTTATCACATCTTAGAGAAAGTGAACATTGAGAGGTTCAATCCCGGTGTTCCGACCTCTCTATGTTCCGACCTCTCTATGTTCCGACTTTTTAACGATTTTTCACGTTTTGGTCGAAACATAGACAGGTCGGAACATAGAGACGTGATGCACGTCTCTATGTTTCGACCTCTCTATGTTCCGACCGCAATTTGAAAAAGTCGAAACATAGAGAAGTCGAAACATAGAGACGTTTTACACATTTCTATGTTCCTACTTCTCTATGTTTCGACCACAAATGAAAACATGCATTTTGGTCATATTCAATCTTATGGGATAGGACCCTTACGCCGCCACCCCCCTGGGAGTATCCGCGCATGTGTCTTCTATAAGATATCTATCAACTCTGCCCGTGCCCCCTTCCCCCTTGCCACTGTGGCCATTGTATGGCGGCTAGTCGAAATGCACCTTGGAATTCGTGTATATTAATATCTCCATCGTTCATGTGAGGGTGCTGTAATTATCATTTTCGGGGTCAAGTTCATCCCGCCCTTGCACTTTCATCCCGATCACGATAGGTCACTCGAAACACCCTTCCCGCCCCCTTTCGCCTCATAGAAGTGAGATATGCAATTAAAAGTGCCAGTTTCGTAATCAGCGTCCTCGAATGCATGTGTGCAAAGTTTTGGGCTGATCTGAGAGATGACCCTGCAGGGGGCCCCCAAACCATAAGGTGTAATAATAAGTCCATGTGTTTTTTTAGCCAAAATCATCGAACGTCACCGAACTGCATCAAACTTTGCAGCAAGGTCAATTCGACTACGCCCTTCACGAATCCGAAGTTAAAATTTGCATATCACCTTCCTCTTAAGAGATACTCCCTTTTTTCTATTTTTGGAGTATTTTCAAACCACCATATCTCAAAAACCGAACAAGCTGTGCCAAAATAGACCTCAATTTCATAATCAGCGGTATCAAAAATACCCAATATGTTATTTTCAAGCGTTTTCCTGACATTCGATTTTCCCCTGGGGGTGGGGGTGGGGGATCCGTGTTCCCAAACACGTATGCGATTTGAAATATGGTTTGTGGGTTTTTCGGGGTTGCCGATTTCAGAAAGGCCCTTTTCTCGGCGCACCATTCAGTGAGAAGTAGCCTTTGAAAAGTACTCTGCATGTTTCGGAACATAGAGAGGTCGGAACATAGAAATGTGACCCTTATGGTTTAACTTCTCTTTGTTTCGACCAAAACGTTTATAAGTGGGAACATGGAGAAGAGTTGGAATATAGAGAGGTCAGAACATAGAGTAGTCGGAATATAGAGGTCGGAACATAGAGTAGTCGGAATAAAGAGAGGTCGGAACATAGAGAAGTTGGAATATAGAGAAGTCGGAACATAGGGAGGTCGGAATATAGAGAGGTCGAAACATGGAGAGGACCCCCATTGAGATAGTTACTTAATGCTATGTAGCTGTAACGACATATTGAAGACGATAGGGAAATAAATGAGTAGATGTAAAAGTTGTACCAGCATACATGCATGTTTGCATCAGACCAGTCTTTAAAAGCTGGGAATCAGCCATCAGCTGAGCTGATGATAAGAAAGTGAAGGAAAAACAATGGAAAGAGTCATCTAATCAGATTGTTTTTACAATGTCCTTCAGTTTGTACATGGTGTTCTGCAGGGTTGGTGTGTCAGACCTTTTAATACAAACCAGAATTTTCTTAAATCGTCCTAGTTGTGAAACATGAAGCTGACCATCAAAGATAACTACACTGTAACAGTCATGGAAAATGCTTGGTCAAGCAACTCAGATACACTTCTTTGTGGACTTGTAGTGACTTAGAATAAGTAGATTACATGGATGAATGTATGCCCACCTTCCTTCATGTCTGACCCTTCCCAGTGGTCCTGTCCTCTCCCCCTCCCTTTCCTAAAGTGTGACAAAGGCACACAACTGTGTTTTTGCTCCCTTTAACGTGCTCTCTTTTTTCAGTTGTTAAGAAGTATAATGTACCTGGAGGTAATATCACGCATATTCACTTCGCAGACTCATACTTACCCCTTGCTACATCTATTTTGCACCCTATAATGTACCTGGAGGTAATGTTCATGCATATTTACACCAAGGAGACATGTAGACTGAGCAGCATATCCACATGTAGGCTTGATATTGAAAATTTGTCATATTGCTGTGAAGAACTTAAACTGTCTAGTGAGTTGGAAAATATTCTGTACATAGAATTTTATTTTTGTGGTCTTGACTTACTTGAGCAGATTCCCAAAGAGGTGAAGTAGGCCATAAAGGATTTGGTAAAGTATCTTAATATTCTTCAACAGTGGAATGGCATTTTAGTGGATTTTTACAGGTTTAAGTACTATCTAGATGATAGTATCTGGCAAAGTATAAACATTCCTTTATGTTTATGTAGTGTCTTCTTAACTGTATATAAACAGTACCTAGCTATGTAAATAAAAGTGTTTTTATGTTTGTTTGAAAGCTAGTTTGCAAAAAAGTGTCTGTGGCAGTTTTTCAGTAATATATTGGGTTTTATGTAAGGATATAGCTGTTTGTGAAAATTGTGAGAAATAGTGGAATATGAAGCAGAAAAGGAATGACAATGCTTTCCATTTTTGCATAGGGTTCAGTGTTTGTTCTAAGCCGCTGTGACACGATTTTGTTGCAGTGACTTTTCAATTTGATGCACTGATGTTTCTGAATAAAAATTAAAATAATAGGGTTTCATTTGTACCTTAAAGTTGGTACAGTGTGAACACATGGCTTTTAAATTTCTAGTGAGTCAAATTTTCTCATAGTGGGTAAATTGACCCAATGGATAATTTCTTAGAGGAAACACTGCTAGGGTTGTCATAATTTTCTACCAGGGACCACCTACTGTAGGCCACAGATCAGGCAAAAATCTAATCATAACAAAAAGAAGAAAGGTTCCTATTAATGTCCAACAGTGTGGTCAAGAAAGAATGGATTTGGCATATTTTTCACAGGTCTACACATAATACTCTAATTTAAAGCTCAAAGATATTTCAAGCATAGATAGCAGAATCCAATCTCTATGCTGTTTTAGAAATTGACTACTGATGGGAAGCAAATATTGGTCCAGAAGTGTGAATTTGACATGCATACCATTTTGTTCGGTGATCAGGTACATAAATAAGAAAATGTTACAAAAAATGTGGGTACACTTTTAAAGCGCATTCTATACCTGCAGAATATGTTTCTCTGTGTGTAAATCCGAAATAAGTTGTGCACACTGCTGCACGCTTAAACAAACAAACACACCACTTGGTTTCCCGTTAAAAACATGTAACAAATTGACACTGCATTTTTGATGACACCATGGCAGTTGACCTATAAATTGGTTTGTGGACTTTGAACCAGTAATTGTGCATTCATGATTAAGTGTTTGCCATGTGACTGGGAAGAAACATACATCTTGTATTTTTTGGAGTATATTGAGGAGTGATGACTTCTTGGACTTAACATTGTTGTGAAAAACAAGTGTTACTCATTTAAAGTATTAATCAGTGGCTGTTCGTTTTAAAAACAACTGAACGGTGTGGTCAATGCACTTCCGCCCCGATAGTTTTGTTTTGAGGAGTCAATTGGCCATTTTGAGTTTGGTATCTGTGCTTGTAGTAGCTTTCACACCAGTCATCTCCCCAACGTGCTCTGCCAGTCTCATTCCTTACTTCATGATAGCTCAAAGTTCGCGTGTACTGTGGAATTTGCAAGTGTTCACTGGTGATGCCGTTGCAAGCTGGTACTTATCCTAGTTTCTTTGGAGATGGTACTTCTCCCACAGATAAATTTGCTTGGAGCATTTTTATGATTCATCTCAACAAGACAGCTCTGTATCATAGGTCTGGACTTGTTTGTGTAAACAATGTTCATACAGCTCACAGAGCTCAAATGAAATTGGTTGCCTTTGTCAATTACTACTTTGACAGATCTACATTTATTGTACTCTCTTACTTTGATGTAGGTATTAACCAATGCATGTTCTCGATGTCTGGAAATATACTGCTCCTTGATTATGTTAAGAGGATAGATCTGCCGTATGAAATATTGTCACAGGATACAGCGTATGTTCTAAGCTATGAACTTTATCATGAAGTCTTCCTGTGAGTGTAATACAAATTTACGTGTGTTTTATCCCAATTTGTTGTGTAAGGCTTTCTTGCATGTAGGTAATTGGAAGTGCGTCATGTTTCTGTTGAGAGTTACAGCATGGAAATTGCCAGAGAGAAAATCGAAAGGTCACTGGGCACTTTTTAGATGGGAATTACCTGCTGAGAATGAAAAATAGAAGTATTGAAATTTGGAGGTAACAGAATCAAGGTACTGTCATGTACTGTACAGTAACATGTGGAATTCAGTGAATTCTATTTTTTTTTTCTTTTGTTGGACAGTATGTGTATCACAGTGCAACTGTTAATAGATGGTGAACATGTTAGGTTGGTGTGGGATAGGGGTTTCTATGTAAGCTGTAATAATATTTATGAAGTAGATATGGGAATATCATAAAAAGGTAGAAATTATTTTGGTGATTTATGACAGTAGCAGGCAAAGTAATCTGAGTTACAACTTTGACGTGCCAAAAATTTGGTCAGATCTCAAAAAAAAAAAAAAAGACGGAAATTTGGTTTGGAAGGAACTAGTGTTCGACCGATTATGCCATAATCGGTAATCACCGATTACCGATTATTCAATTACACAATCGGGCCGATGCCGATTACCGATCACCGATTATTTACATGTATGGGATGTCATGTTTTCTCGCTGTCAGTCGCATATTTCTAACTGTTCACACACCATAACATAACCTTCACACTGGAGGTGAACGATTAAGAACAGTACCCCACATTCCACGAATGGAATATTGTTTTTTGAAGAATTTCCTCTCGAAATACTGAGATAAAAATCAACCATAAATACATGCTTTCGTATGACGTCACAGGCTTAACGTTAGTTACCCAAAGAGTCTGTCGGCTTACATACGGCTCTGCCTACAGTGGTTCAAAACACCGATGATGTCGAAAGATTCCGTGTAAAGGTCTGTACTGGACTGTCGTAGTGCTATATAGTAGCCTATCCACCCCAGTTTTAAGCAAAACTATCTACCTTGGCACTTAAGGGCCACTAAACATTCCACTCAATTTACTTGATTTACTCATCTCCTGGTTCCATAACGATATGGATACATATTTTTTAAACCCTTTTTAAAGCATCTTGCCCAACACTTACGTCTTATGTAAAAGAATCTCCAAATGAAATGTAAAACTAATTCCCGATAAATTCCCGTAATCGAAAAACTGTTGCCGTTCCAGCGTGAATTTAACACGGGCCCGTTTCCCTTCGTTCATCAGTTAGGAGCACGGAGTAGTACATGACCAACGTGCTACGTAAAAGCGCGGGCAATGCACTTAGCTTGCATTATGTATTACACACTGTACTGGTGTGCTTCGTAGGTGAACTTCAACTTCACAAGAACTGTACGGCAATTACGTGTGCACATGTGCGGGTCATAGGTAATTAAAAACTTAACGAAAGGAATGTGGGAAGTGGCATAATTTATGCAGGATAATGAGCCTCGAGTTTCCAAAGTTGCTACAGTACGTATGTGCACCAAATGTGTACAGATGATACGGTTAGCACTGAAACTTGAAAAAACGTAGCGCGAAGTCATTTCTTCCTGTAGTACAATTTGTATGCAGATTCTGGCATGGTCCGTGGCATGCACACCTTGTAGGTAATACTGTGTGCCCTTTCACGCACCTGAACTGTGCTGCACTAGAGTTACGGCACCAATTACGATGATCGCTATCATTTGGAGAGCTTAAAATGTTGCAAGTTATGTGAGTATCAGTGCTGATATTTTGGGCGGGAACTTAAAGAAATGGGTGTTTTTGTGAATTATAAAGATTTTTGCAGAAACTTTGAAGTGTATTTTAGCCCTGTTTCCAGTTTTCAAATAATCGGTGGTGGTAATCGGTTGAATGGCAAAATTTTACCGATGCCGATTATTTACCGATTGTGCGATAATCGGCCCGATGCCGATTATCTAACAGATGATCGGTCGAACACTAGAAGGAACATGTGTTGAACTCACTAAGACATTCATAGTGTAGGAACTCTTTGTGGTTAAATTTTACTGGTGAAAGGGCCTGTTAAGTTTTGTTTTATGAAGGGTTTTTTCCCCTTTTTTAATTTGTATGCTGTGCTTCAAAAGGCTAGAGAAAATACTTCAATTGAATTAATTCAGACAAGCAGAAGTATTTCCAGGCATTCTCATTTAACATTATCTTTGGATCTATTTTTCCTTTAGTTTCTTCCAAACATTAAACTTTCCATGTGTACACGTCAAAGCTGAAAACAAGAGGGAAAAATGAGGCTTCTGGCCTTGTATCTGTCAGGTTCAAACTGCATATACAACATTTTCACACTCTTTTTCCTGGTCAGAATAGTCTACCCTATTGCATCTGTGATTTGTGTTATTTTAATTGATTTTAGGTGCAGGCCTTGTTTAGTTTTGTGTGAAAAACAAGATTCCTGGTTTGAGCAGATTGACTATGACATCAGGAGATCAGCAATTGTCTGTTAATGGTCTAATAGTGAACTTCAGAATGTTATAGGACATATCTAGTAGTTTTAAAGGGACATATTACATTTAAAATGCACTAATGTGGCATGCCAAGAAAATACAATTATTACTAAACCTATAAACTCCAGCAGAAGCGTAATCTCAAAATCTTATGCATTACAAGAGTTTCGGATGTTGCAAATATTTGAAATTTTGAAAGTTTGGGCCAAGAAGTTGTTCTTGAGCAACAAATAAAGGAATTTCTCTCTGTGAGAATCTTGTACTGTATCTTGAAAAGAAAGCTACCATGCTGCCTCTGTTTGAATCATTCTGTACCTATAAATGTTGGTTTTAAGTACATGGAAAATTTCTGTACCATAAATGCAATGTTTCCCTTCAATAGATACTTCAAGTAATTTTTCCCATACTTTGAACGCCTTGTTAAAAATAGAGAGAAATGAAGTCACATTTGAGGATGTGTGAAAATAAATTCAACAGATTTTAAGGCTGAAGTGCTGTAAAACACATTTCAGTTTTCTATGTCAGCTGCAGTGGTGTTAAATTACTTCAGTGCATATTCATGTATTTACTTCATTTCTTCCATATTGACTGTTTGAAAGTTTTCAGAAAATTTTAAATATGATTTGGTTTTAGGGTTTGGTAACAGTTGTTTTTGAGGGAATTTAGAATTGCACTATTTAGAATGATGAAGAGGAGATTACTGTAGGATAGGGGGCTTTTACAGGCTGTTTATTATCAATGTAGCCAAATAACTGGCATCACTTCTCTCCTATAGCTTTATTTGGGTATATAAGATGAGTGTTCAGTATCAGGTTAGACTTGATAAAGCCTGCTTTGCAGAATACCTTTGATACCTCCAGAATTAGCTCCATGCTTTGATCAACTACAAACAAATCATAACATGGAAGTTACTCTAATCATTTCTTTGATGCACCTGCAACTGAATTGGACAAATTATTGTTGTGGCAGCCTGTCAAGGTTACAAAGATGCTGGAAGTACTGTTTACAATGTATTAAGTATTACAATTTGCTGAGGGGTTTGTAAACACAGTATGGAAACAAGGGCAACCATTAACAGAGTTTTGTCAGGGTGGGATAAATTGTTTTAAATTACTTCCTGTCTTCTGGATAAACATGAGAAATGAACTTTGTAATGGTCAAATGTGGTAGACATACAGCAATGCAACACCACCCAGACAGGAAACATAGTGACCTTGTACTGAATTCAAACTGGCCTAGATCTAGGGTTAACATCATTTACCAAGCAAGGTGGGAACTGTATGTACTGAGAGTAAAAGTTGTACACTGTTGTTGCTTGGGTTTTCAATAATTTAGGATACTTACTTACATAAGAACTCTGATCATGTAAAGTCTCATATGGAAGTACTGCCTCCGAGGTTGCCAAGTTTCATGGTCTCATTAGGCCTATAAGTGAGTTGTGCAAAAAGGACTATTAGGATATTTTACACATTATTTATTAATTTTTTATAACTAAGACACAATGTTCCACTTCAGGATTGAAAAGAAAAATAGAAGTAATCGAAATAGGGAAACAAAAGTAACTGAATTTGAAATGAGTGCATTTATTGAACATCATGCAATTCATGCCATTAGTTTGATATCAAATCACAGCATATGTATCTACTTCTGTAATACCTGAATATGAACTAAATATGATGTACAGGCAAATATATATGCAAAACTTGATTTGACCAAGTTGGCAATATCATGGTATCTGTGTGTGTGTGTGTGTGTGTGTGTGTGTGTGACAGAAATGACAAATACTTTTGTGTGACCTATATGAACAAGTTAAATAACTTTTGCTCAACCTTTATATGTACAGAAAAACCCTGTTTATGTGCCCCTCCCTCCATTTATCTGTTACCCCATTTATCCAAACTGGTCTTACAATTTTACCAGACTAATATCCAACACAATTTAGGTAGTATCCACCAAGTTTTTTGGTGCATTACAAGGCAAAACCCAATTGAAATTTCCACTAAAATAGGCTGCACTAACTTTTCTTGCAACTTGAACAGTCACAGTGAGATGGTGCGATGACTAAAACAGCACCTATCAGTACCTATCTTAAGGACCCAGTGTTCCATACTTGAAGCCAAAACTTGAAACCATGTTTATTCAAAGATTTCCATTATATGAACTACCTTCGGCCCTGATGTGTCTGGATAAATGGGGTTTTACTGTATTAGTATCCCCTTGTCAAGATACTTTCTAAACAATCAATAAATTTCTAGAATAACAATATATAAGATCTTGGAACCTGTCAGAAGGGTCAGAATGTATTTAAGGCCAGGTGTGTGAGGGTATAAAAATGACACACTAAGTGAACAGCTCCTGTATGCAGGCTAAAGTCAGTGCTGGATAAATTTACTTTTTGATTCAAAATGAACATATTCAGGGAAAGTGCCACGTTTCACTTCTTTGAATGTCGAAAACTATTTCCCTACAAAAACAGGAAACAATCTGACCATATGTGAGACATTTTTGTTCAGGCAGTTAAAGTAACATAACTTGTGGTTTCTTCACTAAGCCGCCTTGTAGTTTGAAGTCAACTCTTTGAATAGACTTTGACTATAGCATAATTGCGCACCCATGTGTTGCCTGGAAAACATCAGGAAATAGCACTCACCATTCTAATGTAAAAGAAATCTACAAATGTTTGAATGCCTGCATGCAAGTGATCTTTTTCTGTTTTGTATTTCCTGTGTTATCAATGATTTCATTTCCCTTTCTGTACTAGTTCATTGCATAAACCATGGAAGTACTTACTACCTTGGATCTAACTGAGCAAGTTTATTTTCAAATGGCTTGCATAAACAGGCATCCATCATTAACCAATACAGAAATTATGCAGAACAAGGAAGGAGAGCTTATTATCAGAGTGTGCGGTAGATTAATGTGTAAGGGTCCATTAACAGTACAGCGCACCCTTGTCCAGGATGAAAGTGGCTTTGATTAATCCATTTTATAGACATGGACAGCTAATGACTAGAGCAGGACAAATGGACACTCTGAAAAGGTTTAATATGTCCATCAGTCTCAAGGGAAGCTAATGAAATTTGACTTGTGACTGGCTTGTAGCAAGCATGTCAATTTTAATGAAACTAGACTAAGTAATCTCACTGGAGTTTAGTTATAGGTCTCTTTAAAATTGTTCAAAGATGTGTGTCATCACCGGTCAGTTTTTGCTCTTTTAATGATATGCTCCTGCTTGCCATGTTGTGTCTTTGTTAACATGCAATGATAGTTCTCATGAAAGTAGTTTCATTGTGTGGTAAATATCCAAGAGCGGCGATTTGTTGACAATATGGGGGGGGGACATAACCAGATTTTCTGAGAATGAAGTGTGTGAAAAATCAAAGTCAATGGGTGATTTCTCAATATTTCTCCGAATCGCCACCCATGTAAATATCTGGAGTGTGGTTGTGTATAAATGACAACAGTAATTGGAGTAAACATGAATATATGAGGTGGTAGGTACATGCTATAGAGATGGACAACTGGCCTTGAATTTGAGGCATGCAAGTGCGGTCACACACCATCACATGCCTCAAATCACTGTGAGAAGTGCATTTTTTTTGCACACCTAGATAAAGAATGGGAACTCAGGTAAATCTATTTAAGTTTCATTAAACCGCACACCTATCACACTCGTTAATTTCCTGAGGAGTGTGATTTGTAGCACACCTGGAAAATCTAACACTCAAAGCCTGGAACAAGAGAAATGATGTCATTAAATATTATCAACACCTAGTCAGGTCTTGAGATGGTTGTTGTGATGGTAAGGTTTATAAAGGAAGCTGTGATGGTGACTCATTTTAAAGTGTGGCATTTCAAGTGAAGTTGAGACAGTGGAGATTGTGAACGTACCAATTTAGCACAGTTAATCAGGTTGCATTTGTGTGTGATGTCAAAATCAGTCCAGGTCTGGTGTCAGTTTTTATCAGGATTTCTCTCAACTTAATCAGTTAGGAAGCTGTGCTGGTATGGTGGTTATTGCAAAGGCGCCTGAAAAAAGGCTTGCTTGCTGACTTTACAATATGTTTTTATGGTTAACATGTAAACTAAATGTGATTTGATTAACTTTCAATAGGATGACATTATCATTAGAATTATGTTAAAGAGGATCTGTGGAAAAAAAAATGTTAAAAATATGGTATGATAAAGTGATCAGCTGCAGTTTTTACTTACCATTGACAATTCAATTGGCAATTCCATTGACAATTGGCATACATACTTGACAATTCAATTGAATTGAATACAAGGTAGATGTATGTCATCAAATTAAAAGAGCTATAGACATGATTAGTTGCTAGTATTAAAGGATAAACCATGAAGACATGTTAGGTATGAAAAGGCATGGAGTGGTGTCTAGATGTATTTCCTTTAAGCAAACAAGCTACATCCTTGACTTCACCTGATCTGTATTGATTCCATCCCCATAAAATGATGGCCTTTTTACTACCTGATCCAGTGTTGTGTGAAGTGAAAATATAATGTTTCATGTACATGGTAACAGGGTTATAGCTACGCTGGTCGGCGCCGGTTGGGTGAACCAGCATTAAAGCTTACTGACCGCCACTGGAAAAGTAATTTGTCAGCTTACTGACTGGCGTCCGATTTCCTAAAATAATGGTGTATCGATATAAAATGTATCTTTTCTTTGTCACGTTAGTATATTCTGACTACAGAGGGCAATATCTGTGGCCCAAATCCAATGTTGCATCAGTTTAACATGCTAACAAAGTTTTAACAACAAACATTTTCTGCTAATATTAGTGCCAATTGCATGTTCGACATGTATTGACATGACACTTCCCGTTTCAGCACAGATTTTATAAGGCTAGGCTAAGCACTCGTAGTGTGTGGCCTAACGTTCATTATCCTACACATAACGTGGTTTGTGAAAGTTACGCAGGGGATTTTAACCGGCACTCAAATTGGGCTAGCTATATCCATGCACGGTAGTCTATATCACAAGTCATCATTTCCATTTTTCTCAATGTAACATTCACTTAAATACCTACAGTAAGTACATGGCAAAGTTGATCGCACAGTGGTGGAGGGTGCTGATTGCACAGTAGTGGAGGGTGCCTATCGCACAGTGGTGGAGTGTGCCCTCTCAAAGAGGATGCTCCACTGAACTCTTCTCTAAACTTTGGAAGATTGCAATCTCACCACATGCACTTCCATAGATTTATAGGGTGCAGGGTGCTGGGCGGGGGATGTAACCCCCATTCATGGAGAAAATACACTCCTTTTAAGGAGACAAAATGTCAGAAATTTGGGCAGAGGTATACTGATGCATAATACTTTCTTGTGCTGTGTGAACAGTTTGATAGTGCTGTAGTGGGAAAGCTTGTTGCTGTTGCCTAATGTCGCCAGTTGATGTACACATGGCACTGTTTGAAGATATGTGCTTGTATTAAGCTTGTAGCATTTATTTGGAAACAGGCAACACTGGTAGCAAGTGTCCAACAGTAACTGATTAACATATTTTCTTTTCACCTTCATTCACTATAATTGTTTACAATTATAACAGTGAATGCAGCTGGGAAGTACAGTACATACACATTCTGCTTTGACTTCCTTCTAATATATAAATTACTGTTGTACTGATATTGCAAGTAGCCAGCATTAGTGGTCCCAGTATGTCAGTTCTCAAGATTTGCCGAAACTGATCTGATACTGATAACAATTGGGAAATAACCATTCTGCACCTAACAGTGATCTGTAGGGTACCACAATGAAGTGTCATTACATCTTGATCAGGTAAAATATTGGAACCTGCATTTAGAAATACTCAGAGTTTACCATTTTCATGACATGTGGTATGAAGACTATCAGTTAGGTGATATCACTATTTAAGGTAAATTTTATCGATACTGATACCAAATGAAAATGGGAAATATTGGCCAAAACTGATGGTGAATACGGATAATCGTTCCAACACTACTGTAAATTGGTACCTTCAGTTGGGTCTTCCAGAATGGCTTGTGAATGGAGGAGTACAGCAGGCCTATAGCCAGACAAGGTACTGAAGGGGGTTTGATAGCTTCCAGGGGTGGGTGTAGTAGAGGGGGGAATACTCTTAAGGGGGAGAGGTGAGATATATGTGTTAAGACAGTAGTAATTAAAAATTTTCAAGGGGGAGAAAATGTCTCTATGCGGCGCTACCCCATGGCCCCCATACACTCCAGTGAGGGTTTTCTGTCTTTGTGCCTTCAACTTGGTGACACATTGATGTTGAGCAATGAGGTAATGCAGATGTAAACACTTTTTACTGGGGACTTTTGTAGATTATCGATTATGCAAGTAATGAAATGATGAGAAATGTGTGCTAACTGGTGTTGATGACTTGATTGGAGAGCCTGCCTCTTCTTGTACAGAAAATGTAAAAGTGGAAAAGGAACAAAAGTTACTATTATAATAGTAAAAAAAAATTTGCAAAAAGATATAATGGTACTTTTTTTTTTATACATTTGTGTATTAGTTATATTCGTGTCTTGCACTCTGCTAGGTGGATTTTTATAAAGTAGTATTGCAATGAAAATCACATTAAAAAGTATTAATCATTCAACAGTTTGTGAAGTGAAAATGTTGTTCTTGATGTGAGCAAATATCTATGTTCTCTGCAAGACTGTTAACATGTTAAAAATTTTTCTCTTTCATCTTAGGCTTCTACTATACCAAGGCAGCTGCGAACTGTGAGAACAACCATACCGGAGGGAGCCCTCAAAGAAGCACAGTACTTGTTTGTGAAGGAGGTAATTTTGTGGTGTATTTTTTCTGTTTTTTGTAGTAATTTTGAGACTTTCAGTGATCATGAAAATTCTGGTAGAGAGTAAGAAAGGTTTCTTCATTGATAAGAAGATTTAAGGCGGAAGAGATTCTTCATTGACAAATTTTGCCACAGTATGTCCCTAAGAGCCTATTATATCCACATAGTACCATTTGTGCCCTTCCTTTTGCTTGCTTCAAACCCCCCTCCCACCTATACTTTTAGGCAGCTCCAAAATCATTATAAATTCTTTATCAACTGCTGGTAAGCTTTATGAACAATACTTTTGTGCACATATAGTTGTTTGCATACTTCAACCATGGAAGTCCAAATATATACCACTAAGATACAGTACTTCCATGTTACAACATGACCACAGACCCTGCAAAACCAGGTATACTTATCATGGTTCAATAATGCCATTGAAGAGATGGAGTTGTTGATTAATGGTGAACCCTGAGGCAATCTGAAGGGAAGGGATTAATTTAGGGACATGTTATCTCAGCCAGTTCACCTATTTGTAAATCCTGATTATAACTCAATATTTATTGGTATCTGAAAGGTTTAATGTGATTAGATCTTGCAGTTAGGACCAATTGAGTGGAATTCACTTGCAAGAAAATCAGTTTATTTTCGCTAAAATGAAGAAACAGGAAATGATGGAAGTGGCAATGTGTCTGTGTTTTAGTATAAGTATACATAGAAACCGCAACAAGCTGTTGCCATGGTAACATTGTGTTAAAGGACAAGTGCAGGCACTCTAAAAAATCTTTACATTTGTATACCCTGGTATGTATAAACAATATTTTTGTCATTGAATTGAAAATTTATGAAGAGTAACAACCTGGTGTACCTTGACATTCTTATTGGACAAACAGACTCTTAGATTGTACAAGAAGAATTGAAAAAAGAAAAATACTCTTTGAGGAAAAAAAAACTACTTTATTGTTTCTTAACAGTGTATCAACCATTACAACTCTGAATGGAAGGTAATCAATCAGAAATATGCAGAGTACTCTGGGGACTTTCATGAACTACCTTGGTAAGTAAAATTCAATTATTTTATATTGCATGTTAATTTATGGATGTAACTTAACATCATGTTATCTCCTACCATATTTACTGCTGTTTATCATGTTGACATCAAAGATGTTTCTATAGTAACAGTGTGTACAGATCATCAAGATTTTCATGTTTCTGGTTGATGATCTTGGCAGCTCACTTCATTCCTCCATCTCCTTAAGTACCCACTTCCCCTCCCTCTCTGTCCTGTACCTCTTAAGCCCTACACAGTGGCTTATACCATGGGGGCACATAGCAAGGTCTGTTTTGACATCAAAGCAATGTCTTTAAAGATATTGTATGATGCATGCAAGCTGGATCATTCATGTTTAAGGTATGACTTTTTGGCCGCATGGTGTAAGTAGGGAGTTGCTATTTGACAGTAGCAACTCCCGGCCAGTTTAAGTGTGAGTGTTGCGAGATGCACATGTCTTGCTAAGTTAAAGAGCAGATGTTTGTCTAATTACCTTAATAATCAAAGATTCTCCCAGACATAAGTATGTATAACTTCCTCCCAGGGGGTGTTGGGCTATGTTCTTGACCGATCAGTCGAAATGAATTGTCCAGTGACTTCACAAACTGTGATGAATATTGTTGTACCAGATGAGGCTTTGGAAGATGTTTGCAAAGAACAAGAAACATGTCTAGACTACTTATGAAGCCAAAAAAAAAAAAATGTAGCGATATGGGCAATTTTTTCTGCTGTATTCGGAGTTATGGCTTGGGGAAGGTACATTTTACACTCATTGTCTACCTGGGTCATCAAAAACAAACAAAACAAAAAAGATCTGGGAAGTGGTTGTTTTAATAAATTGGATTTTGATATCAAAGTAAACAGACTGTTGTGCAGAGTATTACATTCAAAATCTGCTTAAATCATTTTTGTGCATTTTTTAATCGTCTGAACATTTTGCTTAGTGTGAATTGGGACTTCAAATGAACCCGATGGCCTCCAAATGAGCTGTAACATTTTTGGCACAAAATGATAAATACACTAATAAGGTTTCATGTAAAGTCAAGAAATATTTGGAAATTTGACCTCAAACAGGGTTTGCGTTTTACGCCGAAACGGGCGTTTTTTACGCCGACGGAAATTTTACTTACGACCAAAAATACAGTTCAGTCGTAAATATAAATTTTGACTTGCCTAGCTTTACGACAGGAAACTGAACTCAGTTAACACTCACTGGTCTGCTGAATTGTAATATTGTTCACACTTACGCATTCCACTAGTTTACCGTAACGAAAGAAAACTCTAAAACGGGTAGCGTAGGTTGCATCGAGGGCAGGATCTACTGCTCTGCTGTACATGGGTTATTCCAGTACTAGTACTAAAGTAGACTAACGTTAGACTGACGAGTGCTCACAACAAATTCTTCGTAAAACGTGTGTGCAGTCTGTAATACTTGGGCTGCCCTGGATACAAGTGATACAACATACAATGCATACTGTATACTTTATGGAAATTGTCATTGTGTGTAATCTAATATTGCTAACGTTATAGGTAAAGCTACACCTGTTGCTGGATCATACACAGAATATATTGGATATTTTCGGTTAAATTTCTCTTTGAGGGAAGTGAAAATAAATTTTATTATCCAAGGATCGTTTCTCATTATAAAAAACAGATCGGTATTAAATTATTTCATTCACACTTGAATTTATCGATAAGTCGCGCTAACATTATTGTAGGCTTTAGACTACAGGCTAGGCTAGGCTTAACGTTGCCGTTTATGGCTTATCGCGGTAGGCATTGTATATTTAATCATTCGCGCCAGAAATTTTAGAAATTACGACGCGAAATTTTGAATGGTCGTAAAAAAGAAAATACCATCATGAAAAATTACGACGACATTTTTAGAGAAATGCAAACCCTGACCTCAAATGACCACTGATGACTTCCAAATGACCTCAAACAAGTTGCTGTTGCTCAATGTTGATGACCAAGCTGACATGAGTTCATGGAAATCCATTAGCTTTTACAAATTACACATTAAATGACCTCAGAATGACTGTCATATGTTTCAAAACACATAGTTATGATATACACCAAGTTTGGATACAATACTTATTACAGGTATAGTATAATAAAGAAATCAAGGAATCTGCATCGTCCCTCAGTACCTCCTTTTTACCTTTAAAATCCTAACATGCCTGCAATTAGTACCTGACAAAAGTTCTGTCAGTTACTTATGGGTAGGTGATGGTAAAAAAAGTAAGTGGGAGGTAAGTACCAGGGCTCATAGATTTTCACATCAGACAGTTTTGTAGATTGTGATCTCCCTTGACCCCAGATGACCTCCAGACTCAAATGGTTCCATCTTCTTTTGTAGAGTGGTGCCGGCATGGGGGGCACATGCCCCCCAGTCGATTTCAGAAATTTTTTTTGAAAATTTTAAAATGATCCCAAAAGGCGTTTAAGCTATAGATTTCTGTGAGGGGTAGGGTGAGGTGTGTTTTCGACCGAGTGATGGATCTATTGTAATCATTTTCTATCACGAATGGTTCTCAAACTATCAGAATTTTCGCAGATCCTTCAAATCCTCCAAAGATAGCACCATGTTGCATCTAAGCAAAAATTTCTCAAAGGGGAGGGAGGGCCCCTCCTCATAGACCCCTCCCCCGGACGGCACCTTTATGAAGTGACAAAGGGAAGGATTCCACACTGCTGTATACGATTGCAGGAACGCATATAAAAGGTACAATTTACGCAGATTTTGAGGGTCTAACTGAGGTGGTATTACGATATCATCTAGGGTGCTGCCCCAATCACCAAACCCTGGCGATGCCACTGCTTTTGTAAAGAATTGAGAAAACACAACCCTGCTGATCAATTCATTGGTCTATTTCACAAAAATGGAGAAGAGATAGGTATTAGGGTGCCCTCTACAGGTAGGGGATCCCAAAGTGCTGTATGTATTTTCCAAATGACTGCAGGCAATAGTTACACATATGATAATAGGAGGTAAGTGTCAGAGCTCATAGACTCCCAAACCAGAGGAGTTTTGGGAAATTGGTGCCTGTAAAGTCAGCAGAAGATTTAATTCTCAATAAATGCTAAGTAAATTTAAATCAGTCAATCTGCCCTTTCTGTCTGTTTTAAAATATTGACAACCAGCATAATCACGAAATCAAAAGTAAAGGTTGCCCTTTACATTTTAACAAACACCAAAAGTTCAGGCTTGTTTTTAATAATAGTTTTAATTAAGACAAGCCAGCTTGATGTGAAGATGCCAGCAGGAAAAAGCTTTGTGTCCTCATATGTTTCAACAACCTTAATTACATTTCACATGGACAACACCTTTTAACAGTGACAACATTGCATTACCACTGTGTGGAGGAAATCATACTTGGTCAACAAATGAAGGAATGACAATAGTTGCAGGTGTCTCATGTTTGCAATTAAAAACTTATGGCATTTAATCATTGTCTTTTCTTCAGTTAAATTACTAAGACCCTTACAAGAGGAGGGAGGGGAGAATAAAGGCAGGATACTATCTTGTCCAGAGCTTTTATCATAGGATTGTGAATTTGTTGTAAGCATTTACCAGCTTCCAGGGTATGGTAGCTGACTCATCCTTCACAAACTTACCCCCAGTATCATGAGTATTTGCTTTGGAGGAAGATTGAACCTTTACGCCATCCCTCCTATGGCTCATTACGATCATAGTGCCATTTTCCTATGTGACAGGAGGGAAGGGAGGGGTTGGGGGGAGGTCAACTAGAAACTCCATTTCAGAAGTATTATCCATTTTCATGATCAACACACATGCTTGTTTCTCTTGTTCAGAGATCTTTGCAGTCTTGTCTGTACTGTTTCCCTTCAGAAGTGGTCAATTTCTTGGCAAATATTTGACAATTTAGAAGAGTAATCAGATTCAATTTCCTTACATGTAAGGACTGTGTTGACACATACTTAGGTATTTGATATCAAATAGTAGTGAGGCCAACTGGGAAAGGAAAGCTCATAATGAATGATTCTATCTTTGGCTACCTTGTGCAGTGGCTTGAGTTTGCAATCTGTATGCATTGGTCTACAACAGTACCATAAGTGTGGAATCCTATCTTGCCATAGTGAAGAATTTACAGTACAAATGTATTTCCTTATTCGTGATCATGATGATATCCCCTGAATGTGAAATGTATTCTACAATTACTTCCTGTCAAATTCTTGTTATCAAACAGTCTTGGTTAGAAATGTGTAGTTTTGTGTCAATACAAAATTGTGTACAAGAAATGGTGTACACAAGGTATGTACTGGCCAGCTGAATTATTGACTTGTGGGAAAATGAAGTCTTGTGGGAAAATAAATCAATTTTAAATTATAAATGAAGCACTGCAGATTTCGAGGATACCATTGATTAATGGATTTTAATGATGTTTTGTACTTGAAACAAGGTTGAATATTTGTGTCGTTATTTAAATAATAATTAGCGCTAGGGAATGATTGAAATTTGTAATCATAGTACCATAGTACTTTTGATGGTTAGTTTACATTTCTTGATCTGTTGATCGCCTGTGGGCTGGGGGTTGTAGAATATGCCCACAGCATTTTGCCCCTGTCGTAAGAGGTGACTAAAGGAAAGGTCTTGAACTGTATTTGAAACTGAACTTGAACTTGAACCATATTTGAAACCGTATGTAAACTTTACCTTTTTCTCTAGCTGACACTATGTAACACATTCGTGTTGGTGTGTCATTAAATCCCATCTAACTAATTAATCTGTTGAAAATATTTCCTCTTAATCACAAATTGACTGGTATTCTGTTTTACTAAATAGTATGCTTATTCCCATCAGGAGGGTTGATGTGTAAGTAGTAAATATTTGTGTACATGAGAAAAACTAACTACCTGCTTTTGCCTTTAATGTACTATTGTACTTCAAGATTTTAATCAGTGGAGAGGGGGATGCAGGGTGTTTACGTGTTTATATACAAGTTGGTGGAGTCAAAGAATTAATATTTTTAAATTAAGGAAGTGCATTGTAAATGTGTGATTGTCGTTTAGTGTGAGATATGAGAAAGCGGTAGAGTTTTACTTGGAACTGATTTGTGACAGGCAAATGTCTCTTTTTTGTCTTTCTGTCATGATTCAGTTATACCAGAACTGTCAAATTACCGGATCAGAGGTATGAGGTGGATGAGGCAGAGGATGACAGACCTGAAGACTCCATGTTATCTCCATCTGGGAGCATCTTCAAATATGGCTTCCTCCTCAAAACACCATTCGGAAACAGGGCTGAAATGAGATTACTAGCTGTGAGTAGGGAAAAGAACATTTGGTGGGTAGGGTAGTGTATGAGGGACAACTGTTTGTTAAGTAAATGTACAAAGTAGATATGAAAGGTTAAAAGCTCAGCTTACAAGTACAGCCATCTTTTCTTAAGAAATTGCTCTTCCTGTGAACCTCCCCTTTCTCACAGAAAATGCCCCCTCCATAACAAAAGGAGTAAACTTAACACTTGAGTTAACCACAAACCTTGGAAGATGCTGGTGATTTGGGGAACTGTGCCATGTTGTAATGACTCTTTTTTAAGTGGGACATCCTCTCATACAATCTTGTAGGTCGATCAAATTCCTCCTACCATCAATTGTAATTTATTTAGACAAGCTGACATCATCCATCAAACATTTGAAAGCTTCAGTGGTGACTTGGGATAAAAATTGGAATGTAGTGAGGGGCCTATCACTGAATCATTTATGTTTGATGTAGAGACTGTAATATTAAGCAGGTGAGATATAACAGCCTCAAATTAGCTTTCCTTTAGGATCTAAATAATCAGCACCTCAACATTGAGCAGATTAGGGCATTATTGTTAATTAATGAGCATCTGTAAATGTTAGTCAAATGACAGAATTTATGGTTCTCCTTACTTCTGTGTAAGAATAACATTGCACCCTAGTGTTATATGGTTGTGATTTTAAATGTAGGACAAGGGCAGTGCAACAGATAACTAGGAGAAGGTGCAGTGGTTTTAAATTCAATAAATTGAGAATGCATGATAGAAATGATTTTGCTAGTTGAAGGTTAATGTTTAGATAAGTTTATCGAATGACATTTCTCAAAAGACCAAATGGGGGAGGGGCATGGTTGTTTTGATTGTGGCAGAAAAATGTGTTGAAATTGGAAAACTTTGCTGCTATTGCAAGTGCCCTTACAAACTAGTGCAGGGTTTGACATGAACCACAAAAGGGCACAGCAAAACTGAGTCTGAGTGAAAGGCACTTGCAGCAACTTTTTCTAGTGCCTTGATGCCTTTGTGAGGAGCATCATGGGAAACATGAAGGGCACCATGTTTTTTGTCATGAGTGCCATCAGTTATGTCAAGCCCTGCAAGTGCCTTCCTTTCAACATGCCTTTGTTATTTTCCATCATTTTCTTCCTGTTTTTTTATTATAGAACTTTAAAAGAAGATGGTTCTTTCTGAAACAACTGCCAGATAAGTCTTTCTTGCTGGAGTACTATAAAGATGACAAGTCTAACATCTCCAAAGGGACACTTAACCTCGACTCCTTGGTGGAGGTTCAAAAGGTAAGCCTGTGCAGGAAATTTGGATGAAACTTCTACTTTCATGCACCTTGGAAACAAGCTGTAAGAAAGAGAGAAAGAGGGAGAGGAGAGGAAAAGTGAAAGTAGATGATTATAACACTGAAAGTTTCCTGTGACAGAGTAATTAGTGAAGGTCACAGTAATTGAAATGTTCTTATCTAGAAAGATAAAAGGCTATAAGAGGAATAGGGAACAACAACTTGTTGACTGATGTATTGAAAAGTGAAGCTAGCTACTAATTGTGGGGTATATTTGCTAGAGAAGCAATTAGCTCCTTTGCTATCTGAGGTAAGTGTGGTGTAGGTCACCAGGTTATGTGTGAGAGTTATCTGTACAAAGTACACATGCAACAGCAAAAACTCACATGAGGAGGCCTAGGTTTGAAATCCTAGGATTATCAGGAAGTTACTCTTTTGATGTTACTTTGGGTAGGGATGGGCCTGAGGGAGGGAGTCATAGATAACACCCTGTATTGAATGCTTGCTGTTTCTGTGTGCTGAGAGGTGAGTCAAACAGAAATGGAAATGTGGCATTCATACAAGTTGGGTGTTTCCAAATACTCAAACAGATGGAATTGGCTGTTTGACTAATTTTAGGAGCGTGCCCATACATTTCCAACCGCAATTAAGAGGTTGCTTGAAATATTTTGAAAACAAGCCTTTTTAATGTCTGTAACAGTATGGTTAGCTTTAAAACAGGCTTCATTTCTTATTTACCGGACATGATGCAAGGACAAGTGTGAAGCTGAATTATGACTTGGTCACAGGGATTGATAGGACATTATTCATAACATGAACTCAAGGGACATTGGGTGGGCCATTAAGTTATGTTCAAATTTGCACAGTAATGGCAGCAGCAACAGTTAAGTCAAGACATCATTCTTGATATGAAATTAAATTTCTGCATACTGATACATCAACAGCAAAGTGGTGTAACTGGCATGTGTTAGAACATATGGTGATTCATTGTCATTGCTGAACTTAACTGCTATGGAAAAAGTTGTAGGACCAGTGCTAATGATGTAAAGTGTCACGTAATTCAGATTTATCAAAGTCTGGTATCTGAAACTGCTCTTGTGGCTCTGATGTACTCAGTGAGCTATAAAAAAAGTACTTTTAGGTGTGGCTGTTGTGAACAGCTTGTGGAAAAGTTACTCCCATGGCATCATCATATTATATCATGGTCTCACTGTCTGTTTTTGTTTCTTCATCTTTGCTCTAAATTGATTTGTAATGCCAATTAAGAGTAGCATCTCTTCTTCAACACCAATTTGTGTCTGGCATATGTGTATTTAAACCTGGGGGGTCTTATTTTCTCTTTCAGAGTCAAAGATCTAAGAAATTTGGGATGGAGTTACATATGCAAGATGGAACCATCCATGTAATAGCAGCAGAGTCAGAGGAGGAGATGGTAGATTGGTATGAGACATTTCAGAGAGTCATTGAGCAACAGAAGATAGATTCAAACAGTGACAAGCAAAGTTTAACATCATTGGATGACCTAGATCATGGTAGGCTGTCTAGCCTAGTTTCTCTATTAATTGAAATATTTTTTGTTTTTATTTGTATGTTTGTGGTATAGTTGTAAGGTGGAAATCACACAATATTCTGGTTGATTGGTAAGGAGCACAGCAAAATATAAAGATTAGGGTTGATGGTCATTGCAGTCTGTAAACTTTGGTAAGACCTCAAGGTCTGAAGGGAATAAATGCTGTTTTCTCATTCATATTAAGCTAAATTCTGCTGTAAGTAACATTCAGTAAAGTATAACGGTCAAATTTTCTGGCCTCTCATCATCATGGATGTAATCTACTTCCCCCCTCATTACCTTAATGGTTTGTGTACCAATGTAACAGATCGTAAACGTCAGGTTTATTCAGGCAAGTGGTTTTATTTCATCATTCACAAGAAACCATGCAATTGTTTTATTCCAGCCAAGTTTTAAAAAAGACTACTTCTTTCATTACACAGAATATGCAGATGATGTATCTCCATCAGACTCTGAAAAATCACAAAATAAAATGAATTTTGAAAACAGTAGACACTTGACCAGGTACTCCAAAGAGAGTGAAAGGACAAATGCTCAAAAGAGGACACATGACAGACAGAAGTTGTTCAGTCTTTTCCCTCGCATGATGGTAAGAGAGAGACCACAAAACTTTCTAAGAATGTAACCAGTGGTACTGTAATCAGTGAAGTGGTTTGAGGGTACAGACTTTCTGCATTAGTTTTAGGTAACATTCTGATGAGCGTATGGTGATTAACAAATCCATTGATATGTCATTGGTGGTATTACGTTACATTTACTGGCATGGTAGGTTCCTTACCTCACCCACATCTTCCTGAGGTATTGCTAGTAAGTTTTGTTACTGTGGATATGATAAACACATAGCCATAAACAACGAGGGACAGCAGGGGCAGTTGCACCCAGAAATTTTCAAAACAAATTTTCATGACATTGATCTGTGTAAATTTCTTGCTGAATTTGTTAACACTGAAGTAGCATGTGGATTTTTACCATACTCAAGAATTTTACATTTTGGCCCTTTCGAGAACACTTAAGATTTCTGTGTTTACTCATATTCTACACAAAGTGCATTCAACATTTGATACTTTCAGTGTACTTGTAGATTTGACTTTAAAGGGAAAAATGCAGTCACCTCAATTGGGCATTAGCATACCCCGGTATCCTAATTCATGAGTGGCTCTTTTTAAAAATGTGACAATATTTTTTGTTATTAAATTGTTACATTTTTGGAGAATTACTCCTTGTTTTACCATTTGTTTGTAATATTTATGTTTGAGACATCTGTAGAAGTACTTGTCAGGCAAATAAGAGGAGATTTGCAAGAGTTTGCTGATTTTTCAAAACAAAGTGAGGGGGACTGCTCATTCTGTGTAAGATTTGACATTCATTGTCTGACTGATTGTCTACTGCTCTGTAAATTTTATTCTTGGGGGTACAGCCAAATTTTTTTTTACATATTTCGTTAAAAATAAAGAAGTGGGCACGTTCTTTGAAGTTAAAGGGCAAGAGCAGTCCCCCCAAACTTATTTTGAAACAACAGCAAATTTTCACTAATTTCTTCTGATTACTCTTTCAAATACCTTTCATGATAATTTAGGACTTAAAGTTGCATATCCATGGTAAACCAATGAGTTAATCCCCATCAATTTTAGAATTCAGTGAGAAAAATACTGTCACATGATTCTCAAGGGCCATTCATGAAATAGGATAGTCTACTAGACTAATTCAAATTGGGATGACTGCATTTTACCTTTAAGTGATGGACAACAAAACATGAGTACATTTTAAACAATTTTTTTAGTCAGCATGCTACCATTGCAGAATTTCTTCCAAATCAAATGTTTTTTTCTCCTGTTTGGGACCTTGAAATGCTGCCATCAACAAATGTCTGTCCTCTGTACAGTTTTGACTTTCAGAATTGATGGTTGAGGTTAAGTAAAGCTGTGGGTAGTTGTCACTGCTTGAAGATACTTAAAATGGTTTTGAGAGTAGATTTCAGTTGAGTATCTCTGTCTGGCATAAAATACTTGGATAAGTAAAACATAACTGCAACAAAGACTATAGAAGTGCAGCATATGCTAAGCTTGTTATGTTGAATGGTGTAGACTCATTAATCGGACGAGTAGTGGGCTATACTACAATCACATGGACAGAATTTTAAGGGATTTTTAAAATTCATACCCAATGTGTGTTTTCATCTCCATGGATACCACTGAGGAGGAGAAGGAGGAGGGGGTTCTATTGGGATACAGAAAAAACCTCTATGGCAGGCAGTACATTACTGATTCAGTGCTGTCTGTGTTGTGTTTGGTCAATGTTTAGTGGAAAGTGGAAAAATTCAAACGCTTTCTCTAAACCTTGAACAAAACTGTGTGGGACAAATCCAAGCACCACACCTCAGAGTTTTGTGAAGAGAATTGAGGCGTAGTGCTAAACCAAGTAGTATGTATAGCAAATTCTTCCAAATTTAGGAAGGGTGTGTTAAGGGAACATGTCCTGAGATAAGCTGCAAGTCAACTTTTCCTCAAGAAATTGTCTGGGATTGTAGGCTTCGTAACATTGACAAGACCATTATACAATGTTGTGAATGCAGTAGTGAGGAAGAGATGTAAAACTTAAAAGTGAGGAGGAAATATGGGTTCTATTAGAGAACTTTCAATTGATGTAGGAAGAACCATTCTTAAAAGAAAAAGAAACGCATTAATAGACTTACTTATCAGCACCAAACATTCCATCCTATTCAGTGAAAAGGAAGGAAGTTTGAGTTTTCTTCAAAGGGCAATTCTTTTTAAATTGTAATATTTTTCCACCCTTCATGTGTAATTCTTTCCAGTAGGTGTTTGCGTTGTAACACAACTTACTGGGTTTGGTGAGAATTCCTCCTTCCTGGGGTTGGACAATTTGTTTTAAAAGTCAAATGAATCTTGCACTTTTTAGGGGGATAGAATTCTGTCTCCAGCTTTATTGGTATTGAATCTTTTATTTCATTTATGTTAGTCTAAATCAAACAGCTGTCTTCTTCATCCATAAATGTGAAGATTGCCTTTATTCCTGTCAAGCCATTCTCTAAATTATTAAACTTCTTTTGCTTCTCAGGTATCAGAGAAAGCTTTATCCCCTCCTGAACCGAAACCGTATGAAGAAGAATTTAAGAAGCGATTCATGTTGGAACTTCAGGCATTGAAGTTTAAGCTTTGTGCAGTATTGAATGCAGATGGAAACATTATAGAAAACCCACCACCCACAGCTAAATCATCCAATGTAAGCTCAGCTTCTATACAACTGAACTGCTTTTTCTTGTGCCTCTTTCTTTGACAGTGTTGTTTTCTCATATGATTTTAAGCAGGAGCAATGATTTTTGCACTGCCTTGTCTTCATGCAAATAAAATTTCTTAACGAGTATGTAGGGTAAGTACTCTAAAGGGTGTCTCCCTACGATCTGTGAGAAAAGTCCTCTTCATTTACATACCTTGTGGGATAACATTTGCTTTGTCTCTAGTTTCTGCCCTCACTATCTCTTTTAATTCATACCCAGTGCAGTGTATGCTTCACAATTTACAGTGAAGTTATTATTAATGCTTTGAGAAGTGCATGACTAAGTGTGCAACATCTTTGCGGTTTATAAATTTTACATGCCTAAAAGATCAGTTGTTATGGCAACTAGTTTATTTATGTTTGAAACTGTCTGATGGTGTGAATGTTAAATTATAGAACCAGTTGACGGATGTGTTTGACATGAAACATGGCTGGCATTGGGTTGTGTGATGGTGTAAAGCTCTATGAATGTCAGAGATATTGATTTGGATTCAGGGTCGGTGGATAGGGAATAGCTGTCATGGAAGGTCAGTCTTGCCAATGTGCCATTACGTGTATGGCTAACAAGAGAGTAAAGTAATTACTACATAATTAGATGATAAAGTTTGATTTGTTGTGGCCTGCAAATGAGGAAAGATGAAGTTCAGCTCTTCTTTGATACCAAGTGATGAAAGGACGTTTGGTAGTCTAATTACCTTCCATTTTTTGTAATTTTTTTTTGGATAAATTTTACCACATTCAGATCATTTATCAAGAAATGACCTTGTCACATATTTTCTTCTCTTTCTAGATTGAGCCTTTCTTCACCTCACTGTCATTATTTGATGCCCAGAATAGTTGTAAAATATCCGAGGACTTCCATGTAGACATCAACACCCCACAGATGAGGAAGATGTTGGACTTTTTTAAGTCCACTGTGAATGGATCTTCCTCCCCTACCCCTGAAACCGAGAAACCTTTCACCCCTAGTACGATACCAAGCCTTATAGGGGTGGACCCGGAATGGCTCAAGTATCCTTTCAAGGTAACATGCATTCGCTGATTACTTGTCAAGATTCTGAGGTAGAAGGGTTTAATTACAATGACAAAAGCAGAGTTATAAATTTGCATTTACGTGAAGCATGTGTGTGTGTGTGTTAATATAGCTTTGACGCCTGAGTTGTTGAGAAAATGAATAGAGGGTTAAATGGGCGCCATGCATGTGAGATATAATAATTAAAGTTTGAGGTTGTGTCCTGCTGCTTTTTGCCATCATTGTGATGTATATATATGCATACTATATGAATGGACTGGACATAGTTAAGAATCTAAACAAGCCCACATTTCCAAACACGTGCATTCTCTGTACTCTATTTGTGTTGTATGTTAGCAAGAGGTAATAATAATTTAATCGTACTGTTGACCAGTTTAAACAGTGTTCATGAGTGGGGGGTGGGGGGGGGGGGTATGAACGAAAGTGCTCAAAGTGTGTGGACAAAAATAAGCAAAAACAAAAATTCAGGTATGTATCACATACAGGGGAGAACTGTTGGTCATACTTTAAAGTTATTCATTAGGCTTTTTCCAACCATTTTACAAATATTATGGGGTGATGGGTATATCCAAATCCCCCCACAAAATATTCCACACTTGAATTATAAGTTAAATCAGGTATTGCAGATAGGTGTCTTCATATTCTTTCTTTGCAAGCAGGTCAGCTCAGACATCCTCCCATGTAAACAGAAGTAGAATATAAGGAAAACATGTTCGAGAACTTCAGTACAAATTTCAGCTTATCATATGTTTGCTTTTACAGGGTATTTTCTCTGTCAGGAAGCCAAATCCAGAAATCTACATTGTGTTGAGGGTTGAAAAGATACTTCAAGGTAATATTCAAAGCTGTGCAGAACCTTACATCAAACCAGGGGACATGATCAAGGTAAGATGGGTTCCAGACAATATGTACAGATCTAGAGATCCTTACAGATATGCCTTTTTATTTTATATGATGGTTTCCAAACCCAAAAGTGCTGTGTGAGGTTGAGATTAAATATCCCAGTTTCTTCCAGACTTCCAGGCTATCTAGGGTAGGAATATAGATCTTGTATTGTATGAATTATCAAGTAGATATTTGTGTTACAAACACCTGTTGTTGTAGCAAGTGTCAATGTAAAGAATGTACATGTAGCATATTTAAAATTTATGAGGTTCACTAAGAATAGATTATTGATTGAGCTTTCATTAAATATGAAGAATGATGGGTTAATGACTCTTTGATTTGTTGGGTGAAAAACAGTTTCACTCAAACTGATTTCAAAACTTTTATTCCAGACTTGCCAGAAGGTAAACAAGCAGGCTAACATATTCTGCAGCCGATTGACGCAATATAGGATGCCATTTGCATGGGCAGCAAAGTAAGTGTGCTGTCATGTTGTGTTGGACTTGTGATGTGGTTACTGTGATGTGAACAAGAATGTTTTTCATGATTTTAAGTAGGCTTTGACAGGGTGCTGAAGTGGTTGCAACTCCTTCGTAGAAGTCCAGTAGCAACTCCACTAGCCTTGGAATTGGTACTCTTAGGGAATTTTCAATCCTGTCAAAACATAACTAAAAAATATTTGGGTTTGCACGTTCTTTCAAATGTATTCATGTAGTGTCGTAAGAAAGTCAGCTCTTTTGGTCCTTTTCTTCATTCAGTGGCAAGTTTTCAGTTAGTCAACCTTAGCAGTATTTCTCATAGACTAATCTGCACCTCACCTTTTGAAAAGCCTATAGTGTGGGCCCACTGGTGTATTAATGCTCATTGTTAGATTTGTAATGTAGGAGGTGTGGTATATGTTACTGCATCAGTCATGACAACATTGTAGGAGAAGCAACTCCAGAGTCATAACTTCCACATGTGAATATGCCCCACATCTCAGATGTGGGGTATTGTCACAGATAATACCCTGGGTGGGGTAAAGTTTTTGATATGATATAGATATGTTTAGCAAGTGAGGATTACTAGGAGCTGGCAGGCAGCAAATTAAATATGGTTTTGTGAAGAAAAAAAATGTATATAAAGTGTGTAGGAAGTTCATCTGCTGCATCTTTACTCTTAAGAAATTTATGATTGTTTATAGATAATAGGGTAACAACCTTTAGTAAAGGATAATTGTTCTCTTCCATTCCAGACCCATCTTTAACGATGTAGGGGAGGTGGATTTGAAATCAGAATTTACATCCCTGTATAGACAAGACAGCTCTAAGCCATCCGATGAGGATCTTCTAAAGATGTTACAAGACTTAAAAAGAAATCCTGAGAAATTGACCAAACTTACAGAGATTCCTGGAACAGTGGAAATGAAAATTGAGCCTTGTACTCAGCAGCCCTCCAGTATGTGCTTGTCTGTTTGATTGTTATTGTAAATCTGATATATTTGATTCTTAAAGTAATTTTGACAGTTACACATATCATGCATGGCTAAGGAAACAGTTATGTTTATAAAGATGAGGTAGTGTTTTGATACACTTGCTTGGATTTGATGGCCTTTGAAAGCTTTTCAAGTTGGAGGGAGGGGGATGGCAGGATGAGGGTAGGGAGGGAGGGGATGTTACTCATGTGAGACATAATACATATTAAGATTACTTGGTATGTATGTATTGGTGTGATACAATTTCATTTTCAGAATAACCTTATTAAAAAAAATTGTAATTTCATAGCAAAATATTTGAATATGAAATACATGAATGTAATTTCCCTTGCTGTGTTGCATTGCAGATAGCCTAACACCTTCGTTGGCACCTCTTATGCCGTGGCCAGAGAAACCTCAAGATCCACCCATTTTGGAAGTAGAAGAATTTCCTCTAGAGATTGGCAAGTTTATGCATCCACACACAGTGTACCTGAACAACCTCTTTGTCTATCCATTGTCCTTGAAATATGACAGCCAAAAGACCTATGCCAAGGTGAGCAATAATAGTTACAGAACAATACTTGCAATGCTCCTTTCACCCAGAGTCTGGGAGAGCTAAAACAGAATACAAAAATAAGCAAAGCCTCAAATGGAGAACATGCATCTTAATAAGATAGTTACAGGACAAAATGGTTTAATGTTCCATTTGATTTTAAATTGTCCAATAGCAAGACAGGTCTTTACATGACAAAGCAGGCCATTCTAGAGTTTTATAGACATCTTTGAAATACCATCAGCATTTACAGGGCAAGGAGTGATGATAACAATGTGGACCTACTGCTGAGAACTATAGCAGTGTCCAGAATACGTTCAACTTTCAGCTGCTACTTTTTTTTCTTGAAGAAAAACAATCCTGTAAATTCCTGTAAATGCCATTGCAGGTGCTACTTTAGGAATTTTGAGTGTCACTGACTCTTGTGTGCTGCATTATTAACAAACAATGCACTGGGGCAATGTTCTTCATTTTCTCAATATCCCCCCCCCCGTCATATCTTTTTCAGAGATCTTGTGTTGTTACTGGGGTGAATGCGCTCCCCCCCCCTATTCCCATTTCGTTTCTGGATGCTGATCTTTGGTCTTATGCGAACAGTGTTTCAATTAAATAGTCCTAAAATAAGGAAAATTTTTGTCAACTTTAATGCAAGTTGTTTGGTCATCTGACGGGATTTAAACTTGTAGATGTTCACTTATTTTTGGTGTGTCTAAGGTTCTTATCTGTACGAATATCTATACGTTTAAGCTGCTGATTGACATTGTCCCATTACTGACTTTTGTAGCTATAAGCTATGATGTGTGGCTTACATTTTGCATAAAACAAACAGTATTGTTGCATCCTGAAGTCTAAGCCCTTTCCCCTTCCCCTTCTGCTTTCACTCCCCCTCCTCTTTTTTGAGATTCACTCCCCCTCCTCTTTTTTGAGATAGGGAATTAGAAATGATAATGATATCTGTCAGATAATTGTGGTGTTAATCCTGGTGAGCTACTGAGATGGTTTAGAGAATGTTTTTATCCTTCCTGTCCATTCTTGTTGGACTCCATGTGCTGGTTACTGGTCTTTTGTATGCTAGTCATGTAGAGGTGTAAGATTTCTACATACCAAAAGTTTGATTGTAACTTTTTGATCAGGCTGCACTTAAAAATTTTCAAGTACTTTGCAGATTATGTGTACCAACTTCATAATAGTAACAAATAAAAATAATTTCTTTGCAATCTGAGTCTTTTATGAACACACTGTTAAAGGTTTTCCCCTAATGCCAACTTACTTTAAAACTTTGCATTCTTTTACCATCTCCAGGCTAGGAACATTGCCATTGTTGTTCAGTTTAAAGATTCAGATGATGAAGATGCCCATCCTCTCAAGTGCATCTATGGTAGACCTGGAGGTAACAGCATGGAACACCAGGCTAGTGTTAGTGTACTGCATCACCAACAAACACCAGAGTTTTATGAGGAGGTAAGGTTAAGAGAAAGACAGCCCAGAGGCTTGAATACATTGGAGGGACCATATTCCACTGTGCCATGATGTCCCTTAAAGAGGGATTTGCATCACCCCAAGTATGACTTTTACTTGGTGGTAAGCCCTGCCCATAATTGTCTTTACTGCTTCTCCTTGTGCAGACACAAACAGTTCACTGCTCAAGGCCACTGATCCTGGTGAGCATAAAAGACCCCATGTGTAATCAAAACATTCTCTGTGCATGCTTTGTAATATGAGCTGCTGCGCATCTTTTGAATTTTGTATATCTGATGTCAATCAATGAGTAGTCACCAATTGAGAATTTTGCTAACCCCCTACTAAAAGTCATACTTGGGGTGATGCAAATCTGTCTTTAAAAACGTACCTCCACCAAAGACCATAACGGCTGTGGTACCATTCTGTATAATATTTACTTGGTGTCTTTGAGTTTCAAGTTTTGCCCTTGATTTGTTTGTTACTTGGCTTCAGTGCCCTTACATAGTTTTTCCAGTTTAAGGCCTTTTAGTCATGCCATTCTTGTTCTTGTTCCAAGCCCTGCAACTGGATTCAAAAGGAAAGATCCCCAGAATACTGCATTCATCCATACCCCCTGAAAAAGAAACAAGGGAACCAAATAATTGCCAGTTACTCATTTCTTAGTGTTTATGTTTCATGCTTTGTTGTGTAGCCATTTGTTCATCTCAGTGATATGGATATATGATGAGTTGTGGTAGCAGCTTGAACATTTTATCATGGATTGCTAAAATTTTGCAGAAACCCCTAATATCTGCTTATAAACCCAAAGTCACACACTGCCAAAGTTTAGCAGAAAGATATGCCATTGCTGTGTTAAATGATAGTTGCCTGCATGGGAGGTGATCCTGGGAGGACAGCGGGATATGTCCCCTCAATATTTGAGAAATCGCCCATTGACTTTGAGTTTTCACACAGTAAATTATTTGAAAATGGGGTCATCCCCCCCCCCCCCCCGCCCCCACCCCTTGGTTGCCTGCTTGCCATTAACAGTCAAGGCCATTATGTGGAATGGGATACTTGTTTTCTGATGAGATATTTCTTTTGGAGGTAACTGGTTTGAGATTCTGAAAATGTTATCTTTTTCATTCTCATAATCAGATTAAAATTGCTCTCCCAACACACCTTCATGAGAAGCATCATCTCCTTTTCAAGTTTTATCATGTCAGCTGTGAGACTGGAAAGGGGACTGTGAAGAAAAGAGACACAGTTGACTCATTTGGTGAGTACTGGTAATATCTTTTACCAGACAAGTAGTCATTTTGGAATGTTAATGACCAATCTGTGGTCATTTCCTGGAGTAAAATGATAAGATAACCAAATGGTTGGCCATGTTTGATTTTCAAAAGTACCATTGAACATAAGAATTAAGTTTAAAAAATGTAAGAAACTACCGATAGCAGCCATAAAAAGACAAAGTTGTAAAGAAATCTTGTCTGGCTGTTATTGCTCATATTCCTTTCAGAGGATTTACTTAGTAGAATTTTACAGCATTTCAGGTTGCTTTAAAATATAATTTTGTGTATCATCTGCAAAAGGAATGAAAGTGAGTAGTAGTAGAAATTAATCAAGAATGTTATGTAATGTTGCTAATTTTATTGTGGCCTATGCTTCTTGTGGGTTCCTGTTGGTATTACTAACAGATGGACCAAGTGACAGTGAATGTGTTTTGTACTAATCTAGGTTAAACTGTTTTGTCTCTGTCCTCTGTAAAATGTACCTTGCGAACGAAAGAATAGTGAATTATAACCAGCCAAGCTGACTGCCCAGTTGATCACTGGAGTGGAGTATATGGCTATTTCTCAAACAGACATTCCATTTTTATTATTTGCTCAATAAAAATTCCAAGTAATCCAATTACATGTTTCTTATTGGAGGTATAGATTCTCTTTGAACTTCATTCCTAAGTGATGTAATTTCATATCATTTTTGGAAAGGTGATCTGATGCTTTCAAGCAATATGCTGGCATATATACAGCAAATTAGTTTTTCTTTTTGGGACATGCTCCTGCTTCAGATTTTTTCTTTGGGGTTTTGTGGTAATTAGATGTGACATTGGAATGTTAAGATTTCCTTTGGGATTATGTTACTTTTTATTGGGTGTTAAGTGTGGAGATCTGCAAGGGATCAGGAGGAAAATGTTTGCCATGTCAAATAAATATTATTTGCTGAGAAAACATGATTTACAGGCAGAATGATTTTGGTAATCTTTTGAACTTAACATTGGTGAAATCAGTTGGCCTCTCTAACATTAATATGGATGTGCAGTTAAAAGTAGCATGCACAATGGGGCTTTATGAACACATTATTAACTGTGTAGCTAGACTTCAAGTTGGGGAGGTGTGATAGGGAATACCTGGGTGCACATTATCACATGGCTGGTTCCAAATTTTCCCTCTTTAAAATTAGGATTATTATTACAGGAATGGGTCATTTACATGAACAAAATAATGTACCTTTGTGTAAGGATAGTAGGGCTTTGTCTAAGGATAGTATGGGGTTATTGTGTTCAAAGGTGGTGTAATGTCTGGAAAAATATTGAGATCAAATAACAGGGCTGGAAAAAATGTTTATTTCCCAGGAAGGGAGTAAAATTTTCCACAATTGTTTCTGCATTTTCATGTGCAAAAAAGGAAAATTCCCCTCCAAATGCCAAATTTCCTGGGAAGGAACCTCCAGCTTCCCATCTTTTTTCACCCATGTTAAATAGTCTTTCACAAAGTAGGACTGCTAGTCCTCCCTTTAGATGCATGTGTCACATATTTCAGTTTTCAAATTGTTCATATAAGAAGCACTTTATTAAGACTGATCTCACAGTTATAGTTCTGAGGTTTACTCTTTTGCATCCTTTGTAAATTTGTCAGGTGAGCATTTTGTAGTGATGGAAGCAGGAGGCATCCAAAATAACAAAACAAAAGGAAAGAGGAGAATCAAAAGAATTTTTGTGTTTAGGGCCATCATTTCTAACAAACTGAAGCAGTCCTCAGTCCTTGACCCTGCTCTTGACAACCTAAACATTATTTTCCACTAATCATGTCTGATATGGTTGAAAGTAACTCTGTTTTATCTCTTTCTCTCTCTCTTCCTCTCTTTCCGACTCCTTACAACCTTCCCGTATGTATTTGTCTATAGTTGTGGAACCCCTCCAAGGTATAGCAATTGTGTGTATAGCATAGCATGTGGCCTTTGCTCTATGTCCTCGTAACTAATTATCCAGAAATTTGTGTAAAAAGCCAACTTATACATCTTTGGCATTCTTGTTTTGGCATATTAACTTTATTTATTTAGTTTTTTTTTATTTTGTTTGTTTGTTTTATGAGATGGATAGTTACATTTTTTGATTTTTGTTTTTTTTGTTCAACCTGTTTTGATTTTAGTGTTGCTAAATGGAAGAGTGAATTTAACCATAATGTTATCATTTTCATCCTTCTTTACAAATACAAAACTTTTTTGGTAGCAACTGTTCTGGTTGTTATGGTATGTTAGTGAACCTTGAAGTGAACAATAGGTTCATTACAGCAGTGATATAACATTTCTAGCAACTAGGCAAAAAAGCTGTCATGTTGGAGATATACCTAGGGTATTTTTATATGTGTGTATAAACACTGACCAATTAATGAAAGTCTGGTTGTAGTAGGGATGCAGTGTAAAGTGTGTATGCATATGTAGTGTGCTCTGCTGAATGTGCATGTGTGTAGTGTGCACTGCTGTAGGTGCATATGTGTACTGTGCACTGCTACATGTGCATATGTGTACTGTGCACTGCTGCATGTGCATATGTGTAGTGTGCACTGCTACATGTGCATGTGTGCAGTTTGCACTGCTACATGTGTATGTGTGTAGTGTGCACTGCTATACGTGCATAGGTGTAGTGTGCAAAATGCGTACAAGCTCTCCATGTTTATCTCCAGTATGTCAGTAGGAACAAGTAACCTGTAAAAATCTGTCTTTTGATTGGAATTGTGGTGGTTGCAACCCCTCCATTGCAGTGACCCTTATCCTCAAAGCTTAAGGAATTTTTTTTTTGAAAAATGCGGGTACCTTTTATGGTCTTGCTTTGAAATGAATAATGTCTGTGAGTATTGTACATATACTTTACATAGTGTTCCTTCTGTTGCAGTCTTGAAAGTTACGGTTCCATTGAGAACCACTCAGTGTTGTAACATTGGATTATAGGAATTAGGATTGCATGTGGTAGTCTGTTTTTAATTGTTCTATGGAGTAGTCTCCCCAGATTCATCTATATCTTACAAATTCAATGTAAGCCATTCTTGCTATGTCAATATATATCCATACCAAGGCTTGATAAAAGCCTCAAGACAGGCACAGCAAAAGCAAGTCTTGAGGGGTGGGCACTGACATCAGCTAACAATTTTCTTGAATGGCATCATGGCAAACAGCATTACAGCTTTCTGAAATCAGTGCTGTTACTTATGTCATGCTGAGCTTGTTACTATTAGTGCTTTCTAGTATTTGGCAACATTTTAAAAGCATTATGCATACAAGATTTAAACTTACACAGCTAGAGCTGCTGTTGTGCAATATGGTGTCTCAATATAACTCAATATAAGCTACAGATACTGATGCCATATACAACTATTGTCATACTACTTCACCATGTCTTCCACAGTCAGCACATACATACACTTACTGTTTTACCATTGCTACTTACTTATGGCATTAACTTTCCAAACTGATGACCTGTCATTCATGTATTGCTTACATGAAAATTGTACACATTATACAGTACTTTCATTCATGTGATATTTGTGCAAATTACTGCAGCAACTCATTTAATTTCCCTTCTTGCACACTAATGGAGTTGTATCTTCAATCAACCGCTTCACTTTGTCAGTTAAATTGTCAAAAGTAAAAAGTGCACTGTACTCTCGAACTTGTCATATTAGAGTGCTGTTGCCAAATGTGCTCTTAAAATTGTAAAAGATTAATTTTCTTGACTCTGAACCTTCTGGATTAGATGTTTGTTGTATTAATAGCTCAACTTGTAATTAATGTGTAGCTAGTCAATTTCAGCATGGTTCCTAATGCATGTATTTGATAGTTCCCTCGTTAGTTGCTTGTGAATGTTACCCAAACTGTATCTATAAGATTTTTAATCCTTTTGCAGCTGTGCAGTGATGGTTTAAACCCTAGTTTCTCAAGTGCAGCCCACGATGTCCATTTATGCGGACCCTGGGAACATTTAAGGAGCTAGAATATTTTTTTTATGTACAATTTCCTAAGTGCAATCTGGAGCATTTGTATCCCACATTTTTCTCCCATGTATAGGCCAACTTATGATTAACACATGTTGGATGCAAAGAAGTCTAGTTACAAGAATATGCTTTTTTAAGTGGGATTTCTTCCTATCTTGATGATTGGGATGCCAAGTTTTCTCCCATGCTAGTGATTAACACATGTTAGACATTATTCTAATGATAAATTTGTGTTTCAAGAGTGCAATTTTAATCTAGGATGCTTAGGATGCCAAATTTTCTGACCATACTGGCAACAGGCGCATGAGAGAGGAGGAGCTATGTAGAGTGGGAAATATGCATTGTACAGTGCATTTGCCTGCAGTGTAGTACATTTAAAATGTAAAAATTTTTTATCTCAGCCCTAACCTTGGTGGGGCTGAGGGGTTGTGATCCACTCTGACCTCCATTAAGAAACCACACCCAAATTGAGAATTCCTAGAATTGTCATTGCCTGCTGTGAAAGGCACTTTCAGAGGTATGGGTTTAATCCTCAAGAATGATCCCTTTCTCTTGACCTTGAATTTGCTCCTGCTGGCTACTACAACAGTGAAACCAAAACACTTGAGAACCTCTGGTTTAAACTGTAGCAAGCCCTTCTCTCTAGTAGTATAAAGGTCCCCATCCAAACAGTAGTGATAGTTTGGATCTATCAGAGATCATTTAAGCTTGGATAAGTATTGTTGGCTATTAAGTTTTTACATCCAATAGTCATTTATTTTGACTTAATACTTTTAACATAGGATCTGTAATATTGCACCCTCCAATCATTTTAGAGTCAGTGGGAGAATTTACTCCCAGTCAGTTTATTTGTTTACCACAACCATGGTTTGAAATTATGATTTGGATGGTGAAAAAGTTTGTCTTAAAACTGAGGGAATGGAGGATAGTATGAAAACATGTTAAGAAGATGGAAAAATAATGTATGGGCAAGGAAATTATTAGCTCATATACCTCTGCACAAGTAGATTAAGTGTGGGATGTATGAAAGAGGTCCTGTTTAGGTTAAAGGATTATTTTTAAAGTGGAAGATCAGATTTGTTTCAACACCATTGCCTTTTAAAAATTTGAATACTCAAATGCCATTTTCTGACTTTAGCTAAGGATTTGTAAGGACCACATAGGAAAAAAACATTTATCTGAAAATAGACTAATGTAGTTGTTGATTAGAAATGATTCCCAAGTTAACAAAAAGGCTTCATCCTTTTAGAAGGACTGGAATGGATGCATCTCATAAATTTGCTAAATTTGATAATTCTATCATGAATAGTAAATGATCCATTGCTTAAAATATTACTTCTGTTTATGTCATTATTGGATCACTCATCAGTACTGTAGAATCTCTCTAAGAACTAATATGCATTTGTGCATTTGGTGTGAGACCTTACTAATTAAGAAACTTACATAATACCAAGTATCTGTTTGAACATGAGAGTATTTAAGCCATGAAACAAACAGCATGAAATAATCCTTAAGATATCAAAGTCAGAGTAGGAAGGCTTTCATATTCTGGGGGTACTTACTTAAAAATGTAGACTGCCAGTTGAACAACTTCAATATACTCTGTCATTTTAATTTAAGGAGGAGGGCAACAGGGGATAAGACCTCTGAGAGGGAAGAAGGCCCCCATTCCTTCCCTCCCCCTTCCTAGCAATCTCATTGAAACTTTTTCTGCACTGAAAATTGTGAAATGGTTTACTGTTTAGTTTGTGTTTAATTCTCATAACATATATTTCATCAGTGCTGTTGTGAAACTAATTGCCCATTGTTTTATGTTTCATAGGGTGAATGAGAAAAAATTCCCATTTGTTTTTGTTGGTGTATGTATTGTCATTTGTACTTGGTCAATTTGGAAGGTTCTAAAAACATAGATGATTAAAAAAAAAGTTTAAATGGAAAAATAAGGTTAAAGTTGTTTAAAGAGATACAATGTAATAAGAAATACTACTTTTTTCTTTCATACTTTCAGTTGGTTATGCATGGCTTCCAATCTTGCAAAAAGACATGTAAGTACCAAAGATGTGTGTGTTATTGATGGAGATCATATTTTTCTTTAACAATCTGTGAAGTAATTGCATAGTTTCAAGACTGAAGAAAAAGGGACTTAGATAAACTGATGAATATTCATGATGTTGAGTGTGTACTTAAATGGGAAATGTTGCTATCAAAAATTTATTTCACTTTTCCTGTCTTGTTGTAATGTGGTTTTGAAAAATGATATAGCTGTAGATCTAAAAACTTTCCAACTACTTGTATGTGGAACCATTAGCATTCATGCAGATGTTTTATATAAATTGAAGATCATGCCATTAAATATGCGGTATTAGTGATAGTAACAAGAACATTGCTATGGTATTTAATAGTAACTAATTTCTCTTGAAAGGCCTTCGGTCGGAGAGAAAGCTATTCCTGTTAGCTCCACGCTACCCCCAAGATATCTGAGTGCCAAGAAGGACCAAGCTACTGGAAAGGTTGGTTTGCTTAACTATTTCTTTCAGATGTTGCAATTATTTTGTCAGAATTTTTTTTTTCATATATCTTTTTAATTTTTATTGGATTATACCATGATGCAGTAGGGATTTAGAGAAAATTTTTTAGTGTAAAAGAAGAAAGTTGATCATAAGCACAGATAAATAGTTGCTTGTGATGAAAAAGTGGTGAAAAAATAGCATGATATGAAGTATTATTGTGAGGCAAAGCCCGTACTGTCCTGTCTGGGCAGGGGTTATTATGATGTGAAACGTTGATGACAGAGTCCATGTAAATCCTATCTTTCATACTTTTGAACTTCTGTTCAAGAATAAACAAAGGGACGTAAATTTCTTGCAGAGAGTAATGCTGAAGAGTTGTAATTATATCGTCAGGTTAGTCATCTCATATCTTTTTATTTTTCATTTATAGTGAGGAAAGAAATTGCCCTAATCTTTAAATCAAGTAGTCTTATCTATAAAATATTCTTTATTTTCAGAGTAAACAAAGCTCGGTATGATTTCTTTTTGTCTTTTCCTTCACCCTTCACTCAGGTGCAATACATTTCTCTGCCCCCCTCCTATAGCCCCATATCCTTCACCCACATCCTAGAACATAAACCTTTCAGCAAAGCGTATGACAAATGTGGTACCTGTTCCACATCTCTTCATAGTTCTGCAGCTGTATATTTACATTCATCATGTCATTAGAGTATGGTGTGTGAGTTGGGTTGTATCTTTGATGGCCAGTTTCTGAACCAGGAGTTGGACTTTATTGCTATATTTCAGCTTTGTGTCAGCCATGTATACAAAAAATCAGTTCAGAGGTAGGGTCAGTGTGTTTATGTACTTTGATGAGATGGCAGGTCTTCGCCCAGGCAATCCCAAAATACTGATATTTTTCCTTCTGAGAGTCCCATTTGCTAAGAACTCATTGGCAAGAAAGTTAAAACGTGCTCAAATATTGCTATGATTAGAGTGTTTCTTCTGTTCATTGAGTAGAATGAGCTAAAAAGCACTGCTTACAGTAACATGGTGGTCATGTTCATGGTATCAGGTATATTATGGTAGTTGGATGGCCTGTGACATCTTGCTCTCCCTCCCCCTTGCCCTCCTCTAAATCAACATTAAGTACAAGAATTGAATTTTTGAAGTGATGCTTTTATAGCAAAATCCTCCCATAAATGCTCAGTTCATACCATATATTTCTGCTCATATTGTGTTAGTGTGTGTCTGTGTGTGTTTTGGTGTATGTGTATGTGTGTACATGTATGTGCAATCAAACCTAGTTACCAGTGTTTGTTGGTGTCAGTGCTCGCATTTACATGAGTCTAAGACTAACAACCTCTCATTACTTTTAGAGTCTCCATTCTGTGTTAGCAAAAGTGTCAAATTCTCAAAATTGGAGCATCTTTGTAACTCATTTCCCAGCTGCTTCAAACCTTGGCTAATTAGTTTGCATCTACAGTGTAACATCCTGTTTAGTGAGGGCACTATATTATTAAGGAACATAAGGTGGTAGGTGTTTTCCACAAAGAAATTAAAAGAGTATGGTAACTTCAGAGACTGAGTGCTTACCATGAGCTCTAATGACATCAGTATGTAGGCTGATTATATGTTAGTAGATAAAAGGTTCATACTTTTTGGTTCCTTGCGTCAGCAAAAGGAACCTATGTAGTCAGCTTGGCGTGTGTGTGTGTGTGTATGTGGGTGGGTGTGCGTGTGTGTGTGTGTGTGTGTGTGACACTTGCTTCGGTACGCTGTAACTCAACAAGGGAAAGTTGGACTAAACTGAAACTTGGTATATGGATCCATCATAGTGAGAAGGTGTGCCCTATTGTTTTTGGTGGAGGTCAAAGGTCATGTGGGGTCACCAGGGGTCAAAGACCGAAAACCTTGTTTGCACGATATCTCAAGGTAGGAAGCTTGGATAAATTTCATACTTGGTATGTAGATGCATTATGGAGAGAAGATGAATGCTGTAGCTTTTGGTGGAGGTCAAAGGTCATCTGGGGTCACCAGCAGTCAAACACTGAAAACTTGTTGTTAAAACAATATCTCAAGGTAGGAAGCTTGGATAGATTTCATACTTGGTATGTGGATGACTTATGGTGAGAAGATGAATCCTGTCATTTTTGGTGGAGGTCAAAGGTCATTTGGGGTCACTGAGAGTCAAATACTGAAAACCTTGTTAATGCAATATCTCAAGGAAAAAATCTTGGATAGATTTCATACTTGGTATATGGATCCACTATAGTGAGAAGCTGTGCCATACAGTTTTGGGTGGAGGTCAAAGGTCATCTGGGGTCACCAAGGGTCAAAAACTGATAACCTTGTTGTTAGCACAATATCTCAAGGTAGGAAGCTTGGATAAATTTCATACTTAGTGGATGCCTTATGGTGGGGAAAAAATTTTGGTGGAGACCAAAGGTCATCTGGGGTCACTGGAGGTCAAACTCTGCAAACCTTTTCAACTCTATATCTCAGTGTAGGAGACTTGAATAGATTTTTGCTTTGAGGTGTTGCATTACATCTAGCAGAAAACCCATATGAGATTTGTTGGATGTCAGAGTTGAAATCACCAGATGCCAAAAAGCAGATTCCCAAGAATTCCTAAAGTCAAAAAATATAAGCACAAAACTGTATCATTGACTGAAAGATGTGGGACATCTTTCAGAGATGCCAAGTATCTCAATTTTAATTGAAATTATAGTATTATGATTTTAATCCATAATCCTGCCATTATGAAAACGTGCATCAAGTACTACTTTTTAATATTGCAGAAGATTCTCTGCCCACAAAGCAGAGGACTGTTGTGAAAGTTCACTAGACAGACAACATTTGTCCTTAGATTAGGACATGTGAGCTTGCAGGAATTGGAAATTAGAATTGATTAATTAAATGCTACTATGGGTTGTTAGTTTTATAAAGAGAACCAAGTTACTGATCATTTGGATCAGATACCATTGAGCGTGCATGAATTGTGATTGCTTAATTGAATAAAACAAATTGTAACTGTATACTGTCTGTGTTGGTATCCCCTGAAGTGCCTGTAGACTGTATTTCTTCAGAACAATTTATTTATGCTTGAATGTGTTAACACAAGATGTGCATTGTCTACAGAGCAGATTTTGTGAATCAACAGAAATACTGGTTCATTCAGTAGTTGGCTCAGTTTCATTACATTCAGCAAGGAACCACAGTGCCCATTGGGCTCTTGTTACCTAAATGGTTTTAAGGCCCTTTGCCAGAGTGCTAAGGTCACAATTCAGCTGCTGTATACTCTACAAGGATAAGTGTGTTTTGCAACTAAATGCTTCAAGAACCAGGTAACTTCTTTTCACTGGATATAATCACTTTTAATGGCACAAGTGCAAAACAAGTAGCGAGATGATTTGGTTGACAGTTGATTTTAATATTAATAAGTGTATAGCACAGTTTGATTGGCTGTAAGGTCAGTCATTTATTGTAGTTTATACTATGGGCTGAAAGATTAACGTTACATCAGCAGGTTGGCATTGGAATGGTCATAGCTGGCTTGGGGTATTGGTTCAATTAACATTCACCACAGCAAAACTAACACTAATTGGTGCAGGATGACCCTAAATATTTTGTAAAAATTTTACATCTGTTTTATATGTAGGTCTTCTTTGTAAGTTAAGGTGTATTTTGTAAAATTTAAATACTTGTCAGTGCACTTCATTTGAATTCATGTTGCTTCATTTCCTCATGCTTAATATACTCTATACAGATGTGAACAGCATTCATCACAGCAGGTTTACTAGGTTTTGTATGGGGCTTGCAGAAAACCTTTAAGGCATATTCCAGTGGCATTTCACAAGGGTTTCATGTGAAAAACAAAAAATTCCAGTGCATGTGTTGTAAATCTTGTAGCAAAACTAGTTTTCTAACTCAAGATATTTCATTTTAAAAGTAAGTTACTTTTGTCGAGAAATACCTCCAGTTCCCTCGAAGTCACAGAAAGTAATGTGAAGTAGGCACATTGCCTTTAGATTCCTTTTGTTTTCCTTTATAATTGAACGTCCTGTTTGTCCTTGAAATTTGATACTGTTGGATGTTTGAATTTCTTCCCATGTAGATCTAGCATACCACTGCATCATATGTAGGGTATAGCAAACAAAGTTGTTAAATATAGTGATTATCAATATCTTAAACAAATACAATGCTATGTCTAATCAATGAGCTGCCATGACATCACAAATTTCCCATAATGCACCATATCTCTAGAAAAAATAACATTTCTTTGAACATTAGCATCTTCCAAACGCTACATGCTATTGAGAGTCTTTTTCACCTCCTAAAATAAAACAAGGTTCTGCATTTTGTGAAGTCATCAGTTTAATCCTTGGCAAACTCCTTAAAGTTGAGTTAGTAAATTCCAGGAAATCCCAGTAAAAGGTAAAAACCAGTCTCATGGCAAGAAGAGTCAAGTCTCATTCATAGCAATTCAAGTCTGAAATGTTTTCAGTATTTTGGTTGATAGGGGAGGTGGTATGAGTCATCTGACATTTTGGACAGTTTAGGAGTGATACAAGCTATATTTTACAGTTTAGTTTTCTTCGAAACAATTCAATATTTGTCATGATAACACCATGTATTAGGGAATGTGTTTTTTCAGCACATGCAGTCAAACCCCAGGACTGCATGTCATACCTCTTCAATACCACATTCTGAGGACACTTTAATATCATTAATTTTATAACAGAGCTCAGGCCCTGAGATCAAGTGGGTGGATGGTGGCAAAGAGCTCCTGAGACTGAACCTAAAGTTGAAGTCCACAATCTATACACAAGATCAACATCTGAACAACTTCTTTGTTCAGTGTAGTACCTGGGATGGGAATCAAGATACAGGCCTGGCTATCATACAGAGTATTAAGGTGAGCAATTAAGAACCATTTTGATATTACATTTGGCTTTGTGGTTTGAGGTCATTTGAATTCACCAGTAGTCAGTTTCTCCAAAGCTTTAAACAATATCTCAAGAAGGGTAAAAAGTGAGTCGTTTCATTTGTAAGATGTGGTCATCTTATATGGAGTAAATGGAGTCTGGAAAGCCAGTCAAAGTTTGATTTCATAATGATGTCATGAAAACATCAGTCCATTGTGCGGTCGGACTGAATTTGTCGATATCACCTGGAAGCAAGGCTTCCTGTAATGGAGTGCCAGGCGATTTTTACCTCATGGTCTTGTGATTTTGGGCCTGATACGCCTGCATGCTGCATGGCCAGGCGACACCTTATTTTCACATATAGTGCCTGGTCAAAATCTTGGATGCAAAAACCGTGCAACTGAAATAATTTTTGCTTTACCGAATACCTGTTATTCATTATGATAATTTGACAATCAAAGCATTATACTTTCAATTTTTCTTGATTTTAGAGGGTGGCTCCTGGTCCTGGAAAAACAGCTCCTGGTTCCACCAAAATCCTGGGGACCAGGAGTATGACTTAATTGAAAATGGGATGTGAAATCATTTTTGAAATTTTCTGGTTTTTTGTCAGGCTATGCATGCAGTGGAGTCTCATATCTTCATCAACTTCCTTCCAGTCATACTCAACCAGCTGTTTCATCTCCTGGCCTTCTCGCAGATGGAAGATTTACAGAAAAATGTGGTCAGGTAACCAACCAACCACCCCCACCTCACCCCCTCAAAAAAAAAAAAAAAAATTAAAGCAATTTTGTATGGCTTGGAATTGGAATGATCATTGGTATTCTGTAGAATTTGCAATGTGATTTTCCAGTTGTGATTTTAATATTGACAAAAAAATCCTTCAGAAGATAACCTATTAAAACCAGGAACATTATGTATCAATCAGTTGTGTTAGTGGTGTTGCTTACTTAAAGCTTTTGTGCATCAGCAATGAGGAAATAACACACCTATAACATTATTTGAATGGGTATGTAGACTTATTTGTTGACTCCATAAATTAATCTTCATCATGGAGGTTGGCATGGAAGGGAGTGAGCTAATGTGAAATAGACGATCAGATACTTGCATTCTTACCATTCCCTGGCTCTTAGCAATATTGAGACAACAAAATAACTACCTTGCCAACAGTCTGTCACTTGAAATGATGGCACACTCTGTGTAAGTCAACTGCACTCCATTTTGTCTGTTGTGCTGTAGGAGAAGTTTGGTCTCAATGTTTCATCTTTACTGACCAGTCCTTTGATTTTTTTTCTCCAGATTAATCGTTTACATCATATCTCAGGTTGCAAAAGAAGGGAGAGAAGATGTTCTTCATTCCTATGTCAAAGTGAGTTGTTGATATCTTAACAATGTTTCTCCATTTTTTTTTTTTGGGTGGGGGGGGGGGGTGATGATGTGGGGATGGCAGTGCTTATTCCAAAACTATTAACCAGAGAAAAAGCATTCATGTTAAAAAGAACTTTCCTTGCTAAAAGTTTTAAGATGCTGTCCATACCTAAATATTACATTTTCATGCTCATATTTTCACAATCTCCTGGCAAGTTGAAAATCTGTGTAGTAGGGAAGTGTTGATGTGCTTCAACCCACAAACTTGAACACTTAACAGCTGTTCACTGTCTTCACTCTATTTTTTGTTCCCTGTTCCTACAGTTTGTCTTTGAGACCGAAACAAACTCAAAAAGGGCTGTGCATGAAGACCTGGTTACAAGTGTGGCCACATTACTGCTACCAAGCACTGATTCTTGGATTGTTAAACCACTAATGAAGGTAAACAAGAAGACTACTAGTGGACCAAATAATCTGGTTAAGTTTGGTTGCACTACTCCTGATATCTACTCATCCACTTTGTTGACAAAAATTATGACATGCCCATAGATTGACTGTACTCATGTGAATGTTACAGTTTTGTGCTTGGTGGTTCACCAGTACAAGCATTTCATTGTATTGGTATCTTTCCAAATACCACGGCAGTTAGGTTGGAAGACCTTGAAATCTTTTGCTGCTTTGAAAGTCTACATTTATCTTGTTTTTTGGTCGAGTGGGCTCAGGACTCTTGGGACAGAATCCAGTATTTCAATGCCTTTATCCCTAGTCTAGTCGCTCATAGTGCTTGTGTGAGGGATGAAATTCAATGGCTGTTAGTTCTTGTTATGTACTTTGTATCTCACCACCATATCAACTGTATATGTCTTCCCTTTCTTCATGTCACTTCGTGTTCTTAAGCAGAAAGCTACCTTCCAAATCTTAATTTTTCTCATAGAATTAGAAATAAGCTCTTTACAGTACTCAGACATGAACAGAAGAATATTACCTTTCAATAACATCATGTTTCAAAATGGTTAAAACTTTTCCTACTTTTTTCTCTATTTCTTTTCAAGCATCTCTGGTTCTTCTTTGCCATCCTGATTAAGAGCATGGCTCAACACCTCATCAAGACAGATACCCTAGGCAACCCTCGCCACAAAAGGTTCCAACCAAGCTTTGAGCAAGGAGTGAGGCATCTTGTACAGGTTTTGGGACCACACATCTTACACAAGTATAAGGAACACAGAGATGAAGCTAAGGAGGCCAACTACCATCTTGCTCATTTCATCAAGGTTTGTTGCTTATTTTATTTACCATGCTGTTTTCCTGTTCCATCTCATATACTACCACTGTTGAAGTTTCAGGATGATGTTGATGATGAAGTTTCAGGATCTCTGTTACACTAAAAGGAATAATTGTGACTTCTTCCATCCTCTCCCTCTCTCTCCCCGCCTCTTACTTCCCTGCAACATTCAGTATGTTTTCAATTATAAAGTGGTATGATCAAGCTTATCACTAGAAAATGAGTTAAATGATACTCTCACCTGTTATGTTTTTCTTTGTTTACACTACGTCATGTGGCACTACTTGCCATGAAAAACTTTGGGTCCAAGGAGATAACCCCCCTAATTGAAGTGCCTTTAGGCAGACCAGAACTTAAGCTGTTATTGAATGAAGTTTCTGTCTGTCTGTAAATAATGCTGACCTGGAAATTGTTTTGATGTAATGCAAGTTCTTCCTCTCTACAGTGGAGAATTCCAGGTTTTAAAAGGGAAGCTGTTTATAACAATGTTTTGTGAGTTGTAATATAGGGGTGGTACCATGAAATATTTCAAAGTTAAACACTAAAGCACTGATCATGTGGTAAGCTCTTGTAGGGAAAGAAACTAACACTTCTCCTCTTCACGTATCCTTCAGTCACCCCTTTAATTGTAGTAGGTCTTGTCAGCTTATTAATATGTCTGTTTATTTATGTTAACTCATGAGAGTTTGGCTGCATTAATCTGACAAAAAATATTAAAGGTAAACATTATAGTTTTCTTTTCACCCTCATCTTGGTTGGCATGGGATTGACATGCTTTAGAAAACCCAAGATGTGGGGTCGATTTCACCAACATCAATTTTAGCGATCATCGCTTAGTCGCTCGCTAACTAGAAATCATCGCTTGTATATAGCGATAGCGAATGATTTTTGGTTTCACCCATCGCTACTAGCGATGTGAAGTATAAAACTTCCTCGACGAACGAGGACAATAGCTAAAATTACGGCAACCTTTGACCTTGAGCTGCAAACAATGTCACAAATTGCGCAAGATACTGCGAAGCAGACGACGCTACAGGAAATATGGCAAGTGCAGACTGAACAAAAAGGCTGAATAGGCATGAAAGAGTCAAAAAGTCTGGATAAAATGTGCATAAAATCAGGGAAAGCTTGAGACTCGACCGGACAACGTCATTTCACTGGTGTTTGAAGATACAATAAATGAGCAGCCATGGTGGTACGGTCGCAACTTTCTTGTGGATAGGCAGTGGCGGCACCGCAGGATTTTAAAAGTGGGGGGAAAATAGAGGGCAACAGAAAATGTTGGGGGGCAAAAAATTTTCACGCGTAGTGCAAAATCGAGCGCAAAGCGTGTGCTTTAGCGGGTGGAGTCCAGGGGCCTGCCCTAGGGCCCCTGGTGGGATCCAGAGGCAAAGCCTCGGTGGGGGTCCAGGGGGCAAAGCCCCTGGAAGCTTTGAGGTTTTAGCATATCTCTGGGTGAAAAATTAAGTCTCACTCAGGAAGGATATATTTTGGTTCATAATGCATCATCAAATGCAAAGATTCCAAATAATTTTAATGTATTAGTCTATTCCTCCTGTCAAGCCACTTTACTTCAGGAGCTGAGTGAGAGGGGACATCTGGGGGCAAAGCTTCTGACTGGGGTAAATGCCTCCATGCCTCCCTTGGTGCCGCTACTGTAGACAGGAATAAAACACAGTGTGTTCTTGAGAGCATGTATCAAGCATCAGTAGCATGCACAATGGGGAAGGGGCACATGGCTCCCCACCTCTTTAGGTAGTCAGGGAAATCAGATAGTCAGGGAAAATCACTCGGAAGCAGTCTTACTGATTGATACTCCCCGGATACCAGGGAAATTGCCCCGGTCCAGTGGCGGTTCCAGGTGGGGGCAGGAGCGCGTGGCCATCATTCGTGTTTAAATATGCTTTGAAAGTGTCAAATGTATTAATATATTATGCATCTTGCCCCCTTCCGAAATCAAAAATTTTCTGAATAGGCAGGGACCCTCCCGTTAGTCCCTCGCTCATGTCAGTCGGGGAAATTCACTGTCCGCCCCCACCTCACAATTCCTGTGCACGCCACTGTCAAGCATAATAGAAAATAGACTAAATGGTGCAAAAATATACTGATGAGTGATTGCGTGTGACAATTTTAACGATAGATTTACCTTTGCATCTACTAAATAGTCATCGCTAAAACCCATCGCTAACAACACAACTTAGCGATGAAAAATTGATCGCTAAAGTTAAGTGAATTCGATTGCAAAAATCGATCGCTCAATTGTGATGGATTTATGGTTTAGCGATGGATATCAGCGTTAGTGATGATCACTACACGTTAGTGAAATCAGCCCCTGACATGTATATGTTTGTTTAGGGCTTCATTTGTTAGATCTCAACACCCTGCTACTCTCTCCTCAGAATTGTTTTACGTACATGGATCGTGGCTTTGTCTTCCGTCTGATCAACTGCTACCTAGAAAGCTTTCAAGATGTGGAGTATAAGGTGAGTCTGATCTTTGTATAAAAATAAAATATGACAAAAATGACATGAAAGGAGCTTAAAACAACTTTGTCGATCCCCCTGTAGTCTGTCATAAGCAGCTTGCCTAAGGGGAATAGGGATTTGCCCCCACCCCACCCACACCGCCACCCCCCACAAAGAAAACCTTTGCACATCATGGTCGCTATTCATCAAAACAACATGTGAAGAGATTGTTATGGTATTATGGACAATAGCATTCCTTTCATCTCAAGTATATCATATATTTTTTATTGGACCACTCTGTCACTGGTCGTATGGATTAATATTATGTGAACTGTTGTGACATTGAGATATATCCCCCCCCCCCACACACACACACACGCGCAATACTTCTTGACAGCTATTGATGGGTGTTATGAGCGACATAATATTTGACTCTACAAGTATGTGAGGTATTATGGCTCTTGATTCCTTCAACAAATATGAAAGTCTTTGGAATTTGAAAACATTTGATTGAAATAAAAGGCACCTAGGCAGAATTATCTGACTTTTCCACTAAACATGTTACCTTATTATTTATATTTCATTTTAAAGTCCTCCTTGAACCCATGAATTACCCTTCTTTCATGTGTCTATGCTATTGCCTTTCAAGTAAAATACCTTTATATTTTACTTTTCCTGCCAGCCTCTTTATGAGATGAAATTTGAGATGATTCGAGTTTTGTGTCAACACGAGCATTACATCGCCCTTAACTTGCCGCTACAGAAGAAGGGTCAGGTCAAACATCAGTTGAAAAGTAAGTTTACATATTCCTTGTTGCTCATATAGTAACTATTTTCCTCTGCTGCCACTAAACAAGGTACAAGTTAAAGATGGAAGATAATTGTACACATACTGTATCACAAGTGGTGATGTACAATTGCCAGTTCTGACCTTTGACCTCACTGTTGCTTTTACCTATTTTCATGGTGAGAAGGTAATATTTACAGAAGTTTTCTCTAGGTTGTTAGTGGTTCCTAATCTGTCACTTAAATGGCATTGGTCATTGGGTTCAACTTAACCATTCTGCTTATTTTTTCTTTCAGTTTTTTTATCAAAAATTTAAAGGTAGAAGGAGACTAGTGTACATCATTTGGACTGTTAATGAGGATTGGGAAAATGCATAATCTGTTGTGGGTCTACTAATATTTTTAAAAATTAAAGACACAATGATTTGGAGATGTAGGGGTGATAGGATTATTAACTCTTAGATGAATATTATTTCTTAAAATTGTCCCAGACTGCAGCTATGGATGTGTATTAATATATCCCTAACAGCAGATGTGGGTGCCCTTTATTTTATTACCTCTTCCTATACACCTCTTTTCTACCCAGTTTTTTTTTCTCTTTCATTAAGTATCAAGGTAGATTTTTATTTGATGTCTAAAAAAGTTCATCAGGATGAGAGTAGTGTGTCTTAGGTAATGATTTATTTTTGTTTTGTAATATAATGTCAATGTGTGAACCCCTCCCTTACTTCTCATGGTTGTTTTGAAGGTTTAATGTCTTTTGTTGAACCTTCAAAATTGTACAGACTGAAACAACGAAAAACAGTTTTGTTTATACATTTTTCCTCATTTTTTTCTGTTTTCTGTTTTTAATTTTTACTGTTTATCAATGAAAGAAAAAGAAAAGCAAAAAGAAAAAGACAAAAATTCCAGCAAGAGTAAGTTGGAAGCCTGGCCTGTTTTTTCACCTAATAACTTGTTCTGCTTTTATGTGTGGTGTATATTACCAGTTGTAGACTCAAGGGTTGGAAGACATCTCTGACACATATTAACCAACTTTCTCAGAATTAATATTTACCAACGGTTAATTATAGTTTTCAGTAAATGAAGAATCAGGAAAGCCCTTTAAATTTGCATTATTTTGTCTGAATAGCTTAATATGGTACAATGGAGTAGGGAAAACAAGCCAGTGAGCCACAACTGGGAAAAAGATTGTGGCCGGCCAGACTTAACCCAGTTGGTTAGAAACTGAGGCGTAAAACCTCATCTCTCTTTAATATGGTTCAATTAAAAAAGTGAGACAGGTTGAAAGGAACCTTAGTGGAAAATTTATGTAGAAAGAATGCTTTCTGGTGGGTTTGTGGAAATATTAGTCCTTTTTGTTTTGATACAAGAAGGTTCTTGTGGGTATGGAAAAGCCAGAGAAGCCATGAAGATTTAAAATGTAATGTCCAGGCCAGGAAAAATTATGCAAGTTAAAAAAGAAGCAAACTTAACAAAGAAATGAAAAAACAGAAAAGTAAAAGTAAAATTAATATCATTGACAGCAAAGTTTTATCTGTACTTGCTTTTTTTTATTTTTATGTATATATTTTTTTTATTTGTGTTTAGTTTTTGTTTTGGTTGGGGGATAGAGGGTTTATGTTTCTCAAAATTTGATGTTTGACCTTTTGACCCTTGTAGAAGAGGCTTCTGTAGTAGCATTGATGGTAAATGTGTGAAGTCATTAATACAGTCTGTGAAATGGTAGTGAGTTTAGGAAACTAGTGGGACCACCTTGTTTTATGTAGTGACAAAGGTTCGAACATAAATTTGGCAATATATTAACACTGGCATATCGATGTTGCAAGTAGTTGATGTCGTCTCAACCCTACTAGACTTATTCTTAGTCGTTTTCATCGTGTGGACTAACCCTTGTACATTCTGTTGCACTTTTCTCTTAAACCAGCTCCTTCTTATTCTCCCTATACTGTTGCATCCAGTGGTAGGTAACACATTACATTGCATTGTGAAAGTAACTTTCCTCTTAGTTTCATATATTTTTTTCTATCATTTGCACTATTCTTGATTTACATATTCCATCATTTAAAAATGGATTTCATGCAATATTTCAGAACTTTGAAGAATTTGGGGGAAACATGTTTTCTTACCATGAATCAGAACTGACCCTTTCTTCTGCATTTAAGGCATATTTTTATATTTAAGATCATTACCTTATTTTCCTAAAATATGGGGGGATCTCAGAATTTGTGTTCCCTCAGTCTCCACCTCTACCAAAAATAGTAATAATGAATTACAGATGAAAGTCACAGTGACTTCAGCTGGCCTTCAGTTTAAATGTAAAACTCAAGGCTAACATTCATCATTACAGAGTGAACCTTAGTCACTTAAAGACAGATAATCATCACCAGAAGTACGACTTCTACTTGGGGGTAAGGAGAAGTCTCAGTGGGTGACTGCTCTTTGATTGACATCAGAGTTACAAAACTCAAAAGATGCAGAGCAGCTAATATCACACAGCATGCACAGAGCGTTCTGATTACACATTAGGGCATTGTGTGCTCACCAGGATATCTCCTTATGCAATAAACTAGGTTTGTGTCTGCACAAGGAGAAGCTAAAGATAGTTGTGGGTGGGACTAGAAGTAACCTAGTTGGGAGAATTGGAACTGTCTGGGATGATGAGTATCTGTCTTTAAAGGTTTGTGAACACAACAGCTAAAACAACATTTTTACATGGACAGATCAAAAACATCCCCGAAAGAAAAATCCATTGGAATTATGTTACTGTCTCTAAAATCTGTTGAAAATATTTGAATGTCTTTCACTGTTCTCAAGATGAACCTCTTCAAATATTGACCATTTCTGACAACCCTTTCTCATTAGCAATACAAAAGTGATGTGGAGTGTTGCAGAGTGATTGCATTTTTTTAAATAACATGTTACCTACAAGCTTATTAATAGTTTGGTGTGTGATGTGGACACTGTTTAAGTAGTCAACACCTACTTCCAAAATAAACCCCTCAGGGTTTGCCAATATTACACCTGTCCTTAGAATGAAGGTTTTGGCATAACACAGTTGTTGTAAGACCCTGCTTGTATGTTACAAATTTACATTTATGTAATTCATAATTCATGAATTGAAGCTACATTTAAATTTTATGTTCTTATTAAAAGGCAGGTAAGGCATTTTTTATCCACAAACTTAAAAGGCAGGATCGAACTACAGTGATTTTAAAACCAGTCACAAAATAGGATCATCATCCATTTTTTAAATAGGATATAAAATAAAATGAAAGTAATTGCAGCTGGTGTATCATCCAATGAGCATGATCATATTCCAAACTTACATGGGACAGGATTTTGACCTGCATGTTTAACAAACATATCTCTCTAGCTTCCGTTTTGGTTGTAATAGTGAAAAAATTCCACCATTTTTCTGCTGCCATATGCTAACTTAGAAGATAACCACAATTGTCAAGTTGTTGAATTCATGCCAAACAAAAGACTGTATGTCAAATTTAAAGTCACTTTTCATGCATGATGAAAAGATGCATCAAACTAGTCTTCCCTTCTGCAGCTCTACCATAATCTGCTATGCAACATCAAGTAGAAACTCATGATAAAATGACATTATCCATACAGTTTTCTTGGTATTATGTATGTGTTCATGATGTGTAATGGTTGAAGGATTCCCACAGTCACAGGAAGCATAGAAGAATCCATCTTGGTAACAAACAAAATTCAAGGGAGGGAAAGCTGGGGTGCATTAAGTACAAACTCATTAAAGGGATGATAAAGTCATAAAAACTTCTTTTAGTTGTTCTTTCCATGGTAAGAGAGGGCTGGGAAGCCGAGAGTCTCCTCCCAGAGAAATTTTGTATTATGAGCAGTTGAAAGGAATAAACAAAAAAGCTTTCTTGTTTATGAAAGTATGTTAGAAATTGTAGAAAAGTTTATTCCTTCCAGGGAAATAATTGTTACTACCAGGATTGGTCCTTAGAACCAAACCTGTGTGACCTGATTGCCACATTATGACAGACTTTAAGAAACTTTGCTGAAACATCTGTAAACAAAGTGAGATAATAAGCAAATAGTCATCATGGGGCAGGGGTGGGGATACAGGGTAAGAGGTATCTGCACTCTACAGTCTATTGAACCTATGTCAATCGTTAGAACCTCCCCTGTAAGTGTCATGACACATGCGTGGCATTACAGGTGTGGGGGGGGGGTGTCTAAAGCTTGTTAGAATGAGCAACTTAAAGTGTTAATATTTAGCTTAGTCCTTTAAGGCAAGTTTATCACCATTTCCAAAAGTGTGATTATGAGGTGGGGAAGGGGAAGGAGAGAAGGGATGAATATACAGTGAGTAGTGAGGTAGGGATGTTTGGGGTCAAGTTTATATTCAGTAAGTGGGAGTGCTCTGACGTCATAACACATTTGTCTTTATTATTAAGTTTGATGTATCAAGGTTTCATAGAGAGTTTTTGCTTACATTGCTTTTAACAAGCACTATTGCTGTATCTTTTTTTTATATTTGTAAAACTAATTGTTAGTCCTTTCACTTTCACCCTACTAATAGAGGTACATCATTTCATGTAGTTTTACAATTCTATAGTGTTGTATGTTGTTAAGATTTATTACAACATTCCATGGAATTCTAAAGTTTTCACAGGTGCTTGTTGTTTTGCCTTGTTATCAAGGACAATATTTTTTGTTGGTTTGTTTTGGTGTCAGTAACACAACCATGCACCCAAAAGTTTGCATCACCTCCCAAACCCTCAGTTTGTAACACGTTAATTGTTTTCCTCCTAACAGCCTACTCAGGTCAAATGAGACGTTATGGTATGATCCGATATTTTTCGTCTATCACAGTGTTTAACCTTCCCTTTCATTGTATTCTCTTTGTGCATTTACACCTACCTGATGTGTGTAGTATGGACCAACTAGGGCTTGAAATAGCTAAAAATGGGGGCAAGGACAATGGCTTTTGGTAAATAGCCACTTTACCAGGCCACCTAGGGAGTTCCATGGAAAAGCTGGGCCAGACTGGCAGTAAAACTGTTCTGGCCATCTGTGTCAGTTTTCAGGGTCACTATTGCCAAACTGTGGGGGGGGGGGGTTGGTCATGGTCTTTGTTGTCTCTAGTTATTTTGAGCCCTGACTCAACTAATCCTTTGATGAGTTTATAAATTTATAGTGAAGTGTGAGCTGAAAGGCAATTAATGCACAATGTATACAGTAATAATGATTCCTTTTAACTTGCATTGATTAACTCATGATATTGGGAAATTTATAATTCCAGATGGATGAAGAGGGATGAAGGAAGGTGTAACTTCATCTTTCATCTCCTAATCTTGCACCGGCATCATAGCCGCAAAATTAGTGATAAATGTTTACAAACTCTATCCTGGAGCATATCTGTACTGTATTTTTTACTTTCAGCTTGTGCTGTAATTGTGCCTCATCAAGTCCACACCTAACAAACTGAAACACATCACAGTTAAAATTTGACTAAATCTTCCTCTAATAAACACATTCAGAATCAAGAACATGTGTGTATGTGTGTGTTTGTGTGTGTGCTTGTGTCTGTGATCCTAATGTTTTCATGTTTTTGCATCTTGTTAGCAACATAATGTATCTGTCAGTCCACTTTGTTTCATGGTCATTGTTATATTGTTCATTGATCCTGCCATTGAGATAAAGTGAAATTTGTAGTCATGGTGACCAAAATTTGTTTTCTTTTATAGTCCGATCATTTTGTTGATTTATTTTCTACCATGATAGTAAAATATTTGGGGGATTGTTGGATGTCCTGTCTGGTATAAGTAGGGCTGACATTGGGTCTGGAGGGTTGTGAATATGATGTTGAATTGAACTTTCAGTTTAATTGTAGCATTTTGTCAAAGAAATTGGTATTGTACTAAAGTAAAGACAAAAAGTTTGGTAGAAGCTTGATTAAGGGAGACAGAGGGGGTTGAAAGAGGGTGTCAGCAAGGGACTTTGCTTGTAAATACTTAGTGATTGAAATTGTGATCTACCTTTCCAAATTTGTGTACATTGTAAGATTTACCACTCATTTGTAAAAGGCTTCCAAGCCAAAGATGGAATTGGAAAGAGGGGTTCTTCAAAGCTAGGGATAGAGTTTGGAATGTGGAGGGGCTTTAAAGTCATGGAGAGAGTTGGGAAAGAGGGAGGGGGAATCATGAAAACACTCACTACTTAATATGATATGAAATGTTGTGAAAAAAGTTTTGGATGGTTTTGACGAGGGTTAAATGCACTAAAGCTGTAAAACTCAATGTCAGCTTGCACAAACTATGAAACCTAGTTTTCTGTGTATTTTGACAACAGACCTCAAAGTGGTAGAATGAAAATGTTTGAAGAAAATCGGCCTTATCTGATAAAATATGTCACAAGAACAGTCAAGGGTTATTTTGTATGGTAATAACTCTGGGCATCTTGGAATGAATTATTTATTGCTTAGCATGATGAAAGGTTTGTTTATGACAGATTGTCATGGTAACACTATCATAATTCATATAGAAACATTCTTCTCACTAATTATTGCATTGTTACTGAATGGTATCATGGTTAATCTCACTTACAAACACTGTAAAGGATTTGATTATGATTAACATTCTCTTTCAAATGTCAGCACTCTTGTGAGACAGTACTAACTTATACTAAGAAATTTGGCTTTATATCAGAAGGTATGAAACTATGAGGGGTGGTACACTGGGTGTGGAAATCTGTCTTCTGACCACAAAGAAGTTCAACTCCCTGAAAAGAACACACACACTCAAATATGGGATTGTTTAGGTCTTCTGTTTGAAACTTTTGATGCATAAATCGGGCAATTTGATTGTTATAGTAAACTGTGGAGTATGTTTTCATGTCAGTGGAGGTGTTAAAAGTCTCAGTTGTCCAGTTTTGTGGTTGGACTGCCATAGTGTGTAGTTTTGTTTTCAAAGTAGTTGTAGTCATAGAATGTGGTTGTGATAAAAGTGATCACTGTTTAATGTTGCATGAATGCTTCTTAGGTCGAAAGGTTTCATTCCATCTTTCTTCAAGGATATGTGGGGAGGGAGGGGGGGGGGGGAGGAGGAGGAGTGGGATTGGAAAAACAATTGAAGATAATGTCATATGGAGCATGCAGAACACACCTCCCAGGGTTGTGTGAACCTGTCTTTATGCTTTTGTGGGGTAGTAAGGTGACTCATCATTTAATGAACCCATTGCATCCTCCAAAACCAGTAATGTTGGTCAAAAGATTTTGCAAGATTGTAGTGTGAGTCTTCTTACATGCTGGACATGATTAATTTGCCAGTGAAGCAGTGTTGTCCATACCAAATAAACGGTAATCACTAAAGAAACGTTATGCGTAAGCTAAAGGATTGGTGTGGAATGGGGAATGTATGAGATTGGTTGTTGGCTTGGATGAGGTGTGTATTATGACAGCAGGGAATACAGGAAAGATGGAATATATCAGAGGAGGGGGTGGGAAGGGGGAGGGAGCTGGTGGTAGGGGGCAGTAAAGTGCAAAAGTTGTCCTTGTTTCTTGTTGTCAGACTTGTTTTGCTTGTATGGCCTGTAAACATTGGAATGAGATACACTGTAAACATGTCAAACATTATTGATCTACTGGGTCACTCTCTTTCAACATACGCCGCACATATTTGCAATTTCAATCTTTATTTGTTTATTTAATGCATCAGCCATTGTTACAGGCTTATCACCCATCATCAGAAACAGGGTACTGGAGCTGGGGCTTAATGTATTTAATCTTTGAAAAAGATATAGTGAACTATATATTAAGTTTGCTTTTGATTGCTTTTTATTTTTGTAGGCTGGGTAACAATATGTCATCTTTGTTTATTAAACAATTTATGATAAAAGGCTATTTTCAGGCATAATCGTGATTATATTTGTATCGTATAAATGTGTGCTTTTGAAGATCATATCTTTGCTTTTTAAAACATTTTGTTTGCCAGATTTAGGTATGTTTTTAAAAGCTTTTGACATTTCTATTTCACAGTCCTTTGTGAAGAGTGGCAAAAGTTTGTCATACTTTTCATTCCATTTTTTGTTTCTATATGGAAAGTGTGGCCAAGCTTTTGTTCATTGCTAGGCCTCTTCAATTAGCCTTTAAATATGGTACTGTTAATGTTTCATAGGTTAGGAAATATTTGCAAAATGAAGAAAAGTCCCCATGCTTCTTTTCGTTGGAAAAGCCCCCATGGACCAACTAAAAATATTATGGGAAGGGTTGGATATAACCATGGGTGAAAAAAAAATTGAAAATCTGAGCAGCTTTAACCCAAGAAACTTTGGTATTTGGTGGGTGGTTTTGGGAATTTAAGTGAAGTATGACTTTTTGGTACATGAAAATTGGTAAAAAATTGTGGGAACTTAACTCGTATCTTGGCATATAAACACTTCTCCAGCCCACACGATGACTGTTTATGGACTGTGCGCAGCTAATGACCCATTGCACCCTGTCACATATCCTCTTGGTGTAAAAAATTAGCTGCTTTTGTTCATTTGTAATCACTTTTTGCTTTTTATCATTTTTTTCTGTCACTTATTATCCCTTTTCCTTCTACCTTGCCGCAGAAGTCATAAAACAATGCAATTAAAGATTTGAAGGAGGGGACTTGTAAAAATATAAAATATAAGCAAAAATAGTGGCTTAACTCAGCACTGAAAATCACTGTTTAGTATTCAGTTGTGATGGAATTTGTCTTTTAATTTTGGACAAGCTTTCATATGGGTTAAGTGGAAATGAACTGTCAAATACAAATATAATGTCAATTTTTTGAATATCACTGTCAGTGGTTTACATCAGATTGGCTCAGATCAAGGCAGAGGGAGGTAGGGGATTAAGTCAAAAGCTGTGAATAAATTCAGGCAGTTTGGTCCCTTATAAGAAGTGAGGGGACTGGACTTGGAACTGCAGGAAGAGTTCGTCAATCGATTCAATAAATTTTAGAACCTTGGACATACCATCAAAAGTCATTGTAGTAGCTAAGAATAGACTGAAATTGTCAAATAAAATTTATGTAAGACATGGAATGGTTTGAATGTCAAGAAAAACAGTCTTGGAGTGCCAGTTTGAGTGCTGTAATGTGGTCACATTAAGGGGAAACTATTTATAACCTTTAGAGGAATAAGCTACCCCCAGTGAGGAGTGACTAGCCTCAAATATCTTTGCTTAGTAAAAGGAGTAGGATTGGGAATACAGAATGAGACAAGATGTAAAAATGGTAAAAAATAACTCTTTTGTATCAAATGATCTAACTTAATGCTTCGTTTGCATTACTTTTCAGATGATTGTTAACAAGTGTGCAAAAAATATGCTTTTTAAAGAATGACTGTTTCAATTAATTTTGCTACCATATAGCTGAATTTTGGTTCATTAAATAGTTGGCATTGTTTTGACTTGCCTAATATTTAAAATGTAGATAACCGTGTAGTGTGTGTAATAAAAGACTGTAGTATTAGTTGCATCTAATAATCCAAACTTGTAGATGAAAAGTGAGCTTTTGCTTCAAAAATGTCCTCTCTTTTTACTCAAACTGTGCCTTTTTTATTTTGATTGTCTTATTTCTTGCCTGCTTTTTCTCCTGTTTGACGTCCTTGGCTGTTTGTTGTCCTAAACCAGTTCCCCTTCGTTATGGAAAAGATCAGTTCAAAGGTTTGTGTAGTCATTCATTGTACTTTGTTTTGTACTTTGTTTTTATAAATTTTGTCTGTTTAGAACAGGGTTTGGTATACTTGAAGTAAGTTCCCACCAAATTATTAATTAATCTGCGACATAAAAAGGCCAGAAAAGGAAAATATTAAGTTCTTTTCACCATTTGAAATGTACACTTTAAGCATCTATCATGGGCATTCTTTACCCATCTGGTGGGCCCAAGCTGGCCCGCATGCTATTAGTTGCCAATCCCTGATTTAGAAGATGTTTATGATAAGTGTTTCTTGGAATGGCTTTAGTTTATGCTTCTCTCATTCATTGTAGGTTCTATTTTCATAAATGAGCTCATAAAGCAAATTTCCTAATGTGAAGCAGAAACATAAAAAACCTTAAATGTTTGCATGTACATCTCCAACTTGGCTTCTTTTCATTCACAATAAAGATTCTTACTTCATCACATAGTGTATGCCATTTTTTTCTTGATATTTGATACAAAGGTACCAGAACAAATCTTTAATTATATTGATACGGCCACTGTAACCATACATAATTGAAGACTAGGTAATTATACTGTCCATTTGTCAACTGTTTGGTAAAAGGAAGTCTGACTTTGTTGTTGTAATCATGTCTGAAGTAGAAGTCCTTTGGTGACATCACTCACCCTTTAGAGAGTGTGGTTAGGTAAGGGGGTGGGGCTAGGAAGGAGATGGGCCTAGGGAGGGGATGGGGCTATGGAAGGGATGAGGCTAGATGAGGGGATGGAGTTCAGTGAGGGTATGGGACTAGGGAAAGACAGGACTCAAAACAGTCACCTCTGCTTTGCTTGGAAACATTGGTTGCACCTAGCAAGATTATGAAATGAATCTCACCTATATTTTTGAAAATACGTTGCAAAACAGAAATTTTACTTATTCATAGACCAATGAATTATCAGACATCCCTTTAACAGATGATTGACAAAATATAAAGTTGTCACATGATGTAGCATTCATGGTTAAGCCTGTCAGGGTATGTAAATGGGAGTTGTGGTGACTACATCTGCTTTGTTAAGGAACTGGGATTAGGGGGAGGGGGTAGGATAAGACCCTTAAGTTTCTATAGTCATTGTTGATGTTTGCCTTTCCTAGACATAAAGTATGACTACACACTGACAGAAGAATTCTGTAGGGAACACTTCCTTGCTGGACTTGTTCTCAGAGAAGTTGGATTTGCCCTTCATGATGTCACGGAGGTCCGCCAGTGTGGCATCAAAGTCCTGCGAAATCTTTTAGCCAAACACAGCTTTGATGACAGATATACCTCTAAGGTAATTATGAACTTATTTTTTGAAAATCATCCATCATGAACCGCTCTCCCTCTCCCAGTAATAAAACAGCAACATAATATTGAAAGCCTTTCTAAAATAAAACTCAACTTTTAACCATTAAAATGCATTGATCTTTGTCTGTTAAAAGTTTCTTGGTAATATACCATTTGCATAAGGATTGTCAGGGTTCCAAGCTGTCTACAAAATAAAGGAGAAACCTACAGGTAGAAGGAGTTGCCTTCATGCAGTCAGAGAAAAGTCAGGGAATTTGCCAAAAATGCCTCAAATTGAGGAAAAGTCAGGGAATTCAGTTGGCCATAACAAGGAAGTGATTGTTTGCCACATTTTGATCCATGTTAAAATGGTGTGAAGATACAATAAGCTAGAAAAAGGGAGAAATAATTATCCTGGAATTTTAAAAAATTCTTCAGGGAAGTTAGGGAATAATTAGATTTTTCTTTCTGCAAAGCTGGGAATCCTGATGGTCCATTTTGATGGTTAGAGACAAGACATAGGAAGAGGATGAAAGATATGTTGTGTAGTTAATACAGCAGGCAAACATACTGCAATGTGAATGTAATTTTGCTTCTGTTATGTCATTTTTGATAAACGTATCTTGCAATTGTTGTTGACAGCAACACCAGCAGAGGATTGCTGCTCTTTACCTTCCATTTTTGTCAATCATTCTGAGTAACGTCAGTAGATTGTCCCGAGATGGTCAGCCACCCTTGGGACCAGCGATGTCAATCAGTGGGGATCAAGAGTCAGAGCTTGATCGCAATCGACTGGGTTCAGACAGGGGACATGAGAGGAGTAACAGCATAGGCCGAAAGAGTGCCTCCTTGCAACGAGATTCAAATGTACTAGATATCATCGCTGGAAGAGGTAATAAAATTGTGCTTCAGTTCTTGATGTCAAAAAAAGTTTTTCTCTCTGTCTCTTCTGAAAGGCGTCCAGGTTACATGAAGAATAGAAAGGCCGAACAGGACTTCAGGGGGGTGGGGCCAGTGGCATAACCAGCTGGGACTGGGAGAACATACTCCCCTTCCCCTTCCTGCCCCTTCTCCACCATCTTTTTGCAAACATCGTGAACAACTTACCTACTGAGCCAGTAGCTCAGGCTTTGTACCTGATCACAAATTTGAAGTCTTATCTCCTACATGAAATTCAAGTTATGCCACTGAATGCGCTACCAGATGAATGTTTTTCAAATGTATTTGTTTAGCATTCAAGAATGATCCGAGTATAATAATGAATGTCTTATAATGCTTAATTGTCTTACATGATTATATGTGGCTGTGTGTTGAATAGTATGCTTGATGTATTTTTTGCTGTGAAATACTTGTACAGCAAGCTTGCTTGTTTGAATCAGAGCATTTGATGTGTCTCTTGCCCGTATGAATGCCAATTTTTTAAATTTGTTTGCATTCTGTGTTGAACTTGATTTTTGATTTCATTTTAGTGATATTGCAAGAAACATAATGTAAATGACCTTTGACCTTTATAATGATAAACTGGTATTTAGAATGAAGTAAGGAGTGTCTATGAATTCCCTTCAGGAGAGTGACTGCACAGTTCATACTGCACTGGTGCTTTTGGAGTGGTGTTTTCCTTTGGGGTGTGATTTAGTTCTAACCTCCTCTTGGTGGCACTCAAAACCTTATGCATGTGTGCACTTTTGTGAAACATAGCCTTGGGTACACAGTCAGGATTCTCACCAGAATTTCTCCCTGGATATTTAAAGGATTTCTCAGAATCAAGTCAAGTTTTGCATGTTCCAGGGGAACACATAAGTAATAATCTGTAAATTAAAAAACATGTAAATTCTGAAGTAAGAATAAAAATAGATAACAAAGTTGGGCCACTGGTAGTCATTGCATAGAGGTTGTTTAACATTACTTAGGGAGTAGAAATTAAGGAAAATTTCTTGTAATTACATTTTTGTAATTATGAGAATGAGAGGTGAAGTCTCTTTAAACTGCCATACTAAACCCTACAGAATAATAATTATTTATGGATGTGTACCCTTTACATTATTGTTTAGTTTGGTGTATTTTGCAAATTAAATTTTAATTGTGAGCTTTGGAACATCTAGCAACAGTTTCATGGTGAAATATAAACTTTTGAAGTCATGAAATTATTTCAAAGATATATCAAAATGAACCATTTGATTGTACACAGGAATAACTGCACAAATGCCAACACTGAAATACAACCTCATGTCATCAGTATTAGTTTTCATGGTTTGGTTGATGATTTATTTCACAGCGCCCTCACTCGGTGGGTTAGATGCTCTAGACTTACGCCACTCTGTGGTTGAAGGCCAATTACACCGGTCCCATGGTATATTTCCTTAACACCCAACCAAATTTCAAAAGCAGGCTTTTTCTCAGCACAAATTCCACCTACACCCCTTCACTTGTTCCTCATATTTCCTTGCACTTTTCCCGTTCATTCATGTCTCATCAGTTTTCAAATTTATGCCACTTCGTGAAAAATTGCACAATCAACTGCTGGCCTTGCAGTTGTTATTAGTCTGAAGAAAATTAAACACTTATAAATGTCATTTTTAGCAATTGCTCATATTGTCAAAACTCCATTTTTTGTGCTTTCTTCTTTTAAACTTTATACCAAGTTTGTTAGGAATGAGTCACTTTTACCAAGCTTTGTTCTTTCTGTTGACTTCTTGTCCATGGTTCTTCTGGTCCTTGTGTGACATATGTACCAGACTTCTTACTGGTTTTGAAATAATTCTTTACTCCTTTGCACCACCCACTAGTCCCCCCCCCCTTCTCAAGCAATAGGAGACAAGGCAGAGTGAAAAATGGAAGGGAAGAAGATGGAGCCAGAAGGGGGAAATTGGAGGCTTTGGGGAAGCTCTGGGGGTAGAGGTATATTGGAGAAATAGGAGTAACATTATTCTCTTTGGTAAATTTCAAAGAGGGATGAAGTGTGTTGTATATTTTGTCACACAAATAGCTCAGGTTTGTCTGTTGTCATGAAAATTCCAGAATAAAAGAACATAGTTACAGTGACTTGTATAGTGCGATTCAAATAATGTATTCCTGTATTCCTCCTGAAATCGCTTATACAGGTATGCGCCACTCTGTCTCCAACCCAGGGGTAGCAGACCCCCTCACTCAGCGTAGGTTCAGTGCTGCTCCAGGTGTGTCAAATATTTGTAGACTAATAAATATTCATAAAGCATCCAGTTAACCATAGCTAGAACAAGTAAGCAAAGCTTCTTTAACTAGAGGACTTTGTTTTGCTGTTCATTTACATTGATCTCCATTTTGTTCTTCCTTTGTAACAAATACTCCCTTAGCATCTTGATCTGTTTATGTTCATAGTTTCATACATCGTATTTTCTTTTGGGGATATGTCTGATCTTATGTTTGTTTCGTTGCATCACTTTGAAAATTGTCTTCTTTTGTATCCTGAATATTTTCAAGAATTTATATCCCATAATAGCCTTCTATATAGTCCATTGAAGAGCATGTGTTTATCACTAAACCAGCATGGTCTTTGTGTAAAACAGAACTCATTGTATTGTGTAAGGTGAACATGTAAGGGGTATTGAGAATTCCTCAAATTCCACCCAGAAATTTGTATATGCAGGATTGGATCATTTTTGTAACAAATCAGGAGATTAGTTGCACACTTTTGAACTTGTTGGCTCTGTTCAAGGTCTGTTCCCATCACGAAACGATAGTTGTCCAATGAGATACAGGAATGTTTTACCGAAGGTGCAGTATTGAAATTGATAAAAGAGCAAAGATTATATTTAATCTGTTCGAAGAAATAAGATGACAATGTTAATGCTGTGTGTAGATGATGAAAGAACGAAGTTGCACATTGCTGGTTCCTTGGTACATGTTGTACTCAAAATGTTGATATTATAGGAACTGTCATATGTGTTGTCTGAAACAGAGTACTCACTTTTCATCTGGAGTCCATCAAGGGTTTCTAGGGACAGAGGAGAAGGGGTTATGAGACAAAGCATATTTGTTCCGCAGGAACTGAGTTAAGAGAATGTGGGTGCTAGTTACAACCGCAGCCATAGCAAAAATGTTTGCATGCAGAATTGAAGCAATTAGGATGATATTGTGCCAAGCACTTATGATGACCTGGAGGTACTGTTCAGAAAGAATGAAAGTAATAAATATTCATAGCGTTGTTGCTGTAAAGATAAGGGGGTTTCAGAAGGTTGTTTTAAATTCAGTTTTTTTCCACGTGAAGTCTTTTTTTTTTAGTACAGATGTTAGTGGTTGTGTAGAACATAATCCTTCACCCGTTGCACCATTGTATAAAGTGGCCTGACATTGGAATAGAAGCCAGATGAATACATTCATTGTTTCTCCAGAATATAAGATTTACAAGCAGTTAAGTCTTTTAAAGAAGTAGTTTGAAAACTAAAGGCAATCTGCTATGTGTGTATCCACTTAGTACTCATAACATAAGGTGGTATTATTTAGTGTTATTCAATGGTAGGTCATATATAATGGCACAGTGTAAATGGTTAGTATAAAGCATCACAAAATCGCAAATCATTAGTATGCATGAGCCCTACTCTCATATAAGCTAGATAATGAAACAGTGTCTAAAGCAGCAACTCAATAATATTATTACATCTGAGAATGGAAACATTTCTTGTAATAAGTGAAGCTCATGGTGGCAAAGCTATTTCACTAATACGTATATTATCACTCTTTCAGGTCATGGAGTTGAAGTTGTACATTTTTGGTTCCTTGCGATAGCAAAAGGAACCTATGCAGTCAGCTTGGCGTGTGTGTGTGTGTATGTGTGTGTGTGCGTGTGTGTGTGTGTGTGTGTGTGACACTTGCTTCGGTACGCTGTAACTCAATAAGGGAAGGTTGGATGGAAGTTGGATTTGGTACGTAGGTTTGCCATGGTGAGAAGGCGTGCCCTATTGTTTTTGGTGGAGGTCAAAGGTCATTTGGGGTCGCCAGGGGTCAAACACCAAAAACCTTTTAATCACGATATCTCAATGTAGGAAGCTTGGATAGATTTCCTATGTAGTATGTGGATGCATTATGGCAAGAAGAGAAATGGTGTCATTTTTGGTGGAGGTCAAAGGTCATCTGGGGTGACTGGAGATCTAACACTGGAAACCTCTTAAACAAGATATATCTCAATGGATAGATTTCATACTAGATATGTAGATGCTTTGTGGTGCACAGACTAATCATGGTTTGTTTGGTTAAGGTCACAGGTCATTTGGGATCACCAGGGGTCAAACACCGAAAACCTTTTAAGCATGATATTTCAATGTAGGAAGCTTGGATAGATTTCATACTTGGTATGTAGATGACTTTTGGTGCAAGGATGAAGCCTAGTATGTTTGGTGGAGGTCATAGGTCATTTGAGGTCACCAGACACCTTTTTGACCAATTTTGTGCCACCCCTCTACTGTATTTTAACCAGTCTCACAAAATCAGCTTACCTCATACAGTACACTGCACTCCCTTTAAAACTGTCTGTGTACAAGAGGTCAATCCTGTGAGGTTGTTTAGGTTAGTTTAAAGGGAGCTGTCTAATGGGTTTCCATTGTGTGTACATGCATGCACTGTATAAGTCAACTATTGTGAGAGCAACTGTCAACTCCCTGTTCAAAGAATGGGTAAGTAAGGACTCATGGTCAAGAGGTCAAATTTCATCACTTCATATACACACACAGTTGTTCTTCTGAGCAGTATTTGAACAATTTGTGTAGGTGGGTATGGTGAAAGACAGAGGAGTGATCATGTTACTAGCCTACGTAGCGCCTCTGTGGCTGCCGCCCATTTTGTAGGCTGCCGCCCTCAGTTTGTTTTTTCGCAGCGATGAGCTGAACGAAAAAACTTCGTTCGCTCCGCGGGGTATCATGTTACTGGCTTGTTGTACTGAAACATTTCCAAACAACAAGTTATTAATTGTAGACGTGTGCTAGTCACAATCATCACACCTAAAAGTACCACACACTACTCAAAATCAAATGTTGAAAGCTACAGCAAGTGCATCAAAGCATCATTTCACATGTTATGGTTTGAGCTTGTGCACAGTCCATGCTCAAGTTTGGGGTCACCAATCCTCAAACACAGAACTTTTTAAACACCACATCTCAAGTTAGCAAGCTTGTATAGATTCCATATTTAGTGTGGTAATGCCTCAGTTTCATTATTTTATTTTTCTTTTTTCTTTTGGGGGCGGGAGGGGGGGCTTTTTTTTTTGGTCTTCTTTGCATATATGAAAAGAGTAAACACAACTTAAAACAAAATTTCTTACTTATACAACAGCACCTAGGCCACGGTCAGTAGATTATTCTCATAAGAGATTTTCCGTGGGTACATTGACAGCAGGTTTGTTGGAATGATTTTTCATTGCATATGGCTATTGGCTGATGGAATCTTGATTCTCTATTTCTCTGCATCATGGTGCTCTTTTGATGGGAACCATAGCCAAGCCAAACAACTAATAGCTAGTTGCACAGAATTGTTCTGAAGGTCTCCAGTTTGCAGGAACGTAGCCAGAGGGAAGGAGGTGGGGGGAACCCCCTCCTACCCTCTCATTGTTAAGAAAATTAGTTTTTTTTTTTGAAAAAATGAAAGGAAAACTAGACTTGAAACCACAGAGGACTTCCTTTGTCTTGGGAAATGGCTTTATTTTTTAAAAGACTAGTCACAAGGCAGGTGTGCATACATGGAGAAGGTGCAATATCCGGGCAGACTCAGTAGTTCCACCCTTAACCTACCGGTTTCCTGGCTGCGTTCTTGCTAATGGGCCTTCTTCAAGGGAAATGCAAGGATGTAGCAAGGTGGTGGACAAATTTTAAACCATGACTCTAGCAACAGATGACGGTTTGAAGTAAACTTAGTAGTAGTCAGAAGTTTTTTTTTTTTTAATATTTTAAATGTGGAAGGATTGCAAATGGCATGTTTATTCCTCATTCTATTTTTCATAACTCATTGGTTTTACAAACAAAAGATGGTCAATGCAGCTTATTTGAGATTTTGTCTTTGCTGAAGAAGATTCATGAACTAATTACCACATCATAGTTAAACTTACAGTAATGGTTAGCTTTTATTTGAGAGCTTTTTTGAGTATTGACAATATGATATAAAGAAGCTTCCTTCATCTATTAGCATATTAAACAAACTCGCTGTTTGTTCCTTTGTAACAGTACAAGAAAGCTTGTGTTTGCTATACTTTTTGACAAACTAAATTTCTCTTAGGGCTGTCTTCTTGTAACATTCTGTGTCTATGTGCCTACTCCCTTCTATGCAGGCACTAACAGTTCTTCAACAGATGTGATATTACGGCAGTCTCCCACCGACAGGAGAGCTGCCCACCGTCTTTCTTGGCTCAGCCTATCAGGTGTGTGGTTACTACTTGCCTGCATAAAACAAATTCATGTGAAAGCTTGCCCATAGCCCCAAAAATTTGTGGTGAAAAGTTATAAAGTATTAATAAAAAATTGGATAGGGATACAGTAGTTGGAAGTTTGATGAGAGTTTCTGTTTAAAGAGGGTGGCATCTCAAGAAGAGTGGTATGTTGGTCTCAATGGGGTGAATTAGTTTTATTACAGTTTTGGATATGTCAATCATACAGAGAAATTCATTGAGAGAAGTAGAAGTAACAGCAATTGGTCAGTGACATCAGTTCACACTTCAAACTTTGAAAATGGTAGTGTTGGTATGAAGTAGGTAGTGAGGGAGGGTGTTAGAAAGCAAAACAAGCTGAGAACTTTGAATGGAGTGACATCCATGGTATTTTTAATTCAGTTGTGATTTGTTTATACTCAGAGCAAAAGTTTTGACCTTTGGAGTTGAATGTCAGGTTTTTATGTTGAATACACACACACAAAGGAAAAGGAAATCCATAGAAGATTTAAATAAAAGTGATCTCTCAAAATGGGGATTAATGGGCAAGCAACTAACCCACTACACTCTGAAGCATGGTACATCGTTACCAAGTGAAACTATATAAAACTTACTTTTAGTATCCTTTTAACTAGTTTCTACATAGAAAGCTTTTTGCTGGGGGCAATAATTTTTAGTTTTATTAAGTTCAGCGATATGAAAGTAATAATATACACAAAATTTGGTTTCTTTGAATTACCATTAATGCTGCTCTCTCATACTTAAAAGGGATTCTCTATGTTTCAAGTTTTGTTTTCTAATCAAGAATTTATTTGCTCAAGCTCAAATTCCAAATGTTTTATACAATTTTTGTTTTAAAGCTAATGGACTAACCGATTACTACAGCTGTTGACGCCTTAAACTGACTCATCCTTTGGAATTAGACCAACTAGACATGTCATACATTATTAAAAGTAAACTAACTTTCAAATCAAAATGAACAGGCAGACTTTCAGTTGCATGCAGCATCATTTGTAATAAATTTAATTTGAATACTTTCAATCTCTAATTTTTCAAGTCAAAACACGGAAATCACCTTTGTCAGTGTAGAAGTCTGCTATGTTTGAGATAGGTTTTATACCCTCTCCTGGACATGTAACCAGATTGTCAATGTCAGAAAGGCTGAGTACTTGTCAGGAGAATTTTGGTTTGGCAGAAGGGAGGGAGGAGAAAGGGGTAGTGGGTGTAGTGGTATGGATTCATCCATTATTGAAATATAGAAAGGGGAAAAACATAAGGTGTGGTATCATCAGAATGGCTGGATCATTGCCTTAGAAAGTCTCCTCCCTTTGGTGACATAGAATGTTCCAAGTGCCATAGAAATGGATTTTAATGTATATGACACAGGCTGTCAAATTCCTGCAGCTGCAGCCTTTTGCCAGTTATTACAGGGTACTGCATAACATGTTTATTAAAACTTGCTGTATAGGTCATACTCTTTACAGGGTTATAGTCTTAAATAGTAACTACCTCCAGTTACTTAATTGTATGTATGTAAGTATAATCCTTTTCCATTTATCATTGGCTTCATCACTTGCCTGGTTTAAGCCGTGCCTTTGGTGCTTGTTGTAGTACTGTGTATCATTTACGAGGATGTATAGGAATGACTTATAAAAGGCATCACATATTGCTTCTGTGTAGCAGTCTGCCTTAAAGCTGCCCGATACATTACCTGTCCCTCTTATTGACTAAATTCATCTTTACTGTTGGCATTTAATGCCACACACAAGATTGTTATTATTGTAATTTAACTAATAATCCTGAAATTTAAGATTGTCGTAATATTAAACAATTGTTTTAGCAATAATTCAACTATATTCCTATCTTTGAACAACTACATGCCATATGGGACTATTCTTATTGGAAGTAAAGTTCTCATGTGTAAACAACTCACAAATAGGTTACCAATAGTTTTGACTGCATAAAAAATGAACTGAATATAGCAGCTGCTTTGGTATATTCCTGTAATATGTTACTTTTCAGAAGTATAAATATTAAATGTTTCAAATTTAAAGCTCAAGTGTCTTTTATTGAAAAACATTACTAGCTACAGCTATAACTATTCTCATACATACCATTTTGTAGGGTACAACTATGTTCAGCTGTAATTTCTGTATCTAGCTACTACTTCTGTGTAAATAAGTCCATGTACTGGTACATATGTCTACATATTTCTGGAACTATTCTCAACTTGGACTATCCCCTGTCTGATAGACTATAGTTGTCAGTCTTCTACCTTGCATTTGACTCTAAACTCCCCCATCCTCCTTTGTGACATTTATTAAGGACTTATGTCATTAACACGCACCGTAGAATCTCTTCTCCAATATGACCATCTACTAATTTGAATGATCCTCAGCAGTCTGAAATAGTAACTATCTAGTAGCTTTCTAGTCTAATGATCTCCATCTTGTTCTCATGTTTTTTTTTTCTTTTGTAAGGCATTCAATATTGGATTATCAAAAATGCAACAGTACTTCTATTGTCCTTCATTGTTTTAACATCCTTCAAAAAACTTGGTATTCTTCCATTGTTCTGGTTTAAAAGGAATCTTTCTGTTTTTGAGTTTTCAAACCCACAAAAATCAAAATATTCTGATTGCCTAATTTCTAATGTTAATACAGTATGGATAATGATAATAATATAGCGAAACAGGAAAATTGTACAGCATCCATTGGCGTAAAAGAAAGAGAGGTGAGAGACTTAAATAATATCCATGTTTGTACAACGCAGGAAGCCAATTAAGGAGTGGTATGGTCATACTTTGTCAAATCACATGGTACATATTGAACTGTTTTACACTTTATTGTGTTATGAGCCTTTTTTCCTAATTCAGTGTTGGCACATAGGAACTTGCCTACTATTGTGAACATTTGACATTTATCTCAAAGCAAAGTGTGAAAGAGGATCCATTCTAAACTTTGATTCATTGATTCAAGTTTTATAGCAGTTGTTTAGAAGAATCAAATTTTAAAGATAGGTTTTCTTTTTTTTTCAAACTTATGTTAAATATAAAACAAACCACAGAGTTCTTTTGACTCAACATGACTGCCTTCCATGCATGTATCTAAAACTGTAGTACCAGCTGTTGGTAAAGATTAAATATGTAGCATTTTGGGAGCCATTGTTGCGTTTTGTAGGTGGTGTTTGCATCTTTTGGTACAAAATAGAAAAATATTGTGCATTTTAAATTGAAGCAACTAGTTATCATACTCAAGAATGCATTTAATTTATAATTCACATCATTTTTTGTGGTTAATTTCATGTTTTACTCCTTACGCATGCATCCATCCAGCATTTACCTTAAATTTTGCATTTTCCATCCTTCAAACTTTAATTTTTGCCAGTAATGTGTTTTGTGATGTTGTGTGCTGTTGTACTTGTGTGCACTTTTTAATGTCTTGTATTTTTCAAGTGTCTTAAAGTTGCTGCTAATGCTAACCTACCTTTCCCTTTGATTGCTAATTTGTTTTCTCAATTAACCTAACATGTTCATTGGATTGGACACTGTCAGTGCTTCAAGATGCCAAGTACAGGCTGATAACAGACTATATCATTTAATCCAATTGGAATGTTATCCAAAGGGAAATGTTATTCCATTGTTGACTCTCAAAGCAAAGCTCAGTAAATCTTGGGAATAAGTTTGTTTTTTACTAAAGACACAGTCAGCTTTGGGGTTGATAATTATTAAGTCTTTTTTTCCTACTAACTTTTCCCAAACATGATTCTATCCCAGTGTGCACTAAACAAAGTGCAGTGGATAAGTGGATAATAGTGAATCAAGCTATTGTATTTGGGAATAAAGCAACATGACATTTCCAATCCAGTGTGCATTAATTAATGTACAGTAGCCACCCCTTGATGTGCTATGTCTTTTTACCCGTAGATTCTTCAGGATATTCCTCACCGGTGCATTCCCCTGTCTCTCCAACCTCACGTCCATTCTCATTTGCCAAATCCATGTCACCCACGCCCAAAGGTGTGTTCGGCATTAAACTTGAAAAACAAATCCTGTTTTGGGTAACATGCAGTCTGGCAGAGCTTGCCAGATCTGTTGATATCATATTCAATTCTGCCATTCTGGATGGTAATGTAAAAATTTTTATAGTTGTTGCCATAGCAACTAAAAAGATAATCACAATTGACAATTTAAAAGAAGTTTGAACTGTGCATAAGGACAGATTTTGAGTAAAGAATGTGTTGAATTTATGGTACTGTACATAGTTTTGAATTTAGTTTTCTGTTGTTAATTTACTAAATTTGCTATGTAATGCTTTAATTTTGAATTCTGTAAAATTGCATGCTTTGCTAGCTAACTGTTAACAAAAGAGTTTTGTGAAAGTTTTATGCTGCAAGGAAGCTTGAAAAAAATTACAAGAGTGCATGATAAAATGTTGTTGTCTTCAATTTTGTAAAATTGTAACTTTGCTTTAAAGGTTTTACTAATCTGGCATTCTCAGTTTTTTGAGAAGGCATTAATTTCATAATTACATGAAGTTGAAATCAAAATTTTTGAAGAATTTAAAATGTGTTATGTTTTGTATTTCCATAGCAATCCGATTTTGCTATACAAAATAACTTATGGAATGAATAAAATTTGTTTGATGTCATTCATATCATACAACACTTCATGGGGTGGCTTGAAAAGTTTTAAGGAAATTGTAAAGATGGTTTTCCTGGAGTGAGAAGTGTTTTCTGGACTGTCCTGAATCTTAAATTTTTGAAAATAAAATATTTTATTAAATACTTCTGTGAAACATAAATAAGGACAAAGTTTGCTTGCAAAGGCTTGCATAAGTTGTATTACATGAATTTTGTCTTTCAAGCAGAGTTGGGCATATATACAAGGTGGGAGCAAAAAGGGTGTTGAAAAACTTGATTTGTCAGATTGCCAATGTTTTATATTTTTTAATTGAATTCATGACTCTTCCAGATTGAAAGCAAATTGTGTGTAGACAGAGTATGCAGATTATGGTAGCTTGCCTTTGTCACCTTCCAGTTTCTAAAAAAATATATTTGAATAGATTGTAGACCAGGATAGTTTATTCATTCCCATGTGTGTTTACTTGAGTATGGATTCAAGTCAGTATTTACATTGAAGGTTCTATCCTAGAGTTTTCACGTTACCATTGATGTTGTTAATATACGCAGGTACTACCGCGTTACCAAACCTCCGTCCTTTGGGTCCCACCAACCGATCTGGTTCTAATGGATCCATGAACAGTAGTAGCAGCAGTGAGAAGACTGTACCTAATGGGACTATTACCAATTCCCCCTCCCTTGAAATGGATCGTTCTGATCCGTCACGGACTTCCCGCAACAAGGCTGTGATGTACGACAAATTGCTTGATCATGAGATTAAGGATCTCCTCATTTGCCTGCTATACATTGTCAAGAATGTCAGTGAAGGTACTCTCTTTTTATTATTTTTCTTCTTTTTAAAGACATTTTATTCATTTTTTAAGTTTAAGCTTAGCATTAAATTGCCTTTATAATACTCATTGTCTTTATCATAAAATATTGTTGTGGAGAGTGGAATGAATGATAGAGGCTTAGAGGCATTGTGGAGGATTCTGATTGCTAAAGTACTGTTACAGTTACTTGAATGGAAATATGGACATGAAAAAGAGTCTCCAAAGAAAGGGATAGAAACATGTAAAGTAAAAACAAAAATGTGTAAATGGGTGGAATAGTTTTGCACTCAAAAAAGTCCTCTTTAGAATGAATCAAAGTGAAAGCTGATTTGGCATCTTGGAAAGTTTTATGACTCTTGTATCATGGAATTAATCATACTTAACAAAAGTGCTAATTTTGTAATGAATACTGGCTGTAGCCTCTCTGCCTGTTGGTTCAATCCTGGAAAAATTTGCTTTTATGTAGGTATTACAAATCTGGACCATGGTCCACACAGTTCTGGCTTTCATTAAGTCTGGATTGATTATATTTAATAGAGCATGCTGTGCATATTTTTGTTCATTTGTACTCACAAAATGAGTGCATTACTTTCATGTTGATGGTTTTTACAGGGCACCAGATCTTTTCTTAAGAAAGTATTGCAGAATCAGTTCATACTTAAAGATCACTAATTTAAGAAGTGAAGATTGTAAACTAATGTCTGTCTGTTCATAAAGACTGATTTGATTGCTCCTAAAAAGAGTTCCTTTCCCAAATTCAGTTACCTTTTATAGCATAGTATTCCATTCTTGTTGACAGAGGTAATGCTGGCATGGTGGACCCAAGCTTCTGAAGAGGACCAACTGAAATTCTTTGAATTAATGGAGTAAGATAAAGTGTTTCTGTATTAAAATTTTGAAGGGTTTGGGAAGCTTGTTAAGAATGCAAGTTAAGGGTTTTATTATTGAAACTTAAATCATAGAGTTGGTCTCCCTTCATAGAAAGAATAAAGACATAAGGAGAGCACTAGCTTCCCTCTTTTGTGTTGTATATTACACCCAGTGATTTAGTCATCCCATATTTGTGCGACTTTTGTAGCATTCACAAAACAGGGTGTCAGAAAAAATGTGATGTACATAACCTGTGCATAGGTTTGAATTTCAAAGTAATCAGTGCAATTTTTCTAAGGATTAATCATCCCGAATTCTTAATTTGAACCCAGTTACAGAATGCAATATCCCATTTCCATTCATATTTCTTAAATTACGCTTATTATTTTTGGCAAATACAGCATTTATAAAATTTCTGTTCCAAGAGAGGTGCCAGAAAATTCTCTAGGGGTGCCAGCATAAGATTAAATAAATCAAGAATATACAATTATTATGCATTGTAACTAGTAACTGCATGCCTTGTTATGAAGTAAGAAGACATGGGAAGTGCCATCTCCTGCAAGCTAGGGGGTGTGTTAGCCCCAGCCCCAGATGTGTTTTGGACACTCTGCGCCAACTGATGGAGGCGCTCCGCTTTAAATAGTGTTAACAGGGTGCCACGTTATAACTCATCATTACCCAGGGGTTTCAGATGTCTAAAAAGGTTGGGAACCACTGATTTATAGAGTTGCATTGGAAAATAGATGTGGCTAAACAACTGATTGCACCTATCCTCTCAATTTATTTAGGGGATAGCATCTAGTTAACTCCTTCCTCTATTTGAAGATATGCATTCAGTTGTCTATTATATTTATTGGTCAGGACTTTTAGTCAGTGGTGTATTCCAGATTATTATAGTATCTACAATCCTTTCATTGCAGGTTAAGTTTACAACACTTCAAGTATCCTGGAAAGAAAGCAATATTTGAATCTAAGTAAGTTAAACACAGCTATTTTTAGTCTTTTCTGACAGTTTGTGTATGCAAAACATGTATTAAGGGCCAAGTTTGAAACTCATAAGCAGAATGATTTTAAATCATAAATGTAATTAGAGGATCTCCTCCACCTTGTCTGCCACATACCCTTGTCCCCCCACCCAACCCCATCCCACCCCCACACACTTACACATACCTATCTTCATAAGAGTGATTGATCAGTTTTGTTCCTACATACCTCATCTATTGTTACTGTTGGACAGTCCCATTTACCAAAGAATGTCACTGATAATACTTAACATTCCCACAAATTGGCCCCCTTTAGACCTCATACAATGCTTGCCCTAACTCACCCTTGTGTTATTGGGCAAGATCTTTACATGACAGGGCTTTCCATAACAGTTTTAACATTATGCATTAGTGCATATCGTTAGTCATACACATATACAACTGAAAACAAATTGTACGATTTGGAAATGGTCTGGGGAGCAGTAGTCAGTGGCGTAGTCAGGATGGATAGGGCAGGTCTAATGGGAGATGCCCCCCTCCCCTTTGAAAAGCTTCAAAAATTAGATGTCTTTACATGCAGTCTGGTGCTGCATATGCTACCTTTGAAGTAAAATAGGGTTAAAAAATTTACATATTTTAGGTTATTTAAGTGAAAGAAAATCAACATCAGTGGGACTTTGGGCTATGCTCTGCATAGTAAAGTGACCCAACCCCCAAATATGTCACTGGCAGTAGTTACTGGAAGGAACTATCTGAGTGGCAATTGTACCAGGGGGTTGTCCAGGGGAAATCATCTGGGTAGAAATTGACCAAGGGGTAATTGTCTATTCATGTCAGGCCCATAGCCAGACAAGGTGCTGAAGGGGGGTGAAAAAGCTTCTAGGGGGCAAAAAATTTTCCAGAGGGGGCGAAACATACTAAAATGCATTATGGCAACGGTAATTTTTGATCTTCTAGGGGGGGCAAAAATTTTCCATGGGGGCCTTTGCCCCCCTTGGCCCCCCTTGGCCCCCCTTAACTATGGGCCTGAGTCATGTCATGTATGACTTCAGTTGTTTTACACCTTTTACTCTAAGACTTAATAGAAACATTTCTATGGATTAAATTCAGTGTTTACCCACCTCCCCACCTCCTTCCAGGTTTAGGGAAAAGTCAAACATGTCAGCAGAAGAAAGAAGTAGAACTGCTCCAACGAGAGGATCTAAACAGATATATACTAAGTCTATGGCGGACTTTTCTTCTCTCGGTAAGTAAATGTTCCAAACATCCTTCGTTCTTCTTGGTGGGTGCCAACCTCATAATTACAAAGTAAGTGGTATTCATAAAATTATCTTCCACCATTTGTAGTGATACCTCCTGTAACTGCAGCAAAATCACTTCACTTTTGCAGTATATATATATATCTATGGTCATTGTGATTATTAAAGATATATCCACCAGGGCCCAGTTAACTGATTATAGGATTAGTCATTAGATTGTTATCCATGCTCACTTTACAGATCTTTTTTTTTAAATTATGTAGTAAACATTAACATGTTGTGTACATTTATACTTTTATACCTATTTTCACATTCTTGCTTATTCTTACACGTTTTTTTTTCTTTTTTTTGTGTTGTCATGGGTACTGTCTAATCTTTCATCTTATCTGCAGCTCCTGACAATGAGGCTGCCTACAGAGTACAACAAGAAGCCAACCTTGCCACAGAAGTTGGACTCACTGTCTTAGATATTATTGGTGTCTATTGCAGTCATTTTAAGGTACCCCCTTTTTTTTCGCACTCGTTTCCATTTTCCCCTATCTTTTTTTGTTTAAATGGCCTATAGAGTTGAAACCAAATAGTTTAGATTTAAATATCTTTTTGAGTATCAAATTCACTCCAGACAGAGATTAATAAGGTGAATTAACACTCGACCCCCAAAAGATAGGGCAGTGGTATGTCTCTCCATTCATTCCATTCTAGTGACATTAAATCATCTGTGTTTTTCTTTTTATCAGGCTGCCCTGGATGCCAACCAGGGCGACAATCCATTAATGAAGAAGGTTACTGACATACATCTGGGCTTCCTTCGCAGTGGCCAATCAGAGGTTCTTCTGAGGCATGCATTTGCCTCCATCAGGGTACTCTTGAACAAGTTCCCAATCCCTATTTTCAAAGGTGCCACCACGATATGTGCTGATCTGTGTTTAGCGGTAAGTGAAAGGAAGCAACAATCCTGATGCGATTTCTGATACAGCAAAGCCCTGTTTTTGTTTTTTTCAAACAAGTTTTGAAACTACTGAAGAAAAGAAACAAAAATTTGCATTATCAGAAAACTGGGTAAACAGGGTTTTTCTGTATTGAGAAGTGCTTCATCTTTTGTTTGCATTTGTCATTCATGTTGTCATAGCTTATCTTCTTTCTTCTCTCTCTGTTTTCTTCCCATGCATGTTTACATCTATCTCATCTTGTAAATCTCCTTTTGTTTGTAAGTATGTATCTCTTGTGTACCTGTAAATCTTCATAAACTTTGAACACTTTTACCTTTTATTAGCATCAAGCCATTGTTACAGTGCATCATTGCAAATGTTCGTTCTACATACAACGTGCCTCCCACTGGTAAAATTATTTATATTCTTTCATTTTAATATTTCCAGATTCTGAAGAATATGAATTCTCGCATTCAAGGTACCAGACAGGAAGCTTGTGGTGTCCTCTATCTGTTAATGAGGAATAATTTTGAACACACACAAAGAAGAGATTTCAACAGGGTTCATCTACAGGTAGGAATAAACAGGAAAAATATTAATGAAACAGTCTTTGCAGACTTTACTCAAAATTTGAAAGAACCATGACATCTTTAAAATGCTTCTCTTAGGCAAGAATGTTATTTACTTTATTTGGCAAATGGTAAAAGCAGATTTTAGTTTATAAGGGTGCTTAAGCCAATTTCAGTTCATAAAGAATACTGTGGGAGTCATCTTCAAGGGCAAAAACTGTCTTTTATGTTCAATTCCAAAAACTTCTTTGTGTATACATGTAAAATTTCATCTTACATACATCAATGAAATTTATGTCTCGGCCAAAGCAGTGGCAGAGCATCCATTTAGTCAGGGGGTCGTTCGCTCCCCCCACCCTCGACTCAAATCGCCTGTTGGTGGGTCATTTGCTCCTCCCCCAATGCCTATGAGGCATAGGGTATCTACCTACTTCAAAGTGCCCCTACAGGCCATTCTTGCCCCCTCTGACCAAATTCCCTTGCTCTGCCACTGGCCAAAAGTCATGCACAATTCGATTGGTACAAGTGAAGGAATCGTGTTGTAATGTTTTGTTTAATATTTTCGAAAAATGTTGGTACTGTATTCATGCATCTGAGAAGAAAAAGCAGTAGCATTCTTCTATGTTTCCATGGTAACAGATGTAATTAGCTGGCTGTAATATGATACAACATTAGTTGCACATGTTATGGATTACAGCTAGCTTTTCAAAGCTACATCCGGGAACTTGTTCTGCCTTTACAACACATGCAAGATACCTTGTATTAGATTATAAAATACCTTGTATTATAACATTCGAAAATTTCGTTTTTCATAGTTGATGTTTCTTTTTCATCTTTAAGGTGGTGGTTGCCGTGGCAAAGTTGATTGCTGAAACCAATGGAGCTCGCTTCCAAGAATCCTTAGCAATTATAAACAATTATGCAAATACAGACAAACATATGCAGGTTAGTTTATACAGACTTAGATGCAAAAAGGATAAATATAGACTGCAAAGTAGGTTAATTAAACTTGATGTTGCTCTCATATACAGTGGTACAGATCCTTTCTTGATTCTTTTTCTGTGTGAGTACTGCTCAGCATTAGGCAAGAGAGACTCCTACATTTTTGGAGTCAGGTACATGTGGCCCTATTAGTTGATACTCTGAATGGAGTCATAACTCCTACAATGATGTCAATAATGACACAGGAGTATATACCTCAGCAGCTATTAGACAGTTGATGATAAGTAGCCTTCTGATGAGTATTAATACACCAGTTAAAATGTAAAATGTGTTTCTTTCTTTCTTATCTTCTTTTTTTCCTAAGTTTTCTGTGTGTACATATAAGGTGATTTTTGTGTTATAGGTTACTAGCTCGTTAAACATTTTTTGTTTGTTGTAGTATCCTGTCCCTCTGAATTGTATTTGTGTGGACGAAATGAATCAGTGAAATGAATGAGTAGGATACCTTACAGACTTCTTAACAGCTGAGCTGCAGAACTGCCAATATCAGAGAACCATACAGGCCAACTGAAGAGAAAACTCCTGACTGAATAAAGAAAAAGACCAAAAGAGCCAGTTGTGTCCAAATACTTCATTAAAACCTAAGGGACAGCACAAGTTGAAATCCCCAAATATGATTTCTGGTCATACTTTCCAGTAACAGTATTGGAAACCTCAGGAGTGGGGATTCCAAGCAAAGTGGAGTCACTACTTGACTCCCTGCAAGGAGTCGTGACTCTGAAGTAAAGTCTGGTAATCTGCCCAAGCCAAGTCAACATCCTGTATGGGACAAAACCAGCAGGGTGAGGGATGCACAGTGCTAGAAAGAAGACTGTGGTCCAAGTCTGTGTGTAAGGTGCTGAGGTGTTTTGGGGTGACATTCTTAAACTTGTTGTGGTTTTCTATGGATACAATTTTTGTAGGCAGCTTGTGCTAGTCCCTGGTTGATCTTGGAGTAAATGCGTGTTTGTGACAGTTGACCCAGATGTAATGTATGATGTAGGTGTTGGTGCTAAGGGTAGCTGGACATATTTGTGTACTTGGATGGTGAGATGCCCCCCCCTCCAGGCTTGATGCACATAATACCATGAAGGCAGAAGTTTAATGTGTGATGAATTGTGTTGAGTGATATAGCTGCTATGGTCATGTTAACTGCATTATTACAGAGTTCAAAAATTACAAATAAAAATCTTTTTAGCATATGTCAGGCTTCAGATTATTTTATCAGTTATGAAGAGATTGATAGTGTAAAATTAAAGTAGAACATATCCATGAGCCCTTTATTGATGATCAGGTGGTTTTCTCAAAGTCTTGGGTCATCTCTGAACCACTTTGGGCTTGGACCTGTTTTAGCCTTTAACTTACTCTATTTGTTCAGTTAAAGGAATATGACATTGACTAAGCTGCTAGTTGTAAAAGATTTTTGTCATGTCCTTGGTACATTGTATTTTTACATAGTTTTAAACTTCATCTTCCTTTTTGATTCCTTGCCGAAGGCAGGCAAGGAATCTATGCGATGGTGATGTCTTGTGTGTGTGTGTGTGTGCGTATGTGACGGCTTTGCTTGTTTACACGATATCTCAAGAAGGGAAAGTTTGACAGTTCTGAAACTTGGTACATAGATGGCCCATATTAAGAGGAAGAACCCTATTGTTTGTGGTGGAGGTCAAAGGTCATCTGGTGTCACTGTGGGTCAAAATCTGAAAACCTTGTTTACACGATATCGCAAGTTAGAAAGCTTAGATAGATTTCATGCTTGGTATGTGGATGCGTTGTGGTGAGAGGAAAGACCCTATTGTTTTTGGTGGAGGTCAAAGGTCATGTGGGGTCACCGGGGGTCAAAATCTGAAAACCTTGTTTACACGATATCTCAAGTTAAAAAGCTTGGATAGATTTCATGCTTGGTATGTAGATGCGTTGTGGTAAGAGGAAGAACCCTATTGTTTTTGGTGGAGGTCAAAGGTCATCTGGGGTCACCGGGAGTCAAAATCTGAAAACCTTGTTTACACGATATCTCAAGTTAGAAAGCTTGGATAGATTTCATGCTTGGTATGTAGATGCGTTGTGGTGAGAGGAAGAACCCTATCGTTTTTGGTGGAGGTCAAAGGTCATCTGGGGTCACTGGGGGTCAAAATCTGAAAACCTTGTTTACACCTTATCTCAAGTTAGAAAGCTTGGATAGATTTCATGCATGGTATGTAGATGCGTTGTGGTGAGAGGAAGAACCCTATCGTTTTTGGTGGAGGTCAAAGGTCATCTGGGGTCACTGGGGGTCGAAATCTGAAAACCTTGTTTACACCTTATCTCAAGTTAGAAAGCTTGGATAGATTTCATGCGTGGTATGTAGATGCGCTGTGGTGAGAGGAAGAACCCTATCGTTTTTGGTGGAGGTCAAAGGTCATGTGGGGTCACCGGGGGTCGAAATCTGAAAACCTTGTTTACACGATATCTCAAGTTAGAAAGCTTGGATAGATTTCATGCTTGGTATGTAGATGCGCTGTGGTAAGAGGAAGAACCCTATTGTTTTTGGTGGAGGTCAAAGGTCATCTGGGGTCACCGGGGTCAAAATCTGAAAACCTTGTTTACACGATATCTCAAGTTAGAAAGCTTGGATAGATTTCATGCTTGGTATGTAGATGCATTGTGGTGAGAGGAAGAACCCTATTGTTTTTGGTGGAGGTCAAAGGTCATCTGGGGTCACCGGGGGTCAAAATCTGAAAACCTTGTGTACACGATATCCCAAGGTAAAAAGCTTGGATAGATTTCATACTTAGTATGTGGATGCATTTTGGTGAGAGGAAGAACTGTATTGTTCTTTGTGGAGGTCAAAGGTCATCTGGGGTCACCAGGGGTCAGACTCTGAAAACCTTGTTTACACGGTATCTCAAGGTAGGAAGCTTGGATAGATTTCATACTAAGTATGTGGATGTGTTATAGTTAGAGGAAGAAGCCTATTGTTTTGGGTGGAGGTCAAAGGTCATCTGGGGTCACCGGGGGTCAAAGTCTGAAAACCTTGTTTACACGATATCTCAAGGTGGGAAGCTTGGATAGTTTTCATACTTAGGTTGTGCATGTGTTATGGTGAGAGGAAGAACCCTGTCATTTTTGGTGGAGGTCAGAGGTCATCTGGGGTCACTGGGGGTCAAAGTCTGAAAACCTTGTGTGCACGATATCTCAAGGTAGGAAGCTTTTGTAGATCTCATGCTTAGTATGTGGATGTGTTATGGTTAGAGAAAGATACCTATTGTTTTTGTTGGAGGTCAAAGGTTATCTGGGGTCACCAGGGGTCAAACCCTGAAAACCTTATACGATATCTCAAGGTAGGAATCTTGGATAGATTTCATACGAAGTATGTTCATGTGTTATGGTGTGAGGAAAAACCCTATTGGTTTTCATGGAGGTCACAAGCCATTTGAGGTCATCAGAGGTCAAAACTGAAACTTTGTAAACATGTCATTACAAGGGCGGAAGCACAGACAAATCCCTTCTTTTTATTTTTTTGGTTATTCAAGTTTTAGTTCAAAGGTCATGTGACATGAGCTGACATGAGAAGAGGTCAAATTGTGACCACATCATAAAAAATGATGTAGTAGAGAAGTATAAATTTGATGGATGAACCTCAGTGTAGCAAAGCACCCTCCTTTCGGCAAGGAATCACTAAGCCTTTTGGCTTTCTGGTTACAAGTATTCTGTCTTGTATCTGTTTGCTTTAGAACACCAGCTTCCCATCTCATGTGAGGGACTTGACCAAAAAAATTAGGTCAGTACTGATGGCTACTGCACAAATGAAGGAACATGAGAATAACCCTGAGGTGTTGGTGGACCTCCAGTACAGCCTAGCCAAATCTTACTCAACAACCCCAGAACTCAGGAGAACCTGGTTAGAAAGCATGGCAAATATACACATAAACCATGGAAATTACTCAGAGGTGAGTCAAATTGACCCATTTTCCTGGTGTGGGAATAATATGTTTCCTGATAGTATTACATTATTTGGGAATGGATCTTGGTGAGAATGTGTGGCAGGTGCTCTTCTTACTAAAATGGTTAAAAAGAATGTTTTCCCCAGTATATTTGAGAACCTTTGAGTTGAATTTTTGCTTTTCTGCATGATCAATCTTTGTCACAGTTTAAAGGTGATAAGCAGTAATTTTGAATTCCACTTAGTCATATAAAAATCTCTGTCCACCCAGAAAACACATCCTTCAGTGTCTCATTTATGGTTCATATTCTGTGCTAGAGACAAGTATGTGAGTAAACCATTGTCCAGTCTCTGAAATAAATGGATAAAACAGTAGTTAAGAAGATTGTAACTATTTAATGTCACCACTCTTTTTAATTCAGAAAGAAGGATGTCATTTTTTGGACTTGACCAAAAAAAGTAGGTCAGTACTGATGGCTACTGCACAAATGAAGGAACATGAGAATAACCCTGAGGTGTTGGTGGACCTCCAGTACATCTTTTTAATTCAGAAAGAAGGATGTCATTTTCCGCTCTTCTCATAGCATCCCTCCAGGGGATGTATTGTAGCTCCTTTAGGGAGCAGAACCCCTTCAGGGGTAATGTTTGGTCCTTATCCTTCAGCATCTGGCTAAAGGTATTCCTGGAAAAGTCCTCTGTTACATCTCTGATATTCAAATCTTTCATGGTGGAAAAATCTTATGGTTGGCCTGGAAAGGATATTCATATTTTGTAGTCCTGAGTATCTTTGGTTGATGAAGTAAATCAATTGAAAATGAAAAACATTCCCTACTGTGATAACTTTAAAGTGGCCATGACACATAAATTGGAGTAACTGGAGACTAATTTAGCCTAAAGTGTAGAAAAAGCTCTTTCTAAAACTGTTTTCATCACCCTTATAGCCTTGAGCATTAAAAAGAAATGACTGTTTCAAAAAATTGCACCAAAAAATAGACTGATGAAAATGAGATTTCAAGCCAACACAATAATGACGTCATTTTAGGAACACCAGCCTCCATATACCGAACCTGGCGTACGTACAGCATAGCCTATACATACGTAAGGGGTAGTAATGATTGTAATTCACGGCATGTCTTGAATTTGAACTTTATTCTGTTTGGAGAGTGGTGTCGGTCTGTTATATTTTGGGGCTGCAGTAGGCTATTACTAATAATTACAAATATTCATATAACCGAACAAAGAAAAAACTTGGCAGTTTAGTGTACGGTTCGGTCTGCAGTAATACGTACAGTGAGTGGACTGACAGCAGCCAGCGAAATACTGTGCACACCCGATCATAGGCTAGTTCCACGATTTCCACTGACACTTGCACGAAAGTAACCTAAAGCTCATATTTTGACTGCCTACATAAAACTTTCCAAGCTAAAGTCCCTTTCAATTGCTCCAAATGCTTCTCATGCTAAAATTGGTGTGGTGTTGTACTTTCACCTCACCTAACAGTCTCATATTGATACGGTTCTATGCGCCGTAACGAATTACTCACCCCATCTGCACCACTGACGCCTTGTTCAGTATCGCCTTCGCCTTTCTGATTTCAAATCCAAGAAAACTCACTTTACCGACAGTTCAACATTCCTGTCCGATCAGGGAGTTGCCATGAGATGGCAACTCCCTGGCTCAGTAGTGAGAGGTATTTTTCATGGAGTGCAAACCATTCCAAAGAAAGTATTAAACTTGATTTCACATGGTACCTACTACGAAACAGTGCTGGTGATACATTGTGTAGTATCAGGTATGTTGTGTACTCTACCCATTGAGTACTTCCATGCTGTACCTATGTTGTTGTGTTGTGAATGTTTGTACATGCAGCTACTTAACATGACACCAAGATGAAAAACCTGCATGAAATGCATTTAATTGACTAAAACAACTGGTAAGCACGAGAAAGGCATAACAATTCCAAAATTTACAACTTTTTACGCAGGTTTTACATTGTATCGACCTTGGTACCCGGTACAATGGAATGCAAACACTGTATCAAATGTCCGAAGGATACCACGGCCAACAATCATCAGTTCCTAAAGTGACATCACATGACATAACAAGATTTTGAAAATTTTTGGGAAGACTAACTTTTCAAGGCTGGAAGAGGGTGTATTTTTTCTCAATTTTCGAGCGGAAAAACAAGTTGTAAACAAACAGAATGGTTGATTTTCGTTGTAGGAAATGTATTCCTAAAGATACCAAAGGGTTTAAACCGTTATTTTACACGTGGCATAGCCACTTTAAAACAAATGGCGGTGTACCATTACCTGCCATGAGATGGCAACTCCCTGGCTCAGATCCGCCATTCCAAAGAAAGTATTAAACTTGATTTCACATGGTACCTACTACGAAACAGTGCTGGTGATACATTGTGTAGTATCAGGTGTGTTGTGTACTACCCATTGAGTACTTCCATGCTGTACCTATGCTGTTGCGTTGTGAATGTTTGTACATGCAGCATGTTATTTTTGTATATGCTGGGGGAAATATTAACCATTTTATGGTAAAAAGTTACCCCCAAAATAGGCCATGGTCAAGTTGAGTAGTGAGAGGTATTTTTCATGGAGTGCAAACAATTTTACCACGTATGTGCACAAATAAATAGTGAAACCTATCATATTGTTTTGGTGAATGATACAATGTGTGGTCTTTTTTGTCTAGGCTGCTCAATGTCACATACACAGTGCAGCATTGATAGCAGAGTACTTGAAACGCATCAACGTTTTCCCGGACGGGGTAAAGGCTTTCAAAGATATCTCACCAAATGTAGAAGGGGATGAAAAATACACCAAATCTGATGAAGGCCTAGAAGAGATGCAATACCAGGAGGTGAGAAGCCTTGTTTGCAGGTCTTTAATTTAGGAATGAAAATACACAGCCTTTTGAATGCTGCCATATAAAACCAGACATAAATAACTTGATAATGTAGTTTTACATATGGACACATTGGTAGTGAATTAGCCCAGAAATGTACTTTCCCTGCCACAACCCCGTGGATGGTATAACTAAAATGGAAGCTTGTAACTATCATTTTCCTTACATGTGTATAAGGTTACTTGCAGTCTTTATCAGGGTGCTCATGTTCTTTCACTTTATGATAAGATACATGGGTGGAACATATGGTCTGGAATTTACTTTTTTTTTGCTCAAATTATGAGGTGTTTTCCTTCTGGGTTTGTAATGGAGTGCATTCCAACTGTAACTGTGACTTTATGAGATACAGAAGAGGAATTCTTCAAAGTCTGTAAGGTTTGGTTTGAAAAGCACAACTAAAAAAGCTATAGCAAGAACAAGGCTGTGCAAACATTGAGATAGAAAAGTGTGAGTTTTGAGCAGCAATGTATAAATATGTTATGAAAGACAAGCAACCCCCAATCAGCCTGTAGACAGTGACATGAATATTTATGAGATGAATAATAATATTGTATCTGTTGCAGAGTGACTTGCTGGATCAGTTAGAGAAGGCAGCAGAATTACTCTTGAAAGCTGAGAGACATGAAACAATGGATGAAGTATACAAACTTATAAATCACTTCTATAAGAAGAATAGAGACTTTCAGGTAAGTGTGCCTGGGCAGACCAACTTTGGTAGACATTGTGAAACCTCCATATGTAGAAACCAGGCGGTATTGCTGCTGTGTCTATAGTACTTACATGCGTAAACTTAAATGAGAATGATAAAACTGCTCATCTAATTTGCAAAACTGTCTTTTTGTGTTTTTCTTTTTTGGTTCCTTGTGTAACAATTGTGACGCCTGGATTCCTCTTGTTGAGACAAACCAAAAAGTCAATTATACTACCCTCCTATGATGTTTCTAACTCGAGTTACTGACATTTAAATGAAAGGTTAGTAGTGTGTGTGTGTTATATGCATTGCAATGCTAGGTACATAGTGCGATAACTCAATAACCAAGTGACATAGGGGGATGGCATAATGGAAAGTTGTGTTCATCTAAATGAAGTGCATGTGATGACTTTCTTTGACCTATTTGACATTTTGACCTTTGTGCCTTTTTTGTGAAGCCTGGATTTATCTTGTTGAGACAAACCAAAAAGGCAATTAAAGTACCACTCGTACAATGCTCATTTGTTGTTTGTTTGGCACCAGCTCATCAACTTGGACTGTAATCTCCATACAGGATCTTAACAGATCTTGCTTTAATAAGCAAGCAATTAAACGATTAAGTCAGTGTTTGACAATGTAAGTTTTTAATGGTATGTATGAAAGAGTATATATGCGTATATATGAAATACTGGAATGGGCAGAGAGGAAAGTTCAGATTTTTCGTCTCTTTCGTTCCACAGAAATTGGCTTTTGGATATCTGACTTTGAGCAAGTCTTTTGAAACTGTTTACAAGTTGCAGGGTACTGGAAAAAGGCTTTTAGGATCATATTTCAGGGTAGCTTTCTTTGGTCAGGTTGGTATCATTAGTTACTCTTTCTAGATTGTAATTTTTGTTAAAATTCACAGCTATGCTGTCTTTGAGTCTATATGCTGGCCATTTTAGAATCAATTATTTGAATAATTTGGTATATTTTGTTCATTATTAGTTTATCTTAATTTGACTGGATCTAGTGATGATGTCATTATCTCTGAAAAAAACATTTCACTGTTATTTCATATTATATAGGTGTACACTTTTATTGTGTTAGAGTTTCTTCCTTCTCGTAAGGTATGGTTTGCTAGCATGCTTTAGTCCCATAAGGGCGGCTGTAAACTCATTTCTGATATTCTTGGTAAGTTCCATAAACTAATTGGGAAATCATTGGGCAACTTAATAATTGTGAAATGCTGTTGCCACTTACCCTTTCTTCATTCGCAATGTGTTTCCAGCATTTTGATGATGACGATGGCAAAGAGTATATTTACAAGGAACCAAAGATTACCACCTTAACCACAATCTGCCAGAGACTGGAGGCCATGTACCAGGAAAAGTTTGGCAAAGATCATGTACACCTGATCAGGGATTCAGTGGAGGTAATGTAGACAAATAATAGAAGGCAGAAGCAGAAGTTTTTTCAAAAAACATAGTCATTATAACGTAAAAGGGTCCTGCAGGTCATAAGTGGAGGCAATTGGTCATTGGGAAAGAAGTGAAAAGTAAGTTTAAAAGTGTATTTGTGAGGTAGGAGGATGAGGTGGAAGGAAGTGGGAAAGGAACTTGCAAACTATCATCAGCGTAGAGGGGGAGGAAGAACTGGAAGAAATTATGATGGGGTATGTTTGTGCAGAATGCCGGGGTGTAGCAAAAGGAATCTGATGGTATTTACGTTGTGATATGTTACCTTTGTGTGCCTGTAGTTTGCTTATTGGTTGTGAAGTAATGATGAAGAATTTCATGCTATGTTTGGAATGTTTAAGGTATTCGTTGAAAAGCAAGGCATAATGGGGGGTATTGTATGACTGAAAATGTCAGAGATACATGAATGTGTAGACTTCATGTTTGATTATCACAGTGGATATGTTTTAGCCCATATTTTCATCTCATTTCACTGGAAATCCTTATAAGGAGAAAGACATGTAAGGCTGCTCTTATATACAAATTTCATTGTATGTTAACATGGTTTGGTTTAGAATCTGTTACTAAGAATGTTGATTCAGATGCTCCAGCATAATGGTTTTTGAAGGATGGGATTATTGATGATGCAGCCTTTGTCATTTTGAAATGCAATTTGTAAAACTAGCTAAATGATAGCAAAATATGGTGTCCTTCAGGTTACAACCACCTGACTTACTGTATACGTAAAGCTATTGTATCACTTGCTAAAAATTTAAACTGAACATTTCCATTTTATTGTAGGAACAGTTCCACTTCTTAACTCAAACTGTGAAAGTGTATGCCACATACTACCATCTTTATGTGAACCCCCAAAACATTGTGCCTATCCCTAAATGTGCTTATTTCCTAAAAGAGAGATGTCTCATTTGCCATTTCTGAATCTTAAAATTTGTTTGTTCCTTCAACTAAAAGCAATATGTACAAACATTTATTCAAACATGTGTCAAATGTCAATTTTGGTGACCTACATTGATACTTTCAGGTCAAAAGGGAGGATTTAGATCCTAAACTAGCTCACATCCAAGTCACGTTCGTTAAGCCACATTTTGATGAGCAGGAATTACTGGAAAGAGTGACAGAGTACGAAAGATGTACCAACATCAGACGATTTGTATTTGAGACCCCTTACACCCAAGGGGGCAAAGCAAGGGGTGCTGTTGAAGAACAATGCAAGAGAAAAACCATCCTAACTAGTAAGTGGTCCTTGCCTTTTTTTTATGCCTGTTTTTGTTATTATAGTGACTTTTGAAAGCCAACACTGCTACCCCAAAACATATCAAAGGAGCACAAGTGGACTGACAACATATAATTCAAAAAGGGTCCACCTTTAAACTTGTCAGCTGGAAGAAATGTCAGCAGTCACACTGAAAATTGATGGAACCATTTTGTACTTGTTTTTCAAAAAAAGAAAAAAAAAATTATTTCATGATAGTGATGGCACAATCAAATTGTTGAACAAATATAAGTATTGGTCATAGTTTTGTGTATTTGTGGGTTGCAAACTGATGGCGGTAAACTTTGTTAATTAGGTATATACTTCATGTAAGCCATCCTCAAACTGAAGTGAATAGAAACCTACTAATCCTATTCACTTCAGGCTATTCAGCCTATTCATTTCCCTTCAGTTGTCTATTCACCTCAGTTTGAGGTAGTCTAACATGAAGTATCTCCCATTAATTACTTCAATTTCTTCTTCCTTCCCTGGCTCTGGTCCAGAGATTAATGGCGATTAAAGGAAAAAATTCCCTTTGCTTGTATTATGTGTATTAAATCTTGCTTTTTATATTGAATTTACCATCACAAAAATATATAAGAATTGTGAGATGAAGAAAAGGTCGTTGGAAATAACAGATTTTCCATTTGAAAATGCATTTGTAGGTTTGAACAAACCATTCACAAGATAACTTGTCCCCCCTACAGCTTCCCATACTTTCCCTTATGTCAAGAAGAGGGTCCAGGTTATGTACCATCATAAGGTAGAGCTAAACCCAATCCAGGTTGCCATCGAAGAGCTCAACCAGAAAGTGATGGATATGGAGACAGTGTTAAATGCCGATGCCAAGGATATGAAAAAACTGCAACTTCTACTACAAGGAAGTGTTAGTGTGCAGGTAAGGGAAGGTCAAATTTGTGCAAATGTGGAAAAAATTAGAAATCTGCTTTCCAGTGGATGGGATGGGAGTAGTTGTTAGGCAAGGAAGGTAGTGCATAGGGATGAAGATATAACAGGGTTTTAAATCATCAGTTTATTGCTGGGGAGAGGAAGTTAAGTAGAATGCCCTGTGAATATCAGTGTAGCTTGTCCTTCAAAATTTGTCTCTTTTTTAATTTATAAACCCTCAAGATGGACCCGTTCAGTGCCTGTCCAAGTATAATCCCTGCCCTCCAATGAGAGTAGCTGGGGATGGCCCTGTTTGAGTGTTTTTTCAGTGAAGTTTTCACTTTCAAAATTAGTAGCGGTGGGAAGGGTGATGTTCAACTCTGTATTGCCCTTCCAGGCTGTTGCAACAAGACTAGTTTGATAGCTAGCTAGCTAGTTATCAAACTTAAGTTTGTATGTCAAAGTAGATGGATAAATGTGAAAAAATAGAGTATATCTCTTCACATTTGAGATGCCACTATGTACAATGAAAACAGCCTAACAATGTTTATAAGAATTTCGAGGTCTTGATTTTCATTGATGAATTTTCTGGCTGTTTTAGTCCTAAGGAAATTTCCTAAACAGAGTGTATTTTTTTTTCTTTTTTTTTTATAATGGTATGATTTTCTTGTTTTTAGGTGAATGCTGGACCTCAGGCATATGCAGCTGCCTTCTTGGGAGATGCAAATGAGAAAAAGTGGAATAGCAAATTTATTTCAGAATTGAAGCAAATATTCAGGTAATTAAGTTAGAAAAATAAATGAAATGTTATTGGAAAAAGAAAATGTCCTGTCGCTTACAGTTTTGAATTTTCATTCAAAAGAAAATGCTTTGAAATGAGTGTAAATGATGCCATGTGGAGCGCCTACTTCAAACAATGCTCATTTTGTGGGAAACAACTAAAATATTGTATAAATTTTAACATTTTTCAGTGAACAAAAAAGGAAAGTTCAGTCCAGTTGCCAAAATATACCCTTAAATCCCAACCCTGAGGAAAAAGTGCCATGGTATTACCATTGTAATCCCATGGTATTACTGTAAAAGGTTTTAGTTTGAAAATGTGCAATCAAATCCTGCATGTCTGATTTCATATTTGTACCGTAACAATAGGAACTCTATCCATTCAAGAATATCATAGTTCTATTTTTGTATTGCAACTTCATAAAAGGAATTTTTTATGATGAAAACTCCCTTCACAAAGCAGAATTTGGCCTCTCATAGCCTCTTTTCTTTGAACAGTTTTGGTCTCTAGTGTCCAATAGAGGTGGTTAATACTGGCCTTAACTATTATTGCATAAGTATTGTCAATATGAGAAAACATTGCCATGGTTAAAATTCAGTATTATGTAAAAATGCCAGTAACATGATGGTATTCATAGTATAGTACCACTATATTTTTTCCTAAGAGAATTTTCCTGGCAAGAAGCTTCCCAGAATCCTTATCTTCTTTCATTTGATATTCACATTTATACATATTTCCACCCGACCTGAATTTGACATCTGCGTACGTCTATCTTCCATAGTTCTTAAGAGTATTCGCTTGCTTGCTGTAGGAAGTGAGTTCCATTGTTTGCACTCAATTTTCTCTTTCAGGGATTTTGTCCGAATTTGTGGCATCGCTCTTGAGGTGAATGCCACCCTCATCAAAGAGGACCAGGTGCAATACCATGAAGACATGGACAGGAATTACAGACAAATGGTCATCAATATAGGAGAATTGATGGGGGAGAAGGTAGGTGTCATAATCCCTTTGAAGCAGCACCATTTTATTTCGGGAGGGCGAGTGAGGGGAAGAACATTAGGCCTTTTTTGGCGACCGTGTGTTGGGACCATTGCCAGCCTCTTCTTTTCCAGCTACTTTGTTGCCCCCGTTTCCATTTGTTGGTCATGGTAAGCTGCATTATGCATACCAGAGTAGATTTCTGGGTTGCCTTGGACAGATATTTCTGTTTGCTAGTGTGAAATGGTGAAAGTGTTTTCTTTTTTACCAGACAAATAGAAAGGGCATTAGAGGGAATGTCCATTAGCCAGGATTGAAAGAAAAACTCTAACCACAACCAATCCTCTTTAATAGCAAATAAACTGTGCAGCTCAACTTCCTGGCAGGCATGAACCTCACCTTGACTCCTGAGAGCTTGTATTGTTGAAAGTCACCCATTCATGACACACTGAATAGCTGTGCTGGGCCTGAATGGGAGTCTCCCAACAGTTGTGAGGGAGAAACAGCAAAGCAAACAAATCAATAAGGAGGTCTACTATTACTTCCCCAACTTGCAACTGGCAGATAGGGTTAGAGTAGGTAATGGAAGATACCTGTCATGGGGGTGGGGAGGGACTCGTGACTTTTTAATATACAGTAAAACCCCGTTTATCCGAACCACCCTGTTTATCCGAACTAGCTGTCAGATTTAACAGTAATATTCAACTCAGTTATGGTAGTTTCCACCAAGTTTTCAGTGCTTTACAAGGTAAAACCTAATATAAATTTTTGCAGAAATGCACTAATTTTTCTTGGGACTTTAAAAGTTATGGAAAGATGTCACGATGGCTAAAACAGCCGGCATGTGGGCATAGTAAACAATCTGTTGTCTTTTTCAAATTTGGAGGAAAAATTGTATGTCTTTGTTTTGAAATTCTTGTTACAAGCCATGAGTCGGTATAGGCCTAGGCTCCATATCCTCCTATACTAAAATACTTTAGGCTAGCATAAGTCCTAGTTTCACTAAATCTGAAGTTAGTATCGTAGTGAGCTTCATACCTAAAAATAACGAAAGTAGACCTTACAAAAACATTGCGAATTGCTGTTTGAGAGTGTCTTACACATGTGTTTCTAACATTTTTGGAAATTTATGCTGAATTTTCATTGTAGATACCTCTCCAGATGGTTACAGCTTCTCTTCAGCCCATACAATCGTTTAGTGTGTAGAAAGCATTGATCATTCAGAAGAGCTTAGGCTCAAATTTTAGCAATTAAATTTCTGTCTTAGAAGTCTTAAAATTTATTTGTCATATAATTAGTCACAAAAAATTGTAACCAAATATTTTTGGGGATTTTGTCTGCAATTTTACTAGCCTTTTCGGAATTATTTTGGAAATGTATTGACACTCTTCCTTATGGACCTAGTGTACCGTACCTGAAACAAAAGCTTGGAACCTCGTTTATCTGGATATTTTCGTTATCTGAACTACCTTCGGTCCTGATGAGTTCCGATAAACGGGGTTTTACTGTGTATAATGTGACTTTTTAATATATACAATATAGCGTATTCTCATGTAATCGTTCTTCATCTCTACTTCTTGCTTCAGCTTCTGGATGATGAACTAGAATCTCCTGGAAAGAGAAGGGCCTCAGCATCTATATTTAATGCTATAAGTGGAACACCATGAGAAGAGGCAAGGGGACAGAAATATCTTGCCTCATTAAATTTGAAACTGTCTTGTAAAGAGATGGCAAATGAGGGGGTTTGCAGTCACGTGACCAACTGGTGGTGATACCTTGACTTTAATACATGGTTTGATGCAGAATTACCTAGGTCATGGAGTTAATCCCCCAGCATACCCTTTGTGACAACCTAGTAGTCTAGTAGAGGGTTGAAGTGCCAATTCTAAACAGTTGTATTATCATTTTGTTTATAGTGAGAGGAAATGTTGCCATCAGCAATGTGGAAATCCCTTTAGTGAATCCTGTTCCTATCCTGAGTGTTTTTCATAACAGGGCTCAAGTAAGAATGAAAACAGGTGGTTTTCTTTGAGTTCCAGTCCCATGGATGGTTGGAACATACAGGTTATACCACCATATGTGTACCTTCTTTCATTAGAACTCTACCAATCAAAATATCATTGTCATCCTCCAAGACAATTATTGACTGGATTGTAGTGAAAGAAGTCATGGAAATTTGAACAAAGGAAAGATGTCCAAGCTCTAAAGTCAATTGTTTGTATCACACTGATGGGTATTGCAAAAGACCACAATATGAAAATTGATTGATGGCAAGACTGATCGATATGATAGGTAGAGGTACCTCTCTGTATTAACCATGATAAGGTAGCATTATTTCATCAGTACTGGTAGAGCTTAAAGTTACTCTAACCGTGTGAAAAAAAAGCAAATAATGCTAATTTTAAAAATTAAAGTGAGAAGTGACGAGTCGGACTTAGTCTGTCTTACAATTATTTTTGTATGCTATTTTTCAAACATACTACTATGTGTATGTATTAAAAAGCCTTCATTGTACTAATGTGTAAACTTTGCTACCAAATGGTCTCTTAGTACTATTAAATGTCTTGTATATTTCAATCCTGTTCATTTGAAGTGGTCGACCTGTGGAGATGTGTATAAAATTTTGTAATGTATAGGCTTTGAAAGTGATATTATGATCTTGGCACAAAATGGAAGTGGAAAAAAGTTTGCAAATATTAACAGTTCTTAAATAGAGAAATATTTAACTTTGAAACTGTGTAAATGTTTTGAATGTTCATTTAGTGAAAGTCGTGCATGATTGTGTATAGTAAAAGGACTTCTGCAATGTAGGTTAGATGATAAAGCTGCGTATGCCATAAAATTGAGTTGCTTAGCTTTTGCAAAAGAATTAAAGTGCATATGGAACTGTTTGTCAGTATCAATATAGGGGTAGAAAGAGAGTGAAGGGTGGGAGTAACGGACTGAGAAAGTAGGCACAAGAGAAAGTTGCTTTATAAGCTTAAGTTTTGACTCATCTATCAGTGGAGACCCCAAAGGTATTTATGCAGATATTTTGTATCCTACCAACCCTTGTGTATCTTTATATACACCTTCTAGTTGTGGAAGAATCAGCTTGTTTCATATGGTCAAGTATGGTAACTATTGATATTAAACATTTCTTCATGTTATTCCTCAGTCTCTCATTACAAGTTTTAATTGTCAGAAATCACCATAAAGATATCATATTATGGTTAAACAAAAACTTATGTCACTGGTGGTGTGTCCCTATGTAGTAGTGGATTTTTGAAATAATACTGCTATGACGGAATCCCAAATAACTTGGGATCAAAAACAACATGTAGTCAATGTTTTTGTTAAGGTTAAGAGTTTGAAATTTCCCCAGTCTTCACAAATTTAAAAAAAGCAAAGCTCCCTTGATAATTGGAGTATGAAGTCTTATTCATAGGTATAATTTAGGGGTTAAATTAAGTTGGCCTTCTTTTCTGAGCTTTGCTTGAAATACTGTGAATTTCAACCCATCATACTTTTCACTTTTCTCACACAAAAGTTAACTGTGTGAAACTATAACATCATTATCTGCCAAAGTTGAACATTATTGTATTTCATGACACAATCTTCATCAGTGGCAGCATTGCCATATTATCTTAACATTTTTGGCACTTTATAATATCCACTAAAAAGTTATACAGAGTGTGAATTAACCTTGTACATCTAGCATTGTTTATTACAAATAATTTCTTGAAGCTAAAGAAAATATACCTGACTCAAAGAATAAACTGTACACAAAACTTCCAAGGAGTTGGTTTTGTCTTGTTTAGAAACCATTCTCTTTTACTAATGTGTGCCAAAATGAGATAAAAATGGAGCAAAATAAATCTTATATACAGTTAGGCAAACCAATTCCACTATACTCTTTCATTTCTATAAAGGCAATATTTTTGTTTGTTTGTTTTTTTTTTCTCTTCCTGTTTATAAGAAAGTTGCCAGTTTGTAAAGTTTTTCATTTTATGAATTCATGTATCATGTTTTACAGAGGTTAATGTCATCAAAGTATCTATCTGTGATGGGTTTAATTCATTTATTATATTTACCAGAACATAATTAGTACCAGAAAACTGATTAATTTAAGTGAACTTTTATCCTCAGATCTAGCAGTTGACATCTTTTATTAAAAGGAAAGTGAATTAAGGATTTGGATAGCCTCTCTTATACAATACTGGCATCCATATCTAGACAGTGAAATATGCTCGGCAGAGCTTGGGTAAGGGCAAGAACACAAGCTATGCTTTATTAAGCATTTCATCCTTGGTGTATAATGTACCTCTCTTTATATCTTGGAATTGAGGGGACAGAAACATTGTTTATCTATGGGAGACCTGCACTGCGGAAACATCTTCTGTGTAAATAGGCTGACAAAGATCAACAGGGACAGGATAAATTTTGTGTGTGCAGGATGACTGCTATGAATGACCATGGTTAAATACTGTAACACACTGTACTTAATTGCTCAGAAGAAGGGAATCAACACAAAGAAACATAACATTAGGTGTAGAACTGGCTATTTATATGCAAAAGAAAGAAATATGATTGGAAGTGACTGATATTTTTTTTTGCCCAATATGAAATGTATGTGATTTTTGGTTTGAAAGTATTGTGCTGCTTTTCTCATTGTATGGATATCATTATAATTATTGTCATTTATTTTAAGGGTACTTTCATGGAAAAAGGATAAAAAAAAAAACATTTTTAAGTTTACGCAATGATGTTGTACAATACATCTAGTTACTTACTGGAAGTTCAATTGTCATTTTCTTCGTCTTAGGTCAGTTTTGATCCTCAACACTAGCAATGTTCCCTTGACAATCTGTTTCATTCCTTGACAAGCCAGGGGTGGGCTTGGTGCATGACCTTACAAAACAATACTTAAGAGAACTTGGTTCCATTATAGTTCCATTAAGACACTTATTCTGTAATCCCTAATGTTATCCAGGATTTCGACCCTTCCGAGTAATGACCTTTCAGAAAAACAATCCCACCCTGTTGAATGTGGCAAACTTGCACAATTTGAATTTGGGGACTGCCCTGTCACTCACTCCCCCATCTCTCTGCCATATCCCTCCATTTTGTGTTCATATTTGACCTTGGGAATTCTTGGAAAATTTTGCTTTTGACCTCTGGTGACCCAGATGACCTTTGACCTCTACCTAAAACAAAAGAGTCCTTCCTCTTAGCATAACACATCTACATACTAAGTATCACACTTATTCAAGCTTCCTATCTTGAGATGTTGTGTTAATAAGGTTTTCAGAGTTTGAACCCCATGACCCCAGATGACCTTTGACCTCCACCAAAAAACAATAGGTTTCTTCCTCTCACCATAACACATCTACATACCAAGTATGAAAATTATCCAAGCTACCTTGAAATATGTGCAAGAATAGGTTTTCAGAGTTAGACCCTCAGTGACCCCAGATGACCTTTGACCTCCACCAAAGACAGTAGGGTTCCTCTTACAACCTACATACTAAATATGAAATGTATGCAAGCTTCCTACCGTGAGATATCATTTCAAGAGTTTGACCTCTGATGATCTTTGACCTCCACTGCAAACAACAGAGTTCATCTTCTTCCCATAAGGTATCCACATATTAAGTATGAAATATATCCAAGCTTTCTACCTTGAGATAGTGTAAACAAGGTTTTCAGTGTTTAACCCCTGGTGACCCCAGTGACCTTTGACCTCCACCAAAAACAATAGGGTACTTTTTTCACCATAATGCATCCACATGTTAAGTATGAAATCTATCCAGGCTTCTTACCTTAACATAACGTGTTAACAAGGTTTTCAGATTTTGACCCCCAGTGACCCCAGGTGACCTTTAATTTCCACCAAAAATGATAGGATTCTTCTCTCTATAACACATACACATACTAAGTATGAATTCTATCCAAGCTTCCTACCTTGAGATATTGTGTTAACAAGTTTTCAATGGTTGACTGCCAGTTACCCCTGATGACTTTGACCTCCACCAAAAGCGATAGCATCCACCTCACCATAACACATCTACATACCAAGAGTATCTACCCAAGCTTCCTACCTTGAGATACTGTGCTAACAAGGTTTTCAGTAATTGACCCTTGGTGACCCCTGATGACCTTTGACCTCCACCAAAAGCAGTAGCATTCATCTTCTCACCATGATGCATCCACATACCAAGTATGAAATCTATCCAAGCTTCCTACAATGAGATATCATGCTAACAACCTTTTCGGTGTTTGACCCCTGGTGACCCCAGATGACCTTTAACCTCCACCAAAAATTATAGGGCACGTACCTTCTCACTATGGCAGATCTATATGTAAGTTTCAGTTTAGTCCAACTTTCCCTTGTTGAGTTACAGGGTAAGTGTCACAGACATACACACATACACACCCCAAGCTGATTACATAGGTTCCTTTTGCTAATGCCAGGGTTTGATGGGTCTTTGAAAACCTTGAAAGAACTTGAATTTGAATCATTCATTTTCAAGGCCTTGAATTTTTTCTATTGCATCATAGTCCTTAAAAAGTGCTTGAATTTTACAAAACCGTATCAAATGAATGCCTGTACTTACCAAACACGTACAGAGACATCTTACCATCTAAAATAGTGGCAAATTCACCAGAAAACCATCAAAACCCTTTGAAGTTACGACCAGAAAATGATTAGGAACTTAATGAAAATCAGCAAAATTTTGCCGATATAGGCTCCACTTTGCCTATTCTGTGGGTTATGCTAGATCGCTTGTGTGAACAAGTGTTTAATGCCTTCAGGATCGTAACTAGACAAGTGCAACACTTGTTTTTAACATAATTACCCCAGAATAAGATGAATCAGACAGAGGAAGGGCGCTTTTCAACCTCAAAATATTGTTAAAATCTGAAGAGGGTGACACTATCAGCCCTAGGCCAGCTAAGTCACTGATATGACCGTATAATCCTCTCCTTCTAAATAAGGGCCCAAGTTTAGCCTAGTCCTACTTAAAATGAAAAGATACCCTGTAAGAGTGTTAGCATAATATGGAAGTTCATATTGATTATTATTACCATTAGTGCTGCCATTAGCCTTCAAAATGTTTTGTTTCCTGTCAACTTCAGGTGTGCTTAATAAGTATTTAATGCAAGAAAAAGCTTTCACAGTGTTTTAAAAGCAGTTTGATGTCCTTGAAAAAAAAAAAAATTGTATCTTGAAAAGTTCTTGAAAAGTGAATTTTATCTTGAGAAAAGTGTACGAACCCTGTATGCAAGGAACCAAGAGGAAGTGGGAGTTGTGTTGAGCTGTCAGACAGAACCTCTCAAGAATTTTTAAGTCCAAAATTCCCTATACCACTCTAATACCAGTACTTTTACTGTGGGCTAGTTCTGAAGTCCAAATTAAGTCAGAAATGAGCATCAAATATGTCAGGAAAATACAGGTCAAAGGGGGGGGGGGGGGGGCAGGTACAATCTGACTCCATAAATATTCAGTTGGAGTTGCCCATGCCTTATTAAGACGATAATGATCATTATTTTAATCATATCAGCAATTGTGACTACAAAAGAAAAATAGCGGGCATAACTTCTATTTAACTTGCAAAGAAAACCATCAGCAAATCATAACAAAACCCTTTGTATAGAACAGTAAGTGATGAATACATGCATGACAGGAACCAATTTGGTATCTCCTAACAATGAGGCACCCACCATGAAAAGCATAACAAAGTGCACATATTCCATCTATATACTTAAAAGAGAAAATGGTGTATCGCGAAAAACCCTGTGAAAATTTATGACACTATGATTATTACCTCACTTTAGAAGACCAAAAGTGCTGCTTGCACCAACCGCCCCTCCCCCGCTACTGTAGCTACACAATTGGGTACTGAATATTGTTTGAAGTTGGTGAATGGATTAATGGACATCTACAAATGATCACAGTTTGCATGATTTTGTTAAAACAAGGCCAAGCCTCTAAGATACTTAACCTAAATATTACAATACTTGTAAATACCTGCCCAGAAAAATAATGCCATGAACATCTTGGCAAAAGTGTGACTTTGCTCGGCAGATGTCCTTTGGATCAGACAATACTTCTAATATTAACTTCTTTGTATTTTCGTTAATTTTCTGTATAAATACATATGAACAGTTTGGTACCGAAACAAAATGTCATAAATCCATGCATATTCTTCATTTTGAGAAAAAATACCTCTTCTGCTATATACAGAAATGAAACAGATATTCCCATGATATTTTTGTAAACTGTATTGACTACCTTTTAAAATATAAACAGCAAGAAACTTCCATTTATCAGTACCTTTGCTTTTTTCATTAAGAGGAACAATTACTTTTTTCAAAACTTCTAAATCCATCCTACCCCTTTTTCAAACATGTTACATAAGTATGCATAATGATTGTAGCATTAACTAATTATCATTCATAATGCTTAGTTCAAAGTACAAACAGAATTTAGAGCATGACCATAAATTACTACCAATCAATTGTGATGGCCTCAATTGTGAGTTACTTAGAGCTCTCTATCATAAGTATATTAGGGTTATACTCTCACCAGCAGAATGTGTTCTCATCCAGATTTTGAACAACTCTTTGTCCAAGTGCATGGCAATTCTTAAAATATGACAGCAGCCTTTCAAAATGGTTTTAACTCTGTCTGTGGCCAAGCAAATCACAAAAATAGCAGCCAAAATAATATTTTTAGGGTCATATCACCTAGAGTCAGGGCCATCGAAACTATATAGTGGACTGAAGGCTACCATGCATCCTCAGACTACCCACACTTTTCCAGTTTCAGGGTTACTTTCAAAAGTATTGTTAAAAAACATCTAACACTCCTTTTTGTGTATACTTAATCCCACAACATAAATGAATCAGCCCTCAGCACCAACTCCGTGTACCTGCAGCTATTGTACAGTGTGCATGCATGTAAGCAGAGCACGATGCTGCCCCCCCCCCCCCCCCCACTAGGCATTTGGTCATTTGATGGTCATTTCTCATTTGAAGAAGGAGCAACTCCTATTTTCTCTGTTATCAATTTTGTCACTCAACATTATCAATGCACACATACATGAGAATGTTCAGTTCCATTTGCTGTACCATGTGCACAGCCATACTGGCAAATGTGAAGGCAGAGGTGGGCTGCTTCTGCTTTATCTCCTCAAAATATTATGCATTACAATAGAGCCACTGATGTTGCATCATTTGAAATTTTGTGAGTTTGAGCCAACGAATAACTAAACATCTTTCTGTAAGAACGAAAAGAAAGCTACAATAGCCACCATGCTGTATTATTTTAAATTTTTATCTTCTTCTGTATCAATAAATATTGGTTTTAAAAAGAATGAACTACTGGTTTTAAAATATTGCTTTGAAAATATTGGTTTGAAAAAGTATGAAAATTTCTCTACACCAAATGCAATATTTCCCTTTAGTACGCCACTTTGCTTTGCTCACATTACCTTTGTTCTATAATTATAATAGTTCATGTTGTAAAAGCAGGAAGTTCTATTTTTACTTGCCATGATATGATCACAATACTGAAGCTTACCAGCCAAACCGTAACCATTATTATTATTATAAAGACACTTGTAAGTGCGCTTTATCTTAAAAAGCTCAAAGCGCATAACAATAGAGCGTATAGAATACAATAAGAAAAAGTGTAAAATAAGATAAAACAAGAGGAAAATGCAAACAATAGAAGTGATAAAAGCTTAAAAATCTAAAAAACAAAAACACAGTAACTACAGCACAGATCAGAACATAGAACAAAGCAAAAGGACTAATTAAGATTAAAACACTCTATGAAAAGGTAAGTCTTAAGGGAACGTTTAAAAGAACTTAAAGAGGCAGCAGTACGTATGTGGTTAGGTAAATTATTCCAGAGGCGAGGTGCAGCAAAGTAAAAACTTCTGTCGCCATATCTATTTAATGATCTATGAGTGACAAGTAAGTTTGTGGAGGCTGAACGAAGAGAACGATTCGGTTTGTAGGGTGAGATCAATTGAGACAGGTAAGTGGGGGCTCTATTATTCAAACAGTTAAAAACAAAAACAAGAATTTTAAAAATAATGCGTTGATTAACTGGTAACCAGTGTAACTCAAGAAGGAGAGGCGTAGCATGGCAGGAACGACTCTGATTATAAATTAACCTGGCAGCATTGTTTTGTAACACCTGGAGTCGACGTAACAAACTGGAGTTTATGCCAAAAAGTAAACAATTTCCATAATCAATTCGAGATATTACAAAAGCATGAACAAGCAGTTTGGTAGCTGAAGGAGTAAGATAATGACGAATACGAGCAATATTTCTAAGATAAAAAGAACAACTTTTGAACTTTTCATTGACAAAACTTTCCATAGATAAAGTAGAATCAAGATACATACCAAGGTTTTTAACTTTGTCAACAGCTTTAATATTAACATTTTCAATATTGAGAGATATGGTGCTTAACCTTGCAAGATTGTGTGAGGAACCAAATAATACAAGTTCAGTCTTCTTAGGATTGAGTTTCAGAAAATTGGTGGATAGCCAGTTTTGCAAATCAAGGATACAAGCCTCAAGATCTGCTGTGGAAGTTTTAACTGGATCAAAAGCAAGGTAGAGCTGGGTATCATCAGCGTAAAAGTGATAATCAATTCTGTGCCGCTTGGCAATTTCAGACATGGGTGAAACATACATGGTAAAAAGAATTGGGCCTAATACAGAACCCTGAGGAACTCCAAACTCAATAGTAGCTGGATTTGAAAACTTGCCATTGATGAAAACTTTTTGAGAGCGGTTAGTGAGATAGGATTCAATCCACTTAAGTGCATTTCCTTGAATACAAAAGCGATTTTTGAGACGATCTAACAGAATGTTGTGATCAATGGTATCAAAAGCCGCGCTCATGTCGAGCAGAGCAAGAAGGACCAGTTTACGATCATTAAGAGCTAGGGCAATATCATTATGAACACGTAGAAGTGCAGATTCAGTGGAATGAAATGACCTATAGGCGCTTTGAAAAGGGTCCAAGAGATTATTCGTAGAAAGATGTTCATTAAGTCTATCAGCAACAACTCTTTCTAATACCTTAGATACAAAACTCAGATTGGAAATTGGCCGATAATTAGCCAAATCATTTGGATCTAGCGATTCTTTCTTGAGTATGGGTACAATCAGTGCTTCCTTAAATTGTGAAGGAACGTTGGCCTGTTCCAATGACATGATAATGATGTGAGTAATTGCAGGAAGAAACTGTGGCAGGCATTCCTTGAGCAGCCATGTTGGGACTGGATCAAGACAGCATGTAGATGAAGATGCTTTAACAATAACCTTATGAATTTCATCTTCTGAAGGAAGCTGGAAAGATGATAAGACTTGATCAGTGAGGGGCAGACACTGAGTGATTGTATCCTCAAAAATGGTAATTGTCTTACGAATCTTAACTATCTTATCAGTAAAAAAGGAACAAAACTTATCAGGAAGTTCATCAGGTGAGTACATTAAAGGTTCATTACCTGATTTATTGTTCTTGAGGAACTTTTTTGTGATAGTAAAAAGTTTTTTCTGGTCAGGACCACAATCCTCGACCATTCTAGAGTAGAAGTTAGATTTAAGTTTCTTGGCAAGGAAACAAACTTTGTTACATTGGATACGATAAGCTGCGCGATCAGTTGGGGACTTTGACTTCAAGTAATGACGTTCAAGCCTTCTGCGAAGAGTTTTTGCGTCTCGAAGCTCATCTGTGTACCACTCGGTATTGGGGCGCAGGATGGTAGACCTTTCGCGTTCAGGGGCGTGGTTATCAAGGACTGCTTTAGCTCCTTCATTATAGCAGTCAACAACTTCACTAAGATTGAAACTAGAAGTAACGGGTAGCGAAGCAATGTCATTCTTGAAATTTTCCCTATTGATTGCCCTTAATCTCCGTCGTTTTACATGTACTTTTATGGGTCCCGGATTCATACAATGGGTGAACTTAAAGGAGATCAGGTAATGGTCTGAGAGACAAGGATCAGACACATGAATGCCGTCAGGAACAAACTTGGAATCAGATGTAATTATGATGTCAAGAGCATGGCCATTGGAATGAGTTGGACCATTTATAAAAACAGTTAGATTGCAAGCTTCCAACAAAGCAAGAAAGTTATGTACATCTGAATCACAGGTCTTATCAAAGTGGAGATTAAAATCACCTCCAATGAGAATGTAACGTTTGTTAACAGATATGTTCACGATGTATTGCTCAAAGTCAAGTAGAAAATTCCTGAAATTACAACCATGGGGATCAGGTCTATAGATGACAGCGACATAAACTTGCTTATCACAAATTTGTAGGTTGCTCTCAATCAATTCAAAAGAGTTGTATCTATTGCTATCAATCAACTCCGATTTGTAAGTTGACTTATATAATATACCGACACCGCCACCAATTTTTTGAGACTTTCGTGGTCGATGGGAAAAGGTGTAACCATCAGGGCATAAGTCGGATATAACAGCATCGTCATCATCATGGCCCAGCCATGTCTCACATAAAAGTAAAATATCCAAGCTGTTATCCAGTGTGAGTTCATTCAAAGCAGTTGATTTATTTCTTACAGAGCGTGGATTAAAGAGACCACATCGCACACAGTTGTCAGAACCATCACAGTTTGGCTTGATGTGAATAAGGTTTTGTTCACGATGGGAATTACAGTTTAAATAGTTTCTTCTAGCTGAAGTAATTACCTGGATTCTTTTCTGAGATTTAGCCCAAGAGCGATGACCTCTTTTAGTTGGCTTATTGGCACAGATTCCAAGGTCTCTAAACAATCTGTAGTTAGCAGGAGAAATCCCATTGACATAGGTTCCTCTCAGAGCAAGTAAGTCCTCTTTGGAATATTGAATAGAACACAATTCCCTGGTGACAAAAGAAGTTAGGAAAGTCAAGATCAACAGCTTATCCATGTACAATGAGGATAAAGTCCAGAGCAAAGGAACGAAGGAAAGGAGCAGTGAGACTAAAAAAAAGCACTCTGGCTGTTTAAAGGATGGCACACTCCTGACATAATAGGCTACAGCAAAAACAGGGCCTAAGCTAATGGTGAAAGTATCACAAAGTCGAAGAACTTTTCACCAAAAAATCACTGGAAGGACAAAAATGAACATGAAGATAATAAGACAGGAAAGATCCTGGTATGCAATATAGCAACTCTGTGGAACGTGGCAACAGAAAAAATAGTTGAAGCAGTCCATAGGTTGGAAACAGTGAGAGCAAGAAATGAGTGCAACCAGTCAGGCGCTACTCCGTTCATTTTCATGTGAATTGTAAAATTAAAGAAAACCCCATGGCCAGTAAACCATTTTTCATCACACCAACTTTGGGATTTGGTACAACTGGTTAGATTGAGGGGCATAATGTTTTGAAGTCAGTGTGAGGTCAGTCTGATATCTCTTCAAGATACAACCCATTTGTGCATTAACTAAGCTTCATATTTGATGGACTCCTTTAATAAAAAGCTGTTGCCCCTTTTACTGGCTGAAATCATTGCAGACCTTGGATGGAAAGTGTACACTCTGACGTCTAAAGAGTGTAATTGCCAACTGATGTCAAATCAATTTGCAAATGGAAACACCCTACACTACATGTCAATCCAATGGCAAAATTTTCACAGGGATACCATACACACACACTTACTGATACCTTCCACACAGACATACACACTTCTGATTCCTTTGAAACAAATTCACACAAACACACAATATACATGAACAAATAATGAATGATGAACCTACAACAATGCACTGCAATGGCTGGGGGTTACTCCTTTTAAGCTTTTCAATGTTCATCACCTAATGATAAAATGATTACCACTGGTACAGTTTATTTATAATGGTGCAAAATGCCACCATACCTAAGTCAGGTAATGGATACAACTCATATCCACAATGCATGTGTGTTTGTGAACCCAAACAGCAACTTATTTCTCCACCGTGTAAAACAAATTCCCTGAGTTTTCTTTGAGTTTTTGCTATTTTTGTAAATTCCCTGAGTTTTCACTGTCTAGAAAAAATAAAACCAGAATGCAAAAATGCATTGTGGTTTTGATGATTCATACATACCTACAGTATCATGGAATTACAGTAGTATGAAATGGCTGCAAACTTTTTTAAGGTCGGACACCTGATGACTAAATGACCTTTGACCTCTACCGAAAGTGATAGGGTTCTTTATCTCACCAGTAGGCACTACATACTAAGTACGAAATTTATCCAAGCTTCCTATGTCAAGATATCATGTTACCAGGATTTTCAGGGTCTGATGCCCCCTGACCGCAGATGACCATTGACCTCCACCAAGAACAATAGCATTCTTTGCCTTACATACCTTATCTACATACTATGTACAAAATTTATCTATGCTTCCTTCATCAAGAAATTGTGTTAACAAAGTCTTCAGAGTTTGACCCCTGGGGACCCCAAATGACCCTTGACCTCCACCAAAAACAAAAGGTTCTCTCTTAATTCCCATAATGCATCTATTTACTAAGTATGAAATCCATACAAGCTTTCTTTCCTGAGATACCGTGTTAACAAAGTCTTCAGAGTTTGACCCAGGTGACCCGGGTGAACTTTGACCTCCACCAAAATCAACAGGGTTTTCTCTTCCCATAACACAACTACATACTAAGTATGAACTTCATCCAAGCTTTCTACATCAAGATATCGTGTTAACAAGGTTTTCAGAGTTTGACCTCCAGTGACCCCAAATGACCTTTGACCTCCACCAAAAACAATAGCTTTCTTCCTCTTACCATAAGGCATCTAAATACTAAGTATGAAATTTATCCAAGCTTCCTACCTTGAGATATCGTGTTAACAAGGTTTTCAGGTTTGACCCCAGTGACCCCAGATGACCTTTGACCTCCACCAAAAACAATAGGGTTCTTCGTGTTAACGAAGAGCCCTAGTGACCTGGTAACCCCAAATGACCTTCCACCCTCACCAAAAACAATAGGGTTCTTCCTTTCAATATGGGCATCTATGTACCAAGTTTGAGAACTGTCAGTTTCCCTTCTTGAGATATCGTGGTAACGAGCGTCACAAACACATACACACATACACGCACACACATACACACACCAGCACAGTTGCATACATTTCTCTTATCATCGAAACCAAAAACACTTTTCCCTATTTTTTCTGAGTGGCTGGGAATCCTGATGTAGGTAACTTACGATTCCAAACTTGATGCACCCATGAAATGGTGGAGTCCCATACACAAATATTTCTGGCTACACCACTGAGTTCTGCTGTGCAAGTGTTTGTGAAACCAGTAACCTATCTTTCTACACAGGATCTATGGCAGCCAACATGATGAAAGGAAATCCACAGAGACCATTTGAAAAACCTCCAAAGATTACGAAGATGCAGTTTCAACTCAACCCAAGTACAAAAGATACACATATGTTCCTTTATATGTTGGTTAGAAACAATTGTGCTACCAGTGGACAGGAGTCTTCACTAGCCAGTCACTTGTTCCAGTCCCTTCAAACCCCCAAAAATGGAGAGAAAACAGGAAGTCATGGTCCCAGTATCCTCTAAGCTTTACTTTTTCAAACAGATATCATTGCTGAATGTTGGTCTTTAGCCACCCCCACCCCATGTATCCCTTTAAAAGGTTTAACATTCTAAACCACGAAAATTTTACTTTCCCACATGAGACCAATTTTTAGAGTGTACAACACTTCTCAAGTATTCACAAATTATGTTTTTCACTGAGGGTGTGAAATAAGGGTAACATCCACAAATGTGGGCTAGACTAATTCAGAAGCACAGCAGATGGTCATTTAAAGGCTCTCTAATTTCACCCCAGAGAGTAAAATTCTCCCTACTAGATTTATTTTTAGCCCCTCCTATTTAAAACATACTCATGAGGCATTTCACAAGGGTCTCACCTAAAAAAAAAAAAAACAATTTATCCCCGTTAAACCCTGTAGCAATAATACTCCATTCCTAACTCAAAATATCTCATTTTAAAGATTTATTACTTTTGTAAAAAAATAGCTGTTCTCATCAAGGTCACAGAATGTAATGTAAAGTGGGCACACATTGCCTCAGATTCCTTTTGTTTTTCTTTATAATTGAATAACTTGTTAGTCCTTGAAATTTGATACTGTTGGAATGTTAAGTATTTTTCCTCTTTCGATCTAGCATACAACTACACCATACATACTGTTAGGCATAGCATACAACTTTGTTAAAATATTCCCTACAGTTGTGTCATTATCGTAAAGAAATACAATGCCATGTCTAATCAATGTGCCGAGATGACATCACAGATTTCTCATAATGCACTGTATCTCTTTGAAAATTGGTAGCTTCCAAACGCTACATGCTACTGAGGTATGCATTCCAGGTCTCCTCAAACAGAAACATTTACTGCATTTTTTTAAGTCACTGAAGTTAGTCCCTGGCAAACCCCTACATAAAAACCTGTCTAGTACACCTCCTAAGTGTTTAATTTGCTCCAGACCATATATATTGACCCACAATGACTGTGTGTGAGCTTAATTGAGAACACAATTGAGTGTACAAGTCATCACTGACCAACCACAGTGAAGATGAACTGTCTGAATGAATGTCAATCAAAGTGCATCAACTGTATTTTACAGAACTCTAGGGCTATTCCTTATAAATATGGTTGGGCTGGGAGTTACTAGCAACTCCTGTTTTGGGAGGTTGCCTTATCCCCATCACATACAGTAGGTTAAAACCAGAAAGCCAAAAGGCTTAGTGATTCCTTGCCATATGGATATATTGTAACAAACATGAATCACCCACATGACAAGCATGTGATCCCTTATAGTTATCCTACTTGAGATATCATGTTAATAAGGTCAAAAGCTTTCGAAATCTTGTGACCCAAAATGGCCTACATGCTAAATATAAACAATCCACTGGCTAAGAATGAGATCCCTCATAGTTACTCTCCTTTAAAATATGACGTTTACTAGGTTTTGACCTTTTGTGACCTCAAATGAGCTTTGACCTGCTCAAAAAATTATAGGGATCATCTTCTCAATATGGTCAATACACAAGGTAAGTATGTGATCCCTCACAGTTACCCTTCTTGAGATATCATGTTTACAAGTTTTTTGACCTTTTGACCTCTGGTGACCCCAAATGACCTTTGACCTCCCAAAAATACTTAGGATCATCTACTCAATATGGGTAATCCACATGATAAGTATAAGATCCCTAACAGCTACCCTCATTGAGATATAGTGTTTACAAGGTTTTGAACTTTTGACCTCTGGTGACTCCAAATGACCTTTGAACTCCACCAAAAATTATAGGGATCATCTACTCATTATGAGCAATCCACATGGTAAGTATGAGATCCCTCACATTTATCCTACTGGAGATATTGTGTTTAAAGGGATTTAAACCTCTGGCCTCTGGTGACCCCAAATGACCTTTGACCTCCACCAAAAACAATAGGGATCATCTACTCATTATGGGAAATCCACATGCTACGTATGAGATCCCTCACAGTTACCCTTCTTGAAATATTGTGTTTACAAGGTTTTGACCTTTTAACCTCTGGTGACCCCAAATGACCTTTGACCTCCACCAAAAACTGTAAGTATCATCTACTCATTACGGGCAATCCTCATGCTAAGTATGAGATCCCTCACTGTTACCCTCATTGAGATATAGTGTTTATAAAGTTTTGACCTTTTTACCTCTGGTGACCCCAAATGACCTTTGACCTCCACCAAAAACAATAGGGATCATCTACTCAATATGGGCAGTCCACATGGTAAGTATGAGATCCCTCACAGTTACCCTTCTTGAAATATCGTGTTTACAAGGTTTTGACCTTTTGACCTCTGGTGACCCCTAATGACCTTTGACCTCCACCAAAAATTGTAAGTATCATCTACTCATTACGGGCAATCCTCATGCTAAGTATGAGATCCCTCACTGTTACCCTCATTGAGATACAGTGTTTACAAGGTTTTGACCTTTTTACCTCTGGTGACCCCAAATGACCTTTGACCTCCACCAAAAACAATAGGGATCATCTACTCAATATGGGCAATCCACATGCTAAGTATGAGATCCCTCACAGTTACCCTTCTTGAAATATCGTGTTTACAAGGTTTTGACCTTTTGACCTCTGGTGACTCCAAATGACCTTTGAACTCCACCAAAAACTATAAGGATTATCTACTCATTATGGGTAATCCTCAGGCTAAGTATGAGATCCCTCACTGTTACCCTCATTGAGATACAGTGTTTACAAGGTTTTGACCTTTTGACCTCTGGTGACCCCAAATGACCTTTGACCTCCACCACAAACAATAGGGATCATCTACTCAATATGGGCAGTCCACATGGTAAGTATGAGATCCCTCACATTTATCCTTCTGGAGATATCGTGTTTACAAGCAATTTCCAGCATATTTACTATTTGACCCCTTGTGACCCCAAATGACCTTTCACCTCCACCAAAAAGAATAGGGATCATCTACTCATTATGGGCAACCTACCTGTTAAGTATGAGATCCCTCAGAGTTACCCTTCTTGAGATATCGTGTTTACAAGGTTTTGACCTTTTGACCTCTTGTGACCCCAAATGACCTTTGACCTCCACCAAAAACGATAGGGATCATCTACTCAATACGGGCAATCTACGTGCTGAGTATGAGATCCCTCGGGGATACCCTTCTTGAGATATCGTGTTTACAAGCAAAGCGTCACATACACACACACACACACACACACACACCCTCACATACACACACACAGGACATCACCATCGCATAGATTCCTTCGGCCTTCGGCAAGGAATCAATAATAGGAAGTAGGAAGTACCCATAATGGCAATAAAGTCTCCCTAAATTTATGGAATTGCATAGTATGATTGGTAGGTTTTGAGACTTATCTGCCTGCCACACATTAGGAGTCAGCCAACACGACTGACTTCACGTTACGAGTTTCATGCACACACACACATGCACAGTCACCCATACACACAAACACATATACACATACACACACAATGACCACTACAGCTTTTACATAGCTTTATTTTTCAACACACCATTTCACAATTCAGACTCACTTTCAAGGTACTACAAGATTTTTGTCACCTAAAAACTTCACACTTTTTGCATCTTTACTGCTGCTAAACTCCTTGCAACTTTGCAGCTATAAATTGCCCCAATGCAAGGTCATTTAATGCCCACGACTGTTTTAAATATTTAATGCCCAGTATAAAAAATGAAAAACACCAATAAAAAACAGCTGTCTTACAAAAATAGAAGAAAGACTTTCTTTACCTTGCATCACTGATTTGTACGAAAGAAAAGTAGCTTTTTGGAGCAGGCACTGAGTTTATCAGAAGCAAGCTCTCAATCATATCATTTAGTCTTGGCAATTATATGCACTTCATCCTCATCAACATGATTCTCTTCATGTTTCTCACATTGTCCTTTCCTTAAGAATGTTTTGTCACAATACTGACATTTGTAACGCCTCTCACCAGTGTGAGTTCGTTCATGTTCCTGGCAATTTGTTCTCCCAGCAAAACCTTTCCCACAGAAGGTACATTTGTAAGGCTTTTCACCAGTGTGAGTTCGCTCATGTAATTGAATGCTTGACTTACAAATAAATCTTTTCTTACAGAAGCTGCACTCAAACGGTTTTTCTCCTGTATGTCGACGTTCATGCAAGTCAAGACTACTCTTAGAAAAAAATGCCTTCGGACAAAAACTACATTTGTTAACTTTATCTGCTACATGACGATTCTCATGAGTTTGGCAGGTGGATTTATGAAAGAATTTTTTATTGCAAATTTTACACTGGAACATTTTCTCTGTAGTGTGGGTAAATTCATGTTGCTTGTGACCACCTGCTGTAGTGAACATTTTGAAACAGTAACGGCACTGGAAAAGCTTTTCTTTCTTGCACTTTTCCCCTGTGTGACGTCTTTCATGGTTTGTACACTCCCTCTTTGCAGCAAATCTTTTAGAACAGTACTGGCATGGAAAAGGTTTTTCTCCAGTGTGACTTCTTTCATGATATTCACAAACATGCCTCAATGCAAACATTTTCCCACAGTGCTGACACAGAAAATGTTTATCCCCTGAATGTAGTAACATGTGGATTTTTAACCCACCCGAACCTGTGTATGTCTTGGGACAATGCGGACATTTATAAATTTTACCTTTAACATGTGATTTTGTGTGACTTTCACAGCTACTTTTGGTAGGGAAAGTCCTGTCACAGCTATTACACTGAAAAAGGTTTTCTCCTATGTGAGATTTTTCATGTACTTTACACAGTTCCATGCTTGTGAAAAGCTTTGTACAAAATCGGCATTGAAAACACCATTCTCCTTTCTTTTGCAAATGCACTCTCTCATGAGCTCTTTGACCAGGTTTACTTCTAAATCCTTTCCCACAATACCCACAAACAAACGGTTTTTCCTGCAAGTGACTGAGTTCATGTCTTTTCAAGGAATGTTTCCTTGAGTAACTTTTACCACAGTGTTTACAAATAAAGGGCTTTTCCCCCGTGTGAATCCGTTCATGCTCTATCAAACAAAGCTTAACTGTAAAACATTTATCACAGTAATGACACTTAAACAAGTTTTCTCCTGTGTGAGTTCTTTCATGACACCTGCGACCAGCCTGAGACACATAAATCTTATCACAGAACTGGCACTTGTATGACTTCACTTTAAGGTTTAGTTTGTCATTAGCTGACATAATACTGCACTCCTCTGAATCACCTTCCAAAGTTTGACGGTCTAAACTGACAGCAATTTCATCCTGTAAGCCAGAGTAATTCCTTTCAATTTTCTCTGTCAAGGTTTCCTCTCTCCCAGCTATTTAAACAAAAAAGAACACAAAAATGTAACCACTTACAATGTGTGTGTGACAAAGCAAAACGTATCTGAAATAGTGTTATAGTAAAATTAAATTTTAACAAACTTTGCAGCCATGATGGAAAACTGAAATAATGAATGGTAGCAGGGATGTAGTTACGGTGGGCGGCGCTGGGCGGTGACACCCAGCACTCGATATTCCCGCCCGGCAATCCAGGCAAACACACGTCCCCCCGCCCACCACAAATCTGCCTACCGAGACCTAAAACTAGCCCTAAATTTACTCCCTAAATAAAATGAGGGAAAAATGAAAAATTAATGGCTGAAAAATAGGGTAGATGCCATGGGGTGGAGTGAGGTGCTTTCCCCAGATCAGACACTTACCCGGCACTCAAATTGTGCTAGCTACATCCCTGAATGGTAGTTCTGAGGGAGCTTTGTAACCTGAATGTCAATACCACACATGTTTCCTGTATTTAACTCTCAAGCAAAAAAGCTAATTACCTTCATTTATACTGCATACAGTAGCTGAAAAAAAAACGTAATTTAAGGAGGTATGCCATATCCTTAATAACGAGGTCTGCACATAGAGTCATAATGATGAAGGGGCTGAGGTACTGTGCCTAACACAAATCAACTTGATGCAGAATGTCATCACATGTTCACTTTGTCCAAATAAATTCTGGAAAACTATGTGGGGAAACATGACATAGTAGCAGCAGCAGGGCTTTCACAAGAAATTTAAAACGGTGAGATTCATTACTGCACTCTCTTTATGTATTTTACATAACAACAGAAGACTGGTCTTTGCCAACATATTACAATACAGGAAAGTTACAATTTCACTTAGGTATGAATTGAGAGGACATTTCTCTGCCTCATATTTTAAACAGGGTAACCAACTCTCCCCTTCTTGATATATGAACACTATTTAACAAACTACAGTAGAGTACCAATGGTGCCAACTTCCACTTCAACACAGCTGGTTAAGGTACTGGTTATAGTGATTCATTGTTTGTAAGATACCATGCATTTGTAGATAATATGGCTCATATAACATGGCCTAGTAGCTTACTAGCTAATGGAAGCTTAGCATCCATAGCTGAAAACATGCACATGGCTATATGAGCACTCTGGTTTCAGTGTGGTTAGTTTGCAGGTCATTGAGATATTGGTGTAGCCAATTTGTAAAATCCCTGCTGTGCCAATCGATATACTGATGTGCTTTGTTTGGACATGTGTATTAACAATGCACAACAGCATGTGCAGAATTTTGGAGGAGGGGGGAGGAGGGGCCAACTTGTGATCTGCCTGACTGATATGGAGGAGTGTCACAAGTGCACCTTATGTGCACCTTGAACGTGAAGTGCGAGATGGCGAATGTGGAGTCAAGGGGACTGCAGAAGGACCTTGCACTGGGTCCACGGGCAGAGCCTAGGAGGTGTCCAGGTGGCAAAGTCCCCTGAAGCTCCTGCCGTATAAGATAAAAACACCACCAGAAATTGGTTTCTGAGGCTCTGACAGGTTTTACTTTGTTTCAGCTTTTGTGAAATTCCATGCTAATGACTGAGAATATATAATCAGATGCCATCTACTGAACTTTGAAAACATCCATGAAATGAACAGGTCTTGATATATTTTATTTTGCCCAATTAAAGAGCTGGTTTTCTTGTCATAGGTGAATATAATGGGTAGGGTAATTTACACATTTTTCATTTTCACAGCTACACACCTTAGCAGGAGAGCCATTACGGGTAAACCTGATTAACTGCATAAGGTAAACCCACTGTGTGGGAGTTAAGGCAGTGTTAGGGTTAAAAGACTGCAAGAGGCATGGATGCAGGCAAAAGTAAACTGTTTCCACTAACGGAGAAGAAGGTACTCTATAAATTGACCTCATTCCACCTTACTGACCAGGTCATTCACTACACAACTGCGACATTTCACATGTATTCCTAACAACAAATGGACTGTCCATTTAATGTTTACATTGTGGCAGGTTCAGGAATTGGGGTGATTCCCAAAGAGGGGGCTGTGCAAGACCAAAACTGACCACAGCCTGACCACGGATCGCTCAGACGGAGGTCAGAAAATTTGGTATTCCAAGTAGCCCAGATTGCAGAAAATCCCACTCTAAAACACTACTAATAAAATGTGTCTAGTACCATACATGGGTGGGTTACCAGTATGAGAGAATACTCAGCTTCCCAAATGCTCCAAATTGTAGGAAACTGCATTCTAAGCCACTAAGATAAATTTGTCTTGACAGTTCTGCTAGTGACATTCTATGACCTGTGTTGCCCATAAGGCTATCCTTAGTATTGTACAAATTGGTCTCAAATGTGACAAAATGATTTCACCAAGGTGCCAATGCTCCTAAAAGTTTGACTAGTTAAGTGCCTTTACCACAGTACACAATGCATGCAAACACAATCATACATGCTGCACAAAGCAACTTTTTTCATTCATGAATTACATGTCAACAATGGAAGTCCACTATACTGTACATACCATAAGTATGTATAATTTAACGATAACTCCTTTCCTTGTGTAGTACAGTATGTGCCGTACGACATCATACCTCCCCACTTTCCGTAACAATTAATATTACAATCAAGGGTGTACTAAACTTAAATCTACTAAAGCAAGTCTGATTTCAAGCGACCATGTGCACGTTCATGTTTACACAGCATTTTACTGTGTGATTTCTCTCGCATATGCAGGTGTCACACTGTCCCGAAATTGACGCACAAATTAAACACGAAAATGAACCTTTGCAAGGTCTCTCCACGATTTTGAGGCATGCCAAAGGTTTTGCCACTTCTCACAAAGTTGCTCCCCAAGCCTGAGGAACTCTACTACCAGTCATAGGATGGCTTAAGATGCCCTCCTGAATGTCCCAATATTTTTATGATCAGAGCCGAACTTGAACATTTCCTTTATCGTGTGTCCATCTGGTGTCACTTTTGGGACAATGTGACACCTGCAATACAGTTAAGTCAATGGAGAAGCCCCATTGACTCGCTGTGTAAATCTTTGAAACTACATTCTTCCAAAGTTCTTCCGAAAAATTCTCTCACACCCAGTTGTTAAGTCAATAGAGAAGTCCCATTATCTAACTGTGTAAGAAATCATTGAAGTGCTCAATGTTATTTCATGCCAGAAACTTGCAGTGAAATGAAGATTCCTGAATTTTCTCAATGATTCCATCCCAAAGCACTGTGAAGCCTGTGTAAGGCCCAGGCAGAGTGAAGCATATCAATGCATGGCAACTACTGTGTGTACACATTATGTGTGCTAATAATATTGAGTTACCAATGATCGATCAAAGTTTGATCGATGAACATTGGTACTGGAAAGTTTGTAACCTGTAAACCAGTTGAAAAATGCTGGTGCTATAAATTTTTTTGTTTAGGAGCCTGTGGCTCCTAATTTTTTTTCCTTCTGTGCAGCACTGCATGGCTATCATACTGTCTTCACCAACTACCTGAGAAAGTTGACATCCCCAAATCCCAAGGATGCAGGATATCCCAGGTCTTCTAAATTTCTTAAATAAAAAATTGCCTACCTAGATTCTGTAGAGTGTGTTCAGAGACTTTAATTTTACTCCCTCTGTAATAAGATCTCTACTTTTTGCTGTCCCATGAAACTGTTCACTTGAAGGGCGGATGTGAAATCAGGATGTTACAGACACAATGATAGCAACAAATTAGTGACTGCCAGCAAAGTCAAAGACAAAACAGGAGGAATAAATGTGTGTAGAAGACTATACTGCACTAAGGCTTGTATGGAAGATATTTGGGATCCTAAACACGCCTTGACAAATTTTTCACGCAGTTGTGCTTTGTTTCCTCCTGTATCCTACCTACCTTAGGCTTGACTATATAGACTGATGTTGTTGACTACCATAACTCGGAACAAAATATATGGTAAAAAGCTTGGGTCATGCCCAGATGTTAACATTGATTGAAGATTTATGGTCCAGAGAAAGATCTGGAACTTTTCTTGTTCCATGCTGTACATTGAGTTAAGAGTAAACGACAAAATCATATGACTTGATTGGATAATTAATTCTAAGTTTTCAATCCCTCTGTGTCTCTTCTTTCTCTCCCTCTTTTCTCCTTAAGCTTAAATCCCAGACTGAGTGATTTCCCCCAACTGCCCACAGAGGTCCAATTCCCCTTCCCCTTCAAACTTGCTACTGACAATGCAACCAATGCCAAATTTGACTTTCCTGATATTGCGTTTTGAAGTTTTGGGGCTCTGTAGAATTGATGACTTTGAGTCTCTGGATGATAATTTTATTTCAAATTTTCTCCAGAATACATTCATTAAATGACATCTTCAGAACAGATTTCTAACAAGTTTACAAAGCAACTGAGATAATTTGATTTTTCATGTTTTCTTCTTATTAGGAAAAATTCCCAATCATTGTTTGTGTATGAACAACCTGTGGACAACTGTGCAAAGGTTGAACACAAATACAGTATCAAAATCTCTGAGAGAAGGAAATTATGGCGAAAATTTCAGAAATATGCTCTAGCAACCACAAATAACCATCAGTCAGCACAAAAGTTTACAGGTACCTGTAAATTTGTATGACACACTCCACATCCTCTTCAAATTTCAGATCCCCGTCTTTCAAGATGGCCAAGAAAATGCAACCAAAAGGCAAAAAAATTTTGAATCACCTCACACAACCTGTTGTTGCAATTGCATTACTTTGACAAGGTGATCTAGTTGAAGTAATGATAGCGAGTGACTTGTTTCTCTGATTCTCAATACTTAACTCTATGTGAGTGCAAAAGGATTTACTTATACAGTGAAGGCAATTCTGTACATACCTACTCATCCTTATGGCAGGAATTGCTGTTTCACAGTGACGTTTTACGCTATGATATGAAAACTTTTGCAATAGTTTTTCTGTGTTTGTCTTTACCTAGATCCATGAATCCCTCTTTCCTTTCAAGAAAACTGACAATACAAGGGTTAATGTCCAGTTTGATCAAGGCCATGCTCATCTAATATTGACCTATGCTAAAAATAAAGTTTTTCAGTTTTTACTACTGAAGCCACACATACAGTATCACAGTAAGTAGGGTAGCATGAGTGTATTTTTCCATAATTTCAATTGTTTTGCAATCCTGGAGAACTACTAACATTCACAAAATCTTTCACGTTTAAAAAATCCAGGGCAATTTAAAGACTCACCAACATCCGATTGTTGAATAGGAACTGATGCACTCTTATCATGGTGATGGCTATGGTTGGGTGTGTCATCAACTTCCACCTTCACCACTACTTCCACTTGATCTGCAGGAATATGAAAACACTCTTGTTTATCTTTAGCTTGAAGAATAATTTTGAAAAACTCAACTGTTACATACATCAATTTTTAGCTCAACTTAATATGTTCTGTGACCAAGTGAGCAAAGAATTTGTCAAAGTGTGCCAGTTAACTTTTTCCACAGTTGACAGGCGTGGATCCAGACATTTTGAAAAAGGGGGGCTGCAAGCCCCATTGAATATTCTCCTAGATTAACATTATGCTAATTTTTGTGTATTTGTTACTGCTGATGTGGCGAAAAAGGAGGGGCTGAGGCAGGGAAACCCCCTCCCCCTTGGATCTGGGCCTGGTTGATGCCAAAGGATTGGGAGTGGAAGTAAGGTTAACTGAAGGTGGGCATGGCCCCAACTTTTCAAATTAAGGGGAAGAGTTGCCCTCCCCTCACCACCACATTTTCAGCTTTCAAGTGAACGGTACCATTCATAAACAGACATTAGTGAACAGTTATGTAGTAACATCTTGAACTTACATTGAAAAAATTGTAACATTGCATCTTGGATATTTACACTTTTGTCCCATGAACTAGATTGAGCCATTGGCCTATGCAGGGCTCAAAATAAGCTTGAAAAAGGGCACAGCCAAAATGAGCAAATTGGCTGTCGGTCTATGTTATTTCATAGGACATTGACTGAGGGACACCATCAGTAAGGACCCGACAGCCATGGCTGTCGGTGCTGCCAGTTATTTTGAGCCCTGCTTATGGAAACATGCACTAGGCATCATATTCCAGCAGTGAAGACTCCTGGCCTTTTGTCATTATCTGGTCAAATTCCTATTGTTGCAATGTACCACCTTAATACATTTTTACACACTGTAGCATTCTGAGCTGGCTCTCCTCAACAACACAGAAGCCAACAGCAACAGACCTTTTGGGATCTGCTCCTTCAGGAATACTTTCAACAATGACGTTTAAAATAAGATTCTACCATGTCTAGCCATCCCTTAGTGAGATACCTGCATTCTGATTGGTTAAACACTGACCTGTTATTCCACAACACACGGTCAGTAAATGTAACCAGAAAGCCAAAAGGCTTAGTGATTCCTTGCCATATGGATATATTGTAACAAACATGAATTACCCACATGACAAGCATGAGATCCCTCACAGCTATCCTACTTGAGATATCATGTTATAAGGTCAAAACCTTTTGAAATCTTGTGACCCAAAATGACCTATATGCTAAATAACAAATGGACAATCCACAGGCCAAGTATGAGATCCCTCATAGTTACCCTCCTTGAAATATCATGTTTACTAAACTTTGACCTTTTTGACCTCAAATGACCTTTGACTTGCACAAAAATTATAGGATCATCTACACAATACGAACAATCCACATGTCAAGTGTGAGATCCCTCAGTTATCCTTCTTGAGATATGGTGTTTTCAATGCTTTGACCTTTTGGCCTCTGGATACCCCAACTGACCTTTGACCTCCACCAAAAACAATACAGATCATCTACTCGATATGGGCTATACACAAGTTAAGTATGAAATCCCTCACATTTACCCTTCTTGAGATACAGTGTTTACAAGTTTTGACCTTTTGACCTCTAATGACCACAAATGACCTTTGACCAGCACCAAAATGATAAGGATCATCTCCTCAATATGGGCAATCCACTCACTACGTATGTGATCCCTCAAAGTTACCCTTCTTGAGATATCATGTTTACAAGGATTTGACCTTTTGACCTCTGATGACCCCAAATGACCTTTGACCTCCACCAAAAATAATAGGGATCATCTTCTCAATATGGGCAATCCCCATGCTATGTATGAGATCCTTCACAGTTACCCTTCTTGAGATATGGTGTTTACAAGGTTTTGACCTTTTGACCACTGGTGACCCCAAATGACCTTTGACCTCCACCAAAAATGATAGGGATCATCTACTCAATATGGGCAATCCACATGCTACGTATGAGATCCCTCACATTTATCCTTCTTCAGATATCATGTTTACAAGCAATTCCCAAGAGTTTACCATTTGACCTCTGGTGACCACAAATGACCTTTGACCTCCACCAAAAACAATAGGGATCATCTTCTTAATATGGGCAATCCCCATGCTACGTATGAGATCCTTCACAGTTACCCTTCTTGAGATATGGTGTTTACAAGGTTTTGACCTTTTGACCACTGGTGACCCCAAATGACCTTTGACCTCCAACAAAAATGATAAGGATCATCTACTCAATATGGGCAATCCACATGCTATGTATGAGATCCCTCACATCTTCAGATATCGTGTTTACAAGCAATTCCCAAGAGTTTACCATTTGACCTCTGGTGACCCCAAATGACCTTTGACCTCCACCAAAAATAATAGGGATCATTTACTCTAAATGGACAATCCACGTGGTAAGTATGAGATCACTCACATTTATAATTCTTGAGATATTGTATTTACAAGTAATTCCCAAGGTTTTACCATTTGACCTCTGGTGACCCCAAATGACCTTTGACCTCTACCAAAAACAATAGGGATCATTAACTTAATGTGGGCAATTCACATGGTAAGTATGAGATCCCTCACATTTATCAGTCTTGAGATATCGTGTTTACAATTAATTCCCAAGATTTCACCATTTGACCTCTGGTGACCCAAATGACCTTTGACCTCCACCAAAAACAATAGGGATCATTAACTTAATGTAGGCAATTCACATGGTAAGTATGAGATCCCTCACATTTATCCGTCTTGAGATACCGTGTTTACAATCAATTCCCAAGATTTTACCATCTGACCTCTGGTGACCAGAAATGACCTTTGACCTCCATCAAACATAATAGGGAACATTTACTCTAAATGGACAATCCACATGGTAAGTATGAGATCGCTCACATTTATAATTCTCGAGATATTGTATTTACAAGTAATTCCCAAGGTTTTTCCATTTGACCTCTGGTGACCCCAAATGACCTTTGACCTCCACCAAAAACAATAGGAATCATCTACTCAATATTGAGATATCATGTTTACAAGCAGCATCACATACACACACACACACACACACACACACAACATCACTATCGCATAGATTCCTTTTGCTTACACAAGGAATCAAAAACTGATAAGAATGAAGTTTTGCACACATTTCCGGTGGTAGAATAGGAATAAACCAGACTATGTCAGACTATTGTTGTCTCATAAACAGTCTGGACTCCAAATTTGACAAAATAACGGAACTGGCTTCCTATCATCCATTATTTTGCCAAATTTGGAGTCTCAACGGTTTATTCACCAATAACAGTCCGCAAAATGCGATTTATTCCTTGAATATTATGTTTATGTTGATACCTTCAAGGCTTTCAGAAGAATTCTCACTGATAATGGGTTCTTCAACAAAACCATCTTCAGATTCCCAATCTTCATCAAAGTACTCTGGTTCTGTCTTAATATAACAATCCATGCTGGGTCTGTTAGAAAAAAAAAGACTTCATAATTTAACAACAGCAAAATGAAGTAGAGCTGTAGTATGTACAGTACCTCAGAATTTAAACCATACACTTGTCAAACACATTGGTGCACAGCAGAGTGAGCCATTCTACCACCCATGGACCAAATTCAACGTTGTAATCTTAGCAATTATGCACAAGATTGTCAATTTAATAACCACTGCCCCTCCCCCATACCCAGGCTTAGCTAGGACTTAAGCAGGATGCTATATGGAAATTTATAAAGCATGTCACATTCCCAGCTACATATGAAATACTGTATATCCTGGTAGAATAGGGCATCATTCTCCTGCATATCCCTAGCCCAGGAAGTTGGCAAAAGTCTCCGCATTAGTTTAAAAGTGGGTATATTAAAAGTGTATTACTGTATTTCCACTCCAGTGGTGCAACATCTCTTCAAGTGACTGCCCAGGTATGGGGATTGGGGAGTGGGTCCATGTACATTATAACTGAAAAGAGCATTATCCCTTCTTGATTAGCAGCCATTAAAAATAGAAATGATAGAAATCAATTGAATGTGCAATTTTACAAAGCTAGACTGAAACTGATTTAATAGTTCTGCGATGTATTGTATTTGGCTGCACCCTCTGCTTAAACATATGTATATTTTGGAATAAAGTTCAAACTGTTGAAGCAATACTAATCAATACTAGACAAAATTATACAGTATAACGCGTCTAGGTAGTTACCGCCCCTGGTACATACCGCCACTACGAACAGGCACCAAAAACTGGTTCGAACCCCCCCCCCCCCTGTATTAGGGGTTGGTTCCCACTGTGGCAATTGCTGTGTTTCTGATCATGTGTATGAATAATGCCAAGACATAAATTTTGCATTATTTTGTTCATCTTCTTATTCTGTAGTAAACGACAATAATCACTAACCCTTTCAACCCTGAATTTCATATTACTAAGTACAAATCGCAGCTCTTTTTTTTTCTTGTGAAGTGCCACTTTCCCATATTAATACTCATTTTTTCACTGGAAAGTAAATTAGTAGCTATAAAATTTTGTACATGGTAAAATCACAAAGCACAGCCTACTACCTACATGCATCTTGGCCCTACCCAGGCACGGATCCAGACAAAAGGGGGGGGGGGAGCTGAAAGCCCCCTTGAATATTCTCCTAGATTAACATTATATGCTAATTTTCAAGTATTTGTTATTGTTGATGTGGCAAAAAGGGGGCCGGGCTGAGCCCGATGAAGCCCCCCCTTGGATCCACGCCTGCTACCAACTGCAAAAGCATCAACAGATTAAACCACCAGTTCGTTATCTTGATCCATTTGCACAATAAAACTTCAGAAAATTTTATTTGTGAAAAGCAGGATGAACTGAACCTATGTTACAAATGATTCAAAGACAGGGCCATTCGAACCGTTTTTAGGGGCAGTAAGTCACGGCACTGTTATATTATACCTTATTAATTTCTCTTCATTTGATTGGAGGACTGGTGGTCACATACCATGGGTGATTCGGCACTATCATCATGGTCATATGTTATCCATCGTGCAATAGTCTAGTACAAAACACAGTCCTGTGTCATACTAGCATAACACACAGCGATGACTTCAGCTATCACTGCCATATACGTACGTACCAACTACTTTATGCCACAACTCAATAAATCAATGCAGCTTTGGGGATCGCACACTGCATGTCGTACATAAGTAGTAAAAGCATAGCTACCAAACGACAAACCATGGAGCTACCACACAGACAAACACGTACATGAACCATAGTGACTGCCAAACACAAATTTACTGAACCAACGACTAGATCAAAAGTTATTGGGTGCTATATAAAACAAATAATGAATGTTTTGTATTCGTGTGATAGTAATCTATGAATAATTTCATTCCTTGATAGATTTAATGTTCTATTCAACTCGGCTTCGCCTCGTTGAACAGAACATTCAATCTTTCAACTCATGAAATAATTCATACTATCGCACTCATAAACATTCATTACTTGTATACTAATTAATACTATCAATTCTCTCACAACTTTTCCTCTCTTGGCACATAACCGTGGGTCAGATTTTACTTATCATTTTTACACTCAGAAATCCTAGAGTACTACTGTCAATGTGACTTACATTTGTCCCCAAACTACAACTTCTTCATCAGTTCTGGGGCACAACTAAAGGGTTATATGCATTGATACCAACATAAGAGGTCTTTGTGCGAAATTACACACCTTTTTAACTGGGTCCAGTTATACTGGTAAGGTCTTCCATCTAACCAAGTTACCAACCATGCCAACAATGACTAAATTTCATAATGTGTACTATCAAACTTCCCACTTGCCAGTTACACATATACACCTTTATAATATCAATACACAAACCACCTCCTCATGACACCTTCCACCTTCAAGAATCAAGATGTTGAACTAGGTGTAAAAATAATTTCCCTTCAAGAAGAGATCTGGAAAACCATGCTTCTTAAACATATACATTCTACTTCCTATTTATTTTGCACAATTTATTTACATAAACAGTTATTTAATCAATATGCATAATATACAGAATATAAACTTGACACAACACTGTATTTTTATGGTGGCTAGTGAACACTGAATTTGTTCAGGAAAAACATGAAGGGCAACAGTCATTGTCTACATGATATGTACACTTACAAACAAAATTGTTCAAAAGGAGAGGAAATAAGGCTTGTAACTAATACCAACTTTAATTCATGGGCCTAAGGGCCTAGGACATACACTAATCTAACACTTTAACAAATAACATTTTCAGAATGGCCACAATGGAACCTTTTCCTTGAGATACAATCTGGTAAAGATTTTAAAAGGGTATGACAACATAATAATTGTGTTATACTTTACCATGCAGGCCTACAATTCCTTGCTGTAACATCAACAACAGATTACTGCATATGAAACACTTCTCAGGACTTATGGTGTGTTGGTGTGTTTGTGTGCTGGGGGGGGGGGGGTGTCTTTGTACATCATATCTGTACACTGACAAAGTAGCCTCCGCAACAAAAATTGTGTATTTCTGTTTAGCTCATCTTATATGACTATACTGCTATTCCAATTACATAGAGTTGCTGCAAACGCTTAACATAACATAACATAACATAACATAACATAACATAACATAACATAACATAACATAACATAACATAACATAACATAACATAACATAACATAACATAACATAACATAACATAACATAACATAACATAACATAACATAACATAACATAACATAACATAACAGGTTAAAGGGCAAAGGAGGGCTAAGGCCCCATAAGATGCCCTGAAGTCCATACAACCTTAACTGAAAACAAAGAACCAACCAACACCAGACAAAGCCCAGTACAATTAGATTCTACCACACTTATGAAAGAACTTGTCAATGTTAACCTTAAAGCAGTGCACAGATGTGGAGTTAACTACCCACTCAGGCAGACTATTCCACTCGTTAACAACTCTATGAGAAAAGCTGAACTTCCTAATGTCGAGCCTTGCAAAACACTTAACTAGCTTCTTACAATGGCCTCGAACCCGAGAATCACACTGAACCTTTAAATAATTGCAAGATGACAAAGGATTCCTTTCAGAGAGAAATCTGTACACCTGAAGCATGTCCCCCCTAATCCTTCTCAACTCCAGGGTGGTAAGCCCGAGATGCTTAAGTCTAACATGATATGGTAGGTGTCTCACCTTGGGTATAAGGCGAGTGGCTCTCCTCTGAACTTGCTCTAAAAGAAACTTGTCCTTTTCATAGAAGGGACTCCAAGCCTGGGCTGCGTAGTCGAGGTGGGATCTTACCAACTGCCTATACAGATTTAGTACAATTTCTTTACTAAAACTACTGAAATTCCTCTTGATCAATCCAAGCACCCTATTAGCCCTAGCAGCAGCAGCTGCACACTGTCTAGATGGATTTAAATCACCTGTAATAACTACACCCAGATCCTTCTCAAAAGTCACATCACACAGAATACTACCATGTATGTCATAAACATAGCTGAAATTTTTAGGACCAAAGTGAAGGACTTTGCACTTATCTGCATTAAAAGACATTTGCCAAGTCTGAGACCATGAAAATAACTTATCCAAGTCCTTTTGCAGTAATGAGGCATCATCCTTATCACTAATCTTCCTATAGAGCTTAGTATCATCCGCGAACTTACTAATACTAGATGTGAGAGAGCTATCAATATCATTGATGAAAATTAAGAAAAGAAGCGGGCCAAGAACAGAACCCTGTGGAACTCCACTTGTAACTTCTTTCCAAGAAGAGAAATTACCATTAACAACAACTCTCTGAGATCTACCATTGAGCCATGAATTTATCCAGTCAGCACAACTGCCCTTGATGCCTAACCTATATGCAGTTTAACCATAAGTCTACCTAATGGAACTTTATCAAAGGCTTTTTGAAAATCAAGGTAAATGGCATCAACACTGTGACCAGAATCAAGAGATAAGGAAACATCCTCAAGAAAGCTTAGTAAATTAGTAACACATGATCTGCTCGGTAAAAAACCATGCTGTGACAGATTGAGTAACCCATTATCTAAAAGATATTTAAGCAAACAATCCTTGATTACAGATTCCATAACTTTGCACACAACACTGCTTAAACTGACCAGCCTATAATTGCAAGGCAAGCTCCGATCTCCCTTTTTGAAAATTGGAGTAACATTTGCAATCCGCCAGTCAGCAGGTACAAAGTTAGAATCCAGAAACTTCTGAAAAATAATGCAAAGAGGAACTGACAAAATCTCGGAGCATTCATGGAGAATGGATCCCATCAGGCCCAGGGGCCTTACTACTGTAGCTTGTTAACTCTTCAACTTATTACAAACCAACTCTTCAAAGAAGACAACATCACTACCTAAAGAAGAATTATCAGAATCCCTACAAGTCCCCAAAATAGATGATTTCTTGGTAAAAACAGATACGAAATAATCATTTAACAAATTAGCCATATCCTGATGATCACTAACTAGTGTGCCTTGATTACCTTGGAGAGGCCCAACACCCTCCTTAACCTTCTGCTTAGACCTGACATAGGCATGAAAAGATTTTGGATTTACCTTAACCTCCTTGGCCAACTGCTTTTCAAATTTAGCTTTAGTGTCAATAACCAAATTTTTAACTAGGAGTTCCTGCTTCGCTTAATCTAGTGTGAGCAGTTCGTACCTTGGCTCTGTTTGGCACCTCTGTCCATGTACAAGTCCTGTAAGGACACAGATTGTATCGATTGTATAAAAGACACAGATTGTATCAACAGTCTCATACGAAATGTACAGTAAACACTACACGATGATGTAGTAGATGTACAGTGTTTCCATATCATATGCTAACCCCATAAAAAAACAAAAAATGTTGTTCCAACACTTACTGTTACCAAAGTTACTGACTGAATAGTTTAGATTTTCGGGAGAGGGGCTTCCTACATGGTTTCTTACATTCATAACCTTTGGCTCTGTTTGGCTCTGTCCATGTTTTACAAATGCCCCTACATGTGCTGCTGGAGTGATTGCTTCTTCATACAGGTACACGCATGTGCATGTATGAATGTAACCAGAGAGCTCTACGGACTAGGCCTATGTCACAATCGAACAGCAATGCATGCTTTTTAGCATACAATAGCATGAACATCCTTGCAGCAAGATTTAGAAGCTTAATAGAATGTTTCAAAAATAAGATGGACAGGATCGCTTGTATAGACCACAATTTTTGGACACTAAGTGCAAGTATTCTTCATAGCTAAAATGAAGGGAAAGACAGGTCTGTTAACAGGCTTGTTGCTTTCATAAAGTCAGATTGGGCCTCCTACCCTTGCCAACTGTCAACCTCTTACAACTGGTCAGAAGGCCTTCTAGGCATCATTCGAACAGTTTCTCTATTATCCTAACCAAGAAGGACTGCTACAAATACAGCTTCTTTCCTTGTACTGTCAGAGACTGGAACCTTCTTCCCCAGAATATGACAGATCTTGCAGACCCCAAGCAATTCAAGGATTCCACCTTGAGGTTCCTCGGATGTGAGGACTTTGTCCTCTTGCAATTATTTAAAGTGGCCATGACACGTAAATTGGAGTAATGGGAAACTAATTTAGCCTAACGTACACAAAAAGCTCTTTCTAAAACTGTTTTCATCACCCTTACAACCTTGAGCATTAAAAAGAAATTAATGTTTCAAAAAATTGTGCCAAAAAATAGACTTTTGAAAATGAGATTTCAAGCCAACACAACAATGACGTCGTTTTAGGAACACCATCCTCCGTATACCGAACCTGGCGTACAGCATAGCCTATATACATACGTAAGAGATAGTAATGATTGTAATTCGTGGCATGTCTTGAATTTGAACTTTATTCTGTCTGTTTGGAGAGTGGTGTCGGTCTGTTATATTTTGGGGCTGCAATGGGCTATTACTAATAATTACAAAAACTCTTGATTCATAACCGAAAAACGAAAAAACTTGGCAGTGTACTGTTCGGTTCGGTCTGCGTACAGTGAGTGGACTGGCAGCAGTCAGTGAATAATACTGTGCACACGCAATCATAGCCTAGGCTACTAGTTCCACGATTTTCACTGACACTTGCACGAAAGTAACCTAAAGTTCATATTTTGACTGCCTACATAAAACTTTCCAAGCTAAAGTCCCTTTCAATTGCTCCAAATGCTTCTCGTGCTCGAATTGTTGTGGTGTTGTACTTTTACCTCACCTAACACTGTCTCAAATCGATACGGTCCTGTGCGCCGTAACGAATTACTCACCCCATCTGCACCACTGACGTCTTGTTCAGTATCGCCTTCGCCTTTCTGATTTAAAATCCAAGAAAACTCTCTTTACCGACAGTCCACAGACCATTCCTGTCCGATCAGGGAGTTGCCATTAGAGGACAACTCCCTGGCTCAGATCCGCCATTCCAAAGAAAGTATTAAATTTGATTTCACATGGTACCTACTACGAAACAGTGCTGGTGATACATTGTGTAGTAACAGGTATGTTGTTTACTGTACCCATGGAAGTAGTACTTCCATGGTGTACCTATGCTGTTGCATTGTGAATGTTTGTACATGCAGCTACTTATCATTACACCAAGACGAAAAACCTGCGTGAAATGCATTTAATTGACTGAAACAAGTGGTAAGCACGAAATAAGGGATAACAATTCCAAAATTTACAACTTTTCACGCAGGTTTTACATTGTATCGACCTTGGTAACCGGTACAATGGAATGCAAACACTGTATCAAATGTCCGAAGGATACCACGCCAAACAACGACCAGTTCCTAAAGTGACATCACATGACGTAACAAGATTTTGAAAATTTTCGGAAAGACTACCTTTTCAGGTCTGGAAGAGGGTGTATTTTTTCTCAATTTTCGAGCGGAAAAACAAGTTGTAAACAAACTGAATGGTTGATTTTCGTTGTAGGAAACATATTCCCTAAAGATACCAAAGGGTTTAAACCATTAATTTACACGAGGCCACTTTAAAGGTTCAATGTAATTCTCGGGTTCGAGGCCATTGTAAGAAGCTAGTTAAGAATTTTGCAAGGCTCGACATTAGGAAGTTCAGCTTTTCTCATAGAGTTGTTAACGAGTGGAATAGTCTGCCTGAGTGGGTAGTTAACTCCACATCTGTGCACTGCTTTAAGGTTAACATTGACAAGTTCTTCCATACGTGTGGTAGAATCTAATTGTGCTGGACTCGTTTGGTGTTGGTTGGTTCTTTGTACCTTTGAGAATTATCAAGACCAGTCAAAATTTTTGAAGATGTGGTAGCCTGCAACTTTGCAAACGGCATATATAAAGCTGACCTAGTATTGGAAGCCCGAAGCCCAAATACAAGGTCAGCAGACTGCGGACTAAGCTACTGTAGGCCTAGGCCTGACATAGCTCTATCCTCAGTAAAGGCCCTTATATGGCAAGATGGGGCTATACCTACCTGAGTATTTGGTTGCCAAATGCTTCTATACATAGTCTTCATAGAACCCATTGAAAACTTGTTATCCTCAACTAGCAAGTAGTGCCTGTTGAAATAGATTTCCTTCTTGTTGCAAAGTCAGCCAGGGCAGTAAATCTTAATTTACTATCATAACTAATTTTCCTATACTGCAGTTGCTTTTGATCAATTTAAACTTCTTAGAAGTGTTAAAAGGGAGTAATATACACTGTCCTTAGGTTCGCGGTATACCAGTTCGCGGTATATTACTGTACTAATGCATTTTTATGCTGTACTGTATAGGGCATGCGTGTATGCATTCTTACATCACCGAGAATTCTCTGTGACGTAATCATGTTTTTATGAGTAATATAGTATGTCACAGAGGATTCCCTTCTGTGTTTGTTTACATTCTGCACCTGTATGCTATAATTTTGTTTTTCAATTTTAAATTTGTTAGATGTGTGAAATGCATGCACAATTTGAGAAGTTTGATGTGATTCTGAGGACTGAGCTGGATGAGGACAGACGTCCGGTGTCGTGTTGTGTGTGTGTGATTTTGAGATTGACTGGGGAATCAGGGTTCAGAAGGATTAAGAGATAAGTTGTTTTTCGGTTCTTACTATAGTTCATCGGTTGCTGAACTTAATAACTGATTTTCTAGCTGTTTTTATTCTGATAATTAGTTAGAAAAATAATCGCCTTGTAAGGGACGGGCTTGGGTAATTAAATTGTTGTAACCTTGAAGAAATCTGTCTTGTCATTTGTTAAAGCTAGGCTATAATTTCATTTGAATCCTCCTCTTGAATCTTCATATTCTTAGGACGGAGTAATGCGCACCTTTGCCGACCTGCTTTAAGCCTCCCTTGCCATCTACAGGTTAGGTGAAAGGTGAAAATATGAAATAAAATCATCAACTCGGCCACATCACAGAATTTTGAATTTTCTGTAGTACTCAGAATGTTTGTTGATATCGGAATGCTACAGCCTGGATGCCTAACATAAGTGTAGTTCCTAACTTCCTATAGGCTATATGTCTCCCATGGCAAATTGCTTTTTGTAGGCATTTCCATGATGATGAAACCATGTGGCTTACTAGTATAGATAATTAAGCTTTTAAATAGCCACATAGGGATATCCCCACACACTTCACACACTAACACACAAGTAGGTGGTGTTTAACATTTCAAGTTCACTCCCTTTATGGTTATTTCAATAGTGGACGAAGCGTTGTTTTAAATATAACCCTTTTGGAAGTAATCTTCAAAACTTAAGCCTAACGTTAGGTAACACAATTTTGAGAACAACCCTCTCTCTATTATAAAAAATAAGTGTCAAACGTAATTCTTTCCTGTGTAATGAACTAGGCCTAGCCTCTTACACTTTGCTGCATGCAAACCTGCAAGATCTGGGAAAAGGTCCAACTCTACCATCTACGGCATGGAAAATTTTCAGATTGCATTTCAAATTTTCGACACGTTCCTCAAGACTCAGTGAATCAAGCACATGACCAATCATCCCTACCAATTTCACACTCACAGATCGAAGTATTCGCTGTGTACACACTGTAGGTTATTGGCTACTGGCCATAGTGTAGCCTTGGCTTAGGAGTAACCTTTCTATCACCTCCAGTATAGCCAGCTGCACAAATGCATTACGGTAGGCTATATGCCAAACTTCTAACACCTTTTTCCTTCCTTTGATGTCCACAGAAAATGCGAGATATGCCGATGTGTTTCCCAAATATGACGTGCTGGTCAAGGTATTCCAAACCGCGGGCTGTGCAGCGAGCAGTACTATTACTCATACTCATAGTCCACTTCCGTTCGTAGATCTGGATTATGCAAATACCTTTTATTTGTACCTCGAACAATCGGAAAAGTAAATAGTGATTACGCAATAGCATGATGATAGGTGAAAGGAATGACTTTCAGTAATCAGTGCTACGCTGCTATGTTAGCGCTAGCGCTACTGTGATTCCCATGCTTCTTTTGTATGCGTGACGTAATCATTAAACTGCAAATGCAATAAAGAGCCTTTACCCGACGGGAGGGGGAAAGTCCCCGACGGGGGGGGGGGAAGTCCCCGACGGGGGGGGGGAAGGCAGCAACTCGAAGCCTTGACGAGGGCGATAATGCCAAAACGACGTGGCGCGCGAAGCTTGCCGAAAATTCGGGCTGTTCTTAGAGAAAATTTGAGAAAAGGTTGGGCTTTCAACACGGAAAATTTGAAAATTTCAGGGTTTTAACGAAGATAAATGAAAAATTTGGGGTTTTTATTAAAGAATTTGCCCTAATTTAGACCATAATTAAGTAAATCGTCGGGGCGACTGGCCGTTGTCGGGGACTACATATTTATTATCGTACACATATAAAAGCTCCCCTACGAAACCAGAAAATTTTCCCGACGGGGGACCATGGGCCCCTTCCCCCACCTGGCCCCACCACTGCCACTCAGGGAGTTGCGACACACTCCTTGCTCCGATCGCGTGACTGAAGTCATTCGCGAATTATCTACGCTGCCCATATAGTCCAGGCTGAAGTGTGTAATCTTTTGGGGTTTTGCATTTTTTTTTTTTTTTTTTTTGTTAAACTTCGATATGATATAGGGTAGACATCAGACTATCAGAAAAGTATATCCTCCATTTTTTTCATGTGCACATGTGCAAGAGGAGAGTAGCCAGCCACTTCAAAATGGCCGCCATCATAGGCGGGAGTACGGGGAGGGGCAAGCGGGGGCATCAAGGGTGGCGCCAGCGGGGCTATACCCCCGTCGGGGAAGGCTGCTCTCCGTCGGGGAAGTTTTCCAATTTCGTCGGGGAGCCTTAATCCGAACGATAAAATATGTAATCTCAACCACCTTCAGTCGCCTCAACGATCTGCTTGAGATTTGCTGATAGGAAGTGCATATTCTTAAAAAAGACCTCAAATTTTCGAATTTTCCTTAAAACCCCGAAATTTCTCAACTTTTCTTCAATAAAAATTCAGATTTTGTAAAATTTCTTCAATAAATAAAACTGACTCCAAATTTTCAAATTTTCGTGAAAAAAGCCAAATATTTTTCGGCGCGAAGCGCGTTCCTCATCCTTTTGTCAAATTATCGCCTTTGTCGGGACTTTGGGTTGCATGGCCCCCCGTCAGGGAGCTTGGTCCCTGTCGGGCAAATCCTGGTGCACCCTTGGGGGCACTTTCCCCCACACTTTTTTCCAGAGTTTAATAATAAAAAAGGCATCATAAAAAATGAGCGAGCAAGCGAGACCAGAGAAATCATAAGAGAATTTTCAGTAGCCTATTATGATTAAATTGTGCAATGTTTAATGAAGGGAAAAATTAATATCAAACACCATGAAAATGCTTGGAAAATTTTTCTCGCGCGCTTTGCGCGCACCTCCAGAGAAAACTGACTAATACAATATTGAGAATATTGTCTGGCACCGTAAAATTTCTTTCCTCCTACGCGCCACACTATTGTGTCTTGAAGCTCTGAAATAAGGGCCACTGAAAGTACTAATTACGTCGTAAAATGCACTATGGTCCTTTCAAACAAACTCCCAAACCTAAACATGTATTAATAGGGAACCGCAATGCTCAAAAAAAAAAAAATCGGCGTCCTTCGCATGATCCTTATATAAATCGATGTCTCATTAGCAGTGCTGTAGTCGAGTCCCTACGTTCCGAGTCCGAGTCATCACCTGCCGAGTCCGAGTCCGAGTCACTGACATTCGAGTCCGAGACCTAGTCCCAAGCTCCGAGAAACAGGAATTTACCAATGATCAATTTTACAATGCTTTTTATACAATGTTGTTGTGTGCTATCATGGGCGGGATTACGAGGGGGAAGCGGGAACACTTGCCCCCCCCCCCCCCACACACACACTTCTTCCTAGACCTTAAAATGAATAAAAATAATAAAAAACAAGATCTATCCAGGCTTTCTCCCTCGAGATATGGTGTTAACAAGGTTTTCAGAGTTTTATGCCCGGTGACCTCAGACGACCTTTGACCTCCACCAAAAACAATAGGGTTCTTCCCCTCATTGTGGGACATCCACATACTAAATATGTGACTTTCAGAGTTTCCTTTCTTAAAATATCGTGTTAACGAACTAAGTTTCACAAACACACATACACACACGCACATACACACATACACACACACACGTCATCATGAACGCATAGGTTTCTAGTCTTATCATCGAAACCAAAAATGAACGGATGAAAGAGAGACCAGAGAAATTGATGGAAGTTTTAATATTATGGTCAATTTTGCTATGTAAAATGAAGGAAAAACATTAATTAAAAATATGAATCATGCCAAATTTTTTTCCTCTGCGCGCTTCGCCCGTACCCGCAATGAGTACTAACTAATACAGTGGCGGAGCAAAAAGATGGGGAGGCAAAGGGTAATTGTTATTGAAAGGTTTATTAGGTACCGTACCTTAATTAAAATTTCTTTCAAAGCATGGTCGTTGGCTCCCAGCCTCCCAGTCACACTTTTATGGCATGAAGCCCTAAAATAAGGGTTACTCAGAGTACTAAATTTACGTCATTATACCCACCATGCATGGTGCTTGCATACAGAATTCAGAAACCTACCCCTGTTTGAGGGAATTGTGATTCTCAATAAATTTTTCGGCATGCTTCGTGTGAGCTCAATGGAAGTAGGTGTATTGTAAATACTGTTGTCCGTACTCCGTAGTAGAACCTTTGTAGGTAGAATTGTCTCCTTATTACTTCCTGTAGGATCAGTGCCTGAGCAAAATACTATTTTAAACCCCTTACAACCCCTCCTGCTGTTCACTTTTCACACCAACTCCCACCATCCTCATTCAATCGATCGAAAGCCACTATCTGAAATTTGCAACCATGATAAGGAAAGTATTCTGTTAGCATTTCAAATTATACCTGCGGAAGCGGGTTTACTCCTGAATGGCTGCAAAAGCCATCAAATTTAAAAAGAATTCTCGGGTGGATCTCCACCCTCCGGCTTCTCGCCTTCGCCAATCGCAGTTAAACGCTTCGCTGGGGCACTGACACCTTACGAAAGTGGAGGTTCCAATAAAAATTACTTCTCTGCATGGCATATTTTACAGTGGAAGTCAAACACATACAAATTTATGCTTTTACCTGTATTTTCGAAACTATCTTATTTTTCATTAGTAATGAACAACTTGAGGTGTCCCAGACTTGCCAACCTCAAAAATGGCAAACCTTGAGGTTCTCGCAAGAAAACCTGGAAATCACATCCCAAACCTGGAGATTTTAAACAAGTCTCATACGCTTCTATATAGCGGGCGTACGCTGGATGGTGTGAACGACCAAACACATTGGTACACACAAGGTACGGCTGCAAAAGTTGTATCGATGGTCGCACATGTTACCAGATTGGAATCAGTGGCGTAGCTACGGGGTGGCATGAGGAAAGGTCCGTGACCCCCCAGTGCACCCCTGCTCAAAAAACCGTGGCTACGCCACTGATTGGAATGTGCATGAATTTCAAAGCTAGAAGAAACTGACTCTTGCGATGAAATGAGCCTGAATATATAGTATCTTCCGTAGAAAATCTCTTCTTAAAACCTAAATTAGTCATTTTTTTCTGACAACGATACATTTACGATTCAATAATGGCGATGGAAAGCACTGATCTTGGTCTAAATATGGAAACTTACGGTGTCTGGCGTTGCCTCAAAGTGATTTTCACCGTGATGTTTGACATTTTCACCGTGAGACGATGCCTCAAACAGTGAGAGTTGGCAAGTCTGGGGTCCCTTGTCCAAGACCATGGACAAACATGAAACAAAACAGAGAGAATAGTCTGACTGGGGAAAGAAGGAGCCTTTAATGTAATCGATAATATGACAGTCAAAAAATGAAGAAAACAATAGACTGCAATAAAATGCGGTTTTCTTCGACGTGCTTTGCGCGCACCCGTTTTAAATATTGGTTCGTGATTACATCCTATAGTAAATTTTCATATATATTCTTCTATCACCATAGTAACCACGTAGTAACGAAACTGAGGAAGAGTGGACAAAGCGTACCGAAACTTTGGGGTTTTATCGCAGAAATGACTTTTCTGAAAGCTAAAATAAGTAAACCGACCATGGGTAGCGACAGAATTTTCCCGACATGGGGCGGGGCCATGCCACCGACCCCAAGTTTCGACAGCGTGTCGAGGGGGTGAAACAGGGATATGAAGGACCCTAACTATCCCATGCCATTGCAGAGTACCGTATATTTAGCATTATATCTTATGTCAAAAGCCGAGTATACGCACTGATACTGTTCTTTTGAGTCTGAATCGTGAAATTGCAAAGGGCGCGAAAATTTTTGGTAGGCTGACACAAAAAAAACATGTCATTAAGAACAAAAAGAAAAACAAAAACTGTAAGGGTTGTAGAATGTATCGGGGACAACATAGGCCTACATTGTGTCGAAACCACCTGGACTACCAGATGAAACAGCCAAACTTTGCTCCGTGAGTCGCTCACCAAATGACCGTACCGCATGACACACAACGGCAACTTGGCTTTGCGATATGGGATGAAATTTATGACCTCTACATACTGACATAACCTGTGTACCCTGCCTACAAGTTACTTGGTAAGGTTGACAGGACATATGCTATCTAGCTATGTGGAATGGAACTATATACTGAAGAAACTGGAGTGACATCACAGCGCGCGTAGTGCGTCGAAAATTTTGGGTTCTGATTACAGACATTGTCCTCTTTCTTTCACTTCTTTTCCTCTTTCTTTACCTCATGTTTCCTTCATTTTGCCGACTGGTGCAGAATTTACCGACACAGTGCCAGAAACCACAAGAGCGATGAACTCCTTTAGTACGGTATACAATTATACTGAAAAGTCCTTTTTCTGACAGAATATGTTTTAAGTTTCAAAAAGTGTTGCTTACGGGCTTTGAAAATAGGCCTATTGTAACAAACGTTGTCTACAAATGCATTCCAATCTCCTGTCTTCCGTCTGCACCAGCCCCTTTCTCTTGCCCTGCTTTGTCCCTCCCTCCCTTGTTCTTTTCTCTGTTCGCTCGGTTTTTCTCTCTCCCTCTTCTCTCTCTTCTTTCTCTTTTTTTCGTCTTTCTTCCTCCCTCTAAATTTCCTTCGTTTGCCGACTAGTGCAGAATTTTGCCGACTGCGTGGATCTTGGGGGGAGTCACACCCCCACACACCCCTCTAGCGTCGTCCCTGATAGTGCAGTGGTTCCCAACGGGTGCGTTATATATCGCCCCTTGGAGACATTTTCGCACATCATGGGGACGACGCATCTCTAAGGGGGAGGCAGGGGGGCGTTTTGAAAAGAAATAATTTGATACTAAGTTTAGTAAACCGGGCCTTATAAGATTCAAAAAGATTTCCCTTAGCTGAGCTCTCAAATTCGTTCCCTTAAAAGGAGATAAATGACGTCAAAAAGTCGAATAGGTCTAAAATTCACTCCTCAGGTGCACTAAAAAGTTTGTGAATTATTTTTATTGCTAGATTTCACGAAATCGCATCTAACAGTGATTAATTTCAAAATTTTCTAGGGGAGGACCCTCATATTCCCATTAATGGCATCCTGGTGAAAGCGGTGAGCGAAGGGCCATGCTTAAAATTGTCCCGCCACTTTTACCTTGAATGTAGATTTTCCGTGGTGTCCATCAACATGACATACTGACAGAAGCGAAAATTGCAGATAACTGTAACATAATAGATAACTTTTGCAATGTACTATGAAGTAAAACACAAGTAAAACGTTAAAATGTTTTTAAAAATGCAATCTATAACGGTTTGCCAATTTCGGCTTTTTCATTATTTTTGCCCGTCAGCCCGTAGGACAGCGTAAGTGGCATAAGTCTTTCAAAGCCCCATGAGACCCCTACCATCCTTCTCCCTCCCAGAAAGAAATCGCAATATTTGTTTGGGTTTCCATAATTTCATGCCCGTTCTCACTTGAGTTAGTTAGATGAGGTTTAACGGCCCAGTTTCCAACCAATTGGTTCAAGTCGAGTCGGCCAAGCCAAGGCCTTTTTTTCCAGTTGTGCAGAGCATCACGCACACCGGCACTAGGTTCCATTTTTTAAGTCTTTGGTATGACTCGACCTGCGAGTCGAACCCGGGCTTCCCGCGTGAGGCTTCCCGCGTGAGAGGCGGATGCTCTGCCACTAGACCACACACGCGGTTCTCACTTGAGAGTCAAAATTCTTTCTGTGTACTAACAATATGACACTAGGATGCCCACTCCATGCAGACGAGAGCATCTTGTATGATAATTACAGAGAAACCTATATTTTCAAGAAAAAGTGAAGAAAACTGCAGAATTTAGGTTTCCGTAATTTTATACCCATTCTCATTTGAGAGTCAAAATCCTTTCTGTGTACTTCCAAGGTTCCATTTTTTTAAATCTTTGGTATGACTCGACCTGGGAATCGAACCCGGGCTTCCCGCTGCCCATAGCATGAAGATGAGAGCATCTTGTATGATACTTATAGAGATATTACAGCCTAAAAGTGCCCTTAAACCCATATTTGTCAAGGAAAACTGAAGAAATTGCAATATTCTAGTTTCCTTTCCTTCATGCCCATTCTGATTTTCGAGTCGAAATTTTTCTTTACTACTGAGGCATATAACGCTGCATATCATGAAGGTGGGAGCATCTTATGGCACAGTATCACAGATATTACTGCTAAAAAATGCCCCTTTACCAATATTTTTACTAAAAAATTACCAAATTTCAATGTCTGGGTTTCCTTTATTCAATATTCCGTTTTCATCCAGTGCTGGTGTATTTCTGTGTACTACTGAGGCACTTGAGTACCAATTTTGTGAAGATGGAAGATCATCATTTTTCAAACTTGTCTTGTAGTGCCAAAACTTGAATATTTTTTAATGAAAAATGAAAATACTGATGTTTTAGCTGTTTAGGGTCTACACCAATGGAAGATATGCCTGCTTTTAAAATTTTCAAACTTGATGTGTGTCTTAACAGTCTACTTTTCTTTTAATAGCAGAGAGATCAGTAGATCTACAGTTATTCAATTGAACGAATGTGAAGGAAATACTGGGCATAAAAAATGATCCCAGAGGCCAAAATTTCCCGACGAAAAAAAAAGAAATTGCGAATTTTTAGTACCACTCACTTCATGTAGGTTTGAATCTGGGAGTCCAAATTTCCCCCCACGTACTACCTGGTTATAGGACTACCATTAACAAAAGTTCAGGTGGTTACACTACACACTTTAAGAGAATCTGGTACTCAAATTTGTCCCCAGGAGCTAAAACTGCCAAAATTGCCGGGTTTTGGCGAAAAGGGCCCCATTCGACAGGTCACTACAACAAAACGGATCAATATTTTGGGGAAAACTATATTGTGGGAGACTGTGTTTATTTTACCACCTTTACTCCTAAAAAATTTAGACCCCAAATGTTGGCGCAACAGAGGTCTTTCTTGAGCTAAATCAGCCAAAATGGTCAAAATGGTGGCCAATTTGAATCGGCTGGCTACCCCCTTGCACATGAAAAAAATGGAGCACGTACTTTTCTGATTGTCTGATGTCTACTCTACATCATATCAAAGTTTTACCAAATATAGCAAAAAATGGAAACCCCCAAAAGGCTACACTTCGGCCTGGACTAAAAGGGCAATCTCGAAAACGAAGATCGAAAAACGAAGACCTAACTTAGGTCTAGACATTGGCGTAACCAGAGAAGGGGGCCACGGGTGCCATGCCCCCTCAACCGAATTCTGAAAAAAAAACTTTTTTAGAATTAAAAAGAGTGGTCAGTCGGCTCTCCAGAATTCAGTGACGTGACCGAAGTGGTGATATGTCGGGATATACAAAATACCTAAATTGCAGTAGCGTGTTCAAGGGGGGGGGGGGCAGGGGGCCCTGCCCCCCCCCCCCTTCCACCTCTGAAGCCAGTCGGGGGAAAATCTCTTAGTCGGGGGATTTAAGGGTTAGGGGAAGAGAAAAAGATTGAAGAGACACTGAGCACTCAACAGGGATGGCGCCAGGTGGGGGCGGGGAGCCCCATCGGGGAGTCTGAATCGATACGATAGAGTATGCAGGCAGTCCCCTACGGCGCCTGAGAGAGGACAATTTCTCTAATAAGAACCCAAATTTTTCGGCCCGCTACGCGCGCTGTATAGTTACTCCAGGATCTTCAGCCGCAGTTCCATTCCACATTGCTAGAAAGCACACGTCCTGCCAACCTTACCACGAAACATGAAGGCAGAGAACACTGTTCATGTGGAGGTCGAAAATTTCATCGCATGTCGCTAAGCCTAGTTACTGTTCTCTAATGTGTGTCATGCGGTACGGTCAGTTTGTGAGCGACTCACGGACCAAAGTTTGGCTGTTTCATTGGGTAGTCCAAGTGTTCCGATACTATGTATGTTATCCCCGATATGGTCTAGAACCCCTACAGTTTTTCTTTTTTGTTTTCTTTATGTTCTTGATCACATATCTTTTTTGTGTAAGCCTACCAAAAATTTTCGCGCGCTTTGCAAATTCAAGTTTCAGATTCGAAAGAACACTATATAAAGTGCGCAACTCGTCTCATGAAGTATCAAGTGATATCATGTAAAATATACCCTGAAATGGCATGGGATAATAAGTCATATCCCCTTGTCACCACCTCTTTGACAGAGGGGCTGTCGAAGCTTGGGGTGGCTGGCATGGCCCAGGCCTCTGAAAATTCTGTCGCCACCCATGATCTGTTTACTTATTTTGGCTTTCAAAGGGTCATTTCTACAATGAAACCCAAGATTTCCGGTACGCTTTGCCCACTCTTCCACAGTTCTGTTACTTATAGCTAAATATAATACACACCATTTCCACCTTTTCAAGTAACTGAAGAAGTAGAATTCATGAATTTATGTAAAAGTTGGGAATTTCACCTCATTTCACGTTATTAAGTCAATGTTCTCTTGGGTCTGTTGTGCGATACGGCTATAGTGACAAGAGGAGAGAAGTACAATGTAAGTTATGCCCGATAGGGACCAACTGCCCGGACATTTGACCTTTATTAGCTTTTAATAATTATACCGATTCTTTTTAGTGAAGGATAACCCAATAAATTTTCGCTCGCTTTGCAATTTCACACTTTAGATTCTGGGGAAAACATTAAATCAGCCCCGAAACTACGTTCCTCTAGTATATACACCCATTTTTATGAAATATTTGTCCCGCAATGGCATGGTTTAGTACACAGATTTTCTTCAGATCCCTCCCTACCATCCCCTTGACGGCATCGGGGCTGTCGGGGCTTCAAGTCGCTGCCTCCGCCCGTCTGGCCACCTGTCAGGCAAATCCTGGCGCCATCCCTGGCACTCAAAACTTAGAAGTAGCCTACAGAATGATATTTGAAGAGCATTTTTTTTTCATTTTTGGGTCGTTTACCAAAGGATAGAGCTCTTCCAATTGTCCTCCAGTGAATAATCAGACAGGATGCTATTAATATCAATATCTGCCTCATATGGTGCAGGTAGGCCTACTATTATTAAGTTCCCTTCGCCCTTCGCGCTAGTCACTTTAACGATCTGTAATGGTAAACTATATAGGTTTAAGGATGAAACAGCGCTGTTAACTTTTGCGATCATCTCAAGCAGCCTTCTTGACTGGCCTCGTGTTCTTTAACGTAGTCCTGTCAATGTATGTGACACATACTGTGGCACACTGCAGCTTTCAACGCATAGAGGATAACCTGAACTCTCCGTCACTGACACCGAATTTTACAAAATCTGAAACAAACGAAATATGATCAATAAGGCCTCTAGAACCAATTTAGGGTGGTCTTATTAGCTTATGTTGCAGGAGCTTCCGGGGGCTCTGCCCCTGGACCCCGCAGGGGCCCTGGCGCGGGCCCCTGGACCCCACGCGTGCGAACTCGCGCTTCGCGCTCGTGGTGCACCTTCGGTGCACTTGTCACACCCCTCCATGTCAGTCGGGGGAATCACAGGTTGTGCCCTCCCCCCCCCCCACCTTCGAAATCCTGCACACGCCACTGCTAAATTGTATCCTAGAACTGTCAAGTTACCATGTTATGGTAACTAAAATAGGAAATCAGGAAACCAGGGATGGGTCTGGTTTAGATGGTAGGCTTACCTGGTAGTAAGCCCATGGAATTACTCCATGGTAAGCCATAGCTGGTATGCTGTTGCTAGATGCGTTTCGACCGTGGAAGGTAAGTACCAGGTCTTATCAGTAGCGGTACGGTAAAGTCGGCGATAGAATGCCAACGAGTTGTCACGCAGAAACGGTGGTGGACAAATCGTGAAATATGAATTCTCGTGTTTTTCGATAAGCTAGTGCATTGCTAGCAATAGAGAAAAACAAATCGGTTGCATGGTAACAAGACCCCCTCCCCAAAGCAGTACTTCACTAGATGGAATGATTTAGGAATGTAACGATTCAGTGCTTCTTTTCGGGTACTGTATGTCGAGTTTGTGCAAGTAAGTGTTAGAAATATCACGGGTGAATGGATATTTGCGTAGCACAAAACTGCGTCTATGAATGGTTTACAAAGGATAAAATGCGGTGAAAGAAGCAAAGATATAACTGGATGGAAAATTATTTTCCAAAATAAAGTAGAGCTAACTCTTTGTAGGTGTGGAAAGTTTCCTGAATTTACCGGAAGGATGTGTTTCTGTTTAAGGAAGTTTCTCGAGTGCAGATAAACCTTGATCATAGGTTATCTCCCTGGTAAAGTAAAAAAACATTCTTTTGGGGTTCTTATATTAGCTTTGATAATACAAATGTCTCATCGGTAAGACCAGAGAGGCGAAAAATACTCATGATGTGAGTTTCTTCAGATAAACAAAGCACACCTCCGATACGACTGATGTTCCGATGAAAACAGAAAATGCCGTTATTCAGTGTATTTGTATTAGGAAGAAATTTGGTAAAGTTGCTGTGACACTTTAAAGGCAGTAGGCAGTCACCCCAAACAGAGTGAGTGTATCCTGTCACTCTAGTTCATGATTGGCCTATTTTGATCATGTGACAATATTTTTGTTAGTGAATTGTGGAATTCAAGGAGAATTTCGCCTTGCTTTACCTATTGTTTGTAATAGTTATGTTCAAAACGTCTTCAGAGGTGCTTGTAATACAATAAGAGGAGATTTGCAAGAGTTTGCTGATTTTTCAAAGAAAATTTTGGGGCGACTGCCTATTGCCTTTAAATGAAATTGTTACAAACGCATAGTGTTCCCTGCGTACGGGCCTGCTAGTGCACATGAAGGATGCGTGCGAAGCGCGCCGAAAAATAGAATTTGAAGGACATTTGGTAATGTGTTTTGGTAATGTGTTTAGGCACTGCATCAACAGAGGGAGTCGGAAAAGTGAACTTCTTTTGCAATCATCGGAGTTCAAAATGTACGCACTGGGATGGGTTTAGAAGAATTATTTGGGGAGGAGAAACGGTGAAAAAGTTTTGTACAAGGTTGGGAAATCTAAACGAAAAGGTTGAGAAGCCAAGACTGCATGAGATCGGGTTAAAACATCGGGTGTCTACCTTCTACAAAGCGCCCCTATACAGGCTATATTCCCGCCCCCTCTGACCGAATCCCCTAGCTCCACCACTGCGGAATATGTGAAAACATGAACAGTAGGAACATCTACCTATATGCATGGGCGTCTGGAAGGGGCGCACTTGCCCCCTGGAAAATAAAAAAAAATGAAAAAAAAAATGAAGAAAAGTAACATCAACTCTTTTGTGTGATATCGCTAGAAAATGTCCAGAATATGAGCTTTCAAAATAGAAAATGATTAGATGCAACTCACAAGGCCTGGGAAGTGCCATTTTCAGGGTTCTGGGGCATTTCGGCCAAAATTTTCTTGGCGCTTCGCGCCAAACTAGGGTGGCGTTACGCTTAGCTAATTTGCCTACAGGTTTCGTCCACTGGCAAATTGATGGCTACACCCCTGTAAAAGGTGTCAACATTTAGCAATTTAGCTCTTTTCTGGGAGTAAAAATTTCCCCTGATTTGATCAATTAAAAGTCTTGCCCCCACCTTAATTTTTTTCTGCAGACGCCCGTGACTATATGACGTGCATAAAATGTCCTAAAATTAATGAAAGTTAGAGATTTGTCAGAACTTTTATTCATCACTTTGGGTTATATAAGCAATTCTGTGGAGCGAATATGACGGAGAAGATTTCTTGTGGGGAGAATGAAAGTCCTAAACTGGTGGCATTGAGGTGAATTTTGGAACGAGAATTCAATGTTAATTTGCATCAAAAGACGTCATATCAATCATTTGAGATCACTTCAGGTTCTGCTTAGATGTGAGCACAGTACAAAAAAGTCACATTTAGAACAGTTTGCAAACAATAGTTTTGCTTTGTTTTCATATGTGTACCAACTGGGCCACTCACGTGGTGCACCCCGCCTGTACATACTACTGCGTAGGGTGTTGTCTAAAAAGACGTCATTTAATTTTTTGCAATAATTAAGGACGCTTAGATGTTAAATTTTTCAAGTGATTTTTTGTTTATGAATATTTGTTTGCATGGGAAAATCTGTTCAAGGTCGTGGACCATCAGAACCCCTCCCCTCGAGACCTTCCCCCCACTTTCCACCCATGGTTACAAACCTGAGAAATTGTTGGCTTGGTAACAATAGTGCTATCTATAAAACTTTGAACTTGTTTTAGCTATGGCATCTTGCCAGAGCTACAGCAGTAGCCAAGGCGGACCGTCAGCCCACACCTGGAACGCCACTGTGTCGTACACTATACAGTAAACCTGTCAATCAGACCTCTAGTTGGTGCCTAGAACCTCGAGTATCTAGAGCAACCACTTAATTAGGGGTGGCGCCATCGGAGGGAAAGGGGAGTATGCTCCACCCGTCGGGGAAGGCTGCTCCCTCTCCCCTCGTGGGAAGCTTTTAATTTCGTCAGAGAGCCTGGATGGGTACAATACAGCAATCTCGACCTCGAATGCTAAATTGCTTCTACAGGGTCCACGATTTTGCTCCCAAGAAAGACAGATACTTTCATAAAACCCCAAAATTTTCCTCTGTAAATATTTCAAATTTTCAAATGTTCCTCATAAGAAGCCCCAAATTTTCAAATTGTTTTCAATAAAACCCCCACATTTTCCATAATAAAAACCAAACCTTTTCAAGTTTCCTTCCATCTGTCAATAAGACCCCACTACTTGTACAGCGCTCTGAGTGCAGTCTTTTGTGACTCCTTCCAGCAACCTGTGCCCTTGCAGTGGCGGATCCAGGGGATGGGGTTGCAGGCGTCCGGACCCCTCCCCCCCCCCTCAAATTTTCCAATGTGCCCTTTTTCACAAAATGTTTTTTTTTTCACACTAGCAAAAAAAAAAAAAAACGAGACAGTTTCACAGGTAATGATGGCAGTGTTGTCCAATTCCGAGGAGATTTTGGTTACCCCCATCTAGTATCGATCAATCCACTCGTAAAAGTCTAGCCATGTATCGCAGAAACTTTCGGCAGTATATTTGACTACGATAGCCTATATTGATTGGCCGCCCCGAAACCCGAACAGTGCAATCGTTTTACAGAGAATGTGACTACAGTACGTCTGCGTGACAATCAGGCATTCTAATCACTTTTCGCTTGGAACCTACCCCGCGGAGCGTACAGTCTTTTCGTTCAACTCATGGCTGCGAAAAAACAAACTGAGGGCGGCAGCCTAAAAGGGGCGGCAGCCACAGAGGCGCTACGTAGGCTACTTGGAACCACGTGTGGCGTGCTTGGGCATTCAGAGCAATACAAAACACTCAGATATTACGTCATACTCACCTAAAGCTAGTGCTTTATGCAACGTATTACAGTTGGGTTTTAATATTGATTCCAAAAGGTCACTGCTAGTCTTTTGGTCTTACAAAATAATGATCTGTTCACACTCCCATAAACGCTACATCTACGAAACCTTCCCTCCACCCTCTAGTATCCATCCTCTCGTGAACAAGAGAGGGTACGTAAATACGTTTCGCTATGATATTTATAGTCTGGAATTACTCTCTTCTTTTATAGTGTTGCCCTAGTGATGGGAATAAAAAGCCAGTCGTAGGTAAAGTCCACAGCCAAGAGTTGACCAGAAGTCACAATAGATGAATCGGTGTTTGTTTCATTTTAAAATTACTATATAAAATCGCCACCAGGTCAAATAACGCAATGTCAGTCGGTTCAATTTTTTGACGTCTTTGGACCGATGACCGGTCTGCTGTCGCAAATGAAAAGCAAACATTCGACTTCAGTCACCTGTTCTGACAGAGTGTTTTTGACAGTCGCGCCGCAACTATATAGGGAACATAAGTACAGTATTTTAACCTCCTCCCCCAGTCGAGATAGCGGTGGCTAGGTTCATGCCCCCGTCGGGGAAGACTGGCCCCCTATCGGAGCAATTTTACACTGAGTTTCGTAGGGGAGTCTTAGTCCGAAGTACGCAGTCCCCGACGACAACTAATCGACGGTTTACCTGTTTTTTTTTTTTGCTCTCAAGAGGATAATTTCTGTAATGAGAGCCCAAAATTTTCGGCGCGCTACGCGCGCTGTAGAGTCACTCTTTTTTTCAAAAGTTCCATTCCACATAGCAGGATAGCACAAGTCCTGTCCACCTTACCAAGTAACATATGGGCAGAATAGCCTACATAGTTTATGTAAAGGTCGTAACTTTCATCCCATATCGCAAAGCCTAGTTGGTGTTCTCTTGTGTGTGTCATGCGATACAGTCAGTTGTTGAGCGACTTACGGAGCAAAGTTTGGCTATTTCATCGTGTAGTCCAGGTGGTTTCGATACAATGTATGTTACACCCGATACGGTCTACAAACACTAGAGTTCTTTTTTTTTTCGTTTCGTCATATGTTTTATGTGTAAGCCTATCAAAAATTTGGCCCGCTTCGCGCGCTTTCCAACTTCACGATCCAGATTCAAAGAACACTATCAGTGCGTAACTCGGATCATGAAGTATTAAGTGATATAATGTAAAATATGCCTGCAGTTGCATGGGATAATGAGGCTCCCACATTTGCCCTTCTCATCATACCCTCGAAATAGGGAATGTCGGAACTTGGGGTAGCTAACATGGCCCGGCCCCCTGTTGGAAAAATTCTGCCGCCACCCATGGTCAGTTTACTTATTTTGGCTTCCATAAGGGTAATTTCTGGGATTAAACCCAAAATTTTCGGTAGGCTTTGTCCACTCTTCCTCAGTTCAGTTATACTTATAGCTAAATATAGTACAAACCCTTTCCACCTTTTCAAGTTAATAAGTAGAATACATGGATTTATGTAAATGTTGGGAATTGAATCGCATTTCGCTAAACCTGGTTAACGTTCACTTGTGTCTGTCGTACAGTACGGCTAGTGACTCGAGGAGGGAAGTACAGTTACGCCCAATAGGGCCCAACTGTCCGCTCAATTGTTCTATATAAGCTTTAAATTAGTACAAATTCTTATAAGTGTAGGCTTACCCAAAAAATTTTCGTGCGCTTCGCGCGCTTTACAATTTCACCCTTTAGATCCCAGGTTTTGATTCCAGTTTTTTCATGTCTTTTGGTTTATCCTTTCTTTGTCAGTATGCGGTAAGTTGTGTATTCGCTGACGTTTATGGTAACCAAAATTTAAAAAAAAATGAATGTGCCCTTTTTATGTTGGACCCCCCCCCCCTCAGAAAAGACCCTAGATCCGCCCCTGCCTTGCCCACCCCCACTCTTCCGTCGGTCGGACAGCTTGGCTATCCATCGGGAAAATCCTGGCGACACCCCTGCATATGTTCCAAAAAGACATTTTGTCGCTGTATTTGTAGGCAAAATTGCACAGTCTGGCCACCCCTTCGCAAACATGGTCGTCACCCTCAAGAACGGATCCAAGGTTAAGAAAAGGGGGTTTATTCATGAGAAAGAAACCATCAGACATAAATAGGAGCACCTAGGGTCAGGTCATAAACACACGGAATAATTTTTCAAGTGCCCGGGAGGGGGCTTGAGACGTTTCAAACATTTGCCAGGAAATATAATTTGCCCAAACTAGAGGGGCCGGGGGGAGTTGCAGCCCCAGGCCAGTTTGCCTACGTTTTGGGGTCCAATGTTCTTATCTCCACGAAATTTGGAGAAACGAACCCCTTTTATATAAGCTAATACGGGTTGACGGGTTTTGGCGGCCTTAAGAAGTAAATCAGGGCAATATTTTATTATTTTCATCATCATCAGCTATTAATGCTAAAAATAACGGTTTGCGAAAATAGTTCGGGAAGGGGATTGAAGCCGTTTCAGCTTCACCTTGGATCCGCACCTGACAGTGCTGGTTATGTATGCAATTGACTCTAACATGTCCACTTGAGACTGCATGGAAAGCGCAAGATGAAAAGTTCGGAAGTTTTGGAACAGTATATCCGACAGAAAAACAGATGTTCATCGTTCATCTGATAAGATACTCCACTTCCAGCCAGTTCTTGGGAACCTAAATCACGAATTTCCAATCTCTGATATTCCAACTGTTGGTAAATTTCTGCTCATTCGAAAATGAACATAAAAGATAAAATAATGAGCAGTATTGTATAAGCCAAACGGTTCTTCAACTCTGCCCCAGCCACAGTGGCAGATACGGGGAAGGGGTGGGGAAGACCGACGTGCGTGCACCTTAAAAAACAAGACTGCCAAATGTTCCAAATATTTGCTTTTTAATCCAAAACCCATGTGTAGACAGGTTGCGATCCTCAATGATCGTTCCGTGCGTTTGTGTTATATTTATACCAATGATCCTAGCCGACTATTCTGGTCCAGTCGGGGTATAACATATATTGCAATGTTATTATCCAATGTGTAACAAAATGATCAAATCTCAGAATAGTCGTTTACCGTGCCAACCCAAAAGTACCCTTTATGGGAACAACTATGATTGGAGCTAAATTCCCAAACCAACAAAAGCTGTGCATGCTACGTACGTCTAGGGGATTATGGTAAGATGCGTCTTGCATTATTTAGCTAGGCTACATGAAACCAAAGCCTGAAAAGCAAAGGAACTCCATAACCTGCACATTTATCTTATACCCACTATGGCTCCATGCAGGGCCGGATTTGAGCATGGACCAGCGGGGCACGTGCCCATGGGCTGCCCCCACAAACTAGGTTTTCATATTTTTAGGGTCATCGGGAGAAGCCTTTCCATCTGAAATTTAAATATCCTCACACATGAGCCAACAAATGTGCATTGTTGGGAGGGTGTGAAGAGAGAATTTGAAGGGAATTGTTCTCAGATTGCTCATAAATTAGTTATCTTTTAGTTTCATCGAGGAAATTTGGGACTGACTTACATCTCTAAAATGTTCGGGCACTTCATATACTGGCAGAAAATTAACTGACTGAAACTGAAAGAAAAACAGACAACATTATTGCAGACCTCGAAATATCAGTATTTTCATACGAATTAATGAATTTGGTCGAATTCCTTTTTTCACTCCAGCCAGTTATCACTAATTTGGCAGTTGAAATTTCATGCGCCCTGCCCGGGTAAGAAATCCTGTCAAGTCACCCCCTTACTCCGTTGGGCAAAAGAATGAACTTGGTGAGTCGGAATAACCTGAGAGTCAAGAATATTGTGTTCACAAAACACATGCAATTCCAACCATTGAGGTTCAATTGGTCACGATGACTGTCGCTACTGGGTGTCAAGAAAATGGCAAAAACCTTGGCTATATTCAGAATCAGAATGCCGTGGTCTCATTTTTCAGACGCGTTATTTGTATGGTGACGAAGTAGTTCAATATCTGTATTCTTTATGAATAATCCTTATCGTAAAATTGTAGTCTTAATCGGTATAAACTTCCCCGACGATGTTCAATTGTCTTTATAAACACTTGGCTGCAGTTAGCTGCACGTGTTAATAGTGCTAGGCGCGTAACCATGGGGACACATGAAACCATTATTGGTCTACCGCGAAAAAAATGTTCAAAGTTTACACAGGGGCGTAGCGAAAGTGTTATCTTTGGGGAGGGGGGGGGGGGGTTGGAGATTATGTTTTGCCGACGGATCTGGTAATGCATAGTACGAAAACGAGCTTTAGCGGGTGGGGTCCAAGGCCCAGCCTAACTGAGGACCCCTGGTGGGGTCCAGCAGGCGCAGCCCCCGGAAGCTCTGAGGTTTAAGTATATCTCTGGGTGAAAAATTAAGTCTCAGGATGGATATACTTTGTTTCATAATGCATCATCAAATACAAACTAGATCCCCACTAAGTGTATTAGGCTATTCCTCTCGTCAGGCCGCTATAGTATAAGCGGTTGGGATCCAGAGGCCCGCCACATTCACGACATTCACTGATCTGTGACCTGGGGGAGGGGTCTAAGGGGAGGGGTGTAAGGTGCCTAGATCGCAAATGGTGCAATATTTGAGTGGATTTCTGCCCTAATGAGGAACCTCAAAATTTACACCCGGGTAGAATTTGCATGTCAGATTTTTTTCTTGTGTGACATTTGTTGCCGTTTATGCGACATTGTCGCACAAATAGGGGCTGGCTAAAACACTGGGCCCGCCGAAGGACCCCTAGTGGATTCCGGAGGGCGAAGCTCCCAAGGTTCTGTATCTAGTTCATTTCGGTGTTCAAAAGTGAAAAGCCTGTGATTGCAGTGAAGGGAAGACACGCGCGGCACGCATTAATTTTTTCCCAGGATGTTTGTGGGTAAACCGGATCCTCAGAAGTTTACAAAATGTGTTTGAAGTCAAGGTTAGGGTTTAGAAGATGGGCTGAGGATACCCTCTCCATGGGTAATCGGGTGCTGCTCCCCATGATGATGATAAAAGAGGAATAATGTGCAGAAAGTGGTTTTTCAAGAATGTCATATGACCCGAAATAGTGCACCTATACGGAAGCCGTTAATTACCTTTCTTTTCCTCGAGTTCCCGACGTGACTCAGTCACTCGTCCAATTACACCGATGGCCATTGATACGGCCATATAAAGCCGTAACATGCATAATCAATTTGCCGACGGGCCTTCAACTTGAAAGGGCCAATTAGATGAAGAGCCGAAAATCGAAATAGCCGATAACAGACTGGCCCGTTCTCTCTTTCTCTTTTTTCTTTTCATTCTCCGTCTTCCCTTTCCCTCCCTTCCTTTCCCTTTCTTTTCCCTTCTTCTCTCTTCTTTTCTTCCTCTCCTCTTTTCCTTTCCCTCTCCTCTTTTTGCCGACAGACCGAAAATTTGCCGACGGGCGACCAAATATTGGGGGGTGTGACACCCCCCTCCCCCGCTCGCTACGGCCCTCAGTTTACGATTTTTTCACAAAAATTGCACATCTTGATGGGCTGCTATCAAGCTGGCAAGTGCCATTTCCGGCAATCTGGGATGTATTAAAACCTCAGATTTTCTTGGAACATTTCGTGCTAACCGATGGTGGAGCTCCGCTTAGATAGTAACCACAGTGGCATACACAGGGGAGAGGCCATTGGGCCATCCCCCCCCCCCTGATGTCGGTTTTTTTTTTTTGTTGCTAATTATCCCTAAATTTTTTAACACAAATTTCACTTCAGAAGGTAGTATATGTGGCACCAGATTGCATGTAAAAACACCTAATTTTTCAAAAATTTTCAAAGGGGAGGGGGGACCCATGTCCCCCTCCCACCCCCTCCCTTAGACCCCTACCCCTGGCCGGCGATCACACAACAAACTGCATGGCTCCCAGTGAGAGGGAAATCCTGGGTATGCCACTGAGTAAACGGGATTCAAACTTGCAATCCCAAGTCCGACTAGCTGAGCTAATCCATCCTCACAGAAATGTGTTTTGAGAATAAAAGAAATCAGCCTTTACATTTTGTTCACAAAAATCAAGCCTGGCAAGTGTCCTTTCTGGCAATCTGGGATGTACTAAAATCTCAAAGTTTCTTGGTGCACTCCGCGCAACCTATGGTGGCGCTCCACTTAGGTAGTAAACGGTAGCTCCCCCACAAAAATCTCCAGCTCCCCAAGAGCTCCCAAAACAAAAAATCCTAGATATGCCACTCATCACACTTACTCAACATGGACATCTGAGCAAGGTCTGAAAATTCGGGAATTTTTTTCTAGATTAAAATCTTCCAGTGGTATAGGATTTTTTTGTTTGGGGGGGGGGGGCTCTATGTTTGTGGAGGGCTCCCATCTACTAAGCAGAGCACCCTCACCTGTTGGTGCAGAGTGTACCAAGAAAATTTGAGATTTTAATACAGTGTCCCAGATCGCCGGAAATGGCACTTGCCAGGCTTGATAGCAGCCATCAAGGTGTGCAATCTTTGTTCAAAAATGTAAAGTTTGATTTTTAATACTTTATTCTCAAACCCATTTCTGTGAGGATGGATTTGCTCAGCTGGCCGGACTTGGGGTCTGAGGTTTGCAAGTTTGAATCCTGTTTACTACCTAAGCGGAGTGCAACCATGGGTTGGTGCGGAGCATACCAAAAGATTTGAGATTTTAATACATCCCAGATCGTCGGAAATGGCACTCTCCAGGCTTGATAGCAACCAGCAAGATGTGCAAATTTTGGTTAAAAAATGTAAAGTTTGATTTTACTTGATTGGAATGATTAGAATGGAGATTTTCCACAGCCAGAGTCTATCATTATCAAGTTGAGTAGCCCAGTTGAGTGAAATTTTTTGGTCCAGTTTGCCAGTAAAGGAGGGGGCAACGATTTTGTGGGGGACTGGATCCCCCAAGGTCTCTGTAGCTACGCCACTGACATTATCCCAAACGCCTTATGGCTAAGTCCAGCTTAACTAGTTTTTGTCACTTTCATTACGGTTCTGTAATACAAAGCAATTAATTACAGCTAAAATGCACCAAATTGTACCTTGTTTTTTTTTTATCTGAAAAAAATCTGAAAAAAATAAACACTTCACCCTACAGGCCATTACACTTTATCAGTAGCTCCTGACAATCTAAAATCCCCCCCCAGGCAAATCCTGGATTTGCCACTGCAATAATATATCTGGCTTTTAGCCCAAAAATGTTGAACATTTATGGTATGTATAGAAGTGCACAGCCGTTGATGAAGGCTTACACATATAAAGCCTAATCTTGTTACATCAGTTCTTTTTTCAAAGAGCCAAATGACTGTCTGAGGGCCTCCACATAGGTTTGTGCCCAGGGCCCCCCACATTTGTAAATCAGACCCTGGGCTCCATGCAGCCTATATTATTCATGGCAAAGGCAGCTAGTACTTTGGGGTATGTGAGTTATGTCTGATTGTTCTGTTTAAGGCAATGAGCACTTGGGCTCACTGCAATTGTCCGTCCCATATTTGAGCAGAAATAAACCTTTTCAAAAAGTTGAAATCATTTATACTTGAAGACTCCACAAAATGGCTGTCTACCACAAACACAGAGTTGATGTGTAGAGGATTCCTGCCCTTCATACAAAGACAAAGGCTCTCCTTACAATGAGGAAAACACTTACATAAAGAAAACAAGAACTAACTTTAAATAAGCTTTAATTTAATTTTCAATCAAAATCCCTGAGGACAACTTGCTTGAAAAGGTATGAAAAGTCTGCAGTTGAAGAAGTTTCATAGAAACTTATAAAAATGAGTAAAAAGACCAACATGATTTTTTGAAAAATTCCTGCTATCTTTTGCTATACAAAGGTAGTGATCTCCTATGTTATGACCAATTGACAAGTGCTTAAATCAAGAAAGCTTAAGGACACAACCGAATACAAACTAAATGGCTACTTTCCAAGAAATAATGAGGTATCTCTGTACAGGTAGTTATTGGTTCATTCTTAAAATTTTACTAGGCTATGAATTCAACTAAGAAAGTGGTCTGATTAATTAGGAAACCATCTCTTGCAATTGTAACAAACCCACATTGCAACTGAAAATGTGTAACACTTGTGCTTCTATTCAAGGATCACAGAAGAGTATACTCTGTTAGTATGAAGCAACTGAATTGTAGTTCATTGCATTGATAGAAATTTGAAGTCTAGATGGTGAACACCTTGACTGATATCTCACGTACAACACCATCCAACATCTTCTACACTCAATTTTTACATGTAATATCTCACAATAATACTTGAGGAAGGTTCAATCAGTGAGGTTGATTTGAGCTAGGTATGCATTGGACATTCACTGTTCCAATATCCATATGGTCTATACTGGATTCCAGCAATATTGTCCATATTGGATTCCAGCCAGAATAACATTTCACATCTGACAAACCATAACTTAAGGTTTTCTTTCTTTTGGGGGGTGGGGAGAGAAAGGGGGCTGGCCAGATTGACCATGGTCAAAATAACCAATTAGTATGCCAATAAGTATGCCAAAATAAAAGTAAATGTACACTTAAATATCTCAAACACTGAAACTGCTGTTGAAATATTAAAACAGCAACAAGACACATCTTTACAAGCAAATCAAATGTAACCCTTTGTTAGATTTTTCTTCCTTTTCACATTAAGCTCAACTCAGTTTTATGTCTCAAACTGGCAAAGAGCAACAAGGAACCATCCACTGAATTACTAACTCGTCTTCCCAGTTCTGTTTTGGTGATAAGAATGCATTAATCCATTTAGGTTTCCATGACTGTCATTGCACCAGATTTCTGCTTTTTCACTAGAAATAGCTCCTCAAAGATACCGTTAAACTCCAGCACCATCCTTCATAAGGAATTGTACTCAAGCATAAGTTTAAAATCAAGAAACAGTCCCGTATCATCAAACCTAAGGTAAGCGTAACTCTAAGACAGGGCCCTGGAGTACAATTTTGACCAATGTAATGCACCAATACATACACCAACTACTGTATGGAACCTATCCCTACCTTTCTACATGGTGTTTTAACAAGGAGTTTAGAATTCGACCTCTATTGACCTCAAAAAAGCCTTTTTTTTTCTACTAAGTATACTCAATCACATGCTTCCTATCTTTATGATGACAAGGTTGACAGTTTGTAGCATGTGCTGACCCCAGCTGACCTTTGACTTCCACCAAAGACTGTTGGGACTTTCCAATCAATAAAATGCATCTACATGCTAAATATGAAAAGTATCCATGCTTCCCACTTTGATGAAGAGCTTTAACAAGTTTTTCATCATTTGACCTCCGCTGACCTTTCATGATCGACATGTAAAAGATTAACATTTAAGACCCAACTGCATAATTATTGTGCATAATACTGTAATACTGGCAGTTTGGCAGATTTTCAGACTGTGACCAACAGAATTCCCATGAATGGTTGCCATCTTGTTTTTCCTTCTACAGGGGTCACTCTGGCTCTAAACCCTACAATCTCAAGTGACAACCTGCAGGCCATTTGCAACGTGCAAAAAGCACTAAAATGGCCTACTTAAGATTCAAGGAGTCCAAATTTCAGTAAGAACAAAATCTGTTGAATGAAGGACTGGCTACAAGAACAACTTTAAAGCAAAAACCCAAGTAAAACAGCCGAAACATTTGAGAACCCATTCTAAACCTTCATTATTTTCTTACATGGCCTAGCCCACAGTATTATGAACATAATGACAACAAAAATAATTTTGAAATCAACCTATTCTGCTTATCATACCAAACCATATTTCACAATGCATAATAGTAGGAGATAGGAATAATTTCACAAGGGAATGGCAACAATTATATAATTTTATAGCTTCACGGAAAATTAATAGAATGATTTTTTATCTCATGCTCAAACTGAATGTAACATATTATATACAGCACATTTGAAATCACACCCTGTAAGAGTTGAAGATCTCAACAGCCACATATGTGCTAGAACTGTTTTAAAGTTAGCACAGGTTACCTTACTTCCATTAACCTTTAAAGTATGTACTATACATCTTTCATTATGATTCATACAAGGAATGGGGGGGGGGGGGGGGGAGACAGAAGCTATGAATGAAAGGTCAAAACTATTTAAGAAAACTTCTGTAACAGTTCATGTTAGGGCTGTATATTATGCCCAAGGGCTGTCCTTGGGGAGTTCTACATCACTAGGAATCATCATTCATCAGCTGTGTACAGCCAAGGCTGGCTATTGTTAACTAGAACAGTAAGACTATGAACATTACATAGATATTCTTACTAAAAACTGTTAAACCCGAGTGACTCATGTCAAGACTCCTAGTATACCCGCCAAGACTTACTCAGCAATATTGTCCTCTACATGACACACCGTTTCAATAGTTACACTCGTTTGATCAACTTTTTTTACAACATGTTTCTCTTCGTGTTGCTTACACTGCTTTTTTCTCAGAAAAGCCTTCTCACAATGCTGACATTTGTACCGTCTTTCACCAGTGTGAGTTCTTTCATGGTCACGACAGTTTGAACTTCCTGCAAATGTTTTTTCACAATACTTGCACTTGAATGGTTTTTCACCAGTGTGGGTCCTCTCATGCAATTTCAGGCTACCTTGGCATACAAAACCCTTTTCACAAAAACTGCACTGAAACGGCTTCTCTCCTGTATGTGTGTGTTCATGTCTCCTCCGACTATTCCAGGAGCTAAAAGACTTAGGACAGAACTTACAATTGTAGGGTTTCTCTCCTGTGTGGCACCGTTCATGTCTGAGACAACTTGCATTGCAAATAAACCTTTTACTGCAAAACTGACATTGAAAATTTTTCTCACCTGTGTGAAGCATCTTATGTTTTTTCAGGTTTGAAGATGAAGAAAAAGCTTTGAAACAGATTTGGCATTTGTACGCTCTCTCTCCAGTATGAATTCGTTCATGTGATATACAGTCATCTTTTGCAATAAATCTCCATGCACAATACTGACAAACAAAAGGTTTTTCACCTGTGTGAATCCGTTCATGGTTGGCACAAATGTGTTTGTATTGAAATGTTTTGCCACAGTACTTACACACATAGGGCCTTTCCCCTGAATGTGTTCTCATATGAGTTTTTAAGCCTCCACTCCATCGGTATGATTTGGGGCACTGTGCACATTTGAAAGGCTTACCACCCTCATGAGATAGTTCGTGGCTCTTACAGGAACTGTCAGTAGAAAAAGTCCTGTCACAGAAGCCACACTTAAACAAGTTGTCTCCAGTATGTGACTTTTCATGCTGGTTAAATTCCTCTAAATTGACAAAATATTTGCTACAAAATCTACAATGATGGTAATGTTTAACTACCTGTTGAACATGTTGTTGTTCTTGGTGTGCTTTCAAGGTCATTTTTCTCACATAGCCTTTACCACAATATTGGCAAACAAAAGGTTTTCCCTTTCCATGGGATTCTTCATGGGATTTCCAGGATCTCTTCCGCCTAAATGCCTTACCACAGTGTTTACAAACAAACGGCTTCTCCCCAGTGTGCACCCTTTCATGTTCAATAAGGCAATCCTTGCTGGAAACTTCTTTGCTACAGTGACTACACCTGTACATATCTTTACTAGTGTGGTGCCTTTCATGGGCTCTGCGTCCAGCAGGAGTAACGAAAATTTTATCACAAAACCGGCATTTATAAGACTTAACTGAAACATAATCATCCTCATTAGAAAGATTGCTGGGTACGGCTTTGATCTCCTTCAGAGTGTTACCCTCTTGAGATGATGAAATAGCCTCTATTGAATCATTCAAACTATCTACTACTGTATCTCCTCTCTCAGCATCTTTACTGGAAATGTTAGCTGATCCAGGAAAACTACCTTTAAATTTAAAAACATTGAATAGGAAACTTATAGTTATTTTACAAATGTTGAAGGTTAGATTGGAACTTAATATGGCAAAAAAGGTCTTCAAGAAGAGATAAACCCTTCCTTTTTCTGCATCAAGATTATCATTTTATTATCAGAAGGCACATGAAAAGCTTGAAAACATTTCTTTTTTCAGCCCTTAGAAACTGATTGTTATGTTTCTAATGATTTGCATCATTGTTTTAATTTTAGCAGTTCCCAGTAGTAACACCAGCCCCTTATCACACTTCACAACAGAAAATTTACCAACCACATAATAATACTTAAAAAACTTCTGTTTGCCACTTGTAATAATTACTAATACTATTCTAAATATTGTGATAGGTATTTTTAGTTTTTTACCATACATTATACAATTTAAAATGAGAGCCAATGGTTTTCACAACTTTGCAACACCACCACCTTTCAGTGTTTTCACTGTACACTCCAACACTAATTCACAGAGTTGGAACCAAGTCATTTTTTCTCAAGTCAAATCAAGTCTCAAGTCATCTACTGTACCTTCAAGTCAAGTCTCAAGTCTTCTTCCTTCAAGTCGACTGTAGTGTAGCACTGACTTAAGCAACTATTTGAATGTACACTACCTATTAACTACAAGCACACGGTTAGTGTACATCCATCAGTGATTTCCAAACTTTTTCGGCTCCATAGCAGCCTCTTGCACTGAATGGTGTGCTAAACAAATGTACTCCGCCCATGTCCTCAAAATATGAATGAAAATAAAAGAACGCCCTATGGCTATAACATATGATTGAAAAGAAAATCAAACCAGGTGGTGAGATTGTGCCACACACAAGAAAACAACTATGTGATTGAGTATGAATTTTTCCAACATTACAAAAACAGTGTAGGATAACCAATGAAGTCATGGTTACTGGCAAGGTGGAAGGACATTTACTCTTTGTAAGAAAAGTCCTCCCACTGCAGGCAAAAACCTGGAACTACTCCCACATGGAGTCATGACCCACTTTGCACAGGCCAAGCTGGTGTGCTGCTCATTTACTTAGGCCTACTTTTACATTTTATACTACATGAAAGAACCTGGTGTATCATTATTATTTACTACATGAAAGCATATTATGAACTTAAAGCAACTGAGAAACTCTACATGGATGTACGTGAGACTTAAAGGGTGCACAGCAACCAACAGCAAGCAACCATACATGAAGTAGATTAATTTGAATACCATTTTGTGCATCTTCTGTTTCACATGTTACAGACCACTTGCTTCACATTTAGGCCTCTTTAGTTTACTGCTGTTTGTTCATAGACCTTTTTCCAAATAGCAGTCACAAAGGATTGTGGGATATTTTTTGTGTGCTTTTATTTTTGTCAATGGCATTTTACTGTGGATGAGAATGATGCAGACAAAAATGCTATCCCACAATCCTTTGTAATTGCTATTTGGAAAAGGGTCTATTGGCAGACTCTGTATTGCAGTAAAGAATATACTGCCCACAAGGGGTTACTGTCACAAAGAAAATTTCATGGCTTACCTCTTCTAAGATGTCTCTCAGGAGCTGACATGTCCTGGCTACCTTGATGACTGTCTTTGACAGGATCAACTTCAATTTTAACCAATACTTCAGGTTGGCCTAAAAATGAAAAAAAAAAAACCAAAAAAAACCTATACTTTCAACCATCTACAGATAAAGAGAGCAAATGGAACACAGATAATGGCCCCACACACGAAGGACCATCCAAACCTTGAGGTGTTTTCTCAAGTATACAAAAAGTTGAAATGAAGAGGATATAAAGAGAAAACAAGAACCCAATGGGCACTATGGTTCCTTGCTGAATGTAATGACACTGAGCCATGAGCATACAAACAAAATATTAGCTAATATGAAGTTTGCCTGTGACTCTGGTGACTGCTACATGACCTTTAAAGTTGTTGGCAGTGAATGTTGACTTCATCTACCAAGCTTCCTATAAGTCCACAACTTGACCTCAAAATGACCTCTGATAACCTCCAAATGGCCCCCAGTGACCCCAGATGACCTTTGACCTCCACCAAAAACAATAGGATCAATCTTCTCACCACAATGCATCCACATACCACGTATGAAATCTATCCAAGCTTCCTACCTTGAGATATTGTGTAAACCAGGTTTTCAGTTTATGACCCCTGGTGACCACAAATGACCTTTGACCTCCACCAAAAACAATAGCATTCATCTTCCCACCATAACCCATCCACATACTAGGTATGAAATCTGTCCAAAATTCCAACCATGAGATATTGTGCTAACAACAAGTTCTCAGTGGTTAACTGTCGGTGACCCCAGATGACCTTTCACCTCCACCAAAAGTGATAGCATCCACCTTCTCACCATAACGCATCCACATACCAAGTATAATACCTATCTAAGCTTCCTACCTTGAGATATTGTGTTAACAAGGTTTTCAGTGTTTGACCCCCGGTGACCCCAGATGACCTTTGACCTCTACCAAAAACACCAGGGTATACCTTCTTACTATGATGGATCTATATACTAAGTTTGAAACCTATCCAAGCCTCCTACCTTGAGATATCGTGTTAACAAGGTTTTCAGTGTTTGACTGTTGGTGACCCCAGATGACCTTTGACCTCCACCAAAAATAATAGCATTCATATTTCCACCATAACCCATCTACATACTAAGTATGAAATCTATCTAAGCTTCCTACCTTGAGCTATTGTTTTAACAACAAGTTTTCAGTGTTTGACTGCTGAGGACCCCAGATGACCTTTGACCTCAACCAAAAGATACAGCATTCATCTTCTCACCATAATGCATCCACATACCAAGTATGAAATTTATCCAACCTTCCTACCTTGACATATTGTGCAAACAAGGTTTTCGGTCTTTGACCCCTGGTGACCCCACATGACCTTTGACCTCCACCAAAAACAATAGGGCACACCTTCTCACTATGACAGATCCATATACCAAGTTTTAGTTTAGTCCAACCTTCCCTTGTTGAGTTACAGCGTACCGAAGCAAGTGTCTCACACACACACACACGCCAAGCTGACTACATAGGTTTCTTTTGCTAACGCAGGGAACCAAAAGGGGGACGTTTTCTGAATTGTAGCTACACACAGGAGAATGGGTGTGCTTTTAAACAAGACCTGGATCTGATTTGCTGATCTTATCATGAGATCATACTATAAGCAAACCATAACATGCACTGATCCTGGTGCATTTACTGTACACTTGTCTCAGACTCTGATTTTCCTTAAGCTTGCCCACCACATGAAGTTGTTGTAAACAGACTTTTCCTGTGCTGAGACAATAATAAAAGACAAAACTGCCATAGATATACTGTTGATCCTAGAGCACTTGTACTACAAAGCATTGATCTCTTGCTTGGTGTCAGATTCTCACCCTTGCCAAGACCAAATTTGAAAGAACAAGTCCAGAGCTGATATGCCTTTACACTATGGCTTTGATTTTGAGTACATGATCTGACCCTAAGCAGAAGATCAGATCCAGATTAAGTTAAATATAAGTCTCATTGGTCAAACTCCCTAAAACTCCAATGAGACCCATTCTGTTTAACTCAAAATCTCCTGAAAATGAAAGGGATACTCATCACAACCACTGCACAATTGTAGTATAAAACTTCTGAGCAAGGATGACAAAAATAGGCTTAATATTAGCAGAATTAAGATACTTTCTGCTGAAACTGGGATACGAGAGAACAAACTGCATGTTGTCCATTGAACAGGCAAACAGTAAGAGGACTAGACTGGGTGCCCTCTTCTGGAGACCGCCAGCTGTGATTGTGCAATTAAAAGCTTGCCAGCCACCTATTGTGGGTAAGTAGGAATTACAAGTGTAAATAGGAGGTAATGAGGGGGCAAAGTAGATCCTGATGTGCATAAACACTGTGTCAGTGTACTGATGGCAGTAGTAGGGTCCATTCAAGAACTGACATAAGATCAAAAAAATTCACCCAAAGGCAAAACTGACCTATACCACCACCAGAAAATTATTATCTGGAGGGGTTTGTGGGGGAATACATATGTGACACTATTTAAACAGATCCATACCATCTGTTGGCAACTTGGCATGCATCATGGCAGGAAAAGTTGCCAGAAAATATTGCCAAAAGCTCTTCCCAGGTTAATAATAGATCCTCCCCAAAGCCTTGCTAGTTACACTCAAATTCTTTCTCTTTAAACACCCAGTTTTAGAAATGAAAACACCTGCAGAAAAAGGCACTTTAAAGGGAAAGACTAGACTAGGTTACACTTTAAGAATATATAAACTTTGTGACTGTACATTTCAGTAACACAGGTTCAAATTTTAACTGAAATTTGGACAGAAGTGTAGGATGTCATTATATGCAGAATATGATATCCTGACATAAGGAAATACACTCCAACTCATTCAAAGGCTTTATATAGCTTAAAATTTCAGAAAATTCCAATGTTTTTGCCTCTCAGAAAAGTGGGATCCCCACTTAGCATCATCTTCAAGTCGGCAGAAATGTAAGTTGTAAAGACTTTGACAACCCAAAAGCCTCTGAGACAATAGCTTTGCAGCGGAAGTGGAATGAGGATGGGCTGTGGGCCAAGATGCCAAGATAGCGGACAAAGGGGCAGGGTGTCAGAATTACTTTCAGTCATGCGCAGCGTGAGATTTATGCAAAATAGATGTAGCGCAGAGTAAGTATATGTCAGCGATGTGGATATGACCAGTACAAAAACAGATGGCATCACAATGTGTGCCCCTGTGCCAGAGTTGCATCTAAGGGCTAAGGCTCGTTCTCCTCCCATTTCAAGAACCTACTGAACTCTCACAGAAACAGAAATTTCAACTATGAAAACTTAAGCGAAGAAACAAAATAACATTTTTTTTCTTTCACCTGAAGACAGATTGAAGACGTTCCCATGAATTTCTTCATCACCCTCAACACAGACAGGTTCCTCCTTGATGCAGGGAGTTGCTATAGCAACTACAGAGTCTCCCTGCTCGATGTGAGCATTCATAGTGAGGTCTTTGAGGGAAAAATGCAGTCAGAGTCTGAAAGAAACAACACATAGCAAGGCAGGTGGTTATGTGAGCACTGAAAACATGTACTATGCTTCCATATAGGCATTCAGATAATTCAGCCAGAGTACCTGTTTTATGAGGCTGCAAGCATAGTTAAAATTATTTTATGTTACCAATATCAATACTTGCAAAGTCTGATGGCTGGATTACATACTTGGCTTCTTCACCAAAAGCCTGGTATTTTATACCCCCATTTTAGATTGACCATATATGTCCCCAAAATTCACTCCCAAATATAACTATTAACTACACCCTTTCCATAGGTGCAGCACCTGTCATACATTATCCATCATATCTCTGGTTAAATTGCACCAGTTTGTAATCAACAAAATGAAGACTACAGATAAAATTCTGGAGAAAACTGATAACTTTAGTTCCAGAAAACCCTGTTTTTCTGTCTGTCTGTCTGTCTGTCTGTCTGTCTGTCTGTCTGTCTGTCTGTCTGTCTGTCTGTCTGTCTGTCTGTGTCTGATGTTTTGAGTAGAAACAAAGTATGCCAACAAGATTGCAAATATCTAGGCCAGGGTAGCTCCCATCCAGTTCCTGTTTATTAACCAGGTAGTAAATTTTCCTATATTCTTCCATATTTACAATACTTGGAAGTCTTGGTGAATGCACCACCTACAATATGCTATGGTACTGACCTTTTCTGAGACCGAAGTCTCTTTTTCATCAAGAGATGGTACTAGTACAAGTGCCATATAGTACTAATAGGAGTGCCATAGTACTGAGTGACATTTCCCTACTGCTTATCCTTATTACAATATAACAAGAGTAACTCCTTAAAGCCCAAACTACAAGGGAGAATGAAATTGTACAGTACCAGTATATTATACTCATGAAAAGGTCTTTGGTGTGCTTAAAGGTCAAGAGCAGTCGCCCCAAACTTATTTTGAAGCAACAGCTAAATCTCACAATTGTCTTCTTATTTCTCTTCAAAGTATCTTTCATAATATGTTAGGACTTTAATATTGCATATTCAAGGTAAACCAATCAGTTACTTCTTGTAAATTTCACATTTGAGGAGAAAAAATATTGTCACATGACTCTCAAGAGCCAATCATGAAACAGGACAGTCTACTACACTACTTCAAGTTGGGGTGACTGCATTTCCCCTTTAAAATATCAATTGAAACATAAAAGAGAATGGGCGACAGCATAGGCGTAGGAAGTTGTTTGGGACTGGGAGCGGAAAATTGGTTTGGACTGCCATCCTGGGAGAGGGTCTAAAGGGAAGGGGTGTCCCCTCCCGTATGGAAAAATTTTTGAATATTTGAGAGTCCTTAGATGCAATTTGGCGCAACATATTTGGCAAATTTTAAGGAAAATTACTGCAAATTTTTGACATTTTTTAAAGAAAAAACAAGCCACTTTTGTACTTTAACTGGGGGAGGGGGAGGCACGGGGTTGAGGAAAGCTTACCTCCACCCCACCACATTTTTGACTGGGGGGAGCTTAAGTCTCACCCCCACTGGCTTCCTACACCTTTGGTTGCCTGACAAATAGAAAGCCAGCTTTGCTGCTTCACATGGCCATCAAGTATGCACCATATCTACAACCTAACAGGATCCTGCTCAGCATGCATACAACTCACACAACACCTCAAAATGAGTCATATGACTGCTTTACTACAATATCAATGGTGCTGATGCCACCTGAAAACCCCCCATAACACTGTGATATTATACAACTGTGACTGTATATAGTCTGACATGATGTACAAACACTGCCAAATGTAAGATCCTAACGAGTATGGGATCCACTGCTTTGGTGAAATTGAGACTAAAATTCTCATACTGATACATAAAACTATTCAACTATCACTGGCACAAAATATGGCTACACCTCTGTATAACAACATCTATCTTGCAACATACATAACCCTTATCCACTGACTGTAACCTAACCCTAACTTAACCCTATCTTAACACTGACCCTTACATAGACTTTTTAGGACAAAGAGTATGTCCGAACAAAGAGACCTCAGCACAAAGAGCAGTCACCCAAAATATATTAAGCTGTAAACATTCACAACACATTAATTCATGAACCCATGTGGATGTTACAACATAAACAATATGCTTTTGCAAACATCCATGAACAACAATGGCATACCTAGGATAGTTGGTAGTAACAACTAGAGCAGATCCTTCTACTGGGACCCTGCACAGGAGGTACTGTCTTGGGAGAACCATTTAAGGGTAGGGAAATTGGGGAAATACTTCCTTTCAGAAATTGGGGATGTGGAATGGTATTCCCTCCAAGGCTAGTAGCTGATGTGAACCCCCACTCTTCTTTCCACCATGTGGGCCACTGTTAATACATTTGTGCTTCAATTTTGAGTCTGCCATTCTGCTAGAATTGCTATCATAGCTTTGACCGGCACTCTGCCACTCCGCATTCCCTTCCTATCCTCTCACACTAACTCTCAAAAGAATGCCTGACATTACTACTTTCTTGCATGAATGCTCCACCATATTGTACAAATTTCACAACTTAACTAGACACACATCTCATTCATGAAAGCAATTTACAGTTGGATGCTTTTACACAAGACCTAAAAGCTGATCTTTAGGAAGTAACACTACTGTACTAGCAAATCAACATGCATTGTTCCACTTCCTGGGACATTTGATTTCCTTGTCTGTTACTATGGAATGCCACATATGAATGCTACAAACATATTCCATTGATGGGGTACCCAGCTTTGATCTCAACAAGACACTGCTGACCATGTAGGCTGGGGCATACACATTAAGTGTGGGCAGGCTGTCCAACTAGGGCTGGCATATTGCCATTTTAAATGACAAAAACACTAAATTTGGGCTTTTGAGATGGAGTTGACTTGCAACATCTTAAGGTAGCAAAGGTAGCATACCACTAATTCAATCCCAGCAGACTATATTAACCTACAAATTTATTTTAACATCCTAGACAAAAATCTGGGGGCACAGAATAAGCCACGTTGCTGAATGATGCATCCAATTTATGATGTGTATAAGGTAGGAAAGGTAGTGAAGTACTGATCATACAAAAATAAAGAAATTGAAGGTATTTTAGGCACTTTTTTGCAATATATCCTTCTGCGATGCAACAAGGTATTTTGAATGAAGTAAAAAAGCAGGAACCACCATCCTATTATTAAGCTCTCATAGGTCAAAATCTCAATTTTCGTGGTACACAAAATTTGAAATCATTGTGAAAGGTCTACTTGTGAGCTTGTGCCCATTGAAAGCTTCTACAAGGGTCCAGAGGCCACAAAATGGACCAAAATTAGAGTCTAAATCAGCAGAGAAATATTTAGTGGTGTGCAACATATAGAGCAGATTTCAGAATTTGCAATTTTGTGGATTAAAACAATTGAGTCAGCCTGTGTGAGGACCCCATGCTATGCATGGACTGAAAATCGGCCTTACGGTTTTTCACCTAAGGTCTCCAGTTATTGCAAGCCCAGTTAATTGCTGAAGAAAATGCAGGATATTTATTTGTCATAACTAAAATTTTAAAGTGCTCACCCAAAACCCAATGAGACTCATTCAAGGGCTTCCATTTCCAAATTTTCCTGGCTGCTCTAATGTAAAAGCTCCCTGTCAGTGGCATACCTGAAAGGTAGTTGTCTCAACATCAATTCCAATTAGGCAGCAAAGTGGATGTGTTTTTAAAGCCCAATGCAAACCTTAATGTGATCCATTGTCTCCACTCACCCCCACCTGAATCATTAAATCATGAGTGCAAGTGAGGCAAACAGAAAATGGTCAAATTGTGATTTTTATTTTTTGGTCTGCTAAGTGCACATCCAATGCCCATTGGAGATACTGTAGTTAAATGCTTCATTCTAATGGTAACAATTTTGTAATAAATAGCCCAGAGCCTACTGGGTCCCCAGCCCCCACTGGAGCTTTTGCTGGACCCCACTAGGGATCCTACAGTGCATATACAATAGGCCTAGTTGATTATGCAATATTGATGTCCTTCTTGTATGATTCATAAATTACCAACTTGTGTTTCTCTTTGAAATTTTAATATTTTATGACTTTATAAAAATCAACTGTTATATGCAGAGTATGTTGTACTGAGAGGGCTTGTATCTATAGTCAAGTTACCCAACAACAACAGTAAAGACACTGATCACACATAGGGTGCAGTGGCTTTGGAAGGCAAAGACAGCAATTTGAATAGTGCAAGAATGACATCACAAATTATTGTGCATTCTTTCATTTGAAAGCCCTGGCATATCTCCTCATCCTAGACAGTGCCAATTCTCCCACCTAAGTTACTTCTAGTCACTCTCAAAACTCTCTTAATTTTCTACTGGTGCATGTACAAACCTACATACTGTAGTTTATTGCTTCAGGCCATATCCAGTATACCCGTATATAAAAGAGGCCTTACTGTGTAATTTGAAAACTCTCAGTGCATACCATGTATTGTGAGCTACTCTGCATCTTTTGAATTTAATGCCAATTAAAGGGCAGTCACCAATTGAGAATTTTGGTTTCCCCCAATCAAAAATGTATTTGGGGTGGTGAGTGTCTGTCAGGGTTCCCACACAATTTAAAAAGCCAATTTCAAGGACTTTTCAAGGACAAAGAGCCTTTATTCAAGGTTTATCTTTAAGCATTCTTTTGGTATGAAATAGGAACATGTTAAACTGTCAATACCCCATTAAGGATATTAACAAGATGGCCTCCTCCCCCACTTACAGCCATCTGATCCTCCCAAACGTTTAAAAAACACGAGTATTACCACAACTAGATATAGGTTGTACAAAACTGTTAGTGTTGATGCAATAAAGTTACAACAAAGAAAAACATATGGCTAATTCCGTAGAAATGTTGCACTTGCATGAATTTTTAAAGTTTATTCAATGCTTCCAATTGGTTTCCTCCTGTAAAGAAGACTGTCTAAGATGTTAGAAACTAATTTCGCTTTGCGCCTGCTGTAATTCAATGTATTTTTATGGCAGTTTGAAGATGGGAAGACTGAGGGGGTTGTGAGAAGCCCAAATTTGTAGAAAAATATTGATCCCAAGTGATACAGTACAAAAGCACCAAAGAAATTTATTAATAGTTCAGTGTCAATGTTGGCACCTTTACTGTAGTGCAGGATATGAATTACACCCAAATAAAAACATTATGTACCTATTAATACAGATTTCAAATTTGGGTGTTGAAATGTCAGTCACGAAAAAACGTAAGAAAGTTGTTTAGTTTCCATACTTATTTGTAGATTTTTTATTTTAAGTTTAATCTATCTTCTAGTAAGTTAGACTTATACAAAAACCTGAGAAAAAAAGTTCAGTGGTATTTAATAACAGAAATATTTTATTTCAAAATTCGTCCCATCAGTCACATTCTGTCCCGTCTGTCACAATTTGTCCCGTCAGTCACATGCATTTTCGCTCTGTGACTGTCACTTCTGCTCAAAATTTGAGGCAAATATGATTATATATATGCACAATGGCATCAATTTCAACATTTTAATATGTCATATGACATAAAAAATTCAATTGTACATCCCAAAATAAGATAAATTGTACATTTTTCTTCATTCCATGACATACTTTGTACATATTTCCTTTTAAGTGCTTCACTTTTTTCTACTCTATGCACATCTGTACTGAGCAAGTCACACTGTACATACACTTCTCTGCCTTTTACTGTAGCTAAGATCATATGTACAATAGTCTTTTCAGCCAGTCAAGGATGGGATCATGCATGACAGACCACCATGTTAAGGTCTGAAGGTTATGAGGTTGGTCATGTTCAGCTGAAGTTGTCCCTTGGGGATGTAGATCCTTCAGGGAGCAGAACTCCTTCGGGTGTAAACGTTTGGTTTCACCCCTCAGATCGTCATTCACGCTGATTTCAGTAAAAACTATACCCACAAACAACAAGATATCCAACCAGTCTACTGGGAACAAAATTCATCCTCTCTCTTTATAGGAGTATGATGTACTACAGGAAGGAGGAAGAATAATGTTCAGATTCGTATGTAGTTATTTCAGACTTCAAAAGTCATGGCAAACATGCTGCTTACCTCTTCAATCATGCCATACTTAACAAATTTAAAAAGAATCATCCTGATGTGTAGGTACAAAAACTACAACTGCAGTCTGATGGAGCTGCACAACACTTCAAACAAAACTTTTCGTTATGCAGCATCACTTGGAATGAGATACCCACTACATGGGATTTTTTAATAACTTCCCATGGAAAAGGGTGTATCAATGCGATTGGGGGTCTCTTGAGCACCAGTGTTCTGAAAGTGTCTTGGCTCGAAAACTTGATATGAACACATCTGAAGAATTTGCAAAGGTTGCCCGAGGGGTATGTCCTAACCTCATCAATATTATACAGTATGTCACAAGATGACATGAAATCCCAATTCAGCAAACTGGACTCCACATAGTGTGGAGATATCTTCCATTCCTGGAATAAAAAGTGCCCACCATACACATTGAAAACTGCCTCTCACTTAATTCAGCTCAATAGGACAACAATCCTTCCTACTTCAGTTTCAAGGAGGGGATTATTTCTGTCCCATACCAGCCCCAAAAGCAAGCCAGTTGTAATGTCCTAGTGTATGATGCCTTTACATCACCCTCTGTGCAAGATCATCTCAATGTTGGAACTGGAACACGGGCTGAAGTGATGTATGACATGGTCACATATTATGGTATGATTCTTGATGTCAAAAATTACCAGTATATACCATGCACGGTAACTTGAAACTTGCAGAAGGTGATACATCATACAAATTTGAGCCAGAGAGAGATGCTGTTTGGCATTGGAAAGAGAAATTTGTGGAAACAATGTCCAGTGTTCCATCACTGATTCATTTCTACAATACTCTGAGGTGTTTATTACTCAAACACCTCTACTGAATTGGAGGTGAGAAAATATTTAAGTAAAATAGTTATTTCTTGATTCAAATGATATTAAAACTACTGTTTTCCATTGTTTACTACTTTAAGGAAAAGAACATACATCTTGAAGACTTGAAAATGGCTTGCAAATATGTTGAGAAAAATGTGACAAAAATGTCCCGTCAGTCACGATTTTGATGAGCCACATTTTGCAATTTGTAAATTTTATTAAATTGAATTTAATGTTTCCTGGTTGTTTATGTACCAATGATTAATTTTAAGAAGAGTTTCCAATTAATCTCCTCCGAGAACAGATAGAATTCTGCATGAATCTACTTTTTCTGAAAAGTGATGGTTTTTCTTGTCCCGTCAGTCACGCTGATTTCAAACTGCACCCATACTGCTGTTTAATGATTTAGATTCAGCCTGCGTTTTTCAAATTGAAATATGAATTTTTCTTGTTAATTTACATTATAACTTTTTTGGCTAGGCCAAGCACATTTTATTCTGCAAGCTTTTCAAAAAAGAAAATTGCATGAAATTGTCCCGTCAGTCACGCTGGAATTAGCCATATATTACAACATGTGCAAAGCTTTAATTTTAGGTAGCTGTGAGATACTGCTATATACATGAATGAAGCCCTGTAACACATTGTGTAGAATAGGAGCTACTTGCTCACTATTCAATGTTAAGCTTTTCCTTCAGTTGATCTATTTCGATTTGCAGCCTCTTGCTTTCTTGTGCCTTTTCAGTAACTTTCCTTCTGAAGGCATTAGACTTGGTCAGAAGACTGAAGTCATGCCTGCTTTCCGCTTTTTGTGCAAGGTCATCTGCCTCCTTTATGTCAATGAATGAAACATTTCAACTCACACAAATTTATTCCATACACTGTTGAATGTAGGCCTCCCCTTACTCGAAATCCAGATATGGGCCAGATATGAAATTCCATATATGGGCCAGATATGGATTTCATATCTGGCCCATATCTGCTGCAGATATGGGATTTATATCTGGGCCAGATAAAAAATTGGGCAGATATAACCCAGATCTACGCCAGAACCAGATCTAAGCCATATATGGCCAGATAAAGTTTTATCTGGATCAAGTCTTTATACGGAACAGATAAAATTTTATCTGGACCAGATATGGTCCTTATATGAGCAGAATATATTTCCATATATGGCCCATATCTGCACCAGATATGGAATTTATGTCAGATCAGATAAAGATAGGCAGAAATAAAACTGATCTAAACCAGAACCAGATCTAAACCATATATGGCCAGATAAAGTTCTATCTGGATCAAGCCTTTATATGGCACAGATAAACTTGTATCCGGACCATATCTGCTCTAGTTATGAGTCATAGTTAGGACTTATAGTCCACACTCCTCATGGAGACTTTGAACACTGGTAAACAATGTTTAAGTGCTCCATGAATTAGAATTTAATGTAAGTATTAGGTTGAATTGACTTAAGTATATAAATTCAATTTATTTCATAACAGTGAACAGAAAAATGCCTTGAAATTTCCTATTTTATGTAATCACAGTGATATGGGCTTCTTATTTTAAACTTTATTACGTATTTGACTCTAAATTTTGTTTGCTGCGTAGTGCATATTTTACTTTCAACTTCCTAAATCATGAAAAATGTAGGTTTAGATACAAGCTCCGCCCAAATATGCAAATCATTTGCCTAAGTTCACTTAGTACACTGCGGTATTAACACAAGAATAGCCACTAAATAACTGCAATGTCTGGGAAGGTGATGCTGTATCCAAAACATGTCTTAGTTTGTAATAAGCACAATCCAAGAATCAAATCAAATTAATAATAAAACAAACTAACAAAATGCTCATTTGCATATCTAGCATATCAAGTTATATCTGGCCATATAAAACTTTATTTGCATATCTGGAATTGCATTGTATCAAGTTATATCTGGCTTGATATGGCCATATAAAACTGTATTTACATATCTGGACTGGCATTTCATCAAGTTATGTCTGGCTTGATATGGCCATATAAAACTTTATTTGCATATCTGGAATTGCATTGTATCAAGTTATATCTGGCTTAATATGGCCATATAAAACTTTATTTGCATATCTGGAATTGCATTGTATCAAGTTATATCTGGCTTGATATGGCCATATAAAACTTTATTTGCATATCTGGAATTGCATTGTATCAAGTTATATCTGGCTTGATATGGGCATATAAAACTGCATTTACATATCTGGACTGGCATTTCATCAAGTTATATCTGGCTTGATATGGCCATATAAAACTGTATTTACATATCTGGACAGACATTTCATCAAGTTATATCTGGCTTGATATGGTCATATAAAACTTTATTTGCATATCTGGAATTGCATTGTATCAAGTTATATCTGGCTTGATATGGCCATATAAAACTTTATTTGCATATCTGGAATTGCATTGTATCAAGTTATATCTGGCTTGATATGGCCATATAAAACTTTATTTACATATTTGGTCTGGCATTTCCTCAGGTTTTATCTGACTAGATATGGCCATATAAAACTTGGTACAATGTATCAAGCCACCTATATCTGGCTGTACATCTGGCTTGATATGGCCATATAAAGGCTGTTTTTAGCCAGATACATCCAAACATAGATCCATATCTGGATTTGGAGTAAGGGTCATCACAAATGTTATGTTATTCACATAAGTTTTGCACTAAAATATGTTTTGGCAGAAGCCTTTCAAGGAATGTTTATGAGGCTATGAACTAGTATTAATAATTTGGACAACATATTTTCCTCAAAAATCTAGCCTGCAATTAACCCCACATTAACTGACTGTCATACCAATCACCAAGCAGCCTTATATAAACAACAAGAAATTTAACATCTTTAATTATAATATCCGCTTAGCCAGCCAAAGTTTAATGTAATCTTCACCCAAACTTTGAAAAATGTAGCAATAAGTTTGGGGGCCAGATACTGTACTGTGACAGAAGGTTAAACCAATTGGTTGAGTCTGCTGTAATTTCTGGAAATCTATTGGTGAGATAACAGCCACTTCAAATTTAATGTAACATGTACCCAACTTAGAAATAATGAAATATTAATAAGTTTTGGGAACCAGGTAGTGACAAAAGTTCGCATAACTGCTGGAATTTTCAAGCACTTTTCACATACTTTTTCTTGTTCAAGGACTTTTTGGAAAATATCCAAATTTAAGGTAATTTCCAGTACATTCAAGGGCTGCAATTTTTTTGAAGGATTTCAAGTACTTTCAAGTACCTGTGGGAACACTGGACTCTGTCTTTAAATAGAGTGAATAAGCTTCAACATTTTACATCTCAGATCAGGAGTATATCCTGTGAAGATGAGAGTTGGGCCATCTGGATTTAAAGTGGCCATGACACGTAAATTGGAGTAACGGGAGACTAATTTAGCCTAAAGTACACAAAAAGCTCTTTCTAAAACTTTTTTCATCACCCTTACAGCCTTGAGCATTAAAAAGAAATTAATGTTTCAAAAAATTGCACCAGAAAATAGACTGTTGAAAATGAGATTTCAAGCCAACACGATAATGACGTCATTTTAGGAACACCAGCCTCCGTATACCGAACCTGGCGTATAGCATAGCCTATACATACGTAAGAGATAGTAATGATTGTAATTCGCGGCATGTCTTCAATTTGAACTTTATTCTGTCTGTTTGGAGGGTGGTGTCGGTCTGTTATATTTTGGAGCTGCAGTAGGCTATTACTAATAATTACAAATACTCTTGATTCATAACCGGAAAATGAAAAACTCGGCAGTGTCTGTTCGGTTCGGTCTGCGTACAGTGAGTGGACTGGCAGCAGCCAGCGAAATACTGTGCACACTCGATCATAGCCTAGGCTAGTTCCACGATTTCCACTTACACTTGCACGAAAGTAACCTTAAGTTCATATTTTGACTGCCTACATAAAACTTTCCAAGCTTAAGTCCCTTTCAATTGCTCCAAATGCTTCTCGTGCTCGAATTGTTGTGGTGTTGTACTTTTACCTCATCTAACACTGTCTCAAATCGATACGGTCCTATGCGCCGTACCGAATTACTCACCCCATCTGCACCACTGACGTCTTGTTCAGTATCGCCTTCGCCTTTCTGATTTCAAATCCAAGAAAACTCACTTTACCGACAGTCCACTGACCATTCCTGTCCGATCAGAGAGTTGCCGTTAGAGGGCAACTCCCTGGTTCAGATCCGCCATTCCAAAGAAAGTATTAAATTTGATTTCACATGGTACCTACTACAGTGCTGGTGATACATTGTGTAGTAACAGGTATGTTGTGTACTGTACCTATGCTGTTGCGTTGTGAATGTTTGTACATGCAGCTACTTATCATGACACAAAGACGAAAACCTGCGTGAAATGCATTTGACTAAAACAAGTGGTAAGCACGAGAACAGGGATAACAATTCCAAAATTTACAACTTTTCACGCAGGTTTTACATTGTATCGACCTTGGTAACCGGTACAAAGGAATGCAAACACTGTTTCAAATGTCCGAAGGATACCACGCCAAACAACGATCAGTTCCTAAAGTGACGTCACATGACGTAACAAGATTTTGAAAATTTTCGGAAAGACTAATTTTTCAGGGCTGGAAGAGGGTGTAATTTTTCTCAATTTTCGAGCGGAAAAACAAGTTGTAAACAAACTGAATGGTTGATTTTCGTTGTAGGAAACGTATTCCTAAAGATACCAAAGGGTTTAAACCGTTAATTTACACGTGGCATAGCCACTTTAAGTTTCAAGCTTTGAAGCACACATTTTTGAAATTTTAGACTTTTGGTACACTTGAACCTTCATGAACCTTTTTTATATATTCAAAAGGAGTACCTGCAGAATACCCTGTATACATACAGTTAGAAACATCAATGTCCTGAAGGGCATCTCTATGCAAGCTGAGAACAGTAACTAAGCCTCAGCATACAGTATAGGCCATAACAAGCTTCATAATCACAGCCATAATCAAGAAATTCAATCATTGCAAAGATTGCAGGGGTTTATCTATTGTCACAACAGAGGTTTCAGTGTGATTCATCACAGCAACTTAAGCTGCTTAGAGTTGTGGTTGCCACTTCACTAGTTGAGCCAGAGAGTTCAAATACTTTTAAAGAGGCAATGTGATGGCTGATTCTTTGAAGCAATAAAAAGAACTGAACATTAGGCTTATCAATAATTGCCTGACCAGACCAGATTTCATGAACCAGCTGCAGTAGTGTGAAGAAAGTGACATACATGGTGTTAGCATTAAAGTTAAGCTGCAGCTTTTCACTACTGTGAATAGCAAGACTAGGTCCAACAGTTCCTGAAGTATTGTTCAACCCATGTTCATTACAGGCTTGGGTGATACTGATTTTCTTTTTATTTTTTTATTTAAACATATGCTCCCTAAAATGTCTAAATACAATTGGTGACTGTAAATTGACATTCAACCAAAAATGTTTCACTCCAATTGGTCAAGGATGACTTACACAGGTGTTGTGTTCCCATTATGAATTCAGCTCACACATAATTGTGGGTGAATATGGCCTTGACTAATTTAAACTCAGTTCTGACTACTGTGCTTTGTCTCTTTGTCTGGGTGGTGTGCTAGACAAGTGTAATAAAACCTGAGTGAGGTGCTAAAAGTAAACTTTAGAGAGAGAATTTTTACTGGCTAGAATAAGATTATTATTTGGGCTTTGAAATGCACAGGACTGTCCAGGCCCAATAATATGCAGGGCTCAAAATAAGAATCAACAAGAGCCCAATGGGCACTATGGTTGCTTGCTGAATGTAATGACACTGAGCCATGAGCATACAAACAAAATATTAGCTAATATGAAGTTTGCCTGTGACTCCGGTGACTGCTACATGACCATTAAAGTTGTTGGCAGTGAATGTTGACTTCATCTATCAAGCTTCCTATAAGTCCACAACTTGACCTCAAAATGACCTCTGATAATCTCCAAATAGCCCCCAGTGACCTCAAATGACCTCTGACTTCCACAAAAAACAATAGGATCAATCTTTTCACCATAAAACATCCACATACTAAGTATGAAATCTTTCCAAGCTTCCTACCTAGAGATATTGTATTGAACAGGTTTTCAGTGTTTGACCCCGGTGACCCCAGATGACCTTTGACCACCACCAAATACAATGGGACACACCTCACTGTGGTGGATCTATATACTAAGTATCATGGGCGTAGATCCTGGGGGGATGGGGGGATATATCCCCCCAACATTTGACTAGGGGAGGATGGCCAATGTAATCATCCCCCCCAATGTTACAGTCTACAGATACATGTATGCTGGAAAGTACATTTTATTCTTCAGTTTAACATGATTAGAAAGTGTCCATTTAAAATACCTATGTGTGTAAAAAAATGCTGCTTAGGTTACGCTCCATCAGAAAGTTTCCATACTCTTTGAATCATTCTCAAAACTTTTCAAACTATGAAAGTCACATACTTTAACTTCCTGACATTTAAGCTTTTCAATGCGCGGCAGTCTCTCATCTGCACTGAAATACTCAAGAACGGTCGCATGTGGTTTGTGTAACCTTGGCGGGCTTCGCCCAGAGATTTGCCTGCCCGACGGACAAGGAGAAAAAGAACGAAACCTGTATTGTTTAGCTGCAATCGTTATTTGGAACATATTCACACCTGCTATGAAGGTTACCAGGAGATAGTTTTAATGTTCAGACGATCATTTATACATGCGCTGCATCTATCGCCAGCCCAATTTCCTGTCATCTACCTGTTTTAGGCTTTCAGCTACGATATCGCCAACTTCAGTATCTTGTGTCAAGTAGTTTATTACTTTCTTTGGATAGAGCTCCATTCGTTTCAAGAACCTGCAGTGTAAGTTGCATTTTACGTTTTATCACTGCCCATTGAACTTGCGGTCATAGGCCGTTTACAGGCCTACACATAAAGTGAAGGCTACACGTACTGTTCATATTCGACTTTACCGCTCCCTGTGATTCAGTGTTAACGTGAGTGCAGAGGAATTTGCAGTAACAACGTTAGGCCAGGCGTAAGTTACATACGTAAAATGAATGTGTCAACTAGGCCTAAGCTAATGTGGACTAGCCTAGTTTCATCAACTATTTGTTTACCGTATTGATTCTTCATTAATTGAAATCTGGACAAGAGCAAAGAGAATTTGAGGTATCAGCATATTTATAAAACACTTTGCTTTTATGTGGGTGTGCTCTCCTGTCTTATTTTGTGTAAAAGACCTATCTAGGGCCTACTGAGGGTGATTTTTGTTTACCGGTAGTCAGATTAATGTGTGAAACGTTGCCATCACAGTCGTAGCCATCACTTTTTGACGGGCATGAGGGCTCTTGCACTAAATCACAAGGGATGGGGGGGGGGCAGAGCTGGTCAGACCTGGAGTGGTTTCTTCGTTGTGATATTATAGGTCTGCGAGCTATTATGATTATTCTTTCTGGAAAGTCTTGGTAGGGCATATGAGGGTTGCCAAGTTCCTTTTTTGGAGGGGCTCTTAAGCGACTGCATCTACATTTGCTTGGTTTAATCTTGCATCATGCAATGCTGATACTTTTATCGTCTTGAATGTCTTTCTTTTAGATGTATGGTAACAAACGGAGTGAACCCTTGAATAGAAAAGGCAGTATTTTACACTACTTAAAAAAACAACGAATATCTCAAAATGACCCGCAGGAAGCTCAAACTCCAGCATGTACATCATCTGCATCTGATGATAACTCACAAGCCATGTCATCTTCCAGTCAAAGTTTTACATCATCATCATCACCATCACCATCACCACCACCACCACCACCACCACCACCACCACCACCACCACCACCATCACCATCACCATCACCATCATCATCATCATCATCATCATCATCATCATCGATCATCATCATCTGGTGATATTTCACGGTCATCATCTAGAAAAAGTTTTCCATCTGAGGCTGAGAAAGAACGATCTTCTAACCAGCCAACTGCTCATGAAATTCCATCAGTAGAGCAGCCTTACCAGCCATACCAACCATGTCCATCAGACTTGGTGCGGATCCCACCAAAAGTGACAAAAAGTCAAAACGTTAACTTTCAGTATAAGTGGTTCCAAATGTGGCCATGGTTACATTATTCAGAATCTCTGAAAGGTGTTTTGTGCTTCACATGCTCCTCAGCATATCAGCAAGGTTTACTTGACTTAGCAAATAAGAAAGAAGATGCCTTCATTTCTACCTGTTTTAATAATTGGAAGAAGGTAACTGGGTTAGGGAAGCATAAATTGGGACGATTTCAAGAATATGAAATGTCGGAAACTCACAGGTTCGCGGCCGTGCAGTTAAAAGCACAAAAACAGGCAACTGTTGTTGCTCAAGTTGCAGAGCACAAATGCAAGCAACAGGAACTTAACAGAAGAATGCTGGTTAAGGTGTTCACGTCTGTGAGATATCTGGCCCATCAGGGTCTACCATTACGGGGGCACACAGATGATGAAGGCAATTTCTGGCAGTTGCTACATCTGAGAGAAGAGGATGACCCAAACTTAGCAATCTACACTGCAAGTGCAACAAACTACACATCTCCCCAGGCACAGAATGAAATGTTAAAGGATTTTAGCCATAGCGTATTGCGTCAAGTTCTGAAAAACGTAAGAAACAATGGGGTTTTTGCTATAATGGTGGATAGTACCCAGGATATTACCGGGGTGGAACAGGAATCTGTATGTATTCGTCACATAGATGAGGACCTTAATGTTCATGAGGACTTTGTTGGACTTTATGAGGTTCCATCATCATCGGGCGAAATGATTTCTTCCACTATTTTCGATGTGCTCACACGCCTTGGGTTATCTATCAACAATCTTCGAGCCCAAACATACGATGGTGCCTCCAACATGAGCGGAAAATACAATGGCTGCCAAGCTAAGATAAAGGAGCAGCAACCACTCGCGATGTTTTTCCACTGTAGCTCCCACGTGTCTAATCTAGTGATGCAGCATGCTGTTTAATACTACCTCACCACTTGTGCTAGATGCCTTGCAATGGGTGCATGACCTAGGTGTACTTTATTCAAGATCTGGGAAGTATAAGGTGACAAACTTTTTTTTTGCAAATTATAACTAATAAGACTTATTATTTCTCCCCTATAGTGCAGCTTCTGGACAAGGTTTAAGCCAGAGAGAAGTCCAGGAGTCATTTGGACTCCCAACATTTTGCATTGCCTCATATGTATAATACATTTTAATACACAAACTTCACTAGAATTTACTGTTTGGACTCCCTGCTCTCACCATCCTGGCTAAAGCCCTGCTTCTGGAAACTCCCAATACTGGACTCCAAGCACGAACAGCAACAATTTCAGGTACAAAAATATAATACCGTAAAACACTCAGTAAGCACTACTCTTTCACTGACAGTTCAGTGATTTCCACGTTTCCTTCGTTTTTACGCTCTACGCCATGATTTGAACACCACTTTGGTTATCAATTTATGTTGCCTGTCTGTATTTTGCCAGGCCTGAATGCAATAACTGTTATACTGCTGTCGATTTCATTTACTTGCAGGGATGAAAACATCAGTCAACACAGTAATGTCAGAGCTACAAGCACTCTGTAAACCAACTGTCTTTGAAACTATTTTCACGGATACTTCGAGTTTAATCATCAAACATAATCTTGAAACCCTGAGGCTTCCAAGACTAAGAAAACCCCCAGCGAGACTTTCAGGAGAGGCTTCTCCATATCATGCCAATACAGCTGAAGAGCACTTCCCAATGACTTATTATCAACATATAGATGGCATCTTGAGCAATCTTTCTGAGAGATTTGGTGAGGGCTCCAAGGCTGACTTGCAAGATTATGAGAAACTTGAACAGATAATAACCACCGAAATAGATTTTTCATTCATTATCCGTTGCTTCCCTAGCTTTCGTCTTTTTCCTTTTGTTTATGGTAACTGTTCTTCCCTTTGTTATCTTGCTTCCCTGTAACATAAGAAAAGTTTCTCTACTTCTCTGTATTTTTAGGAATGGTTGACCAGGAGATTCTTAATAAGTATCCTGAGCTCACAACCAATCTAACCGCGTTCAAGATCCAGCTTGATATGTTTCTCCACACTACCAAAGCGACAACACCAGGAAGTGCTGTGACCTCATATCAGAACATGTCCTCAGATGTTGAGTCCTATTTCCAAAAGTTAAGTCACTCCTTAAGTTGATGCTGGTGTGCCCAGTGAGCTCATGTGAGTGTGAGCGCAGCTTCTCAGTGCTCAGACGTCTGAAAACCTGGTTAAGAAGCACTATGATGCAAACAAGACTTAACTCCTGTGCAATTTGCAACATCCACAAGTCAATGTTAGATGACATTGACGTGATGCAGCTTGCAGAACAGTTTGTATCTAGGTCAGAGACAAGAAAAAACATGTTTGGTAACTTTACTGAAGTGTAAAAAAATTGGTTATGAGCATGGCTTTTGTGTCTCTCAGCGATCTCTGACCAATAAATGTGTTGTGGTAACGTACAAAATCAGGCGCTTTTGAGAATTCACATGTTTCCTCTTTCAGAAGTGTCCACCTAGTAAATCATGAAAGACTTGAAGATATGAATTGTTTTCCAACGTAAGCAAAAGTCATTCTGGGATAAAGCTTCTTGAAGTCTTTCGACCTCATCACTAGCTTAGCTACATGGCCAGGGGGTATTGCCCTCTCCGACACCCTGTTTCACTTCTTGTGCCTCCCCCTCCCGTTCAATAAATTACCAAGTGATGTATTCAAATAATGTTTCTTGAAAACTTAATCAAACCCCACGGCTGCAGACCGTGGAGCCTTTACTCGGTCAATTAATTTCTGAGAAACATAGCCTCATATCAGTAAATAGCACATTTTATATTAGGCCTAATTATCACATAGCCTATGCCAAGAGCACACAGTCAACCTTATAACAAAGTAAGTGACTTCCGTGACCATCAGTGGCGTCATTTTTGTAAGAAATACTTCAATCTCTGCTTAATCTCTATAGGTGTATTTCCATGATTGCAGTATTTAAAATACATTCCAAGTTGATAGAGGTTCTGAGGACTGAGCCATATTACGACACAGTTCTAACATTGGACTGTTTCAGTCTATCACAATCCTTGTTACAAACATAATTTATTCACTGTGATAACCCTTTAAGTACTAGATTTTACCTATATTTGATGAATTTTTTCAAGAGTCTGGCTTAACATTTGGAAACTATATCACCTTATTCTGTAGGCTGCGTACAAAATCCAGCTTAAGTTTTATGTATCCATATGTAAGACTTCCTGCATTATTTTCAAGGCATAAAGTTACAAATAATATAATACCTCAAACCAACTTGCATGCCTTGTAATTGTCTCCGAATTCAAATTCTAGTTGTCTCGGATGACCCTTTAAGTTGAACCTACCTTTTAAAGCTTTACAGTACATTGTTGCTCAATGTAGCCTTTCCAAAATGTATATCAATACCCAAGAACATTACCTCTGAAATTTACCCCATAAAACAGTCTTCCTGGGGCTTCTGAGACATTAAAACCCAGGAGCTTCCGGGGGCTTTGCCCCCTGGACCCCAACCGGGGCTTCACCCCTGGACCCCACCAGGGGCCCTAAGGCAGGCCCCTGGACACCACCCGTTATGAGCTTCGCGCTTCGCACTCGCCGTGCACACTTCATACTGTTTTTACTCCATCCCCCCCAAACTTGAAAAGAAATCTATGCCCCTGCTAAGTATGAAGCTTCTCCAAAACTTCCTACCTAGAGATATCATGTTAACAAGGTTTCCAGACTACGGCCTTTTTTCCAGTTGTGGCTCACTGGCTTGTTTTCCCTACTCCATTTCTTATGCTGAGCACCAAGCACAAAGGCAGTAGGTTCCATTTTTAAAGTCTTTGGTATGACCCGGCCAGGATTTGAACCCTAGACCTTCCGGCTAGAAGTTGGATGCTCTAACCACTTGGCCACTGCAGTCCTACCTTTAGATATTGTGTTAACACGGTTTTCAGTTTGACCCCTGGTGACCCCAGATGACCCTTCACCTCTACCAAAAACAATAGGGCACACCTTCCTACTATGTTGGATCTATGTACTAAGTATGAAATCCATCCATGCTTCCTATACCTCGAGATATTGTGTTAACAAGATTTTCAGTGTTTGACCCTCAGTAACCCCACATGAGATTTGACCTGAACCAAAAACAATAGCATTCATCTTCCCACCATAACCCATCTACACACTGAGTATGAAATCTATCTAATCTTTCTAAGTTGAGATATTGTGTCAAAACAAAGTTTTCAGTGTTTGACTGCCGGTGACCTCAGATGACCTTTGACCTCCACCAACAGCGATAGCATTCATCTTCTCACCATAATGCATCCACATACAACGTATGAAATCTAGCCAAGCTTCCTACCTAGAGATATTGTGTTTACAAGGTTTTCAGTGTTTGACCCCTAGTGAACCCAGATGACCCATTGGCGGATCCAGAGGGGGCAACTAGGGTCAACTGCCCCCCCATGACCAGTCTAGCACCCCTCAATACAAGAAAAATGCGCCCCCTGCATCCTAAAAGTTAAGTAAAAACTGCCCGAAAAGTAAAAAAAAAAAAAAAAGGTCCCCAGAATTTCGAACCGTATAGCTATATATAACTATGGCAATGGGAGTTGGTCTCCGAAATGTAGTGGGTCAAATTCAAGAGTATGAGGCCCCTGCATGATGTTGGCGCCCCCCTTCAGCTAAGGGCTGGATTCGCCCTTGAGATGACCTTTGACCTACACCAAAAACAACACACCTTCTCACTATGGTGGATCTATATACCAAGTTTCAGTTGAGTCCATCTCTTATTGACTTACAGCATACCCAAGCAAGTGTCACAGACACACACGCATGCACACATACACACACTTGCCAAGCTGACTACATAGGTTCCTTTTGCTAACGCAAGGAACTAAAAAGGCATCACAGCCAAAAATTAAACAGAAATGGGCACCCATAGCCAACTGTATTTTTGACATGAACTCTTGTCTAGTTTAAGTTTTGTGTTTAAAGACTGGCAAAAAATTAACATTTAAACCACAGCTTAAACACTTGAATTAGTTACAAAGTTCTGTTAATTCAGGTCCCATTGAAGTTCTTTCATCCTCCTGGAACCACACCCACAACTTATTTACCACTGCCTTGAAAAAAAAATCTGCGACATTAGGTCCATCACACCAGGGCCAGGACTTCTGCCACATCATGGATCTGCATTAGCAGAATATTTTTGCATGGATGCCAGGCCTGTAGTCAAGGGGGGGGGGGACAGGGGGGTGAAGCCCCCCTTGGAAAATTTTTTGCCCCCCCCCCCCCGAAGATCAACTAGAGCAGCTATGCTGCAGTATCTCAATACTACCATCAAACATCAATAATTTATGTACAAAGTATCATACTTACAGCCAAATTATACCCCAAGCAACTGATTTAGAATAAGTTTTTTAAATAAATTTAGTTTGTATCACACAAGTTTACCATTATGGCTTCCTCATTTGTTACAAAAAGAAGAAGCCAGATCATGTTATCAGTAGGACCAAAACATTAAGAGGAGGAGAGTTTCATTGATCCCAAAACTGCATTGCAAAATATGTGTAAGTTACATACATTGCTAGATACCAAAAATGTGCATTTAGAGTTTGGGGAGAAGGAGCTTTATGTAAACCCATGATTTCCAAGTCAGAAACAAAAGGGTCATCAGATAAGTGTCAGCAGTACATGAAATAGGGAAGGAAATTGTCCAAAAGATACCATGAAATAAAATAAAATTAGCCACAGGCAGCAGCAGAGTTCAGTTGCCATTAGTTACAGTCACACATGCAATAATTATTAGAACTCATCTCTGGCTAAGGCTTTAACCTGGAGGCCCTGGTCAACCTTTTGGCTACAAAAGATAATCCTTTTCCCATGATCACAACATCTCCTCAATCTCCCTGCACTGCTACAATGTTATGGTCAACATTGAGAAAGAGTGACACTGATACTTGCCATTTCACTCTTCACTAAGCATGTACAGGAGGTAGAGGGTCATGTGTCCAGATCACCTGTGAATTACAGTATTTTAAAATCAACCATGCACGAGGGCTGTGTGACCTTATCTGTCCACTGTACAGCCTTCTAGAGGATTTGTTTCCTATGTGAGTGATGTATACAAAGAACTCAGAGTGACCTCTTGATTTCTGCCAGCTTCAATAGGAGACTCAATGGACACAAGGGATCATGGGAAATGGGAGTAAAAACAATGGGCTACCATTGTTCTGTTTTCATTTTCAGTAGATTTTGCCCACTAATCAGCCAAAATATCCCAACAAAGTCCACAAGTACAAATGTTACCCGCCACATCTTTTTCCTCTACATCAAAAGTACTTGCTCTCCAAATAGGGTCATAAACAGCCACAAAATGACAATTTTATGAAGCATTTTGGCAATAGCTAGTGACCAGCTAGTGTGACAATATCTCAATACATGATATGTATTGAGATAAAAATTAGCATTGCCGTAATGCATTTTAGTATGTTTCGCCCCCTCTGGTAAATTTTTCGCCCCCCCCCCTAGCTTTTTTGCCCCCCTTCAGAACCTTGTCTGGCTACGGGCCTGACGAATGCCCCATGTTAATACGAACAAACCAAAATCACACTTCCTGTTTGAATTTATACATAAAATTATAGCTACTAATAAGCTGCTCCACGCTATGGGGAAGGAAGAAAATGACAATAGTTCTTTTTGTCAAACAGAAAGCAAAAGTCTTGGAGCATCTATTTTGAGAATGTTTTATGGTTTCAGGTTTTATATGAACTTAAATGTAGAAGAGTTGGTTCTCAAAAACACTTCTTCTTTTCCAAACAAGATGTATTTTTTGGTTTTAATCATGGGAAAAGACACCCACTTAACTTTTTAATTTTACATAATTATGAAAAACTGTACTTATCAAAGTAATGCACGAACATACAACTTTCAGTTGAAGAATTTCTGTACAAGTTTCAGTTAGAAATCAATGTGGAAAGGTTTAATGCAAAATGAAAACCAATTATATCAAAAAGGCAGATCAGTTATTATGATTTATGTGATGCTTTTTATGCCTTTATACTGATACGTAGCAGTAATGTCTGAATTTTCCTAATTTTCGTATGCCATTTAATTTCAATTTTACGCCTTTTTACGCCTTTTCTCGAAAAAAGTTTTGTGCTACCAGAAACAGAAATACTGTAAATGTCAATGTTTATATGTACATTACGAGAATAATTAAAAAAAAAAATGTCCATCACACCAGATGCTCAACATATGTCTTCCAGTGTTTCAAAGCCTGCCCTTCACCCGGTTGCTTATCTCTCAAAATCAGTTTACTAGTACTGTATGAGAAGTTTTTGAGAACAGTCAAGAGCATATTTCATATTTTTATGGAAAGGCAAAAATTATGTTTACTTCCAATACTTTTGAGTGGATGTGTGGATGCTCAGATGTGTAGTGAAGGATTAGCAAATGTAAGAGGAAAAAGTAAGTTGAGAGCAACTTACTGTATCAGAGCAACTTATCATTGTTGTCCATTTCTAAATGTATTTCTCCAACCAAAATTCTTGAGTGGATACATGATGCTTGGATGCAGAGTCAAAGTTTGTGCTGTTAGATCAGGGTTTGGCCCACCACATACTGCCCGCAAGACCATTTTATCCAGCCCACAAGGCAATTCATAAAGGTAAATTCAGAATCACTTGAAAGGTAATTTGTAATAATCTTTTAGCCCAAGGTGTCAATCGTTTTTCCTGCACATACCACTTTCTTATATTTCACATAAAACTGCTGCCAACCTAGGCTTTCATGTAGTAAACCGGTTATTATATTGATACCGGTTTTAACCGGTTTCCATTCAGTATGATTATTGAATGGAAAGAAAATCGCAAAATCGTAAAAATCGAAACAATCATGAAAATTGAGGTAATCGTGAAAATAATTGAAAAATTGTGGATAATCAAGCACATTTGGGGAACAATTTAAAAGCAGAAAAATAATATTGAATGCAAGAAGGTAATATAAGCTGGTGCCATGTTGTTACTGAAAGCACAAACGGTAATGACCCACTATCATACCTTAGCCAGTGCATAGAAGGATGGAGTATTTAGCTGCTGCTAAGTTGTAATCTACCATGCGGCAACACTCGTGGCAGTGGCTGTCTATTGTGTCATTGCACAGCACTGTGGAGCGCCGTAAAGATTCGCATTCAACAGGGGTTATACAGCATTTGGCAGTTAATTTTAATACTATAAATCTCTTTCATGTTTTTGTTTATCATTTTACAGTGTCCTAATTCACAACATAGTTAACGTACAGTGCTTTCACAGTGTTTCACTTACTGAGGGTTGGCGATCATATTTAGAAGCCAGAAGTCACCCCACTTTAGCAACGGACGAGACTGTATATAAGGTGCAAGTTCCTATGAATTTCGCAAATTAACCTTTTCTGACACTAAGCGTAAGCCGAAGTCGAAGCTGCTGAGATATTCTGAGCACTTCAACCCATCACATGCTAGAACAAATGTTATATTTTATCTCTTACACATTGAGAAATTTTTTTAAACAAGCCCAATATACTGATTCAGCACCTACATTGTGCGATACACGTTTCGTGGCAGACATGCAAATATTTTGGTTACAACCAAAATTCTATGTCATCCAATCCATTCATTAGTAGGCTTACTACTGATGCTACACTCCTCAATTACAGTCTGAAGATCATGCATATAGTACGCAACAACTCGCAGGCCCTGCTGTTGAATTATAGAAACCCATACTCACTACTGCACGTCGATCGTAAACACCTTGAAAAAATTGTGCCATTTTGCTACTTACGAGTTCAACTAATAGGCTACAAATTTGTACATCGTAACTTCTGACTTTCAATTATAGGATCATAATAATTGGTGTTATTGGCAGTTTTGTGTGGAAGGCTACATATATATACAGAAGTGCAGTTAAAGTTGTATAGACCTATCTATTACTTTGAGTACTAAACTAGGTGGGCATTGTATTTATTACAGTAGATTCAGGGAGGGGGTTAAGAACTTTTCCTCCGAAGACTGAAGTGAACGTTCAGTAAAAAGTGGAATAAAGTTTTTGGCCCACTTTGAGTGCCCTTTTCGTACGTGCTCATTCATTATTACTACTTAGTCAAAAGGTCATCTTGTGATACTTCTGGTCTGCATAGCCTTTGTGGTTCAAAGTCATTTAACTAGAGCAGCATTGCTGCAGTCGCTCAACCCTTCTGATGTTATGACCTGTTCAGTTTTAATTCATTCTGAACACAATCATGGTCTATACTTAATGGATACCCAAACTCGTGTTGGGCTGGCCAGCACATAAACACTGTTCACCTAGCAGTTGGACCGTGTGAGGGATAAATCTTTATAGCTAGTTCATTCTCTTATATAACACTGGCCATAATAAGGCCAGGGATCAGAAACTAGAGTCATAGTGCATAAATGCAACCTGTTTGTATAGGGCAGTGGCATAACAAGTGGGGGAAGAAGCTATCAAATGTCTCCCCAATCCCCATGAAATTGGTGAGCAAAAATGAAGTACTGGATGAAAACTACACCATCCATTTGAAGTTTAAATGCTGCTAAGTAGTGCTGATTTGTGTACTGTTAAATTGAAATTATTCCAAATTCTAACATTGATTCCCTAATGTTGATTCCCTGGGTGACACAGGGCCTTGAGTGAGCAAAGATCAAATCTCTTCACTTTAACCTTCTTAGACTACCACTCCAGCTAGACCTGGGACACAAGTGGTGATGAGCCAAATAGCAACTCCCTTGATGAACAATGACCCACTTGTATGCAATGTCCTCATACAGCAAGTAGAGCTATGTAACAGATACTTAAATTACTGAAGGATCAGTTAGCTGTGCTGTGTACACAGTGGACACACTAGACACTGGCAACTTAGAAATACTAACAATGCCTAAGAATAACAAAGTAACTGAAAACTAAAAAACTCAAAGTCATTTAAAAATAGTGAATGAACATTCTACCACCTAAAATCTCCAGAACCCCTGGGGCTTCAGTCCACCAGGACCTGTCTAGGGCCCCTTAGCCTGCTTCCCATGGGAAAACTTGTAGCGCCCTCACTTCTGTGGCCCATGAGCGATTTATGACCATGAAAATGGCCCCCTACCCCCCAGAGGAAAAAGGTACCCCACCCCTGTGTTAGATGAACATGAAACATTGAATAACAATATGCAAGTTAAATTTGAGAACGTCTGTGGTAGATGTGCAGAAAGTGCATTCCATGTCAGGCTCACGCCGAAGATACGCCATGAAAAACAACAGAAAACATAAGAAAAATGCCAACTTCACGCAGAAGATCTTCAGATTGAAGTGCACGAAATGCAGACTGGGGATGCGCAGATGCAGAGTGAATGCTTTTACCAATATCTGTCTTGGATGCAAGGATGCTCTGATGGGGAGTCAAAGTTTTAGGTGCAAAATAAAGTGTCACATTGCACCAGCGCATCTGGATGCTAGGTGGTGTTCAAGAGTGACCCTGTAGTTTATAGTAGGCTAGCACTTTCCTGGGCAGCCTAAAGCCTAACAGTATTACACAGTAACACTAACAGTGAACATGGTTGTTTCAGTATAGGCTAGCTACTTATGTTAGACACTAACTTACTAATAGTTACACTGATAGGAGCAACTATAGAATACCCCGCCACAGCAGATGGCACTTTTCCAATCCTTGGATACGGATTCCCAGTGGCTCAGGATTAGCTCGAGTGCTTCAAACGTAGCCTAACAGTTAGGCCTATTCCCCCTTTTTCTTCTTTTTTGAGAACGACACTCTGATGATATGTTAGGTCATTCCTAATGCTTCAAAAATTCAGTATCCAACAAATTCGCTTCACAGCCGAGTTGGCTAAAGTAGCTCTGCTCAAGGGGACTAGGAATCCATTTTGATCTGGATTCCTAGTCCTAGTCGAAGTGGCTGCCTGACTAGGAATCCCTTTTCAGCTCGATTCCTAGTCCTAGTCAAAGTGGCAGTCTGACTAGGAATCCATTTTCAGCTTGATTCCTAGTCCTAGTGGCTGCCTGTCTAGGAATCCATTTTCATCTGGATTCCTAGTCCTAGTCGAAGTGGCTGCCTGACTAGGAAAGAATCCATTTTCAGCTGGATTCCTAGTCCTAGTCCAAGTGGCTGCCTGACAAGGAATCCATTTTCAGCTGGATTCCTAGTCCTAGTCCAAGTGGCAGCCTGACTAGGAATCCATTTTCATCTGCATGGATTCCTAGTCCTAGTCGAAGTGGCAGCCTGACTAGGAATCCATTTTCAGCTGGATTCTGAATCCTAGTCCTAGTCCAAGTGGCTGCCTGACTAGGAATCCATTTTCATATGGATTCCTAGTCCTAGTCGAAGTGGGACTAGGACTAGGAATCCGGATGACCAGTAAATATCACTGAGGCAGGGTATTCTATATAGTTGTACCCACTGATATACTACTACTAGCCTTAGCCCTTGAACAGTGCTGTTTCCCTCCATTGATGGAGACGTGTAACGGAAACACACAGCACTGCACTGTCCAAGAGCTAAGTAAGCCTAGGGGTAGGAGGCTAGGCCTAGGCCAAATTAAGAATAGGCCTAGGCCTAGGCCTAACGTTAGTGTTAGGCCTTACTGTTACTAGTATGGGCCTGCGGTCGTTTCCGTAGCGCACACAGCACAGATGTCGGTTGAGGTTTTACGATCCCCTACATGTGATATCTCAACTTTGACTTTCTGTTTAGTACCTGATAACTGTAGAATATGGCAAAACTCCAGTGCACTCAGTCTCGTCTCTTCTATTTTTTCACGTTTCCACCCCCAAATCAACCTAGGCTACGTTGTTTACAATACGTACCTTTACCACTCTATATTGCACAATCCATGCGTTGTTTACATTTCCAACTATTGAATAGACAAGTGGAATCCGTCACTCCAGCTAAAGGGGAAGTATTTTCAACAAAATCAGAATGAAAAGAAAAGAAACGTACGTAATTGTTACGTTTCCATGTAAAATTTGCGACTTTTTTTGGAAAGGTACGAAAAAAGCGTTACTTTGGGAGAGCCTAACAAAAGGATAAACTGACGATAAGGTAGTGCGTCCCTATTGCGGAAGGATGGATAATGGATAAAGCCATTGCTTCTTCCGGTGTCTCTACAAAGTCTTGAAGTTGAAGTTGCACAATGCATTGCATTGTTCATGCTGTACCTACATTGTGCATACCAAAGCGCCTTACGGCGCTATACTGTCTTTGGTGCATACCTAGGCGCTATGTTTATTTTTACCAAGTTTGGAAGTCTGACAATGGCTAACTAGCTAACCACGCGTGCACTAAATTGTGGTTGTTCATGCTGCACGGAGTATGAAGACTAGCTTAGGAAGACGTGAGCATGGTCTAGTCTGGCCTGCCGTGAGGTATGCGATTTCGACTCCTGCTGTGAAGATTCCTGCCTTGGTGAAAAATCTTTTCCAGTTCAATTGTTTTTATAATGCCAACTTTGAAGGCCTGTATGTAAGTTAGTAGGCCCTATTGTGATTTTCAAATTCTATCAACAGTATTGCCCTAGGCGTAATGCTACTGTAAGCCCCTTTTGCTGACTGGAAAGTAGACTAGACCTGCTGACGGTTTGCACTGTGGCTTTAAGTTTTGACTCTCTGCAAAACTCTACAGTCAGTAATTTTGGGCAGGGTTCACCAGGTGGAAGGTTTACAAGGCCGAAGTTGACAAGGCTACACCAATAAATTTAACTCTTACCTTAACCAGCCAATTAGGCCTATAGTCTTAATCCAAAGCGGATAATGCTACTGAAGGCTATATCTTCACACTAACAACTTCAAAATTTTCATGTGCTAAAAAGCTTTCGAGCCAAGCATGGACTAATAGACATAGATCAGAGTTGAACCTTGTTCAACTTGCATTTTACTGTTAAGCCTGTATACTAGTATGTGTAACTGAAGTAGGAAATGACCAAAATCCTTCACTTTATATTACACACCAATATCCCAACCTTACCTCTAGATCCAGCACAAACGAAGACTGTGTCAGGGGGATATTTAGTCAAGAGAACCTTTGATCCAGTGAACCTTTGGTCTAGTGGGTCTGCACGGAAACTGAACTTTTTCCAGACTATATTCTCCTACTTTAACACAACCATACCACTCTTTAGGTTACACTGTCTTTCCAATTAGATTTTGATTTTGTGGTTTATTGCAATCCATTGGAGTACTATTGTCATGTAATATTCAGCTTGCATCTGATCTTCTTTAAAGATAGAAGGCTACTTGCTTTCTTGCCCCAATTCAGGCACACTTCCTGAACATTAACAGACAATCCTCCCCAATTGTTCATTGCCATACAGCATACAGCCATGAACAACCACAGACTTCTGCTCATCAGGTTTCAAACAAGATACTTCCTGTGACAGCACTGCCTTACATAATCAGATAAATTTACAAGTGTATATCCTACGTAAGTTTGATTTGTTGCAACTCTGTGTGGACATTTCAAGAAAGTAACTTTTAAATATATTATATCTATGTCGAAGATCTGAAGACCATGCAATCAGAAGCATGGAAGGAAATGGCAATCCCAAAGTAGCTACTTGAATGTTTCAAGTGAGTTCATCTCAGCACTTCTCTACTGACCTCTAATTAGTAAACATTAGGGATGCATCGGATCTAAATTTTTGGTTCTGATTTTGCCAGTGCTGTATCTCAGATCTGGCTGTATAAAGTCCGAAACAAAGATTTTTCACTTGAAAAGAAAAACGTTATACTGTCGGCATGGGGGAGGGGGAGGAGGTCATGGTAGGGGAGTTGGTAGTTGACGGTGATTAGCACTACAGCAGATCACTCAGCTGGTGTGATTTTGTAGGATTTAGACCAGTGGTTCCCAACCGGGGGCAGGGTGCATTTGCACAAATCGGGGGAGATGAGCACAAAGGGGGTGGCAGGGGGAATTTTGAAAAAAATGAGATACTCAATTTAAACCAAGGTTTTACAAGATGCCAAAAGCTTTTCTCTAGCTGAACTCTCAAACTGGTTCGCACAAAAATGAGATGAATGGAGGCAACAATTTGAGTAGGTCTAACATTCCCTTCCCAGATGCCACAAAATCGCATCTACTGTAACAGTGTTTAATTTCAATTTACCCTGCAAGGATCATATTCCCATCAGTGACAGTGAAAGCAATGACCGAAAGGGTCTTAGCTAGAAATTTTTCTGCAAATTTAAAGGCAATAGGCAGTCGCCCCAAAATTTTCTTAGAAAAATCGGCAAACTCTTGCAGATCTCCTCTTATTGCATTACAATTAAGCACCTCTGAAGATGTTTTGAACATAACTCTTACAAACAATAGGTAAAGCAAGGAAAAATTCTCCTTGAATTTCACAATTTACCAACAAAAATATTGTCACATGATCAAAGTAGGCCAATCATGAACTAGAGTGACAGGATACACTCACTCTCATTGGAGTGACTGCATACTGCCTTTAACCTTGAATGTAGTTTTCTTCCTTGCAGTCCACAAACATGACAGAACTGACAATTGTCACAAAATAGATACAACTTTGGCAATGTACTATGAATTTAAACTTTTTGTTTTCAAAAATCCAGTCTTTCAGTGCACCAGTTTCTGCTTTCGCATTATTTCTACCTGTTGAACAGTTTGATTAGCGCAAGTCTTTCAATTCCCCATGCCACCCCTATACCATCCTTCATCCTCCTGTCAGTCCTGTGACAGGACAAGCACCTTTCAGCATCAAAGAGAACTCCCATTATTTATTATTGAAATACAAACTAGGCTAAGGCTGATTTTGCAATCTTTTTAGATTGTATTTAAGGTTATTAGGTACAATCGGAAGATACCCAGAATTTGACTGACAGTACGTCATTCTCGTGTGAACAATATCGTAAATACTTCACAGCTTACGGGGGTGAATCCCCCAGTCGCCCTCTGGGATGTTGACCTTTGGCCTCGTTTTGGGGAACAGTCCACAACTCCATGGGCCCTGGCAAAGTCAGTTAAATACCAAAGACGTTTCTCCTCTCTTGATCACCTCCCAGCTTTTGTAAAGGGTGGGTTAAACAGTCGCCATCTCAAAAGAGTGTCAGTTTCTTAAATCCCGCATTGCTGTTTTGCTACCCTGGGTAGAACCCACACATATAAACGATGTATGTCACGGTAGGTCAGCCCTTTTATTTCAACAAGTTTTGTTTAATTATCATTGTTTCATCCATAGCAATAGTATAAAGCTATAGACAAGGGGGGCGTTTACCCATGCTCATTTTGTGAAAGGGGGCGTTTAGCTGGAAAAGGTTGGGAACCACTGGTTTAGACTCTAGAACAGTGCTTCTCAACCTTTCTTAACTCAAGGACCACTTTCACTCTCAGAATTTTTCTGAGGCCCACCTTACAAAAAGTTTTATTCTTTTTTCTTAATTTTTAGCTCACACATGTACACAGTACATGTGTGAGGTTATCAAATGGGGCTTATGGCGTAACTTTTCAACAAAAAGTCTTCTTCTTTTTGATGTGAGGAGATTTTGGGCTGAAATTTTGGGATATGATTGTTTGTCAGCAGAGCATTAACACCTACTTATTTTCATTCCATTATAGGAAAGTTAAGTTGGGTTTTAATGTCGTTTTTGTAGAGCTGAGTTCACTGTGCCTGCTGAACAGTTAGCTGTTTATCCATTGTACTGATAGCAGTGTGCTTGGTTTTGTGTTCAGTTGTCATCTTGCAAATGGATATGCAGGCTGTTTGAAATTCAATCCATCAATGCACATGTTTGTTCATCAAGTGGCCTCTACAGTCTGAAGCAACTCTGTGGTCAGTATGGCTTAACACATGAAAGGAAATAGGCTTAAAGTGGACCTAAAGTCTAAAAATTCAAAAATATATATTTTAGAGGTTACAAAATTAATCTTATTGGTCCAACTCCCATTGTCATAGCTTATTCCATTGCTGAGATATTAAATTTTAAAATTTATTCACTTAAATCCAAACAGTTCATTGCGCAATAATTTTTGACATTCTTGTTGTACAACTCACATTAAATGCTTTGCTTTCTTTTAAAATTAAAAATGTTTATATGACCTTGACCGCTTCCTGTTTTCTTGCATGACATGCTGTACAGAGCGGGCTTATATAGTCAAGTCACTCCAAAGCATTAAGAACGCGTTCACATTTTTTCAGAAGGTGCGGTGGCTTTCAGAAAAAACAAAGAATACAAAGATTGTAATTTGAGTAGTACAAACAATGACATCACAAATTATTGCACAATCTACCTTTTTAAATCTAGTGAATAAACTTCAACATTTTATATCTCAGCTTAAGAAAGTCCTGTGAAGATGGGAATTGGACCATTGGAATTCAGTTTTCATGCTCTGTAATATATATTTTTGAATTTTCAGACTTTAGGTACACTTTAACTTATTAATTGTGGGGATATCTCCCATTCTGTTCTGTTCAATTGAGTTGGTCAAGTCAAGTAATTGCAACTTAACTGTTTTGAGTTCAAGTGCAATAGGAGCTTTTTGAGAGTCTGTTTTATTTTGATCAATGCAAACCCATGCAGCGATTAAATGTACTTTGCAATACTTGAACAGTTTATTGGCTCATCATACAAACTTTTTTTTCAGTCTTGCTGCTAATAAAAGTGTATACAGCGGCACAGCCTTTGCAGGCTTGCTTGATATGAGAAAATATGCAGTGATAATTGTAGCTATTTGTCATAAAACTATGTCAGTTGCAGGTTTACATTCCTTAACACATTTGTGATTTTACAGATGGGTTTTGATTTCTATTAATTATTACGCTCCTCTGTTCCCTCCCATTTGCCTTTGTAAGGTAAGGAGATTTTTTGGAAGCAGATGAATAGATGATAAAATTTGGTTTTGTGAGTTTCTACTTTTAACAGACAAGAGAAATTGTGTGAGCTACACAACAGCATTGCTGTTCTAGTTTATTTTTTATGGCGGATCTCACAGCCCACCGGTTGAGAAGCGCTGCTCTAGAACGATGCATATAGAAAATTAATTGACTTAGAAGTAAAATTATTTAAATAACAATCTGCAAAGTTCTAAAAACGAAAATTTGATTGTCAGAGTGACATTGAATAGACCTATAAATTACGAAAGCATGTTCTGATGAAAGTTACTCAGATTGTGCATATTGTTAAAGACTGACTGAGAAAAGTACTGAAGAATTTAGTTATTGTATATTCATGCATTATGACATTTACAAATGTGGGTTCTGTGAGATAACTGGACAAGGCCAGACTGAATATCTGGTGCATCCCTAGTAAACATCCATGTAAGTCAAATGATCTATTCTATTGTTATACTTTTGCTGACATTAAACCAGATTTGTTTTTCAACTTAATTTGATCTGAAGAGAACCATCAATGAAGTGACTTGAATCAGAATTGTCTTCCTCACATATAATCAATTGATACAAATTTTCCATGGCCACAGTACACTTGCTGATAACCATTGGGAGATATTTATTTTAAAACCTGGAAGAGGAAGGTGGGGGAGCAGTGGGAGGGAATGGAATTTATGGTAATTAGCACCAGAGGTGCTGGGGAGGGGGGGGGGGACGTGAAGGACTTTCCCTGACAGCATGTGGTCCCAGGGTCCATCACCACAGCTCTGGTTTATTTACAGGAGTATGAGGATATGAGTGTTTATTAAACTACTTTTGAAAGCTAATGGATGATAACAGAGATGATACTTTGACCAAAAATTTTTGTATGTTAGTGGGGTCTAGTTTGGCAACTTCCTAGAAGGGGCCCAGGGGGCAAGGCCCCAGGATCCTTGGGTTTTAACTCAATTCTGAGCATTACTATAGGATGAACCTTCCAAACTAGGGAGTTACAACTCCCTGCCCAAATATATTTAGAAATAGCCCTACCTGTATAGGGCTGGTTACCGCCCGGGAGACCGAAGTTCCACGAGACCGAAGGTCTGCGAGACCGAAAGGAAATTAGGGTTCGCAAGGCCGATACGATAAGGAATCTATGCGACGGTGATATCGTGTGTGTGTGTGTGTGTGTGTATGTGAGGCTTAGCTTCTAAACACGTTTTCTCAAGATAGCAATGATGGACACTGACCCTGACCCCGACCCTTTCAATTTTCTGCCCGAAATGAGGACTCTTGAACAAAAATTAATGTCACTTTATAGGAATGGGTTAAGGAAGTTATATTTTGATGACGTAATTTCTGGGACCCCATGACCTCTGAACAATAATGACCTTCGTGACGTTTCATTTCATTAGTACACTTTTAAGTTCCAAAAGTTAAAAAAAAATTCAAAATCCCATAAGTTCATAGTGATATCCCACAAGTTAATATCAGTGTCTCGCAAGTTCAATCGAGGTGTCATAAGTTCAGAAAGGTCCCATCAGTTCAAGGGTCCTAAGCCTGATTCGGTCTCACGGACCTTATTTCACTTTCAGTCTCGCGGACCTTCTGTCTCGCGGACCTCAATTCACTTTCAGACTCGCGGACCTAAATGACCATACGATCACACGTCAGCCCAGTTCAGCTTCGCCCATATGCTTCAATGCAATTGCGGTCTCGCGGGAAACCCCCTATAGTTCTAAATACAGTTGATGAATGCATTTTAATTGACATCATTCAAACATTTTTAGCTCCCACTGTGGTCAGTCTACTATGACTGGAACAGTCATTTGTGTTCCCAATTAAGCTTACACATGGTTGTGTGCCACTATGGCCTTGAATAACTGAAACTCAGTGCAGATTTATACTGTGACTCTGCCGTGGAGGTTTACTTCTAAAGGCAGGTGTTTTTTAAGAACACCTGTTTTTGGAAGAGGGGTTAGAAATAAACTTAGTAAGGAGACTTTTGTACTGTCTGGAGTGACATTTGAGAGCCTTTAACTAGAGATGCACCGGATCCAAATTTTTGGGTCTGGCAGGAGCTAGATTTTGCCTTGGATTTAGTGAACCCTGCCCCTGTGGGACAACTATATGCTATCTTTGAATTTGACTTCATTGTACTGTACTGTATAGTTGGACATACATGCATCTACCCTAAGACCACAAAATGGAAGTTGTGTCACTGTCAGTGCTATTTAATTCATCTGTAAAGCAATCCCAGTCTTAAAATTATGGATGTAATTCTGCCTAGAATTTGTGGAAAATCCAGCCAAGATGAGGCCGGACTGGATATTCAGTGCATCCCTATCTTTAACTTAATTTCAGAAGGAAAGTGGATGTGTCTTAATAGCAGCTGTAGTTGTTGACTCGAGTTGCTGAGTTGGATGTGAGTCTAACTCGAGTCTCACTTTTTCTTGACTTGTGACTTGACTTGACTTGAAGAAAAATCACTTGTGACCTGACTTAGCTTGAAGAAAAATAACCTTGGACTTGACTTGAAGAAAAATGACAATGTGTGTCACTGAGTGTGGCATGACTTTTGTACCATGAAATTATCTAAGAACAGAAATGCAAGCTTTTTTTTTCATGGATTTGAGGTGTGCCATGGGTAGAATGGCAGTGGCCTTTTGGCTAAGATCATGTTTAGTATCTGTTCTTTTCAGCCAGTTGAGAATGGAGCCACACATGGCAGACCCATGATGTAGAGGTCTGAAAGTGAAGAGGTTGGTCACATTAAGTCTCGTGTCCTTTCGGGAACATAGTTCCTTTTGGGAGCAGAACTCCTTCGGGAGTAACATTTGGTTTCGCCCTCACCTCTTCGTCAGAGAGTCAAGGGGATTTAAGAAAAAGTAGAACAGCTGTAACCTAAAGACAGGGTCACAGGGGTTGAGATGAAGTAAAGCTGTAGTTTAGCACGACTTAAGCAACAATTTGAATGCATGTTACCTAACTGCAAGCACAGCATATCATGTTTAAGTAAGTGTACATAGATCAGTGATCTCCAACCTTTTTCAACTCGTAGTGGCCTCTTGCACTGGTGGTGTGTTGAGCAAATCACACCACCCACGTCCAGGTCCTTAACAGGGTTGTTATATAAGTGGTCAAAACCGGTTTTGACCACAAAGCGGTTTAAACCAGGTTTAAACCGGTCAAAACTAGGTTTAAACCGGTCAAAACTGGTAAAAACCCATAAACCTTCTGTTAGACAAAATATTTTAGGTCACAGCCCATGAGCACACATCAAATCATGTGACCTTGAATGATGAGGAGGCTTTAAAAGATTGAATTAAATTTCTTTGATTGAAAATATTATTCTTTTGCCCGAAATAATTATGAATTAACTATTCCATTAATTATTGGAAAAATTGGAAAAGATGAAAAGAAATTCTACACCTGACATTGTTGGGTCAAATACATAAGTCTGTGCTGTTAATTTGTGCTGTTAGAGACTGCGAGTAGGCCTAATTGTTACATGTGTCATGGAAGCCGCATTATTATTTAGCAAATAGGCCTACCTTGTGCCCCCTAAACTTTGTAGCTGCAAACATCCTGTTTACAGCACTTCTTCATTCTTAGCAAGAAAATTCAACAATTTCAACACTATGTTATAAAGTTTATTAGACTTAACCTTACAGTTTATCTATCTGCACCATAACAATTATATGCTCTGATAAACTGTTGGTAACACCATTGTTGGGTACAGATGAGATTAAAGGATTTTCTCAGTGTTAGTAGGACATGTATCTCATTAGTGAACAATACATGGGCAAGGGTTTCATTGTATTCACTTGGACCCTAGGTACAGTGTGCATGGGCCAACGGGGCTTAATCTATAGGAAACACTTGACAGTCAGCTAGTGCACACACACACACAACTTACATATATGGTTATCTTTAAATTGGACCTTTTCGGTTTGAGCCAAGTTATTTAGGACTTTATTGTATTTTTAGGAAATATAGACTGAGGATTTGATTTGATTTTAGTTCATAAGAATCCTGTGTCAGAGTTTGTAGTGTAACTGTATCAAGCCAATGAAATAATTTTACAACTGCAAGACAGCAAGAGTGTTGATTTTTAGATGTTTTGACTTTTGAGACTGAAGGGGCAAATGAGAGAGAAGCCTTCAATAGCCCCCATGGGGCTAATTTGTCTTCTGCATCTTTGTCAAACTGAATCAACTATTTGACACATGAGTAACTGGCATGTTTTTTTCTTTAAATTCAATGTAAATTGACTTGATTTAAACACTGAAGGGGTTTTGACCAGTTTTGACCGGTAATAGGTGGTCAGAACTGCCCGGTTTAAACCAGGTTTTAACCGGTTTAAACCGCCCCGGTTTAAACCGAACAACCCTGGACTCCTTAAAATATGAATGAAAATAAAATAATGCCCAATGTCTATGAAATATGAGTGAAAAGAAAATGAAACCATGTGGTAAGATTAAGGATATGATTGTATAGCCTATGGTCTTTCTATGTGAAGATACAGGGAATTACAAACCCATGGGGGGTGGGGGGTTGTTACAGTATATGATGGAGAAGCCCGAATTTACAATTGTTTAAAAGGTAATTTGATACTGTAGGGTATGAGGGTCCTCCTTAGGACAAAACAGCAGTGAAACTCTGTTAAACACAACTTCCTGGCATCTGACAACCAAAATTAGTATGCAAATGGCAAACATTTTTCAAATTGATATAAAATGTTGTATAATGCAGTGTGTTCCTTGCAATTCCAGAATGGGTACCCAGTAGGCTAATGATCATTCATCAATCAAAAGGCCAAGACACAAGCTTTTTCTACACACATTTAGATAATAGTAATTACCACATGAAAAAAATTTGACAGGTATGCAGCTAGGGTACCCATAACTGGAATATGTTTAAGCAGTGTCATGTTTGAGAAATATCCTCATTTTAAAATGATCCCATTTGCTAAAGAATATCTTTCCTTATTTAAGATATTGTAATCTACAATAGCCTACAGTAAAGTGCTTAAATAACCTTAAGTGATCCAGTGATTGTCCTGAAAAGTTGTTCATGGGATTTTCTTCAGTATGTACGTAATGTATTTCGTAAATCTTCCAAAAAAGAATTGCCAGCCTGTGACTTCTTTTGATAAAAGTCTTATCTACCTGGCCTACCACCTGGTCTCCATATTAAGACTGTATCTACTGTAGGATCTGTTATCTAGTTTTATAGGCTTGTTATACTTTTTGTTATCATTATGACTTGTGACTTGCCTTGAACGATATTGACTTGAGACTGAACTTGATTTGAAGGAAAATGACTTCCGACTTGACTTGACCTGAAGGAAAATGACTTGAGACTTGACTTGAAAGTAGATGACTTGAGACTTGACTTGAGAAAAAATGACTTGGTTACAACTCTGCTAAATAGACCACTAGACCGTCAAGGGCTTTGCCCAGCAGATTTGCCTTATGTAGCGGGCTGCAGTAGCGTGTTCAAAGGGGGGGCCGGGGGGGGCACTGGCCCCCCACCTCTGAAGCCAGTCGGGGGAAAATCTCTTAGTCGGGGGATATAAGGGTTAGGGGAAGAGAAAAAGATTGAAGAGACACTGAGCACTCAACAGGGATGGCGCCAGGTGGGGGCGGTGAGCCCCATCGGGGAGTCTGAATCGATACGATAGAGTGTGCAGGCAGTCCTTGACGGCGCCTGAGAGAGGACAATTTCTCTAATAAGAACCCAAATTTTTCGGCGCGCTACGCGCGCTGTATAGTTACTCCAGGATCTTCAGCAGTTCCATTCCACATTGCTAGAAAGCACACGTCCTGCCAACCTTACCACGAAACATGAAGGCAGAGAACACTGTTCATAAGGAGGTCGAAAATTTCATCGCATGTTGCTAAGCCTAGTTACTGTTCTCTAGTGTGTGTCATGCGGTACGGTCAGTTTGTGAGCGACTCACGGACCAAAGTTTGGCTGTTTCATTGGGTAGTCCAAGTGTTTCGATACTATGTATGTTATCCCCGATATGGTCTAGAACCCCTACAGTTTTTCATTTTTGTTTTCTTTATGTTCTTGATCACATATCTTTTTTGTGTAAGCCTACCAAAAATTTTCGCGCGCTTTGCAAATTCAAGTTTCAGATTCGAAAGAACACTATATAAAGTGCGCAACTCGGCTCATGAAGTATCAAGTGATATCATGTAAAATATACCCTGAAATGGCATGGGATAATAAGCCATCACCTTGTCACCACCTCTTCCACAGAGGGGCTGTCGAAGCTTGGGGTGGCTGGCATGGCCCAGCCCTCTGAAAATTCTGTCGCCACCCATGATCTGTTTACTTATTTTGGCTTTCAAAGGGTCATTTCTACAATGAAACCCAAGATTTCCGGTACGCTTTGCCCACTCTTCCACAGTTCTGTTACTTATAGCTAAATATAATACACACCATTTCCACCTTTTCAAGTAACTGAAGAAGTAGAATTCATGAATTTATGTAAAAGTTGGGAATTTCACCTCATTTCACGTTATTCAGTCAATGTTCTCTTGGGTCTGTTGTGCGATACGGCTATAGTGACAAGAGGAGAGAAGTACAATGTAAGTTATGCCCGATAGGGACCAACTGCCCGGACATTTGACCTTTATTAGCTTTTAATAATTATACCGATTCTTTTTAGTGAAGGATAACCCAAAAAATTGTCGCTCGCTTTGCAATTTCACACTTTAGATTCTGGGGAAAACATTAAATCAGCCCCGAAACTACGTTCCTCTAGTATATACACCCATTTTTATGAAATATTTGTCCCGCAATGACATGGTTTAGTACACAGATTTTCTTCAGATCCCTCCCTACCATCCCCTTGACGGCATCGGGGCTGTCGGGGCTTCAGGTCGCTGCCTCCGCCCGTCTGGCCACCTGTCGGGCAAATCCTGGCGCCATCCCTGGCACTCAAAACTTAGAAGTAGCTTACAGAATGATATTAGAAGAGCATTTTTTTCATTTTTGGGTCGTTTACCAAAGGATAGAGCTCTTTCAATTGTCCTCCAGTGAATAATCAGACAGGATGCTATTAATATCAATATCTGCCTCATATGGTGCAGGTAGGCCTACTATCATTAAGTTCCCATCGCCATTCGCGCTAGTCACTTTAACGATCTGTAATGGTAAACTATATAGGTTTAAGGATGAAACAGCACTGTTAACTTTTGCGATCATCTCAAGCAGCCTTCTTGACTGGCCTCGTGTTCTTTAACGTAGTCCTGTCAATGTATGTGACACATACTGTGGCACACTGCAGCTTTCAACGCATAGAGGATAACCTGAACTCTCCGTCACTGACACCGAATTTTACAAAATCTGAAACAAACGAAACCTGATCAATAAGGCCTCTAGAACCAATTTAGGGCAGTCTTATTAGCTTATGTTGCAGGAGCTTCCGGGGGCTTCGCCCCCTGGACCCCCACCGGGGCTCTGCCCCTGGACCCCGCCAGGGGCCCTGGCGCGGGCCCCTGGACCCCACGCGTGCAGACTCGCGCTTCGCGCTCGTGGTGCACCTTTGGTGCACTTGTCACACCCCTCCACATCAGTCGGGGGAATCACAGGTTGTGCCCCCCCACCTTCGAAATCCTGCACACGCCACTGGCGGGCTGTGCAGCATATTCCATCTCATATCCTGTGTTGGGAACCCTTAGAGTAGAGCAAATAGAGTCCACTTTGTGGGGTTCCAGCAGATACACTACAGCTTGTGGTTTGAGAAGATAGGTGGTGGTAGAACTTGCAGGGGCTATTGGAAAAATAAGCCCCACAAGCTGACATGAAATAATAAGATAACAATGCATGATGAATGCACACAAAGTGTGCCAAAACATAGCATTTTTGAAGTCATTAAATTAATGGTTTAGTTTATTTTACACTTCCAAAATCATCAATTTGATGTATCCAAACATAAAAATACAAAGTATATTATTATGTACTGTAATATTTTTGAAAATCTGGAAGGGATGTTTGTGTATAGGCCATCCCTCTTTGGCAAAAAGTGTGGGGATATATGTTCCCCATCCCTTCTGGGATGCAGGTTACAGTCAAGTGTATGCAACTGTGGAAAGTAAAAGGTGGTGTTCTTTCTAGGCCAGCCACATTAAATACCCAGTCCTGACAAAACTGAAGTATATTGCATATAGTTACACCTCTACAGTATGTTATGACGTCTCTGTTCTGACATACATACAGTAACCCTAATACTGTCACCTAACCTAACCCTAACCTTACCCTTATCCTTATAGAGATCATCATGTAGACTTGTTGGAACATGGAGATGTCTGAACAGCTCTGCAGTCACCTTACATGTTTTTTCATAGTTTTGTCCAATAATACCACTTACAAGTACCAATATTTCCATTGCAAACTAGCTGAAAGTGCCAAAAATTTGGATCTTATACTGTATTTTGCCAGAATGATCTTAGTCCATAGAACACACCCTGTTTTCGTGAACTTGTTAATTATGACATTACAGTACAGTATTTGGATGTGTCAAGTTGTCAACTACAGGTAAGCATGTTCGTGCATTTGTGACCTTCTGCCTTTATTATGGGAAAATCCTTTTATGGTTTACCTGATCAAAATATTTCAAAACTTGAGAGCAAAACTCATCTCTTCAGCTAACTTCTTTAACAAAATCTTCACCACATTTATACCCCTGTCCTTAGCAGTCTTCATTGGCTACCTGTACCTAAACACTTACCTTCAAATGCATTCGTGATTGTGCTCCTTTGTATCTGTTGTCACTCATTTACAATCCTTTGTGTGATCCTCATTTCAGCTCTAAATTATATTTAACAGCGTACTCATCTTTTACTCACTCCTATGTTGTTCATCAAGCTTTTCAAAGATGTCAGTCAAACTGCAGAATAAAATCAGAAGGGCTGTAGTGATGAACCAGACACAATCATAAAACAACAGGGCAAAATATACATCTTCTTGAATAACCCGCCACTTACTCTTGTACTATGGAACTGTTTAAAGGGAAAATGTGTCCCCCTCCCCCCAATTTGAATAAGGGTACCCTGTCATCCTAATTCAGGAATGTCTCCTACTTTATTTGTTTAAGTCATGCAGAAAAGCTCCTTGGTTTACCTTTAATATTCTGTGTTTTTATTCAGAAACATATTAAATGAAGATACTTGTGAGCAAAATAAGACGAGATTTGTAACAGTTGGCAGAGTTTTGGAAATAAACTTGGGGTGAATCCAATTCTCCCTTAATTTAAAGTCCAATTGCAAACTTATTTGTTTTCTGTCTCTGTCATTAAGCATATGCAGATCCTTTCAAACACTATTTATGCTACAATTTATGATGTACAGTATGACACTGTGCATCCCAGCAGCCAAACAGTAGATCTGCAGTATTCTCCTAGTGGTCCTAGCATTTTTAAGACATCTCCACATAAATTTATGTAAACATCTATACGTATGTGTCAGTTAATAAAGCACCTGAGCAACCAGATGTACTGTACATCTCTCAGTTTGTGGTCCTGAATACTCTAACTCTGGTAAGGAGGCCTTTATTTTGTACAGTGTTTGAGGTACTGCACACTAGTTACCATTATTAGTTCAACCCACAAAGTGTCTAGGTAGAGCTTATACTGTATGTTATACTGTAGGGAGAGAAAATGTCTGTCTCACTTTTCAAAAGGCTTCTACTCCCACATGCTTTCATGGATTTGCTTGAAACATGGACACAATGTTCCTTGGGTGGTGGGCAATTTGAGGTGTGCAGGAATTTTTGATCCAAGGTCCTGTGGGGGCCCTATGGCCCATTTAATGAAATTTTTCAAAATGTTTCTTCTCCTACAGATTCTCTTGTACAGTGATGATGGTTTGTCATAATGATACTCTGTTAGTGGTGCCTTCAGGGTGTTCAGGAATTTTGGGTCCAAGGCCCAAGAGGGTCCATTTTGTGAAATATTTGAAAGTGATTAACTTTTCCTCCAGTTATTGTTAAACAGAGTTGACGGCCTGTTATAATGATGCTTGGTTAGTGATCTGTTTATGGTATTTGGAAGTTTTCGTCCAAGGTTCCATGTGGGCCCTACTTTGTTAGTGGGACATTCAGGGTCTTCATGAATTTTGGGTCCATGGCCAAATATGGACCCAAGGGTCCAACTTATGAATATGGCAAAATGCTTAGCTCTTTATAGTATTCCAATTAATGGAAAACAGAGTTGACAGCTTGTCATAGTGATGAGGGAATCAATGTCAGAATTTGGACTAATTTCAATTTTTAAAGTATGGTTCACAAATCAGCACTGCTAAGCAACATTTAAACTTCAAATGGATGGTGTAATTTGTATCCAATACTTAGATTTTTCCTTACCAATTTCACGGGGGAGGGGAGAGAGGGGAAGAGGGGAGGGGGAGGGGAGGGAAGACATTTGATAGCATCCTCTCCACTGGTTATGCAACTGCCCTACACAAACTGGTTGCATTTATGCATTATGGCAGTCTAGTTTCTGATCCCTGCCCTTACATAAGGGGATGAACTACATGAAGCTATAAAGATTTATCCCTGACATGGTCCAAGTGCTAGGTGAACAGTACTATACCATGGTAGTTGATACCGAAGATGGAAAGTTGATTACATTTTTGGGGGAGAGATATTTGTGTGAAATATTTTAATTGTGACAGTGCCACATATCGTGACCTAAAAGAAGTGGTACAGTTGTTTTCATTTGGAACAAAAGAAAAGTACTGGTAGTTTTATCAGTAACCGGTAATAATAACCACACAAATATCTTTGGTACTTTGTTACCGGTACTGCTGTCACTGGTATTTATGTGAAAACCGGTATACCCCCTAACCCTAGGGTTGAGCGACTGAAGCATTGCTGCTCCTATTTAAACTGGTTAAGTAGCTATTTTTGCCATCATTGAAGACTTACTGTAATAGTATGATCAAGTCCTCACTCATCAAATCCTGTAATGTTGGTGCATGCAGTACTTGGATTCGTTTTTGAGGATTAATTCTGTTAAATCAGATTTTATATTTTTTTGCTGACAATACCATGTTTGCTTCAAAATCATCATTAATGATGATCACCACCAGTTCCACTGTTGTTTGCCATTTTACTTCATACAAGGTACTTATGAATCATATCTAGTGCAAAATTTGAATGGAACACATCTCAGCAACTAGCTGTAAGGTTTTCAGGTAATATATTGTAACCAGTACACTGAAGTGACCATAGGAATCTGGTAAACTCTGCAAGGCTTTTGTACTCTTTATCTCAGCTGCAGTCTTCTTGTTGAGCAGGGCCCACTGAACCAAAAGGTCTGCATGCAAGGGTGGCGATTTGTTCTGAGCATTGAGGGAGGGGGCATGACCCCGTTTTCAAATAATTCACTATGAAAACCAAAGTCAATGGGCAATTTCTGAAATATTGGGGGGAACATTTCCTCCTGTCCCACGTATCACCACCCATGTCTACAAGCCTGAAGGTTCGCTAGAGCCAGTGGTTGGCAAGCCTTATATGTGGCTAAGTGGACCTTCAATTTTTATGATGGACCATCCTTTGGGGACAGCAATGCAAAGTGAAGGGCTGGAAGGCCTCCCCCAGTGCACTGCATTACAGCAATCGTTTTCACAATATCAGAAAATGTATTATTAGACAGGTACATTAAATGTCAAGTTGAAGGGCAGATGTATCAAGTGACCTCAATAAACCACAATGTTTCCATATTTTAATTGCACTTCATTTTTCATTCAAATGAATTTTCTTTGCAGAAAAGTTTTATAAATGGATACCCTCATGATGGAAGATGCAGTGAATTCTGAAGATGATATTTCATCCCGTTACTGCAGTTTCATTCATACACCATGTGTTGATGGCTGTGCTCAAATTTCCTCAGAAGGTATTGTGTAAAGTTACAAAATTTGAAATTTACTAGCGTCAGTGTTTGAAATGTTTTATTTAGTTTAAATTCTGAGCATACTGTAGACAGTTCATACTGACTCTAAAATGAAAGCCTGTAGGCCACTGCTGGTCCATGAGGGGGTTCAGCCCAGCCTTCGTATCAAATTTATTTAAAACTAATTGCATACTGAAAAATGGAAATTGCTTGTTATTGTTATCATTGATCTTATCTAATCTGAGGCATTTTGCTGTGTCTTCCAATATTGATTTCTTGCCAAAGGCTTAAGGAATCAATGAAGTTATGATGACTTGTGTATGTGTGTTTGTGATGCTTGGCTTGTAAACACAATATCTCAAGTTAGGAATGATGGATACTTTTCATATGTGGTATATAGATTTATCATATAAGGAGGAAGAACCCTATCATTTTGGTGGTGGTCAGAGGTCATGTCAGGTCAACACAGGTCAAGAGCCAAAACATGAAAACATGGCATCTCAAGTTAGAAAGGATGGATACACAAATAGTTTTTCCAGTTTCAATGTGGGGAAGTCCAAATCTTCTACAGGCCATTTGTAACTGGCACACATTGTGGTCCACTTTTTAAGAACTGAAGGGTCTATTCGACTGCACTTCATATCAGCGTACTTATAGGTCATGCAAAGTCAAAATTGTAAAAAAAAAATTGAAAGTGGATGACCTATCTATGTGGGCTCTTGGCATTATTTTTGTTTGCAGGATCTGATCCATCTTGAAAGTTTTCATCATAACAACAGAAATGCATGCTAAATATTTTTTGGTTTCGATGATAAGAGAAACCTATGCATTCATGATGGCATGTGTGTGTGTGTGAACTTGTCTTCCTATCAGACTGAGGACCTGAACAATGGATTTGAGGTCCTCTGAAGGAAATTCAATAGATTTGTCAAGTCCTCGAAAGTTTGAACAATAGAGAGTCTATTGTCAAGGTTAGGGTTAAGGAAGTAAACACAAAGGAAATAACAATGAGGTCCTCGGATTGTATGTAAAATCGACTTGTGTGTGTGTGTGTGTGTGTGTTTGTGACAATTTGCTCGCTAACACGATATACTGTATCAATAAGGGAAACTCTGACATTTCTCAAACTTGTTACATAGGTGCCCCATATTGAGAGGAAGAACCCTATTGTTTTTGGAGGTCAAAGGTCACCTGGGATCACCAGGGGTCAAACTTTGAAAACCTTGTTAACACAATATCTCCAGGTAGGAAGCCTGGATGAATTTCATACTTTGTATGTAGATGCATTATGGTAAGAGGAAGAACGCTATCATTTTTGGTGGAGGTGAAAGGTCATCTGGGGTCACCGGGGTCAAACCTTGAAAATCTTGTTAACACAATAACTTGAGTTACAAAGCTTGAATGAATTTCATACTTTGTGTGTAGATGGGTTATGGTAAGAGGAAGAACCCTATCATTTTTGGTGGAGGTCAAAGGTCATTTGGGGTCATGCGGGGTCAAACGCTGAAAGCCTTGTTAACCTGGTATCTCCAGGTAGGAAGCTTGGATAAATTTCATACTTTGTGTGTAGATGCCTTATAGTTAGAGAAAGAACCTTATCATTTTTGGTGGGGTTCAAAGGTCATCTGGGGTCACCTGGGGTGAAACCCTGAAAACCTTGTTAACACGATTTCTCAAGGTAGGAAGCTTGCTTGAATAAGTTTCATACCTTGTATGTAGATGTGTTATAGTAAGAGGAAGAATCCTACCATTTTTGGTGGAGGTTAAAGTTCATTTGGGGTCACAGGGGGTTAAACTCTGAAAACCTTGTTAACACGATATATCCAGGTAGGAAGCTTGGATAGATTTCATACCTAGTATGTAGATGCTTTATAGTGAGAAGATGAATCCTATTGTTTTTGGTGGAGGTCAAAGGTCATCTGGGATCACCAGGGGTCAATGTCTGAAAACCTTGTCAACACGATATCTCAAGGTAGGAAGCTTGGATACATTTCATACATGGTAAATTGATGTATTATAGTGAGAAGATGTACCCCATTGTTTTTGGTGGAGTTCAAAGGTCATATAGGGTCACCGGGGGTCAAACACTGAAAACCTTTTTAACACAATATATCTCATGGGAGAAAGCTAGGATAGATTTTATACTTAGTATGTGGATGCGTTCTGGTTAAAAGATGGACCCTATTGTTTTTGGTGGAGGTCAAAGGTCATCTGGGGTCACCAGAGGTAAAAAAGCAAAATTTCCCAAGAATATTACATGAGTTCACCAGAGGTCAAAATGCAAATTTCCCAAGAATTCCCAAGATTAAATAGGAATACAAAACTGTATTTTTCCAACATGTTAAGATAGCCTTTGACCATTGACTGAAAGATATGGGACATCCTGGCTTTATTTGGAATAGAACATATATCATCGAAACCTCAATACATTTTTGCATTCTGGTTATAACCTTTGCTCTGACAGTAACATGTCAAGTAGTTCAAGTTGTTCCAAATACAGATTTGAATTTGAAAACCAACCTCAATAAAAGGCATTGGACAATATGGGTTAACAAAGTTGCTAATACTTTAATGTCAGTCTGTCTATATTCATTTTTGAAGGCAGTACTGTGAGACCTGATGACCCTTTTTTGCCAGCAGAAATGGCAGAAAACAGATTTGAAGGAGAAGGCCATGACCATGACACTACTGGTGCACAGGTGGGAGATATTGAAAACCAGTGTCAGAAGCCTGTTATGTCATACAAATGTGGGATTTGTGATGAGGTTTTCACCAGCTTAGCCAAACGCACATCCCACGAAAGAAGTCATTCAGGAAGCCACTTTTCATGCAGGTGCTGTGGTAAAGACTTTTCAACAAATGCTCTTCAGATGGAACATGAAAAGACCCATTTAAGTGTAGGCCCATTTGTTTGCCAGCATTGTGGTAAGGTACTGAAAACAGAACATAATTTGATAAGGCATGAGGCCTGCCATATTCGAGATCAGTCCTTGTCTTGTCAGCATTGTGGTAAAAAATATAGCTCTAAAAGTGCTCATAGAGAACATGAGAGGCGGCATGTAAACCAAACACAAGAATTCTATTATCCATGTCGATATTGTAACAGCTTGCTCACAAGTATTGAGGAACGCAGGCTGCATGAGGTATCTCACACTGGTAAGGTTATTCTTGAATGTAGTCGATGTGATCAGAAATTTCCCACAAAGCAAAGCTTAAGTATTCATGTCTACAGAACTCATGGTGTTACAGCAGGAAGCTCTTCATTGAAATGTCCACGTTGTCCGAAAACTTACAGCAGTAAAAATGGGTTGTCACTTCATTTACAGTGGCATATGGGGGAGAAACCATTCAAGTGTCAATTCTGTGGTAAAAGTTTTGCTACAAAATTTCATTGCATTAGTCATGAACAAACTCATTCTGAGGATAAACCATATGTATGTCAGTACTGCTCTAGGAAATTCAAAGTCAAACGTTCTTGCATGGATCATGAAAAACTTCACACAAGGAATATGGTGTACAAATGTAATTCATGTTCCAAAGTCCTCTCTTCACTGAGAGCACTAAAATTGCATGAATTAAGGCATTCTAGAGAAAAACATATTCAGTGTCATATTTGTAGTAAAATGTTTGTATGCATGGCTGACTTCAAAAATCATGAAAAACGCCATGCAGGGGAAAAACCTTTCAAGTGCAAGTTTTGTCCTAAATCATTTGCCTCAAGCTATGCTCTTAATGCTCATGAAAACACACACACAGGAGAAAAACCATATATATGCTGTTATTGTGGAAAGGGATTTGTGTGTTCTGAGTACATGAAAGTTCATGAGCTGACTCATACTGGGGAAAAACCTCACAAGTGTCGTTACTGTAGCAAAGCATTTGCAGGAAGAACAAACTGCACAGAACACGAACGGACTCATACTGGTGAGCAACGCTACAAATGTCAGCACTGTGATAAACGGTTTGCAAGAAAGGGACAATGTAAAAAACATGAAGGAAGTCATGCAGAGGTTAAAGACAGCCAAGCTAGTACTACTGTCACTACACCTGTATCTTTGTGAAGATTCTGCTATCACAGGCTCTAGTGTGTGTAGACTTTTTGGGAACATTTAGATCTCAGGGTTAGGTTAATGCAGCCGTCAATTGTAATCTTCACCTAACCCCCCTCAAGGCTCGTTGCAGATTCGACGTCGAGTCGACGTCGAGTCTTCAAGTCTCAAAAACTTGAAAATGGTGAAACTTGACCTAAACATTTTCCAGGGCAGAGTGAAACTTTACCTATAAAAAATTTTGAAAGCATCGAATCTTCAACGAACAGTCTCCGTAATTATGGTGAAAATGCGTCGAACAATATTTTTTGATGGTCGAAATTGCGTCGTAAGTCTGCACATAATTTTCACCATGTCGGGAAAATTCTTTTTTGAAATGTGGAAAATTGACGGCATGCTTTGGTCTCCGCAGGGGCGTAGATTTCTTTTCAACTTTGGGGGGGATGGGGTGAACCATCGCAACTGTGGAACATGTGCACGCGAAGCGTGCACGGCGAGCGCGAAGCTCGAGCCCACGACGGGTGGGGTCCAGGGGCCCGCCTTAGGGCCCCTGGTGGGGTCCAGGGGCAAAGCCCCGGTGGGGGTCCAGGGGGCGAAGCCCCCGGAAGCTCCTTGGTTTTAATGTCTCAGAAGTGCCAGGAAGACTGTTTTAAGGGGTTAATTTCAGTGGTAATGTTCTTTGGTAGGCTATTGGTATATTCATACATTTAGGAACTGCTATTTTGAGCACTCGTCGATAAGCTGCACCGGATTTGAATTGTACAAGAGCAACAATGTCCTGCTAAGCTCAAAAAGGCAGGGATCAACATATAGGGTCATCCCAGACAACTGTATTTTGAATTCGGAGGTCATTACAAGACCTGCAAGTTGGCTTGAGATTAGTGGCGTCGCCAGGTTTTTTGTGATTGGGAGCACCATAGATGATGTCGTAATAATAGCTCAGTTCCCCCAAGTCTGCGTAAATTACACCTTTGTTTTTTATGCGTTCCTGCATTTGCATGCAGCAGTTTTGATCTTTCGTTTGTCACTACAAAAAGGTGTCGTCCTGGGGAAGAGGTTCCCCCTCCCCTTTAAGATTTTTTTTTTATTAATTTAAGGACTTTTAGATGCAAAATGGTGCTATCTTTGGGATGTTTTGGAACTGATCATATATGTCCGGAAAATGTCCATAATTTAGTGAATGCTAATTTTTGGTTAGGTAAAAGAGAATATGTTGTCTATTAAGAGACAGATACGTTGTCAACAAATCTCCTGAAGCCCCCTCCCTTATGTCTATTTTACTGCCTTCTATTTCGGGAAAGTTTTTACACAAAAATGTGTGCGTGGAGTCCACAAAAACATTCTTGAGTTATAACGAAATATGTCCTTTCCTTCATTGTGCATTATGAAAGGGCACATAAGGCTAGCAGATACCTGAATAGGACCTCCTGGAAGCTCTGCATTAATCATAATAATTGGGGTGGGGGGGCAATGACATAATGCGTATACTACCTGACATCCAAATGATAATAGAGTACGCCGCCGAACACTTTACAACTATCGTATTTTTACTACTTTTGAACTAAAATCCGGGCGAACAGCTGCCAGAATTGAAAATGAGAGGGAGGGAGAGTATAGGTGCAGGGAGGTGATATTAGACCTCCCTGATAGGTGTAGCAAAAGGGGTGAAGGACTAATAAGAGCGTTACAGAGTGCTGTTTTCGTCATAAGTGTATTAACAATCACCATCTATACCGATAATGGCTCAGCGCGAACTGGCGAAGCTCTGGTAAAAATTTTTTGGAAAATGTTTAACGGCAGATACGTACTTTCAACCTTCTACATCATGCTACATATTAGATTGACAGATCCCATATTGATGCGAGGTCCCCACAGATGTTTGGGGATGCATCTCTGTTCTTCGGAAAGTGCCGTGATCAGAACAGTTTCGTGTATTATTACCTTAATAATGGTCATAACATGGAGTGTAAACAGTGACGAATAATATTCCCATTACAAAACCTGCATTCAGACTCTACATTGAGACACTTTCAATTGCCCAACAACCTACATGCCACTCCCATAAGCCAGTCTTTAACCTGTTAATTCGTAAACTTTCAACTTTTTGCTGCTGTGCTTTTCCGAATGTTGCTATCGGAAGATATTGATAATATAAGTGACAATGACGTAAGGTTGGAAGCGCGCGGAGCGCGCGAAAATTTCGATAGATTGCCAACGATTTGCTAAAATTCTGATAGTTTGAGAAACATTTGTGATAGAAAGTGAAGCGAGATTGAAAAAAAAGTCTTACGAAAATGAAGAATAAAATATACTTTCCACCATAAACGTATCTGTAGACTGAAACATTGGGGGGGGGGGGGATGATTGCATGGGCCATCCCCCCCTAGTCAAATGTTGGGGGGATATATCCCCCCCGGGATCTACGCCCATGGGTCTCCGCAAGTATTAAAGCCAAATGTACATACGTACGCACACCTACTGTAATGCACATGGAACGTGCGAAGCGTCACAAATTATGTGAAGACAAAACGGGCCAAACGCTACCCAACGAATGCATGGTATTTGCTCAGGTCTGTTTACACATGTACATGCTTTCGGACCAAGTCGTCTCCATTTCGTCAAACTCAATACGAAGCCAAGTTGGCCCTAGGAATCCCCTCGCAACGTTTACAGATTACAGGGTTCCCACGAGGTCGGGAATTCGGGAAAAGGTTGGGAAAATCAAAAGGGGGTATTCCAGGCCTGGAAAGTCCTTGGATTCGCCTACTAGGTCTGGAAATTTTCTTCATCATGTTGTTCACTATTTTTCTCGCGGTAAATTATTGCAGTGGTCAAGGAAGGAATGAAGGCTGAACTGGTTCTATAAACTTAGAGATTATGCCGTAAATTCCTGACGTTAATTTCACTTTGCATATGTCACGATCACATGCTAGCTCTGCTGCACGTTCCAAGCCATGTATTAACCAAAACTGTCACAGCCTGTCACTCAGTCTTACTTTGAAACACGAGACTAGGCTAGGCTTGATATTTCTCCATATGTAAACCTGTTAGGATAGGATAGCAGCCAAAGCAAGTAACTCTGAAGAAAAAAGTATCGTACGGGAAAATTATGCAAGAAAATTTTTCGAAACCATTAAACAGGGCTTAGTTAAAGTTGAAATATCAAAGGACTCGGAGGGATCGTAGGCACAGATTTTGGACAACATTTCCAGGGTTAAAGAAACTTAGAAATCACTTATCATCATCGATTTTAAAAGATATTACAATAATTATTGATAACCTCACTTCTTTCTAGCATGTGACAGTTAGGTTAATGGGGTGAATGGTTTGAATTTTTGTCTCATACCAGCAAAGCTGGTGTAATTGTGGTCACAGACCTGTACATATTGATCTATATCGGTCTGTGTGTTGACATTGGCAAAAGTGGATGTTATTTACACATCTTTCAAGGGATCTCGATGAAACTTGCACATTAATGTCCCTTGGGTGGTGGGCCATGTAAGGTGTTCAGAAAATTTTGGTCTAAGGTCCCATGCGGGCCCTATGGCCCATTTTATGAAATTCTACACAATGCTTCTCTTGCAGATATTCTCTTGTATTATGTTGATAGTTTAATTGGCATAATGATACTCCGTAAGCGGTACCGTACCTGCAGGGTGTTCAGAAATTTGAGGCCTAAGGCCAAAGATGGGACGTAGGGTCCATGTTGTGAAATTTTGCAAAGTGACTAACTTTTCCACCTTTTAAATTTAAAGAGAGTTGATGGGATGTTATAATGTCGTAATGGTGTTATAGTGATCTGTGTAGTATTTCAAAATTTTGGTCCAGGTCCCATGTGGGCCCAGTGACCCCGTTTTATGAAAAGCTGCAAAGGACTTCTTCAACAACAGATTCTCTTGTACAATGTTGATGGTTTGTCAGAATGATACTTGGTTAGTGGTATATTCAGGTTGTACAGACATTTTGGGCCCAAGATCCAAGATGTGCCCTGGCATCCATTATGTGAAATATTCCAAAGTGGTTGACCCTAATTCCTTCAGTCAGAGTTAAACAGTTGACCACCTGTCATAAGGATGCTTGATTAGTGACCTGTTTATTTTTTCTGGATCTTTGGGTCCAAGGTCCCATGTGGGCCTAAGGCCCTTTCTATGAAATCCACATTTCGGCTTGCTGTGGACAACAGAATAAGAAGTGGAGGTATCACAACAGATTGTCACACATGGTCAAAACGTCACTTTCAGTGGTTGGGGTCATTTTGGTAGCTAGATATAAGACCAAAGTAATTAGTACTGGGTAAATAAATTTAGGGCTAGCATTTGCCCAGGCCTATGCCTCGTTGTGGGTATGTTAATTTGTCAGCTATAGGTGATAATTTAGGTCTGGAAAAACTATGTAAAGGTCTTGAAAAGGTCTGGAATTTCATTCACCAAAAAGTGTGGGAACCCTGACAGAATTATATAAGCTTTTTGAAGGCTTTTTTATGCTATCCCTGGTACTCTGTTTTGTTTTTCTGATCTCCATCTTTTCCTCTCTCTGTTTTGTATCATATTTTGAGAGTTGTCGAAATACAACACTTGTGTCATGACTTTTCTTTTATGCTGGGGAGGACTTGGATGTTGAACGACTTGGACTGGGTACGACTTGGTTTGCTGTCGAGTTGGTTTGTGCACGACTTGGACTACCCCATGTACATAACCAGAATGGCTGCTGTACATTAAAGGTACAGTTTGAATTTGCCCAATATGTCAATGGAAGTGTAGCCACCAATGATGCATTTATGCCACTCCGCAGTCCCAAAGATATTTGGGGTGATGCAATAGGTCCTTTAAATGTGTCATCTTTCCCATTAACATGTGTAAAATTAGTCTTAAGCTTTGTAAACCAATGTTCATTTGGTGGTGAATCTTGAACTAACAATCATTTGCAGACTGGTGAATCTCTACCTAAAGGAAATAAAAGCCTTGGTGAATCCTCAGCTAAAAGATTTATTGTGATTGGTGAATCTGCACCTTACAATTTTCAATACAGAGGTGAATCTTTGACTAATTATTTTTCCATAAAAGGTGAAAAGAAGTGAAGGCTTGAGGGGGGTAGGGTGAAGATAACGATTGACCGCTGCATAAAAATGTTTTAAAAGTATATTAGATCTACTTGAATCAAGCTGGATTAACGTTTGTAATAAATTCCTGTTTTTTTTTTAATTCAAACAAGCTTATAGCTGTTTGAGGTTTTTGCAATCAGCCACCATCACTCTACCATGTCTGCCAACAATTGTTAAATGAGCTCTTCAACACTCATGTTGTGATGGATTTTGATGAAACTTGGATCCAATTGTCGATGAGTGTGGGTTGACATTAAGTGGAAGTCAAACGTCATTTAGGGGTCAATTTAAGCTTTATGTGAACATGTTGTATCTCCTCTCTCTCCAAGCATGATAACATGTTCTTGAAAGTTGGTCATAATGTTCCTCAAGTGATGCTTTTTTCCAGTGTTGTAATGAGTCATGACTCGAGTCACTAATTTTCAAAAGGGAAATGACTGGAGCAATTGTGTTATTTTCCTCATAGAAATACTACAGTGACTCGAGTCACTGACTTCACTCGAGTCACATTGAAAGTAGTAAATGACTTGACTCAACTGCAAAACTGAGTGACTCATTACAACACTGCTTTTTTGAGGGTGGATACAGATGTGGATAAATATTTTGGATACAAGGTAATTAACAGTCATTAGAGGTCAAAAGGGGGAAATCTTTGGAATTTCTTAGTAACCATAAGTCAGATAGAATCCAAACTTGGTGTGTGTAATCACCATTTGGTGCAAAATAATGTGAAGGTCATTTAGAGTTATCAGGGGTCACTTGAGGTCAAAATCATTGATTTCTAGTACTTTGTAACCTAAATTAGGATTGCACCCAAACTAGGCACAATAGATGTAATTCAGCAAATCTGAGGGTTACTGTTAGGTCATCAGGGGTCATTGGAGGTCAAATTTGCAACTATTGGTTGTTTTATGTGAAACTTGGAAGATGTAGTCAACATCAACCAGAAATTTTGGAAGTCAGTTTGAGGTCATCAGGGGTCATTTGAGGTTAAGTCTATAAAGATTGTTGGATATGCATGACAGTAGAGAAGTAAAGTCCCATTTCAAAAAGTCATAGATGTACTTAGAATATTTGGTGCCAGAAATTTTGATGATAAGGACCATTTGAAGTTTCCAAACTTTCCAACGTTACTCCAGGTTCACAGTAAAAGCAACTGTAGTGCCCTTGTTCATGATTACTTGTACAAAAGTATTAAGAAAGCTGGCTTTTGGTAAGGCCTCAAAGTTGAGCCCTTTCATTACTGGGTTCCATGTTTGTTTGGGGTTTTTGGATTATAAATACCAAAATGCTGCTAAAGTTATTATCTTCCTACAACCAACTGTTGCCTTGGATTAAAATTTGATAGGTTTGAGCTTATGCACTGTTGGTGCTCTAAGTTTCTTAACAAAATATCACAATTACAGACAAGAATGGTTTAGAGAGATTCAACTGATCGAATCCTAAAAGTAGCTTACTACTAAGTGAAGAACTTCATTTTCTTCATATTGTGAGGAAATCATCTAAAGCACAGATTGTTTTTGTATTTCTTGGGTAACATAGATGGACTGCATGGTCAAGTGGTAAGAGCATCCAACTTGCAGCCGGAAGGTCTGGGGTTCGAATCTTGGCCGGGTCATACCAAAGACTTTAAAAATGGAACCTACTGTCATTGTGCAGGGGACAGCTCTCTGTTCCGATGTTTCTTTGTTCCGATGTCTCTATATTCTGAAAGTGTACATGAAGGTCAGTGTTAGGACAAGGGTTAGGTTAGGGTGAAAGTGTTACGGGTCTGGGTTTTGGAACATAGAGATGTCAGAACAGAGGGGTGTAACCCATTGTGCTTGGTGCTCAGCATAAGCAATGGAGTAGGGAAAACAAGCCATTGAGCCACAACTGGAAAAAGGCCATAGCCGGCCTGACTTAAACCAGTTGGTTAGAAACTGAGCCATAAAACCTCATCTAACTCTAACCAATCTAACGATTCTTGGGTAACATTTGTGGAAACTGTCATAGGTAAAATCATGTGTTTTAGTGTCTGAAGTAGGAACTACCTGTAGGAGACATTGGTAGACTGGCCATTGTCGCCTTCACTGCTCGGGCCACTAAGTCTATGGCCACTTTGGGCTGGTTGGGGACAGAAAGAATCCTCTGCCAGGACCTGTGTCCACTGATGTCCTAAATTGACTGCAGCCAATAGCTACTGTATCCAGACACCCAACCTGCTCCTGTTAGGACAAAAAAAAAAAATTTTAGTCATGCAGGGAAATCCTTGCACTGTACAGTACTGTAAATAGAGCCAATGAATTCATTTTTGTAATTTTTTGTTTTGTTTTTGGTATTTTTTTTTTTTTTTGTTTGATTGTTTTTGTTCTACATTTCAGCAAGCTTTCATTGAGTCATGGTCAAGTAAATAATGAATACTTGAGAAATATGGATGAAGTGTTACATATGTTGTGGGTCAGTTGCGGTTGCCTTTGGAGTGTAGCTCTTTCATATCACAGAGCCTCTCTTTTTATGAGAACTGTTCTTCACAATTTCATCGTAATGTAAGCCTTATTATTGTGGGGAAACCCATCATGCCAACTGTGCCCCCGCATGTATGGATCATCAAGAAATTATCTTACGTTTGACTCAAAGCACTACAGCTGTATAATGCAGTTAACTTTGGTATGTAACAAATTTCCCATCATGCCCCCTATCAAGACAAATATACCAATGACAATAAATCAGACGGTGAAACAGTTTTGTTTTGAGATAGGCAGTGTGCACCTATTCATAAGAAATCGTCGTTAAAGCTTTGTGCTCTTTCTTCTTGACTTAATGCACCCTGTACAAAAGGTAGACCTTTGCAAATACATAATTGAATTTCCAGGTCTTTTTCAGGCCATCACAAGTTGTATTGATATTGTGACAGAGATCTCGCAACTTTCACAACCTATAAAAGCAGCATACCAGACTTCTCTATTGGGTTTGTTTATATAACATAAAATTCAAGTTAAATGGCAACCATGGAAACAAATTTCACCAACACCTATTCATGTGGTGTGATTTAATTGATATTGGATATTACAATATATAAAGATAAAGATAATTTTAATAAAAGGGCAAATCTCGTCACCCCAAAGTATACTTTTAGTGTGGGGGTATCAAAATTCTCAGTTGGTGCTCTCTGATTGACAGCAAAGTTTGAAAATTCAAATGATGCAGAGTAACTCACATTCCAGATAATGCAGAGAGAGTGCTAGGATTACACATTATAGCCTTGCAAGCTCACCAGAATATGGCCTTAAGCAATAAAATAGTTTCGTGTCGTGTCTGCACAAGAAGCTGTATGCAGTTATCAGAGGAGCTACAAGTTGCATAGTTGAGAGAAATGGAACTGTCTGGGATGATGAATCATTTGCATTGTCAATTAAGTCAATTTCTAGAATGTGCAAACCCAAAAATATGTTGATATATACAGAAGGTCCATGTCCTAATGTGGCTGCAAGATAGCATCTTAACTTATTTTGGCAGCATCTGAGCAATTGTAGTTGGCATTTGGCATACATTCTGTACAAACATCAAAATAACCTGTTAGATGGCACATCACCAACTTATCCCTTTCTATGGTGGGCACTTAAGTGAGATAAAGTCAAAAGAAATGGGGATTCAGTTGAATATTTTTGGTTTCGATGATAAGAGAAACCTCTGCAGTCAAGATGTCATGTGCTTGTGTATATGTGCTTGGATGCACAAACTTTGCATTCAGATTGAGAACCTAAACAATGGACTTCAGGTCCTAAGAAGGAAATACAATAGATTTCTCATGTCCTCAGAAGTTTAACAATAGAGAGTCTATTGTTAAAGTTAGGGTTTAGGAAGCAAACACAATAGAGAAAACAATGAGGTCCTCAAACTGAATGCAAAACACAGCTGTATGTTTGTGTGTGTGTATGTGTGTGAGACACAAGTTTGTTTACATGGTATCTCAAGAAAGGTAAATGTTGAAGTTCTCATACTTGGTATCTGGGTGTATCTTCTTGAGAGGAAGAATCCTCATGTTTTTGTGGAGGTCAACAGCCATTTTCCTGAGGCCACCAGAGGTCAGTTACTGAAAATCTGGTTCATGGAGTATCTTTGGAGATCACATACAAGAAATCTTAATTATGGAATATCTTGAGTTCAGGCAGGAATCATGGGTACCTATCTTACATGGAAGGTAAATGAATTATACTGATAGAGAGAACCATATTGTCATTGGTGGAAGTCAAAGGTCATCTGGGGTCACCAGAGGTGAAACACTGAATATCTTGTTTACTTGATTTACCATGTTAGGAATCATCCATGTTTGTCATACTTGTAGATGCTTTATATTGAGGTGAGTCCTGTTCTTTTTGGTGGAGTTCAATGATCATCTGAGGTCACCAGAGGTCAAATATTGAAAATCTTGTTTACATAGTATCTCAAGTTGGCAGTCATGGATATTTTCATACTTGGTTTGTAGGAGCATCATATTCAGTAGAATGAATCCTTTTGTTTTGGTGGAGGAAGAAAGGTCATCTGAGGTCAACATGGGTCAAACATCTTGTTTATGCGGTATCTGGGTATAGGAATCATAGATATTTTACAACTTTTTATACTTAGCATGTTGGCGTGTCATATTCAGTAGATGAACCCTATTGCTTTTGTGTAGGTCAAAATCATCTGAGTTAGTCCTATGTAAATAATCAAACCATTTTAACATTATTCAGTATCTCCAAGGAGGAATCATAGGTAGTTGTGATACATAGCACAAAATGCTCTGTATAGGACATATTGATAAACATTACTGGTCTTGCAGGGCCTAAATGTCATGTGAGGTCACCTGAGGTAAACTTGTTTAAAGACGTACACTGGTATTCAAATTCTCAGTTGGCCTTTGCTCTTTGATTGGTATCAAAATTTGAAAATTCAAAAGATGTAGAGCAGCTCACATTGCAGAGAGAGTGCTAGGATTAGTATTACATATTATAGCCTTGTATGCTCATGAGGACACGGCCTTAAGCAAGTTATGGGAGGAGCTACAAGTTGCAATAGTTGGAAAATTTGAACAATCTGGGATGACGAGATTTGCCCTTTAAATCTTACCACAAGGTGCAAAGAATGGATACTTCTCAGATGTAGCTGTAAATGTATTTTGTTGTTTTTTTGAAACAGCTGACATCTAGTGTGAGCAAATCATTGAAATGCAGCATTTTTGCACTCTGCCACCTGTTATGATATAAAGTCAGGGTTCTTTTTCTATACCAGGTCAACCAGAATAGACTTTAACCATATTTGCCACCTCACACCCCCCTCCCCCACCATCACTGCAGCCACACACACTCTCTTGCATTTTACCTGCAAAATAAGTTATTGGATTGTCCAAGTAAATTGTTTTAAGGTTGAATATTTTGCCAAAGATGTTATCATGTTGTATGTATAAGCTACCTTGCATAACAAAATTTTGACAAAGGAAGATATCACCTCCCTTGAAACTGTCCCATGAGATAAGATGGTCCACCCTCACATAAACATGAAAAAATAAACCATAATGTAAGTAAATAATTCAATGGAAGCAGTTCTGACTTGTGGAAGTGCATCTTCTTCATACAGTGTATACCACCTCACCAACAGTGCTGCAAAACTTCCACTTCCCATTTCTGAGATAGTTAGACTAAGGTGGTTTATCCACACAAGGTGAAATTAAACAGATTTATTTTTAGGGATGTGGCACTCAGTCAAAAGTCAGCATAGTTTAGTTTAGTCTGAGGTGGTAGCACCATGGTTTGAGTCATGAATTGCCTAAAAGGTACGTTTTAATATTTAGGAAACACTTGCTGTGCACGTTCATAGATGTAATGCAATCTTTCAATAGCTAATAAGAAAGGGTTATATGTGGCCAGCTTCTGTTTGTCTCCACATGTGTGGATTCACAGTGTGTTTAATATCTCCTTACAGGGAGGTATTGCTACTGATAAATAAAGATGCACATTAATTTTTACACCATCCACATTTGAGCAGTCTTCATTTTCTTGATTAAACTATTAATCATGATACAGCTGGTAGGAGAAGACCAGTTCTTGCATTTTTAACTTTTTCATTTGCTCTTTTTAATTCATTCTGTTTCCTATTTTCTTCCAATGATATCTTTTCTTAATTCATTGGTGACAACTCTTAAAATTTTGATCACATTTTGATAGGTGAATTTATAGTACAGTACAATTTATATAAAAATGGTTCCAAGTGAATTTTGAATACAGTTATTACTGGTATATTCAAGATTGTATCTTTCTTGTCTTCTTTTGTTTTCAATTGTTCTAGAGTAATGGTGGAAGGACAGAGCTTCAGGAGCAATGATATTCATAGATAACTAGAAAAATGCATACTCACATGTATGAAATACAATCTAAGTGCAATGTTAGCATTCATTCTCCCAATTTGATGAGCAAAGTTGCCTCCAATTCAGACAGATAGCAATGTCAGGAAAATGTCATACCTTACTCAGAATTACAATTCAAAATTTAGTAGCTTTAATTCTTACCCATAAACATGCTTGGCCAAAATTAACTAGATTTCAAATTCTAAATATCCAGATACATTATTTATCTTGTGAGTAATATTTTGGGAAGAATAGCTGTTGTATTGTCATACTTTGTTAGACTGTGAGAGAATTGTAAAATAAGAAAACAGACTTCCTTTCCTTGTGAAACAATGTAAACATTCTCCTTCCAACTTGGTATCTGTTAAAAAAGTTGACTACAATGAAAATTTGCCACGAGGTGGCAGTTCCAAGGAAAGTTGAGTAATAGACTGCCAACCAGGAGTCGAAGCTCCAAAGTAGAGATGGGTTATCTGCACCATATCTAACAGTGTAACAGGTCACAAGCACTGAAGCAGAAAAACAATACCAAAATCATGTATAGGCCTACACATCAGTGGGTGCACTCACTTCGTTTAGATTTTCACATTTGTTTCTCCATTTTAGAAATTACCTCTGTAACAGTTACGATTATAAAGATGTGAAGGCTCTCAGTGTCCTTCCAAAAAAGGCAATGGAATTAAGCCTAACAAACACATTGTTTTAATCTACCCACTTCACTGACAAAAGTTGAGCATTTTCTCTCAGTACAGTACATGCACAGAAATCTGGCACAACAGAGGCGGTTCAAGTTTGATACCGAGTAGCATACACAGCAATGAGATTGTTCACATGCACATAATGGCTCAAAATTTACTCAATCTCAAGCCACAGATGGTTTAGGAACAACTGAATGGAATCCACCCATGGCTTTTTGCTAGCAAGAGATGCCCAAAACTTTTCTAACCCAAGTATCTAGACAAAGACATATGAAGCTGTTTTTGAATGGGGCCTAAATGTTTCAAACTGATGCATCCTGGGGGAGGGATTTAAGGGGAAGGGGTCTCTCTCCTTTCAAATACTTTTGAATAGTTGAAGGTCATGAGATGCAATTTAGTGCAACATATTGAGCACACCTTAATGAAAACTGCAAATTTTCGACATTTTGCACAGAGGGAACAAATAAGGGGTTTTCATCCTTGAATTGCGGGGAAGAGGGGGGTAGCATGCTTGGAGATCAATCTCCAAGGGGGCTTTACCCACCCCACCCCACCTACACATCTAGTCAATGATGAGGACAGCCCCAGTACCCAATCTCCAGTAAACCATGATCCAATGATCCAAAATAGACAAAATGTAAGAGTATGTATCACAGCTTAAGACACAACAGACATAATAATCAAATCATGCCTCGTAGGAATATCATGAGGCTAGAATTCAATAGGAGGATTTAGCCATCAGGCGACATAAGACGTCTATATTTTTCACCCGGGAAAATGGCCTTTTCCTGGGGAACTTTGGCTAAACGAGCCTATTGAATTCTAGCGGCATGACTGCTAGTGAGGTACATATGGTGTATAGCGATAAAATGTGTTGTACCCCATGACACACTGCCTAACAGAGGTGTAGACATGCTGGTTGTTATTACAATGAATTTGACTGATGGTGATCACATCAAGTAAACATCCAGCAAAGTTTGACTAATGAACTGACTATGCACTGCCATCAGTCCCGTTGCATGCCGGTTGAATACTTAAATGATAAGAGCTCACTGTGAAGGCAATAACCAAAATAAAACAAAAAACAATCTTACGATGGATTAATATATGTTTATTATCTAAATCAGTTTAAACTGACACTGTGTGTTAACAACCTGATCAACTCAATGGCCAATGGCCCAATGATGAGTAAACTGTATAGTGTTTAATTCTCCACGATGTCATTACAGTATGCTTTTAACTTTAAAAACACAAAAATATACATTACAGAGGTTGGCAAATGTAAGCTGTTAGTCCAACTCCCATCTCCATTACATGGCTCACCATAGCTAAATTGTTGCAGTTGAGACATAAAACATTAAAACTTTTCACTTAATCAATTATGCAATCATTTGTGATATTATCCTTCTAGTAAAACTGTTGCCTGCTTTTGTTTTGTTTTAAAATGTTTTCCCATGAACTTAGGAAGTCATTTTTTTCTTGCATAGCTTGTAAGCAGAGGTATTTTGTAGTCAATGCACCCTTGACAATATGACTGATCCTTTTTAGATAGTATGCAATGGCTGGAAGAAAAACAATGATGGTACTTAGAGCTGTATGTAGAGTGACTTTGCAACTAATTGTGCAATCTACAATTTTACATCGGGACTGGTCTCTGTCCAATGCCTCTTTGTTCCAACATTTCTGTATTCCAATAAATCTAAATGAGGTCAGTGCTAGGATAACAGTTAGGTAAGAACCTAGGATTAGGGTTTAGTGAGAACCTAGCCCTTATCCTAACAATGACCTCACTGAAGACTTGTTGACATATAGAGATGTTGGAACAAAGAGATGTCAGAACATACAGGTGTGACCATTTTAAACTGAGTGAATACACCTTCACTCGTTATATCTCAACTAGCCACCAAAAGTAACAATAGAAGTTGTTATTAACCTATTAGTGATGTTTTTTTGAAGTACATTCCACACATTTTTATAATTTCACACTGAAGGCACACTACATTCTACTAAGGTTAATGTAACACAACTGGATCATGTAAGAGTTAAGTTATATCTTTAATGGAAAGTTAAATAAAATTGTGAAAATGAGTTGATGAGTTTTTCAATTTAATAGTATGAAAATTACAGATCCTTCAATAGGGACATTTACCACATATAAAACAACACGATGATGGAAATATGAATAGTTCCAAATGCTTAATCCTAAATCTAGACAATTAATCACACACAACATTTCCAAATTTATTGGTAAACAAATATTGAACAGAGTGGCAGTCTACCTCTGATAAAGGAGAGTCAGCTAATGTATAATTCTACTCTTCTCATTACATTTATCTCCAGATACTTTTGTGAATTAACGCTGTGTGCCAATACCATCTTGTCTTTCCTCCATGTAAAAAGTAGCCTAATGGAAGAAACCCTGTTCATGAATTTGTTGTCTAACAGCTTGTTGCCAAGCCTTAAATCAGCAGTCTCCTACTTGGGCCTGCAACCAAGGGAGTGGGGAAGAGGTAGAATTGACTGTTAAATGCTATAATGAATAATCATGGTCAATGCCCCTCCTCTTAAGTGCACGTCTCACCCAACCCCATGTCAGAATTCCAGGCTATCGGCTTGTAGCATTGGCACACTTATGGGGCATATTCAGCAGCCACCCTGGTCCTTCTTTGCAACACTGTAAACCTATCAAATCTCCTATTTCTTTTAAGAAATATTACGACACAAAACGGCACATCAAAGGTAAACTAAAGAGTTACCTTTCCTAATGTACACAGGCACCATCCAAACATCAATGAATTGAAACTTCAAGACACCAATTTCTTTTTGATATTTTTTATGAGCATTCTAAGGAAAATTTCATTACTTTTTATGTTCCATTCTCCATATTTATCAGCTGGAGTTATCACAGCCTGGACTATTTAGTTTCAGGTGAGTATTGGGTATGCTGAGATAGGGAAACATATCTCTTGACCTCCCTTGGACTGATCACTTACAGAAAAGGTTGATTCAAACACCCAGTCTGCCACTGCCTAAAGGGAATGTGATGTCTCTGAACTATGTACCTTGCTGATGATATTTACCACTGTGAATGTATGTTGACATTAACATTGCTTAACACTGTTTTTAATTTGTGAACATAAATATAGACATGATCAAACAGATGTAAAAAATGGTACTTTGAAATATGAACTTAGTATTAATGAAGAAACAATCAGCATATCAAAATCAAAAGTCAAAATTCAATGCCCTGAACAATGTGTATTTATATTATGAAAGCATCAGATTATTCAAGCATAAAATTGGAAGATAAGTTGAATATTGATGATGTGAAGTAGTAAACCTAGGTATATTGCACTCTTCAACCAAACTTGTTGCATGAAATACATTCTAACCAGCCTGGCACTTCAATCCTTACCCATATAGCTTTACAAAGGACAGATAATATCAAACCAAGAAGGAAGGGTCTTCACTTGCTTTGCAATGAATACAGAAAACAATTTGTCTGAAAGAACGATACCAACTAGTCTTACTAAAACAGTGGTTCTCAAACGCGGCCCCCAGGCCCAGTCGGTGCGCCCCCAGAAGTGATTTAAGGTTTTACAAAAAATCATATTGGACATGAACAAAACATAGCAAAGTAGAAAATTAAATTTTGTAATATAAAGTCCTTCCAAGCTTGCTCTCCTGAATGGGGCTTGGTTGCCCATGTAACAGACTATGCGGTATACTCCTTGTTCAGCCATATCTAGCCACGACTAATTTCGTGTGCATTGCGGAGTGTCTGTCCTTTCAGAAGTGGCAACGTTTGTAGTAAAGGTGTATCCCGGAAATTTAATTGTGACATGAGGTGACTGTACAATTGAGAAAAGTATCGTGTGGAACGTTTGTTGACTGGTGACTGAAATCAAAATTTCTTCAATTTATATTTCGGAACTAAGAAAGTCTTTGCGATGTTTTATAATATGTAATCTCGCTCTTTGTATAGCTCTGTAAGATGAAATATAATCATTCAACCAAAACTTTTTTTGGACTTATGGGAATGTGGCCCTCTGACCAGGGAGGTGATATCACCTCCCTGCTCGAACTCAGCAGCCCCTCTTCTCTATGTGACTGTGTTTAAGAATAACTGATCAAGGGCTTCCTTACATATACAGGCCCTAACAAAGGATAAGTGCAGGACGTTTGTGAGTTCATCCATTTCAGAGATTTCATCGGCAACCTACTAAGTTTCGAATGCCAGATGTTTCTCTTATACCAGAAACCGACGCATGATAAATAACATCAAAATGACGATGCTGGTAACCCACGCATGCTAGATGCAGAATTGTAGACGAGTGGTGCCACTGGCAGATTGGGAAGGTGCAGGGGGCCATAACCCTTTTGTCGAGGAAACTCCATTTTCGTCTGGGAGCCTTGATGAATGCGATAAGTATGTAATCCCATGTCGACGACCTGCCACAGCACCAAATTTCTTGATTTTGACCTGAGTAGGGCATATTGCCTAATGAATACTACTATTTTCATATTTTCTTCTATAGTTAAACCCCAAATTTTTGCCGCACTTCACGCGCCAAAATTTCGCTTTTGCCATCCTTTCCGAACTCCGCCACTGCATTGGGGAACTTGAGGTCCACCTGGCACCACCCTTTTTTGAAAAGGCAAATTTGTGGTAAAGAGTGCAATTTTCTGCAATCGAGAGTGCAATTTTCTGCAATCTAGAGTGCCTGAAAAGCAAAATTTCCTGACCTCAGCCCCAACCATGGTGGGGCTGAGGTCAGGTTATTCTTGTTGACCACTGCAAAAGTGCAAACTGTCCTCTTAACAACTAAAGGAACCGCATACTATGAAAACTTCGTACCTCTGCCTCTGTTTGCTGTAGATACAGCTAGATTGAGGACCTCTTAAGCAGGAATTTCGCACTTTCCAATTATTGTACTCTCTCAAAGTCTGAGATCCTTCCCTGTGGCCCCAACCTCTTTCCAGCCTCTCCATTTCGCCCTCACCATCAAAAAGTTTGAGAACCACTGCACTAAAATATGAAATGGAAAACATCATCATGGTCCAACAGCAACTATTTTCATTTGAAATACAAGTGCTGAGTCCTGTCAATGAACTGGTTTTAATTATTGCCATTATACTTCTTCCTCTTTCTGTTCATGACTTTGTTCATGTTGCCTACACTGTTTTTTTCTCAAATATGTCTTCTCACAGTGCTGACATTTGAAGGGTCTCTCTCCAGTGTGGGTTCGCTCATGTTCCTTACAGTTAACTTTGACTGCAAAGGCCTTTTCACAGTATGTGCATTTGTAAGGCTTCTCACCAGTATGAATTCTTTCATGATACACTACTGCAGTCTGACCTCTAAATCTTTTTTCACAAAAACGGCAAGGATAGGGCCTCTCCCCTGTATGTGACCATTCATGTCTCAAACGACTAAAGCTGGAGGCAAATAATTTTGGACAAAATTGACACTTGAATCGTTTCTCACCTTTGTGAAGTTTTTCATGGTTTCTACATTCAATGCTTCGTAAAAACATTTTACTGCAAACATGACACTGAAACATTTTTTCCCCAGTATGAATTAATTCATGATACTTGCGAGCCCCAGTACTTGAGAAACTTTTGCCACAGATACTACATTTGAAAGGTTTTTCCTTTGTATGAGTTCTTTCATGAACCGTGTTTTGTTTTTTGCATGAAAACCTTTTTGCACAGTATTTACATGCATAAGGTTTCTCACCAGTGTGAATCCTTTCATGCAAAACCCAACTTTGCTTATGTGCAAAAGTTTTACCACAATATTGGCAGACATAAGGCCTCTCCCCTGAATGTATTCTCATGTGGACACTCAATCCCCCTCCTTGTGTATATGTCTTAGGACAATGAGGGCATTTGTAATGTTTACTACCAAAGTGGCAGTCTTTGTGACGAACCAGGCTAACCTTTGTAGCAAAGCTCTTCTCACATAAGTCACATGAAAAAGAGAAAGTCTCTCCAGCATGGGCTTCAGTTTCATGTGCTTTGCGTTCCTCACATCTTGTGAAAGACTCCTTACAGAATCGGCAGTTGTAAAAGTAGTCCTCCGTTTTCTGTGTGTGTCCTTTCTCATGCTCCCGTTTACCCTGCGGAGTAACAAACATTTTGCTACAATACTGACAGCAATAGCATTTTTCTCTCATTGAATGGGTCACTTCATGATGCTGCATGGCTCTTTTTCTAGCAAAAGCTCTTCCACAGATACCACATACAAATGGTTTTTCACCAGTGTGGGTCCTCTCATGCTCTATCAGGACACATATACTGTCTACCAGGTGTCCACAATACTGACACTGAAAGTGCTTGTCTCTGTGAATTCTCTCATGTTGTTTGAGACTAGCACTTTGGTCATAAATCTTCTCACAAAACTGACATTTGTAGGTCAAGGCTTCAGTGCTATCACTACATTGAGGTGGTTTATCCAAGTTCCTGGTGACCATTCCTGAGGTAAAATCACCTTGCAAGTTTAAATTTCTTTCCTGAATTTCATTAATATTTTCTGCAACGTGTTTTGTTCCTAGCTCTTCTACCTGCCCCCTGAGCATGGAATACCCTGTAAAATATGAAAGCAAAAAAAATACAAATTGTGTTTCAATTCAAATTCTTTGCCTAAGTAAATGATTTTGCTAAACGACACAACTACATAAACTTTGTAGCAGATAAAAATGGGAACGTGCAGCAACATTTGCTAGCAGTGGCTGCATCATTTGTAGGTTTTTTGTTTTTTCCTAACTCAAATTCATTTTCTTTTGGCAAAAGATGTCTCAAAATGGCTGAACAAATGCTCTATGTAAAACTTCAAACTTTATCTGACTTCTTAAGAATATGTTGACAATCATGACAGTAACTGTTAAGGACAGATTTACAAACCTAAATGTTCCCAGTCTTCCAAACAAGATTGGCTTTATCTTACTGTACCTCACCTACCTAGAAAATCTAAATCGGTACAGTTATTCTGCTAAGCAATGGTAACCTATAATTTCCTGATTTGCACATGCTACTGACCAATAACAGACACTTTTATACCCTTGTGGAGGAACATCGTTAGCTTACATCTGTCATTTTTCATTACAATCGAAAAACATCTACAAGCTTACAAAACACAAAGGTTTGGCACACTACTATGTCTCTAGTTTGATTTGACTGATAACCTGTAAAATGGCACTATGAAAACCCTTAAAGGTCATGTGACATGAAAATAACATAGTTGGATATTTGATGTAAAATGCATTAAATATATATAGGCAAAATTCCCATTAAAATCCATCAAATACTGACCATTTTACAGGGTCATTTCTATTTCACACTTGAATCATGAATAAACATGAGCTAAATATGCAAATATGTGACATCGAAAGATGGACATACCATATATGGCTCATGGTAGCCTTTGTTTTTTCAACCTTAATGTCAAGGACACTGGTAGCAATTTTGACCTATAACCTACATTTTGACCTTAAACCCACCCTTAGCATAAAAGTTTACCACACTTTTTTTTGCAAAATCAGAGCAAATTCGACTCTTTACCTTCATTTCTACCTTGAACCCTACCTGTAGCAACCAAAAGGCATTATTTTAAACATTAGCTCATCAGTCCTAGTACAACGTGTGGTTTTATTACTTTTTCTTAAATACTGATGGGGAAAATATGGCAAAACACAGTTTTTATCAAATCTGATATCTGACTTCTGACCATTAATGTATGATGGCATCAATTATGCATGCAAAAGTTTTTATAGCCAGTTACCTATCTGTCAAGTTTGAACTTGATCAGACTTACAGTGTAGGAGGAGTTCATGACACACTTTTTCACAAATTTTAGGCAAATTTGAATGTAAACTTTATTTTAACCTTTGACCTCACCCTCAGCAACCAAAAGCACTATAGATTTTAAAATTCATCCCATCAGTCCTAATTACCTATCGTGTGGTTTTCTTACTTCTTCTAACATAATGACAGGCAACTTAAAAAAAACCTGTTAGCCTAGTTAACAGGTTTCTGTTTTTCTAGTGCCCTTCAAATGATTTGCTGCTATTTTGCTTTGTATATTAATGTGTTTACGCATTGCTTTTGAAATCATTTGTAAAATAAATTTGAATTGAATTGTTTTGACCACTGACATTTGACCTATATTTTGACCTTTCACCCCATTAGCACCCAATTAGCACTACTTCAAAAATAATCTTATCAGTTGTAGCATATCTTGTGGTTTTATTACCTTTTCTAACATGCTACTAGCCAAATAATGGAAAAGCCCAATTTTAAGCAAATTTAACCTTTGATCTCTGATCTTTGACCCATGATGTCATCAGTTACACATGCACAAGTTTTTAATGCCAGGTACCTACCCACTAATTTTGAACTTCATCAGACGTAGGGTGTAGGAGGGTAGGAGGAGTTTGTGGCACACTTTTTTTTGTAAAATTTAGACAAATTTGACCTTTGGCTCACATTTTGACCTTTGACCCCACTCTGAGCAACCAAAAAGGAAAATTTCAAAAATTTTCCTATCAGTCCTAGCATACCATGTAGTTGTTTACTCTTTTAAAATACTACTAAGCAAATAATGGCCAAAAACTCAATTTTTAGCAAATATGACCTTTGACCTATGACAACATTAATTATGCATGCACAATTTTTTACGGTCATGTACCTACCCAAAAGCTTGAACTTCATCCGACTTGCGGTTTAGGAGGAATTCCTAAAATATTTTTTGTTCCTACACACACACACACACCCCCATGCTCACACTCAATGCCTTACGGGGAATCGGCACAGGACCCCGCAGGGAACGAAGGGAATTCGCTGCTCGTGAAGGAGCCGAGTAGAAGGACGTTCTTGAGGGCGGGCTGCGCTCCAAGGCAGACACGTGCAGTCGTGCATGACTTCTCTTCGCAGTGACCAAATTTTCGGGCAGCTACGCCAGTTTTGAGCAGCGCATGAGCTAGGAAAGATGTGCGAAGCTCTCGTCAGCTGCCCAGGTACCCACTAAGGCCACATTGGTGAGTGCTCACACACACAAACCCACAGACAAGCACACACTCACATTTCTAAAGTTAAGTAAAGTCCCATATCTAATCTACTTATACATTGCATAAACAGAGATAGGATAACAAAAGAACTCTTGAGGCATTCTGTTTATGTAACATCACATTCTTGAGGAAAGCTGGTTGCACCACATAGGTGCATCACACATGACATATAACCAATCTTCAGCAAGGAAAGTTATGAATGAAGTTTGCTATGGGGTTTGGTGGTGGACAATGTTATATTCTCTTTCTCACATATGAGACATGAAAATGCCTCTAGAAATGCTTTGTATTTGACAATAACTGCATACATTTCAACTATGGGGAATGATCTCACTCTTACAATTTCATACCTTTAAGAAGATGGGTACCTGGAACTGAAGAAGACACATCAGCATGCTGGCAGTCCTTACTGGTATCATCAACTTCCACTTTCACAACTACTTCTAGCTGATCTGAAAATAAAAATGACATTACTTTATGATGTAATATAAATGCTATTCAAGTGACTTCCAGTTTACAAGAGTAATGTATTTTCCCTAATGATGCTCATACACACTTTAAGCTTCTGCAAGTCTACTGATGGATGTGTCAACACCACACATCTCACTACCATCCACTATAATGTTCTCATGAATTGACACGCTTCTTTAAACCAATGACTGCATGCTTTGAAATTCCCCGAGTTCCTCCCAGCAGTTTTGCAAATGATACTCTAGACTTGGTGGCTGTAAGCCTTGAGGCAGCCAGTGTCAGGGGGATGATCCCCTCCAATTGTTTGGTAATGAGGGACAGAATACCATGTTTTCTACCCTCCCACCTCAATCTCTTCTGTTTGGTTACTGAATATAATATTTTGCTGATGTACTGAGTGTGAAATAATACAAAACAATATTAACATGTAAATATTAATCTTGAGCCAGCAGTATGATGTATCTGACTTTCACATGGTTACAGGGAAGCAAAAGTGTTTTAAGGACTCTACATAGGTACTGTATCCTAATGATTTAGGCAGGAACTGTGGCCTACTACACAAGGTAATACCTGTTCAGCAAGTGGTTTACAGAAGTATTACCACACTTGGTCCCAAATGTTTTCCAGGATTTAACTCCACAGGAGCATTTCTTATACAGTACAAATTCCTTTCCCTCACAAGTCTTACCATGAAGACGTGTAAATGTGGTTTCCCCAACTCAAGTTGATACTCCAGCAAAAAAGTTAGTTACCCAAAAACTTCCATCCTATTTTAGCTTCCTAAATCAGCTGATTATACATCAGAAATAGTAACAGTGAAAAATCCTGTATAAGTTTAACAAAATCCATTTCAACAATGTTTCAAATGTAGGATATCCATCTTTGAATTCATTTTCTAATGGGAAAACTTGTCGTTTCTAATTCAATTCAATTCAAATTTATTTCTCATATGAACAACGACACACAGTAAAAGGTTACATAAACAAGTATTAAGGACATATGAAGGACACTAGAAAAACAGAAAACTGTCATCAAAGCTAGTGACCATTGGAAAGTACAAAACAAACTATAAACGCAAAAAGGGAAGAAAATGATCCCAAAGAAATTTACAAAAGAGAAGGCAAAGAAAGGAAAGAAGGAAAAGAGAGAGAAAGAACGAGAAAAGCTAAGAATTTAGAAAAGAAGAATACGTAGGAGATTTAGAGCATATATAATAAAAGTAAATGTACATGACATCTGGGATAAATTACGTATAATTACTGATAAGTTCAGCTTTAACGCTGCCAAGGAATGAATTACATTCAATCATAGGTTTTATCCTAGGGGGGAGGGACTGCCAGATACGATATGAATAATTATTTAAAATGAATTTTCCATTGTAACTTTTATGATAGGTAACAGTAAAAAGATTGCTTAAACGAGTACTTGGTTGACAGTCAGGTCTTGGTGGGCATAAAGCATAAGAAATAATATCAGGTAAGATATTGTTACAGTGTTTGTAAATCAAATCACACATACAATAGAAATGAATATCTTTAATCATAAGGAGTTTATTCTCACTATATAATAAATGAGTTGAATAATGCCAAGGTTTACCTGTAAGCACTTTGAGTAACTTATTCTGAAGGATCTGAAGTGGTCTTAGGACAGACTGTGTAGCTGTACCGTAAATCTCTATTGCGTATCTTAACTTAGAATAAATAAACGAGTAATAAATCTGTAAAGCGATGCCTACTGGAAGAAAGTTTCTTATGTGGTAGAATATACCAACATATTTTACCAAAGTGTTACAAAGATCAGTGATATGAGCTTCCCAGGACAGTCTATCGTCAATTATTAAACCTAAGTACTTAATACTAGAAGACTTCTTACGTTAATTAAGTTTCTTATGAGACACACAGAAGGAACTTTACCATCTTCCAGATCAGATTGTTCCATAAAACCTGAAGGAGATTCAGGTTTTGAAAGGTTGTTACGATAGTGACCCCTGATAATCTGCTGTTGTGACATCTCATCAAATGCCAGGGAACCTTTTAAAAGAAACAACATTGGTTATTGGAAAAGGGAGAGAAAAATTGTATACACTGGGTTTTTCATTTCATCCAAAACAAAATCTACTCTTTCTGCTGGTTCCTACAAAGCAGTTGAAATTGGTTCAACATTAATCAAAAGAAGATTCCATAATATTTCACAATTTTTACATTTCAGTGAAACTGGTGGGTTGAGAATGATAGTTCTGAGTTTGCTACACAATGGAGCTTCTTTACCGTCACTCCATGATAACCAACAATTCATCTCACCAAATTGTAATGCTAGAGTAAGGCTTCACTCACTACATAAATTTAACAATAAACATCTAGCTACCCTGCATTTGTTAAGAAAAAGTACTTTCAGTGGTGTCAGCTCTCTTGGGACCATCTGAACAAACTACCCACCCCTTATAAAATGGCCTCAACAAGGCATGTGTTTGCAAAGCTTTCCCATGTCCCTCTTGATATCCATTGTCAACTTCTAAGGCCCTTTGTGGAAAACAGTGGACAAAATCAAATTGAACCATATTTTAAATTTTCCAATGAGTTTTACCTTCTTCTGCGGCATGAGTTTCACTGTCAATATGACTGCTCTGCCATAATCCATTGTTCTCTTCAAAGCTTACAGGTTCTTTCTTAACAAAAACACTATCCATAATGAGACATTTCCTGTTAAAGAAATAATGGGAAATAGTTTCAAATTTTCTGTACCTTAAGCAGGATTTAACATTAATAGAAGGGCAGAGTCACATCAAAGGTTTTTGTAAGAATTACAAGAGAATCAAAATTGTTCCAGTTGGGCAGTTTATTTATATACTAGGTTACTTCTTTACAAAGTAACACATCATTTTTTTAATTCTCTATTTGCCCCAGATCAATTAACTGACAATATGCATTTATACTGTTCTTGAAGCCAAATTATACATTTGTAATAAGAAAATTGTCTCAAAAATTAATCCTGAAGAAACTTAAGTGAGAGATTTAAAAAGGATGTACAACATCACAAACTGACTTTTCTTTGCAATTTAACCCCAGTATGCATTCAGGTCTCAATAAAAGACTTCTGTCTGTTCACTATAAAAAGAACTCTACAGTACTACAATGTAAATACTGTGATCTGCCATTGATGTACTGATTGATAATTATATACTATTATCTGTACTAATGTTACTTATGCACTGGACTCCTAGACCAAAACAAATGGGAGTACTGTAATCAAAGTGATGCATACACACATCACAGTTAAAAGGAATCCATGGGTCTAATTAATACCTTGAGGTAGTTTTTTTTACTACCAGGGCAAATATCATGAAAATATCCTGAATGTCTGAAATACAAGCAAAGTTCAGTGCACGTTTAGTAGCATGAACATTTACCACAAAGACGGAGTTACAGTCAAGAGTATTGTACATAAGAGGCCCAATATGGGTACAGAATGGCCAGATACCTAGACTTACCCTGACTACAAAATAATACTCAGATGAAACAGAATGATTCAGTAGATGCAAACATTTACTTCTTGGTGGTTGAAGTCTGAATAATAGAAGCTCCCTTAACCTAGCCCTTTCTGGGTAAAACAAACCACTCCTTAACCAACCAACCAACCAACCAACCTACTGTATGCCAAGACTTCCTGCCAAACAAAGGACTTTTATATGCTGATACTTTATTCTGATAATAAAGGCTAGTCCTGTTACAATACACTAGTTGCAATTAGAGTTACTCAAATGATCACGAAGAAACAATTTAAGCAGGTGGGATGAAGGAAGGCTAACAAACAGGAGGAAGGACCTTGGTTAGATAAGATAAAGTGTAAGATGAGCACCTGGTAAACCAGTTGTGATGCCACTTAATGCAATGTAACAATCTCCAAAAACCAGTGCCTTAGAAGAACATCTGGGAACCAGGTGTCTGAGGTGTGACAAATGATTTACTCTTGAGATTTGAAGGTTTCCAACATTACGAGTCATAAATAACCAGAGTTGTAACAATTAGGCCTAAAAAAAAAATTGTTTGTCCTCTACCGCCCACACATAATTTCTTGTCCACTCGTATTATTTTTTTACTTTCATATTTTTTTTTGCCTTTTGTATTATACACAAACCTAGGCCTATATATTTTCAGACGAAACTTTTTTTTTTGTTCCTAAGTATATACTGAAATACCTTGCACTGAATGGCCTACATATGTTGAATATCCAATCGGAAGCAGAACAAATAAAACGCCTTATTCACACACATGCACAGACAAACACCCGAGGGAAATCATAGGCTGTTTTTTCCTGGAAGTAAGTTCTGTGTCACTGACTTCCCTATTTTCAACACTGGCTATGGAGAAAACCTACGTACGTAACTGGTTCGAATATACACAATTATTCGCTATACAGCTATTTCAGTGGCCTCGCAGGTCTGCCTTGCAGCGTACCCGCAGAGATTCAATCCACTCAATCAGCTATTTCTCAAGAATGCTGTTATACTCTCGAGACTCAATGCACATGGCTACTGTTATACCTTCATACTTCGAAAATAGAAGAGTTTCCTTCAATCGACCTTGTCACTCCCAGACGTGTTAGGTTGGATTGATGTGCTCACTGCCAGACGTGAAGGACTGAAATGTGGAAACCTTCCATTTACATGGGTGTGCGATAGGAGAGACTTGCAGCATGTGGCGGGGTGGGGATTTTCATAGTTCTTTCTTCATTTCATAATCTTTGATGGAAACTGAATTTCTGATTTTTCGGAACAGTGTGCTGGGCACACTGCAATCTGTATCTCACTGTTTCTCACCTGCGAACTACAGTAACATGCTGGTCTTTCCTTCATAGCAGGTGTCGAGTATGTACTCCTATACTGACATGCTCTAACATTGGTAAAACAAGTGCAAACAATACAGGTGGAGTAATACATGTCTGCCACGCAGGCAAGCTCTAGCTGGTCTGAATATAATGCACATACATACGCTAGGTCTGCACTGAAAACATTGAGTAAAAGTTGTGTTTGATCGGGTTTGTAGCGATGGCCTGGCCAGGGAGAATGAGGGACGACACGAACGCTTTCTTCTCAGCCCTCTGTGGAGTGTGGACTTTGAAGGGATATAAAAACACTTGCACATCTATTGCCATGCTATCATGTTAACAATAAACCACTGACAGTTCATCCTATAAACACATGCCCATATGTCTCATTGCCTTGTACCCTCCTTGTCATTTCATTTGTCTATACATACATACATACATAAATGCATGCACGCACGCACGCACATACATACATACATACATACATACATACATACATACATACATACATACATACATACATACATACATACATACATACATACATAATTTACAAAGAAGCAAACCATGATGTAGTATAAACAGGACTCCTGGGAGGGGTCAAGCCAAAAAAAAAATTTAAAAAAAAAATCCGCCTGCCTAAAGGCCCTTTTGGGCAGGTCTGGAGGACAAACAAACAAACATTTTTTTTTTGGCCTTAAGTCATGACTCGAGTCACTAATTCTGAAAAGGGAAATGACTCAAGCAATTGTATCATATAATTTTCCTCATAGAAATAGTACAATGACTCAAGTCACTGACTCGACTCAAGTCAGATGGAAAGTAGTAAATTTATCACTCCACTCGACTACAAAATTGATTCACTCGTTACATCACTGTAAATAACTGATAATATACCAATATTACAAATCTGAACATCTGCAGCCAATATCAATCTGATACCAATGTTTGAGAAATGAGCTTACTACACAGTAAAACAACTTGACAGTGCACTGTGCAATACCACAAAGTCAGACAAACGAAACTGAAGTAACATTTTGTATGAAGTACTGTCTAGGCCAAGAAGTATCTGATGGTCAGGATCATCATTTTAGTCTGAGGTAAATGTTACTGAAAACAATACAGAACAAAATTGAAGAGTTTCCACAGAAAGCGATAAATACAGACCAACAGTCTGGCACTAGTAATTATTGATGCAATACTGTACTCACTTCAACTAATGAGACAACAGATGTGTGTGTGTACCTATCACTAGCACACTTAATGACCCTACGGAATTGTGAGTCCACTATGAGAAGTAGACATTCACACACTGACACACCCCTGCAGCCTAAAATGGAAGCACCTTTGCAGGACACTGATGACTGAATCACAAAGACAGAATGATAAATAATGAGCATGGGTACAGTTTTATTTACAATGTATACTGCCAGCCTTGGGAACCTTATCAAACCACACGGCATCAATTATAATGTTTATGCTGATGATACACAACTTTACATTGATTGTGATATTAATGATCTTGATTATGCATATCAAAAACTGCAATTATGTAAATAGTGATGTCTATGCATGGATGATTGATCATCATTTAGAGCTTAATGAGGAGAAGACTGAATTTGTAGTCTTCTCCACCAAAAGGAAGTGTACTATCCCTTAATATCAACCAATAGCAATTGGAAAGTTAAGTATTCATCCTTCAGAGTCTGCCAGAAATCTTACCTGGCGCAGGAGTGTCCGTGATCACGACGGCGGAGCTCCCAGGTGGGACCTGTTCTATTCAGCCAGTCTAGAACGGGACCACTGTCAGGTGGTGTCAGTTAAGTCAAAGTTTGTCCCTTGGGGACGTTGTTACTCCTTCGGGGAGCAGAACTCCTTCGGGAGTATTGTTTGGTTTTCGCCCCTGGCTCTTCGCCAGAGAGTCAGGGGACTTTTGGAAAAAAAAGAGTCTGCCAGAAATCTTGGAGTGTATTTTGATAAGTTTATGAATTTTGAACATCACTTAAACAAAGTGTGTAGATCTGCCAATTATCAACTTCACAAGATCAGTCAAATGAGGAAATACCTCAACAAAAAGAGTGCTGAAACTCTCATCCACACATTTATATCATCTAAACTTGATTCTTGTAATTCACTGTTGTTTGGCATACCCAATGGAAACCTGTACAGATTACAACGTATACACAAACTCTGCTGCAATGATCATATCAGGAACATGCAAGCGAGACCGTATTACTCCTGTACTGCATAAACTTCACAGGCTACCAATTTTATCTCACATACAGTTTAAAATTTTACTTTTAACTTTCCGTGCAATCAAAAATGGATATCTCCTTCCTACATTTCCAATCAGGTAGAACCATATGCTCCTAATAGACAACTGCGTTCAACAAACTGTTATCTCCTGGTATGTCCTAAGGTCTTGAGGAAATCTTATGGAGAGAGAAGTTTTTCATATGGGCAATTACGCAGTAAACCAACACGGTAGCATCACCTAAGGGTTAAATTTCCATTCTACGTTAGTTCCATATGTTTTATTATGTTCAGGGCTAATCCTTAGATGTACAGAGATAGCCTAAAAATTTTAATCTTGCTACCTCAATTTTGAAAATATATTTCTATGCGGGTCCTATGGAAAATATAATGGGCAAACATTATGTACATGGCGGGTGTAACACATTCATTGACATACAAAACAAAATAGCTATTTTTCAGAAAGTTTATCATGTACAGTACATACTTTTTGCCATTTTCTGAGGATGATATGATAACTAACCCATTGGGGCTACTTTTTGATCAATATAAATCTCAGGAGACCATAAGTTGTAATATGTCAATGTTTCACCCGTTATGAAATTGTGTTCACCCATTATAAAAAATGCTGATAAAATGCTGAAACTCAAAAAGTTTGCCATATATAAGGACCTTGCCAATAACTTAGGTTGCTATGTTGTGATGGTTTATAATAAACAAGGTAACATCAAAATATGATATACACAGAACCCATGAGGCACATTTGAAATTATTTGACATACATTTATGTGATATATATGCATGTCAAACAACTGTAGGGAACTGTAAATTACCCTGTGACCATCATTAGTTGATGTTAACATGTTTATTATCAATTATCAAATATTAACCTCTAGGTATAAAGTTCCCTGAACTAGGCCTAGGCTATTCCTGTAAAAAGTGTTTCCTGCGTGCTTACTGTGAGAGCAACATCGTCTACGTGTTTCTGCAATGACTGTTTCTAGATATACGCGTGTACATATATCAACATAACCATAGCTATTAAGGGATGGACTAGGACTATGTCACAATTGAACAGCAATGCATGCTATTTAGCATACAATAGTGTGAACGTCCTAGTAACAGGATTTAGCAGTTTCATAGAATGTTTACAAAATGAAACAGGATCGTTTTTTGTCAATCAAAATTTTTGGTCTCTTTTTGGCGGCTAGGTGCAAATAATCTTAGAATGACGTGTCTTAAACATATAAAGGACCCGTAGAGGTAAATTAAGTAGGAGTATACATGAATATGAGAAAGATCGACACGATTCAAAATTTTTGAAGGTGCAGTAGCCCAATTTTGCCAATGGGTATATTGCTGACCTAGTATGGAAGTCCCAAAGTGACCCAAATACTAGGTCAGCAAACTGCGGACTAGGTCTAGTACAGCATCCCTGATTTAAGCCCCCAAAATATGGCCTTTCTCTATCAGGCTCATGGCCATTATCCATCCTAACATATCAAAGTGAATTTGAACAAGACTTAAGGCATGTTTCACAATAAAGGGGTCCAAATATGGATTAGAAAGTAAGTACCTATAAAATGTGTTTGAAGGAAAGAGCAACATTGGCAAACATATTATGATGATCAACACCATGCTTTCTGATAGAAAAAACAACTACTTTGTATTTCCATTCAAGATTTTGAAATTAGGAGGGTAAATGCGACCAGAAAGTGACAAATGGGGACGGACAATACTCCCAATAACTTACATCAATGTTATAATAAAGGATAACAAAACAATTGAAATAATTTGTTGAGCTTATACATCATATTTATTAATTTGGACATGCAATGAATACAATTAATACCATTTATTAGTCTAAAAATTTTATAGTCTGTACAGGCTATCCAGATTTAAGTGCTCATTTTTTGGCATTAGTGTCCGTCCCCTAAATGGAAAAACTAAAAGTTGTGGTAATTCCCAAATATTGTGATCTATAATGATTACTCATGTTTGGTTTTAAACTAGGAGTGAAATATTCAATAACAACCAACAGATCTCAAATGCTGTGAACTTGTTCATTAAAATAAACTAGACCAAATGTTGCTATTGTAACGTCCATCCCCTTAGGGTGTTACAATAGCAAATAAATGTTATCTGTTATTCTTCAGATATAGTACTTCAGTTGAATATCTTTATATCATTGCACATCTTACCTAAAGTTCAGTAGCTTGGCAGAGAAAAACAGCTTCCCTCTATACCTTATAGCTATAAAATTGAACTTATGTGATGTCCGTCCCCAATCAGTTACAATAGCAACAAGTTACAGTAGCAACAAACAATTCTGTACTAGTTGCATTTGAAATATTTTATTCCTTCCTTATTGTACTGTCCATGACGTCATGGACAGTACCTTAGGCACGCTTCTCATTTTCGAGAAGCAGTTCTTTCGTTCAATGTTTCTTGATTCTCATTGAGTGCTTTGTTCTACCATTGAGCTCATTATGTAGAGTGAATCATGTAGATGGGAACGATACTTCTTGGTCACTTTTGGTTGGAATGGGGCTGAGCATGGTTGGTTTTTATTTTAGCAGTTTTGTATTTTATTGTTTTGTTAAGAATGGCTTGAGTATAAAGTCAAACTACCTAAACAGTAGTAGGCCTACAGTATATTGTGGCACATGGTCGTACTGTCGTATTTCGCACACAGTGACTCTACGCACGCTTCTTATGTCGTAAAACCAGGGAGCTGCCATTGACACACACACACTGTACGGCTGTAAGTGCTGTCGCGTTTGCTGATTGGTCGATTGCTTAGAGTATGTAGGCAAGGTCAATCACGACAGGTGAGATTTCTTGAAGCATTTTGAAGCAAGAAATGAAGCTTGCAGCCTACTATAAGCAGGGAGTTGCTTGTCCATTGTGATGATATCTGCGGAGAAGTACAGCTATAGGCTTATTTGTTTAGACATGAAATATTTTTGAATACTTCCCACAAGACCTTGAGAGTAGGCCTACCATTTCCTGCATGCAAAGCCCAAAATTTGTGCTTCTCGAAGCCAAACAGTAAAAGCAAAGTGATCTGTCACTCAAATTTCGGTACATGAAGAGGATTTAATTATCTTCAAGTACATATAGGCCTATTGTCTGACGGATTTGGTCGATCTTTCTCACATCTTGACTGTGCCAACACTGAAAATTGAAAGAGCGATATTCTATATAAAGCTAGCACAGTGGCGTAGCCACGGGGAGGGTTTTGGGGGTTGAAAGCCCCCATGACCCAACCTTGAAAAATTTAATTGCAAAAACACATGATCACTATAAACTTTATTACATTTGAGGCACAAACATTGCACCATTTTGCAACTGGAGACCTAAAATAGCCTTTTTTCTCCCTCCCCTTAGACCTTTCCCTCATGTCGTACTCCAAAACCATCCCCATGACACAATCCTGGCTACGCTACTGAGCTAGCATAACTACTGAGGACGTTTCAAAATACTAGCACAGAAACAATCATGGACAGTAAGTGGTTACGATTTTCGTAACCACATTTTCTAGTTGCTTTTGGAATAACATTTAGGTCATATACATTGCCATATCAACAAAAAAATAATTGCCATTCATGTCCAAATATTGTATATAAGACTATCAGTTTTGGACGGACAAGTTACAGTAGCAACAACAGTGCTGTATTGTCCGTCCAAACTGAATTATCATCAGTGTTGAGGCATACATCATACAATTTTATAATTTGTGTAATGCTAATATGTTTTACCAATGATACTTATCTGATATAGAAATGAAATTTGGGAAATGTTTTTCCTTTTAGTGAATAGAGTAATTAAGGTAGACATAATGTTGCTATTGTAACTCCACATTCTATCAGTGCAACATGGTAAGTTGCAGTATTTTGGTATGTTAGTATGGTAAAACAAGCAATGGGGAAAAATGAAGGTAAAGTACTGTACAGCCTGAGTGTAGTCCTGCTGAAACTATGCCTTTTCAAACTTGTATTCGTGCATGCAACAGCAAAATAACATTGTTCATGCAAACCTGTTCCGGGATTTTTTGTCCGTCCAAGAGTTACAATAGCAACACCTATAAGTTTCACAAATATTAATCTGAAGATGGGTTGCTTTGTTATTTTCATACTTTTTGTGAGGTCTGTTTGCAAAGTGTTAATGGATTATTACAAATTTATTAACTTTAATGAAAAATAATCTGGAAATTTCAAACATTCATGGGATAATAATTACGAATTTTGTCCGTCCACAAGTTACAGTAGCAACACCTTGTTTGTCCAAAAGTTACAATAGAAACATTGTGTCTAAAAAGATAACAAAAGTCAAAGTTATCTTGGAGAATGAAGATTTTTCTAGTGGACATGTTAAAGATTATCATTAGCCAAAAAGTTCTGACAAAGCACATTTTCTAAATGTCGGTAACTTGTGGGAGTATTTGGACCCCTTTATTGTGAAACATGCCTTAAGCAAATAGCATCATCTTTCAATTTTTTTTTCATTATGAAAATAAAGGCTGGCACTGCAGGGCTCTTAGTATGTTCACTCACTTTCAAACTCACTTGCCAAGTTGGGCAAGCATCGAACTGAAATTCACTTGCCCTTCAGGTTGGGCAGACAAAATATGGATTTCCTAAATGGTAACTGTTTAGGCTACAGACACCCAGGTAACAAAAATCCATGAAATTAGTCTTCACAATCTGAACTGCACCTTCTTCCATCTTTGGAACTTTACCCTTCAAATTTTGCAATAGCAGTCGCTATAGGCCTACTAGCCCATTTGGGCAAGTTCAGTGGGGAAAGGGTGAGCTTGCCCTGGAAATTTTTCACTGTGCTATGGGATTTGGAGCCAACCAATATCCTGACATTGCTCTGGAGCCAACATCCTGACACTGGCGTTTTACTTAGGGGCTACCCGGGCAATCGGGCAAAGTTGTGTTCATGCAGAACCCTGCACTGTTACAACTCACATGACTTGACTCTTAGGCTAGTGTAGCCTTTGTCAAGGCTTTTCTGCCATTTATTATCCCTCCTTTGTTTATTTCGATTTGAATATTTGCGTTCCCCTAGCCAGCTTGGTATTTACTGCGCCTCCACGGATCCAGCCTCGGCATCAAAGCCTTTGGACAAAGTGTTAATGTATGTATCTGGGATATGAAGTGAAGTGAAGATTAACAAATGTGTCCCTTCCAGTACCGAAGGAGGCGTAGCACATACCGGGGGAGTATAACACAGGAGGTATACTGTGACAGCCAGTGTTTACAATTACGGGGGGGGGGGGGGGGGTGAAAGAAACTTACGCCAGAAAGACTACGCAGAGGCTAAGGCTAGTTAAGAAGCAGACCTGTGGAATGAAAAGCACAGAAACTAAAACGAATTACAAATGAATATAACCGCATTAAAATAAGCAAATAACAAATGAATAACAATACCTACATTGTGTGATCCCTGCGAATAACCATTGAAAGAACAGTTAAGGGCTGTATTGTGGCCTATTGAAGCCATCAAATTTACAGGAATGGCCAAAGTATGATGTTATCGGAACATCAATTGCAAGAAAGGCAACAAAGAAACACCACCAAAGGCATGGATAGTTTGTTTCTGGACAAGTTTGCTGCACGATGGAACAACTAAATTTGTTATGCCAGCTTCTTTTATTCGGGTGACTCTCCAGTTACTGTAGGAGATGAGTTAATAATATAGGCAGCCTAAAGGCGAGTTTGATGGATTGTGAAGGACTTTGTTATGAATATGAAGCCTGTTGGTGAACTTGGTGGCGATGGCTGACCTTGTAAAAGCTGCATTGTTCGATACTAGCAGTGCACATAGTTCCTTGATTTTTTTTTTACTTGTACTTGTCGATCAGCTGACTGTGATTAAACTTAGTATTTTATGTATGTCCTATATTGTATTGTAAAACTGTGCAAACAGCCTGTATGACACTTCAGCTCCTCCATATGTAAAGTGCTACTAACACCAAGTCAATGAAGGGAGAACTTTGCTATTTGACAAATAGCAACTCCCTGGTCAATGGTTATTCGCTTTGTTTGTACACTAATGTATAGTTATTCGTATATTATTCGTAATAGTAGGACCCGAATGAAAGACGACAGTGGACAATTACATTTAAGCCTTACTGTCAAGTGTCAATCTAACGTTACTTTCCAATTCCCATGAAACGTTCAGTTACCCAGTCATGAAGCCTTACTTACGTCTGATAATAGACCTTATGCCAAATAGAAAGAGGGCGCTTCAAAACTGCATTCTGGGAATGATTATTCCATGATCAGACGGCAAAAGTAGATCGTTACCATGGAGAAGGTTGATCGTCACAATGCTCAAGCTCGCCATTTTGGAATTATCCTTCCCATGGTGCTTTACGATCTGCTATTTTGCATAAGGTCTATACTACGTCAAGGGTGCTTCTTTTGCTTTTTACGCCAAATCTTGCGTAAACTCCCACATCTGCGGCGGTCAGTTATCACAGTGACACAAGTTTTACACAGGGTTATGATAGTTACAGGAATTAAAACGCTTTCAACGAACCGATATTTGGAAATTTCCGTGTTGTCTATGAAGTCTGTACGTACACTGCCTCTCTAGAGCTAGCTCCGGCCTAGCAGGCTAGCATGCAAGTCTCTAGCAACTCTCTCCCGTGCAGGCCTCCCGCGCGCCTAATTTTTTTTCCCACGAGGTTATGGGCAAATCTGATTTTGAAATTTTTTTCAAATTTGTTTCTAAATCATGGTTGGGGTTATTTCTAAGGTTAGGGTTACGTGGACTGGGGTTATTTGGCCTGTTCTTTCATAATCTGGCGTCAGAATTACAAAAAAAGGTTCAAAAGCTGTCATTTTGGAATTAGGGGTGTGGCCTATTTCCAAGACGCTGATTGGTCTATTGGCGTGATTTGCCCATAACCTCGTGGGAAAAAAAATTGCGCCTCCCGCGCCTCTCCCTCTGCTCGAGATCACCTTAGAGACGTCTCTATATATATCCGGGCTCTGTCCTGCCTTTTGAAAGAGCGCCTTCAACTAGTGGAACACTACGGTGCAAATTTGTTTTAAAGGTCAGAAGCAGTCGCCCCAAAGTAGTTTTGAAACAATAGCTAAATGTCACAAATTTCTTCTTATTTTGCTTCCAAGTATCTTTCATGATATTTTAGAACATAAGTATTGCATATTCAAGGTAAATCAAACAGTTGCTCCTTGTAAATTGATGTAAGATGTGAAAGGTTAATTTATGTTGGAATTCAGTTGGATGCTTAGGGTAATTAAGTTATGTCATGTTACGTAAATTCTTTTATAGTAGTGCTGTGTTCAGTCATTCTGTTTGCCATGCTTGTTAGTCTTGGTTTGGTTGTCGTCCGGGTTGGACGCGGTGTTAGCTAGTCGTCGTTTATGTGTCCGTCGTAAATAAATGTTATCTGGAGCAAGTAATTGGACTTTGGAAGTATGCCTTTCTCTGCTGCCTAGTCTTCATCTCCATCTCCAGCCTAATCCCTTTCCATTACCGCATCGAACTTACCAGCCATGCTCATATCGAACCCGTTCCCCCACGCTACATTGACAGTAATTCTCAAGAGCCATTCAGGAAATAGGAAAGTCTACTATACAGTTCCTTTTTGGGGTGACTGCATTCTCCCTTAAACTTCAGAACCAGTCTAGTGCCTTGGTTGTTTGAAAAGGTGGCCCGCGGGCCACACCCGGCCCGCCACGGCCCGCGAGGCGATCCAATCCGGCCAGCGAAGATATTGAGGTCTTAAACAAAAATGAGGATAAAAAAAAAACAAATTGATCGCCAACAAAAATCAATATCTTTTCGAGATATGTTTTAGTGCCGAAGAATCACTTTTAAGGTAGAGCATAACTAAAATGTGTTGAAAACGCCGCACTTACTACTGGCAGTTGTTTTACTATTACTTCATAACAGACAGCTTCGGTGCAGTTACTGACCCAAAGATTTATGCAACCAGGAACGTGGCTAGGAATTCCACATCTTGGTAAAACTGACTAAACTTGGAAAATTAGGGTGTGAGAGTCCTGAATTTCGACTGCCACACACTGAATTTTCTAGTATAGGCCAAGTCACAGATTCCTGTAAGAGAAAAATCCGGGTTTCGTGTGAGTGAAATGAGTATTCCTACCACCGAAATCATAAAAGGCGCGCATAAAGCGCGACCGTGTTTCCCTTTTTAGTATGTGGGTCATTTTTTCCTAACACGAACCTGATGGAGACCTATACAGCAGCTACATGAAACGTTGAAGCTACTGCTTTCTGTTAATTACTTTCGGATGAGAAGAAATTGAGGAATAGACAAACTGGAAAATCAAATTAAGACGCGAACACTAGGGGTGAGGTGGCCTGCATATCTCTTCGAATGGTTGATCTCAGAAATAGTAGCAAACTACCAAAATTTTCATGCGCTTCGCGCGCCTTTCCATTTAAATTCAATTTAGAAGTTAAAATGAGTAGACTAATACACCCACAAGCCCACTGTGTAATGAAAACGATGGGTGATTTGTCCGACATAGATTGGCCATATCAGTGAGGGATGGATAGGGGGAAAGTCAGCCAGATCAAGGTGTATGGGCTTACAAATTTTGAAGGACGTATGCCTCTTGTTAGAGGAAAAATAAGCCTGAAAGTTGCCTTTTATTTGACTTCTTATTTGAAGTGTTTTCTAAATAACGAGATCTTGAATTAAACGAATGTTTAGATACATCTTACAAGGCAAGGCTTAGTGAAAGCCATTTCCAACAATCTGGAGGACATTTTTAACAATTATATTCTTGGCACGCTGTGCGTACTATCCGATGGAGACGCTCCGGCCAGCAAGTGTCATGATAAAGATCCCCGTCCCCAAACACATTCTTTTCAAGGTGCCAGTGGATATTCATCACTGAATCTAGCATGAAGTTTATTATCCGCTTTACATAGCCCAGGATTTTCGTTATTGCCAAAAATATATCAAATTGTGATACTTCTGATCATCTGTTCAGTGTCCTTTAAAGACAGGCTGTCATCACCCCAAAGTATATTTTTAGTGTATGTATATCAAAATTCTCAATTGGTGACTGCTCTTTGATTGACATCAAAGTTTGAAAATTTGAAAGATGCAGAGTAGCTCACATTCCACACAAGGCAGAGAGAGTACCTTTATTACATTTTATAGCCTTGTTTGCTCACCAGAACATGGCCTTAAGCAATAAAATAGGTTTATTCTTGCACAAGGAAGAGCCTCATACAGTTATGGGAGGAGCTAAAAGACGCATAGTTGGGAGAATTGGAACTGTCTGGGATCATGAAAATTCCCCTTTAAATGGAATTTAACGATAATTTTACCTTTCGACCATATGATGTTTAGTTCATACATGAGGGCTATGCTTCGTCCCCGTTGTTCCACAGGAGTGTTGCCCTTCGACGGGCCCCTAGACACCACGCTCTTAAGTGGAAGGCTTTGCGTTTCCGTGGAGTCGTAACTTAGACATTTTAGAACAGGATCCCCCTAAATGATGAAAAATGTGGCCCTCCAACAACAGTAATTAAGAAACCCTGCTCTAGCGGCTTCTCCTCACCAGGGCCTGTTCAGGGTCCCTTACTCCCTTGGGAAAACCTTCCATGTCTACGGCCCGCGAGCAGATTATCAGACTACCAAAACGGCCCGTCAGAGTAAAAGGGTTCCCCACCCAGAGTAAAAGGGTTCCCCACCCCTGCCCTAGGGGTTCTGGAGTTTGTATAAATTTGCAGGCAACAGAATGTTCATCCACTATCATAATATTGAATCCGAAAGGCTACACAGACCAGAAGTAATTTAATATGAGTATGGCCGTTTGACTAAATGTATGAAGTAATAATGAAGGAGCATACAAAAGTGTCCATGAAGTGCATATACGATTGGTTGACAAATCAGCTCTCTGCATTTATTGGTGTAACTTGCAATAATACGCTCTTTTAATTCCTCATTTTCCTCCAAACGAGGGAGCACTTTCTCCTTTGTGACATCATATGCATAAAGGTCTATACGGCTCCATGTAGGCTTTGCGCGTTTAAGCTACATACTTATCTTTGTGTGTGCCAGCTTGAAATACATGACGGTTTACGCTGATTTGCCAGGGAGCTTAATTGTGGTAAGCGTGCTGCATCGGTTCATGCATTTCTGTCCATTGCTGCATGTCAGGTCATCCACGCAAAAACTTCCGGATACCACCAGCAGTACAAAGTTTCTGTACCTGATTTGTGCTTAACGAAACGGTGGGGATATTACATTGTGAATACTAGGGTTTTAGTAATATATTGGTGGTGGTTAATTAATTCGCAGTAGTTTTACGTGGAATATGCGGAAAGTGGTATAAGCAGAATTAGCGATGGGCAACGTGGGATAAAAGAATATTTAATTACCTTTCAAATGACTCTGAATTTACTTTTATGAGTTGCCTCTCGGGCCGGATAAAATGATCTCGAGGGCTGCATACGGCCCGTGGGCCGGAGGTCCCCCACCCACAATTCGTGTGTGGTGTTTCGTAACCCCAAATTCGTGAGAACTCACACAAAAAATAAAGAAAGCACAAGTATACAAATTCGAGTGAAAGTTGTAACTTTGATATTTCTTCTATCAATTAGTTCGAAATGCAAATTTGTGGCAGGCCTAAGTTGACACTTGATTACTTAAAACAGGTCGAAAAATCTGTGACTTCACTTTTACGGGTGCAAAGAGACACGAGACTTGATTTTGGTGGGACACAACGACTTGGACACTCATGAAACTTTCTAGTTTGACTTGACTTGTGATAAGTTGTGACTTGACTTCTAACTGAACCAAAAGATTTTGACTTGACTTGGACTTGCAAAAATGACTTTTTACAATCTCTGACTGTCAAGCTCAAATTTGTCTCGTAGTCCCTAAACCCATTATTTTTTAATGAAAGTTGAAGAAATTGAGGCTTTAGGAGTTAAATCGGTAACAGATGTGTCTATTTTTAAAATTTCAAAAAAAAAGGTGTGTTAATAATCTACTTTACTTTTCACTGGTGAGATAAGTACCTCTGGTTGTTAATGAAATATTGGGTCTAAAATGATGATGAGTGCCTAAATTTTTAATGAGTAGCAGAGAAATTGCGAATTTTCAGTTTCACTCATTTCGTGTATATAGGTTTGGATGTGGGAGTCCAAAACTTCCCCACGTATTACCTACTTTTACGGTCATCCATATACAAAAGATAAGGTAGTATGGTAAAAATTTTAAACAGCTTTTTCAAAATCGCCTCCAAGCGCTAAAATGACCAAAATTGCCATAAGTTTTGACGGAAAGGCCCGCATTCGACAATTCACTGAAAAAAAAAAAAAAAAACACGAACTCGTATTTTGGAAAGAAATTTTATTAGGGCCTATGTTGCAAGAGACTTTTTTAATTTTACCACTGTCACTTCTACAATAGTTTTTGACCTCAACTGTAAGAGAACAAAAGTGTTTTTTGAGCTACAGCAGCCAAAATGATCAAAATGGCGGCCATTTTGAAGTATTTGGAACACGTATTTTTTTTATTCTCCGATGTTTACTCTACTTCATATTGAATTTTTAGCAAATATAAGCAAAAATGCCACCTGACAAAACAGCAGCCTAGATTATATAGGCCCTATACTTGTCTTTCCATGGGTTTTTCGGGTTGGTCTCAGTTGGTCTGAGAGCTGCGTCGGTTATGGTGGTTTGGCTGTAACCCCCAAACCGATGTCGGTTTGGTCTCGGGTGATCTGAGCACTATGATTTGTCGGTCTCGGGTGGTCCTGATTGTGCCCAAACAAACGATGGGGTGGTCTAGACGAGGGGGCCGTGCCCCCCCCGTGCGGACCACTGTGCCCCCCTTATAGGGAAAATCGATCGGAAATAAAATTTTAGTACATGTAAACGGTGGCCCTGGTATGACACCAAGCGATTTGTAACCAAAAATGATCCCAAAAGGAGTTTTATAATGAACATATTTTGTTCTCTGTAACATTTTTGTTCTAAAATTACAAAAATTTTAGCGCGCTACGCGCGCTTTTATCTTGAGTTACATATAGCTTTAACACCCGTTTCAGATTGTTGGCTTGATTTATAAATGTACAGGTTCCACAATTAGGAAATTGTTCTTTCGTGTAGGTGTGATTCCCGGAAAAACACAGAATTAAATCCATAAAAAGTTCCATCCTCTCCCTTTTACGATCGGGAAGATTCTTAATTCAGACTCAAATACATTTTGGTTGAGAGAAAGCAAAATTCTCAATTGGTCATAGGTGAATGCTCTTTGATTGACATCAAAGCTCACAATACACTGCAGCATGCGCAGAGAATGTTCTGGTTACATATTATGGCCTTGTATGCCCAACAGGATATGCCCTTAGGAAATAAACTAGGTTTGTGTCTTCACAAGGAGGGGCTCATCACAGTTTTGGAAGGAGTAACTTAGTCGGGAGAATTGGAACTGTCTAGGACGAAGAGGGCAGATTCTTCCATAGGAACCCAAATTTTCCAACTTTCCTTAATAAGAACCAAATATTTTCAAGTTTTCTTCAACAGAACCCCAGATTTTTCGCCGGTCGCCCAAAATTTCGCGTTCGGTATCCAATCTGTAACCCATTGCTTCTGACGGGGCTTCGGGTTGCTGGACTTCTTAGGGGAGCTTGGTCCCTTCGTCGGGCTTATCTTTCCACCACCCCTTGCTGAGTCTGTATGCAGGTTTTACCGTGGTAAATAATTTTCCTGCAAAAATTCGGCGCGCTTCGCGCGCAATTCTCACAAGCGAAGTAATATCACCTATGAACATTATTTGTACAAAAATTCAAGTGAACTCTTCCAGCCAAAGCTAGGTGAAGGCTCAAAGTTAGATCCCGGACATCAAGGGACTTTCGTGTAGTAATCTAGTACCTTGAGTAACATTCGCTCCGCGACGACTATACGGTTTGAAGCTAAACTTACTCGTACCAAAAATTTATTCCAAAATTTACTTTTTCTGTTGTTTTTTTTTTTTTTCATGTAAAACTTCATTCAAAGTAGAAATACGATAATGACCATCCGAATTGTGAACTGTGTGCTCTCACTGTCATTCAAAGTCCTGCTCAAAGCTCCATGCTAGTGTTTCCATATTGTTAATTCGCCACACATTCGGGGAATTTCCCTCTGGGTCCTAACAAAATCATACTGGATCACACCAAGCCTGCCTAATGGCAGCCCTGGTCCCGCCTCGCCGTTCGCAAAGTACTCAACCGGCTTCACCTGCGCTTGCTGAGCTGAAGATATATCGTGATTACAGTCTTGTTCCCTTCACTTGTGGAGAATTTCTACATTTTTGTATTGCACGCGGAGGGAAAATTTTCCATCAGAAGAGTGGAATTTTTGCGCGCTTCGCGCGTATGTGCACACGTAAAACCGATACCTTTAAGCTATGTGTGGTAAGCTTGAGATATAATCCCCTGTAGTTCCGGCAAACTGTAATCCTGTGGTGGCACTACTGACAACAAACATAATCTTCTTCGGTGCCCCTCTATGGTGTCGGTGCCCCCCTAAATCAGAATTCCTGGCTAAGGGCCTGACGATAGGAGAGCGCGACTTGCGCCGAAAAATACCATTCCAGTATAAAGACACTTAGTAATGCCACACTCAGAACCTTTAAATCAAATTTTTGTGCAGGACAATTTCCTAAGAAGGGCCATCATGTTAGTATCTAACGGAACCGTCACCATTAGTTGGCGCGTAGCGTAGCAAGAATATTTTTTGCCCCAAATTGCATGCCAGATTGCAAGAGATGGCACTCCCCATGTCTAATTGTTAATCACATCTACACCTCTTCATTTTGTTTTAGGAACTTACACTTAACTAGATAAATAAGAAAAATTCCGCGAGATCACTGTATAGGCTATACTTGAAAATCTTTTCACACAAGTGGGCTATAACTGAAGGCAATGATAGTCATTCTGAGGAGGATACGGGGAATCCCAGAAAGTATGCTGGAGGAGCTCATTTGCATCTGTCTCATAATGGTACATAAACAGATAGATGTACCAATCAGTGGCGTAGCCAGGATTTTTTGAGCAGGGTACACTGGGATGTCCGGAACCTTCCCTGGGAGGGCACAATTTCTGAATTCTCTCCCTCTCTATATGACTAATATATATAAAACTGTACGTTCAAAAATTTTCCGTGGGGGAAATCTGGGGTGGCACGGCTTTGTTGTGGGAGGCACGTGCCCCCTCATTCCCCCCGTAGCTTACGCCACTGGTGCCAATCCATATCCCTCGAAGTTACTTGTTAAAGGTTGCACATTTAAGGGGTTGGCAACTCCCTGCTAAAACAATGAAGCTCTTTATGGCACGCGAACTTTGGGTCCCTATCTTTTTGAATATGAGCTCCCGAAGAGCAAAACCGGTGAGGTAAATCTTAGTAGCCACTGACGTCGACTATTCTTAATTCTTAAGTATCTTATGTTTTCTTTACCCTTTTATAGATACCTGTGAATGTTTTTATGAGTCTTAGTCCGTATGCATATTCTATTTTAATGTCCATTTTAGTAATGTTTTGTGCTTTTATGTGATCTTTCTCTCCGTTTTCAATTTGTTTTGAGTCAATGTTCAATATTTAAGTCTCCTATGTTTTCTTTGCCCTTCTTCTTTGCCTAATCTTACTTTTCTTATTGTACCTAATTATTTGATATTTTAATGGGCCTCAGGGGAGATTAGCTATTTTAACTAACCGAGTTTATCCTTTTGATTGTTTAAATAAAAATAAAACTAAAATCACACGGATAGGAACCTTATCGTACCAGGGAGCTGTGAGGGATGGAGAAACATCGACCAAATCTGTCAGACAATATGTACTTGAAAATAAAATTTCAGGTACCAAAATTTGATTGGCAGGTCTCTTTCTTCTTATTGTTTAGCCACTGTTGACTTTCCTTCTTAGTGATAATCCCCCTCTTTCAAAACCCATTAATCCTGAAACAATGACGTACCATTGTCAAGAAAATGCTTTGAAGATAACTGCGCAGCCGATAAATGTGAACAGGAACAACTCCCTGATGTGAAACGTTTTCACCGTTTTATATGAGAACGACTGTGTATGCACTCTTAAGTCAGGCCCGTAGCCAGGGGGGAGTTCGAACCCCCTGCCCAGACCAATTTTTTTAATGGAGTGTTGGCGTTTTCCAGGGCAAATTGCACGAAAATGCATATTTAAATCACTTTTCAACGACAGTGGGTGCCACCAGGACCATGGAGTACCAGGACATGAAATCTTGGGGGGGGGAAGGGGGTCTTGGAGGGCAAACCCAATTTCTAGGTGGGAGGGAGGCAACTCCAAGTGCCCCATTTTGAGGGTAAAATGGCAAATTCGCAAAATTTTCACGAAATCTGGAAGGCTACTGTGGGGGTGGGGTGGGGCTGGGCAACACTCTCAAGCCAATTGAAGTTTGCCATGATATGTGCCTCTGTGAATCATCTATATAATCACAGTACCCACTTCAGTTTTTATGAGACTGGATCACAATAAAAGAGCTATTTTAAGTATTGTTGATCATGTGTTTTTTCCTCCATTTGCAGTAGGTTGGAAGGAAAGATAGGTGTTCATGATGAACACCTATCTAGTGGCGGCGATGAAAAATGAAAAGTGGGGGGGGGGGGGCTGAAGGTATGTTCAGCCCCCAATATTTTTCCAAGTGTTCCAAGAAGCAAGGAGAATTTCGAAATGAGGGCTGAACTTCTTCTTGCTTAAAACACTCGGGAAGAGCCGTTTCCGGCCATCTTGGGGGTTTGAAAAGCCGAAAATTTTCTTGTACTCTCCGCGCCAACTGATGGTGGCGCTCCGCTTAGTCCACGACCCCCCCCCCCCCCCCCGGGTAAAAGCTGGCTACGGGCCTACTTAAGTTGCATAATTCTATTATTATTCTAATTCCTTCATTGAGTGGAAGCAAAATATTCCTTTGGTAGACCATAGGGAGCCTAAATTTTAGTGATGACATTTCTAACGATTCCGGATTGTTCCTGAATAGTGAAAAATATATTTAATTGCAAAAAGTAACAAAAAGATACACTACACCCATTTAAAGAGTGGGACCTGGCGGCACAAGATGAAATAAATTTTTCTCTCCTTGACGACTGGCAATATGATACCAGTGGGTGAAATCATCCTATGAGCTTCTCAGATGTAGCAGACGACAAGAACAATTGTCTTCACTGACTAATCACATTACAATTTAGAGAAATTTCGGTAACCAGACAATGCACAACTTAAGCGTCGGCAAAACACCTAGTTTCAAAGGAGAAACAAGCGTTGTTTCTCCATCTCTAACAGCTCCCTGATCGTACCTACTAAGGCTCCTCTACGAAACTGGTAAAATTCCCCGACAGGTAGGCCATGGCGACTTGATCCAACCTCTTTCCACCCCTCGGATAACATGTCCTGTATCGTAGCCCATCCATCTGACGAATAAATTTTCCCACGTATAGGCTACCGTAGGCCACCGTTCGATATATACTACAAGAGAACAAGTTAAGCGCCTGAGGATGGAGTCCTCAACCTTAGGGAAAACTGACGGTGTGTTATGTGTACCTTGGCATGTCACTTGGTCATCGGTTACTATTTACCTGTATGAAACTGAAACTAAAAAAATTCCCCAAAATCGACAGTGTGCGAAGTCCGTGGGAAATTTGCTCTTCCGTTCCTCCCCCATCACATCAGATCTCCTGGATTGAATACACGCCAAGTTCAGAGAGAAAATCTTTTCAAGGAAAGAATGCGAGCAACTAAGTAATTGTATCACTACATATCTCATTTTAAAAAAGTCCTCTTTTATATTTTCTTTCGACCAAAGAGTGAGGAGACAACTTTAAGAGCATCGTGGAATAGCCTTGGAAAAGTTTGACGAAGGAACCTCTTACACCGCATCTACATAGGCGTAGGAAGGTATTTCAAAGTGCTGGGGAGAAATGAAAATGTATGGTCAGTGAGTAGCCTCTTGGAAAGTCTGCGACACTGTCTAAGCTGTAGCTATAATTTGACACAGAATCCATCCCAAAAAGGAATTTGAAAACCTGCAATTTGAAATCCTTCTTCGTGTCTGACCGGTACACAAATTAGCTGCCTGCATTTGTTAGTGTGACTTACGATGATACGTGCTTTTGGAGGGCGCACTTTATGGTCTTGACGTCATATGCATACGGTCTAGGGGTATCATTACCACTATTTGTCAAGGTTAACTTTTCCTTTTTTCACACAGTATATTTTGCTTCCAAGGGCCCTTCATCCTCACACTTTTTCGCACAAATCAGCGATATTGCGAGGTGGAGATAATTCACCCCTTGCACTCTTCGTCTTCTGGGACTGGTGTTCACCCTCCGACATATATCATTAAAGGTCTGCGGACACGTAAATTTTTCATACCTGCATAACTTTTTGTTGTCAAGATCATTAAAATTGTGAAAAACCTTCAATTCCCATCAAGGTAACCCAGTATTGTCCACTTTCGGTGAAAATTTTTTATTATAATTTGCTAAGGAAGCAAATTGTGACGGAGTAAGATTCGCGAATCTATGATTTTGCTTGTGTTCTACTTCTTTTAAATCAAGAGCAGGTACGATGTTTATACTTCCCATGATAGATTGATTGATGCATTTATCGAACTTATCGACTTCAAAAATGTCAGCACCACCCCACCAAACTACATCACATCAGATTCGATGTTGTTGGCTGTAGGCCATCAGGTAAAAATGTGGTGATCAATACTGCTAAAAATAACTGGCTAAACGTAGATGCCCTTGTAGTTATACATGCAGTCTGGGCAAATTGACCCAGAAACTGTCAAGCCTTGCTTTGAAACAATTTCAAGTTGGTCATTGTCATGCATAGATGTTACGGGACCGTGCCTTTCACTTGAACTCGGGCTGAGCGCTTTTGCACAAAATTTATATGCAAAAATGGCACACGATTGCCGGAAAATTGCTCAGCGTGTCAGAAAATAGCAAAGATTTTGTCCGAATGGAGAAGGGAAGGCAGCCCTCCAAGAATGGGAATGGGGAGGCAGCCCTTCTCCTGCCTCGTGCACCTATACCGTCACACAAATCCTGGGGTGACAAACATAGTAGCACTGTGCCAACACTCCGTGACTTTGATTGAGCTACCAAGTTATCCAAAAAAGTTCAAAGGAGGATAAAAGATACTCGATTAATCCCAGAGGATTTTTCCTTACAGGAGTATTTACAAATATTGAGCAAGACAGCTCTTTGGTTACATGTCTACACACTTTAACTGGCAAGAGAATCAGTATAAGCTGACGTCATGCTAAAAACCTTTTTTTTTTTCACACGAAACAGTTTTTATGAAAACCTCTAATAAATTCACACCAAACACTTTACACACAATAGTGTCTTTTGTTCATTTTATTATCTACTCAGACTTAATCTGCGTACAAAGTTTCTACTTTTAGAATATCCATATTCAAACACATTTAGGTTAAATTATACACTATCTGTATGACTACTATTTACTGATCACATAGTAACTTTTGTTTCCATAGCAATACTGATATGATGCTGAAGAGCATGAACCACGGTAAGTCAGTATCTTCTAAAGAAGACTCCAAATTGAACTACAAAAATAAGAATTTTTACATTTTAGAAACTGGCTTTTCAATCCTCAAAGTCTTTGTACGAAGCTACCTTAAACTGTTACTTATCTGGCATGTGTTTATTGATAGAATATATTGTAATGCCCTTTGACTATGGATATTGCACAAAAAAAAATGAGTAAAACGAGTTTGTAAATGATTGTACCACAACAGCACTGTGATTACTAGCTATACTTAGCCTAAATTTAACTTTGCTAAGCATTATGAGGAAACCAGAAAGCCAACAGGCTAAGTGATTCCTTTGATGTAATTTTGTTACTCTGGTTTCACAGTCACAGACTTTCATTGTGAAGGAACTAAAGTTTCAGTTTAGGTATAGAAAGTTCACAATCCATAACCACAGATTATGGTTAAGATGGTCATAAATTAGCTTTGTTAATTTGAGTATTGTGTACCAGGTACAAGTTTCACACCTGATAAATCATGCTTTCAAGGTTTTGACAGATAGACACTTAAAGCACTCAATATGTGTCACCACCATGCCAAGTATGAAATCACATATTTTCTCTTTGAGGTAATTCATGGTTTGACCTCAAGTGACCTCATAGGACCTTTGACCTCCACCAAAGGCAAATGATGCTTTCAATATGGGCACCCAAATGCCAAGTATGAAACTGACAGTTTTTCTTCATGATATCATGTTTACAAACCTTTCATACTTTCACCTCTGGTGCTGTCAAATGACCTTTGACCTCTACCAAATATTTAGGATATCATGTAATTAATGTTAGGCACCTACATGCCAACTATAAAACAATAAACATATTTCTATTTGAAGTGCCATCCACATGCCAAATATGAAATCCCTTTCAATTTCCGTTCTTGATACTGTTTACGAGCCAAGTGTCACATACACACACATGCACGCCATCACCACTGTAGAGACTACTTCATTCCGAAAGGAATCAAAAGGTACAACGATTGAAGCCAGATGTACCAAAATTTACAACCAGCTAGGCCAGGCAGTGTCAGATGGAAATTACAGCTGAGGCTACAACAACACGTAGCACCAATAAGAACGCTGTCTTGTTCTCCAACTACATCAATATTTTAATGAAAAAATTGAAATTGTCACTCTGTGCAGCACTCACTTTAGATATGACCATTTCTTTGAAGAAATCGTAAGCTTTCTTTCAGAGTAAAGATTCTGCACTCCACAATTCATTAGTAGTTTATGAAGTAACATATTTAGGGATGTAAACATGAATGTGGCAAGCGATCACATATAAGTACAGAAATGAAATGTATCAACGATGACACTGAGATGGATACAGTGCACATATGGACCTTAAGTAATATTGATGAAGACAATAACCTTCCAATGTGGTTCTAATTATTAATATTGTTCATTCAGTGGACAAAAGTCAGCAGATTTCTCATATGAAACTATCATCACCAACAAAAAACAGTGATGCTCTTCCAAGTTTTCCTTCATCTCCATTACTCTGAATACCCCTGTAACTCAAAACAGATTGACCTGAAGTTATCAGGACAGGTTCCCACAGAAAGCTACAGTGCACATCAATTAAATCAGCACTTCTCAACTGGTAGGCCCCAACCCACTGCTGGGCTGCCATCTGGTGGGCCACAAAGTTTGCTGGATAAATCTTCGTTTCTATCATATCTGTCAATACAGTGTATTCGATCTGACACACATGGTAATTGAGAAGTATCTTCTGCTTAGTGTTGAATATTCTCAAGAATGGACAAGTTATAAATATAAGAGGAATGCCATTTTTAAATAGTGAAAGAGTTCCTCGGCTAATTTCAGTTATCAAAAGTGGATTCTGAGTTACAAAAGGTTGAAAGAACTGTATAGCATGTTCATAAATGGCAAGAATGTAAGTTGGAGCATTTCTGTAAAGCTAGAAAACCACCTGTTTTAGGTTAATCAATAATACAAAATGTTAGCAAAGAATCCATAGAAGTACAACCCCTAAATATGAAGATATTGCATTTGTTTTACAGAAAATTTCCATATTTTTAAAACAAATATTTATAGATACAGAATGATAGATAATTCAACATAAGGCAGTACTGTACAGTGGCTTTCTTTTTAAGAATTAAAGTTCTCACAGAGAGAAATTCAGTTATTTGCTGGCCCAAACTTTCAAACATTCAAATGATGCAAGTTCATAACTCTTGTAATTCATAATATTTTGAGGAGATAAGTTGTGACAGTAGTTTCTTGGTGAAACTTAATGGTTTATTAAGATTAAAGCTTTTTTCTTTGTATGCCATGTTAGTGTATTTTAAACACAACATATCCCATTAACAACATGAAAAATAAAAGCTTTTGGCAGTAGATTCGTGATTTCCACAGAAAGAAAATCTAACAAGAAATGATACTTTCAGAAAAGAAACAAGTCACCATTATGTGACAATACTTGCCTAAAAAGTGCAACAATTTGAAACTGATAAAAAGAGATCATTTCACTACAGCTTTGCAAAAAATTGTAAGTGTGCATGTTAAGTTATGATGTAATTTGTTTCACTGTAACAAAACACCTACCATGAAACCTACAGTATGTATGCTTCATGGTGGCTTTTTGGCTTCCAAAAGTTTAACCTTTGCAGTCACTTGCCAATATTAAAGACTTGTAAAACATAGGGTGCATTGTAACTCTAAAGGGTGAATCTCACTAGACTTAAAATCTACTTAAGGTTAGAGCTAGGGATATGATTAGGGTAAGGTATGGTTAAGATAAGGATTAGGGTAAGACTAGGGTTAGGATTATAGTTAGGGCTAGGATTAGGGTTAAAGTAAGGATCTTTGGTCTTGTGACCTTTCGATCAAGTGGAATTTCTGTCTAGTGGACTCTCACCAATATACTTCCATATCCATTCTGAACTGGGTATTATACAATGTGACGAAACCTTAAGTACCATATGTAAATGAGTAATTGAATAACTTACAAAAATAAATTCTTAAAGGCAAGAAACTGGCCTGTTATTGATAAAGAGCAAACATAAAATACAAACATAAAAAAATAGAAAGAGGAGTTTAAAATTATTCCAATCTCTCTCCACTGGTACATTGTGCTACTTCAAAAATATACCACAACCATGCATCAAGTAGCAAATTTGGCCAATTTTACTTGCCATAGAAAATTTTCTATCCTTTTTCACTTGCATTCATTGAATTCACATAATCTCATTACACATAATCACATTTCTAACAAATTACCCCACAAACAAACTTCACACATGCATGTCACAATACCTTAGTCCTTACAATTTCACACTTTCACAACAAGATTACTGGTTAAAAAATATCCTACAGACAGCCTTCTACCATCATGGCAAGGTTACTGCTTCAGAAATTTCAGGCTCATCTGCAATTTCAGCTATGCTTTCAATTGATAATGGAAGACAGTTTTCCACACTTTCATCATCAGGAGTAACTTTAACTTGCTCAAGTTCATCTGGAGAATGAGTCCTTTCATGCATCAATCGAGTGCTTTTATAAGTAAATGCTTTGCCACAATACTGACATTTGAATGGTTTGTCTCCTGTATGAGCTCTCTCATGTACCTTATGACCCATAGAGCTTGCAAATGTTTTACTGCAGTACTGACACTGGTAAGGTTTTTCTCCCGTGTGCGATCTTTCATGTCTCTTACGATCACTGGATGTTATAAATGTTCTTGTGCAATACTGGCATTGGTATGGCCTCTCTCCAGTGTGCGTCCTCATATGAGTAGTAAGAATGCCTTTTGTGGTGAAACATTTAAGGCAATGGTTACACTGGAATGGTCTTTCACCTGTGTGAGTTTTCCTGTGTTCTTCATAGCTTGATGATATATTCCCACAGTCCTGGGAACTAAATGGTGGTATGTCATCACCAACTTCTCCATTGGTTTCAACATCATGTCCTGCTGATTTTCCGCCATTAGTGAATGTTTCTGAACACTGATTGCTATCTTCCACGGGTATTTTCTCTGAATAAGAATCCCCCTGTCTGCTTACATCTGTGTGCATTGAATTTTCATGCTCTTTACACTGGTCAATATCTGTGAACAATTCACCACAGTATCGACATTTAAAATCATTTTCTCCTGCATGAATTTTTTCATGCCACTTGCGTTGATAATTATATGAAAACCTGTCATCACAGAATTTGCAGAGATGTGGCTTTTCACCCGTGTGAAGTCTCTCATGCCTGCTCAGACATCCGCGAGTTGCAAATTTTTTCTTGCACATTTGGCATTCATAGGGTTTTTCCCCAGTGTGGAACCTTTCATGTACTTTGCATGCATTTGGATTGTTAAATGCTTTTGGGCAAAACCTACAGAGGAATGGTTTTTCCCCTGTGTGGGTCCTTTCATGTATCTTGAGACCACCACCATTGGTAAAAGTTTTCTCACAGAATTGACACTGGAAGGGCTTCTCTCCTGTATGGAACCTCTCATGCTTTTTGCGAGCAGCAGAATTATTAAATGCCTTTGTGCAATGACGGCAGGGAAACGGCTTTTCCCCTGTGTGCGTTCTTTGATGAATAGCTAGGGCACCACTATTTGTAAAAGTTTTGTTACAGTACTTGCACTCAAATGGTCTTTCACCCGTATGGATCCGCTCATGAATTTTACAAGCAGCAGAATTGCTAAATGTCTTTGAACAGTATTGACAGATGAAGGGTCTTTCACCTGTATGCAATCGCTCGTGAATCCTCAAACCACTCAAACGTGTATACGTATTACCACAATACTGGCATTTATATGCATTCTCTCCTACATGCTCTCTCTGATGAATACTAAATTCCTCTGAACTATCAAAGGATTGGTGGCAGTATTTACATGACCTATTATCATTTCCATTACCAGTTACCTTGGTTTTCTTACGTTTCTTTTTACCAGGAGATTTTGCCCTCTTCCCCTTCAGGACTGTAAACTTTGTAGCCTCCTCATGTTTCCCTTTTTCCTCAGAATGGATGGCTGAGTCATCTTCACTATGTGCAACAAACATTGCAGAGGCAAACCCAGAGGAAGCTTCTTCACATTCAAAAAGAGTAGCTTGCGCCTCCTCTTCATGGCCTTTCTCATGTACTTTCAAAAGGTAGTCTGTTTTGCACACTTGTCCACAATACCTACAATCTAGTTTCTTTTGTATTAGATGCAGCGATTGATGTATCCAATGTACCATACTAGAGTTGAAAACCTGATCACAAAATTGGCACTGATAAATGACACCACTGGTCTGGGGTATGTTGTAGTTGACACTAGATGGCACTGATGAAGGAGGTTTAAAGACTGGATTTAACATTGTTGGAGAGGTCCCCAAATCTGCCTCTTGTGTTTCCACTTCCTCAGAGGTTATGTTATCACCAGCACCTAGGTAGTTTGCCTCATCTAGTTTGGCTTGTTGAAACTTTTTAGCCTTGAACTTCCAGTCAAAAAAGCTAGTTGGTGCTGCTACAACTTCTAGCCAGAGTAAAGAAAGATAAAAAAAAAATAAATGCACAGTGACACATCGTTTCTCCAATTTCGGCAACCTACAGGAATTTTTGAGTCTCATACTTAAATGGACTGTGCAGAATGGCTACTAATCGGGGATGGCGACAGAACTGGTTGTTAATGATACCAAAGCAGCAGAAACTGACAATCTAGGACAAAGTTACTGCATTGTGATCTTGTCTTAATAAAATTTCATTCAGGATGGCCTTGTAAGGGTATTTCTACATACAGTGAATCAAAATTTAATCCCTTTTTTTTAATAGTCTGCATATTGGAAACTTCAAATTATAAAGATTGAGGTGGCTTTGCTACCTACAATGTATTTATTCCTATTTACACAACATTTGGGGGGAGCATACAAGTAACTAAACAGTTCATCACACAAGCTTCTCAGCAGAGTACTAAACAGAGCATTTGAGTATAAATGCATACCTACAGAGAGTTGGACGAACATGCAAAACTAGCAGGATAAATAAACTGTTGGCAATGTCATTTCATCTTTCATCTCTAACAAAACTGGGTATTTTCTTGAAAATTTAATAATCTCTTAAAGTGCAAAACCCTTCACATGCGATCATCTGGCTATAGCCCTTAGTAGGAAGGAGGAATAAGTACTTATGTACCTGAACTTCTAATGCAAAAATGTTGAAAGTTTGACTGGGAAATAGTATAAAAAGAATTACCTTCTGGCTTAATGGGAAGCTGGAACTCATACCTTCCTACCCCATATGCCCATTGGTAGGGAATAGGTAGTTTTAAGTTCTAACCGTTTGAAATCATGTTGGGATGACGAGAATGTAAATACTGTAACATAAGTTGATCATGAGACAGCATACCTTCTGTTGTCACTGTCTTGTCATTACAAGTCTCTGACAGTCTTGCTTCCTCCTCAGTATCTGACAAATACTCTGATTCTGCTAAAATACAAAACAAATACAGCAAGATAAGTATATAAAGAGCTTACGTACTGATATTCATTTTCCTCATTTTCTTTAACTAGGTTCACTTCACTTTTATCCATAAAGTTTTACTTATTTTCTTCCTTAGATGATTCAACAACAATTTAAAGGTACTACCTTCTACTTTTATGATCATTTCATCATTGCTGACATCCTCTTCATTCTCTGGTTCCTGGGAAGAATCCATTGTATCTGTGAACACAGGAAATGAATCAATGAACTATAAGCCTTTCGAAAGACTTAAAAAAAAAAAAAAAACATTGAATGTAAATTATAAGTAACCAGCTTTCTTCTAATGAATAATCATTACACAAACTAAGTAACAAAAATTATATGAAAAATAATACTTGGAACTGAGCTCTCAAACTGAACACATCGTAAACAAGGATATAATGGCAATGTTGCCTGAATGCAGGTCTTTCTCACTGGAGGAGGAAAAATATCGACAAACCAGAATGCATAGAGGTTTCCATGATACATGATTTATTCCAAATAATGCCATGTCCCATTTCTTTCAGTCACTGGTCAAAATAATGCTATCTTAACGTATTCTAAAAACACAGTTTTGTGTTCATATTTGATCTTGAGAATTCTTGGGAAATTCTGCACTTTGACCTTTGGTGACCCCAGATGACAATCTTGGTTTTTCAGAGTTTGACCCCTGGTGACCCTAGATGACCTTTGGCCCCCACCAAAAACAACAGAGTTCTTAGTCTCACCATAAGGCATCTGCATCCTAAGAACGAAATCTATCCAAGCTTCTAACACTGTTTTCAGGGTCTGACCCCTGGTGGCACCAGATGACCTTTGACCTCCACCAAAAACAATACAATTCTTTGTCTAACCACAATGCATCTACATACTAAGTATGAAATTCATCCACGCTTACAACATCAAGATATAGTGTAATAACGAGGTTTTCAGTTTGACCCCTAGTGAACCCAAATGGCCTTTGACCTCCACCAAAGATGATATACTTCTTCCTCTCACTAAAGGCATCTACATACAAAGTATAAAATTTATCCAAGCTTTCTACCTCGAGATATCCTGTCGGCAAGGTTTTCAGACTTTAACCCTCAGTGCCCGAGATGACCTTTGACCTCCACCAAAAACAACAGGGTTCTTCCTCTTACCATAACACATCTACATGCTAAGTATGAAAGTCATCCAAGCTTCCTACCTCCAGATATCCTGTTAACAAGGTTTTCAGAGTTTGACCCCCGGTGACACCAAGTGACCTTTGATCCCCACCAAAAACAATAGGGTTCTTCCGCTTACCATAACGCATCAAGACACAAAGTATGAAATTTATCCAAGCTTCCTACCACGAGATATCGCATTAACAAGGTTTTCGGGCTTTTACCCTCGGTGACCCCAGGTGAACTTTGAACTCCACCAAAAACAATAAGATTTTCCCCTTACCATAATGCATCTACATAGTATGAAAGTCATCCAAGCTTCCTACCTCCAGATATCCTGTTAACAAGGTTTTCAGGCTTTGACCCCTACCAAAAACAAAAGGGTTCTTCCTCGTACCATAACGCATTTGCATACTAAGTATGAAATTCATCCAAGCTTCCTACATCAAGATATCCTGTTAACAAGGTTTTCCGAGTTTGACCCCCGGTGACACCAGGTGACCTTTGACTCCCACCAAAAACAATAGGGTTCTTCTGCTTACCATAATGCATCTACATACTAAGTATGAAATTCATCCAAGCTTCCTAACTTGAGATATCGTGTTCACAAGGTTTTCAGAGTTTGACCCCCGGTGACCCCAGGGCCCTTGTCCCCCACCAAAAACAAAAGCGTTCTTCCTCTCAATATGGGGCATCTATGTACCAAGTTTGAGAACTGTCAGAGTTTCCCTTCTTGAGATATCGTGTTAACGAGCAAAGTGTCTCAAACACACACACGTCCACACTCCCATTCACACACACACATACACACACATGCCATCATGAATGCATAGGTTTCTCTTATCGAAACCAAAAATATGTGAAGGCCCTAACCCACCTCACCAGTGTTTATAATAAGGCATGCACACATGCACCAATGCATGTAACTTTTTCACGTGCATGCAAGTTGCAGTTGTTTACCTGCATACATGTACCTAACAGTAATTCAAAGAGAAATTTCAAAGAGATGTCAGAGAGTGTAATAAAATTAAGTTCTTCACATCAGATAAGATTAGGTTCACAGTTTGCAGTGCAGACAACACAGTTACGTGATCCATCTCCAGAATGTTACATTAGGCTACCAAACTGCAAGTACACAGGCTGTATGTACTTGTAAAGGGTAAAGTGAATCTGTACATCCTTTTCATATACTGTACAGTGCATGTAACAGTTTGTTTGTACTGGTAATATTTTTAAAGCATGTAACTTTATTTTTCTCATTCAAACGCTGCACCTCACTACATGAATGCTACTAACAACTGACAAGACTCAACCCTGCAAAGGTAAGAGAGCACAAATTTTTATACTCTCCTGGGAGTTATATCAGCTATTCAGAGTATCACCAACATGGTGTGTAGGTACATCATGCCACAGGGTATTGCACACTGCACAGTAACAGTATATACAAGTTTGTCTACCTGTTCAAGTGTAATTGTAACCTACAGTTGATATTGACCCAGACAATGATGTTTAGTCCCTAACAAGACCCCACAACAAAGTTCCTCAATTTCACATGAGCACGTGGATATCTGTTAAGAGCAGTTATTGTAAGATTGTAGGTGGCTGTCAATGGTGAAGCGAGCCTGCAGTCGGTATGGATTTAACAATTTCACATTATATTAGGTGGATGACCAATTCAACTGTTCAAATCCAATTTGAATTCTCTTCCCTTCAAAGGTCAGTTATGATGGTGAAAACCATAAGTTGTCCCAGAGGGATACCCAAGCCAGGGGTTCCACCCTGAACCTCCCTGCTGCTAAGCTTCGTTACCTCTAATGCAGAGGTGTGCAACCTTTTCGAGCAACGGGCCAAATCATGTTGCTCTTACCATCTGGGGGCCGCAGTGGAACAGAGATGTGTATATGAGGGTGGTGTCTCACCCTCACCCCCCACCCCTTCCCTGACCCTTCCCCACCCCTTCCTCGTTTGTGACCAATGTGCCCATAAAGGTAGACCCACATGCACTCGAATAATATTGTAGTATGGGCCTTCTACTGTAATTGTTGGCGAAACTTGTCCCGTGCATTGCATCTCTATTTTGTCGACAAATATGTTAATTCAGATTCAGAATGCGTTTTACAAGTGAATTCTTTAGTTTATCAAATAATGAAATGATCGAGAATCCACCTTACATCAAAGGAAGTGATCGTTTCTTTGTTTTCATGATATCCTGAACTTACGTCAAGTTTAAAGGGAAATACTTCGTTTAAAATGCATCAACATGACATACAAAGGAAAAGCTTCAATCATATTTAAACCATTCAGTCTCACCAATAAACTCCAGCAATAGCTTCATCAATAGTTGCATCATTTGAATTTGTGAAAGTTTGGGCCAACAAATTATTCTTGAGCAACAACTTACAGAATTTCTTTCTGCGAGGACCTGATTTCTTGAAAAGAAAGCTACCTTGTGGCCATACCGTCTTATTTTGAATTACCTATCATTCTGTATCAATAAAAATTGGTTTTTAAGAAATGAAAATTTTCTGTATAACAAATGCAATATTTCCCTTTAAGTTGTGGTCAAATAACAAGCCGTACAAGGGCCAAAAATTAGGCAAATCGAAATCGGTTTGCGGGCCGCACAGGAGGAAGTCGCGGGCCACAGGTTGCACACCCCTGCTCTAATGCAATAAAACATAAATACAGAGCCCAAATTTTGCCATCATAAAGCAGCTTAATTTTACAAGGTAATTGTAGTTAATCTGTTATCAGAAAGTTAAATTTTGCACCTAGGAGTTGATGTAAAAATCTGGTTATAGAAATTTTTGAAAATTTGAAAAAGGCAACAAGTCTCACCCCAGACGGTAAAATTTCTCCCTACTCACTTTGCTTCTAGCGCTTCCTCCAATTCAAACAAAAACAAGGGACATCTCTACAACGGTTTCAATGTTGCAAAGTGGTGTTACTTTATCGTTTGTTAAATCTGACTTAACCAGGTCACCAAACATTACTTCCAGTAGTGTGTAACCGACATGCAATTTTACGCCCAAGCACTACATGACCAGAGAGTCTACTGAACAGGTTCATTCTCCAGCAGAATCTTCCCACAGACAATATACAGTTACAACTTTTTTAGCAGCAATTTGGTAATCACAATTCATGCACACTCAAGGGTATTTGATCCTAAGGCATGGTCTCACAGGCACCCTGTCAACTAGTGTTACCCTGTGTTTACACCAAGGCAAAATGGCAGTTTAACACTGTGATTTTAAGCATGTGTTCTCATGTTCCCTGGGTTCAGTCGATTGGTTTGTGCTACAATAGTGGAGAAGTCAATGTGAGAACTTGTCTCTTGGTTATCTGGAAGGTAAATCATTCTTTACAGGCTACAGCATAGAAGCAAGGCTACATAATTGTCAGTGTGACTAAAGGCACAGGCCTATGTTAAGCTAGAATACTAGAGCCTTATGAGCCTAGAAATAAAAGTAATATCTGAAGCTTGCCCACGTTCGGTTTCAAATACTGTCAATGTACGTGGCTTCATCCAAATTGATCTTGGCCTTGCATTGTTCTTGCATGTGAGCAACATCAATGCAACATACAGTACTGTACTATATTTGAACATTCCTTACTCTATTGCAGTTTCTAGTACAAAGTAGCATTCTTTGTTTTGCGGCTCAGTTTATTCCTCAGAATTGTCAGCATCAAATGAAAGGCAAAACACAAAACTTTGAAGGACCTCAGCCACTAGATGATACTTGATTTTCACCATAGCCTATAATTAACGATTCACCTTCGCTAACAATTTGGAATTTGGAAATAACCATGAGAAAAATTCCAGCCATATATCACAAAAATATCTTAGCCTATATTTTATGAAATTATACATCAAAATTTTAGTTAAAGTTCTCAGCTCCTAAAACATGTTTGTACTGGCCTGGAAATTATCCTGCCCCTTCCGCATTTACTTAAAAACTTATGAAAAATCCATCTCCAATACGTTACCTTCTAAAAAGGCAAATTGTAATGAATCTCAAACCAGTTTCGCCACACAACAAGGGATGTGAGGGCACACTACTAAAGACTGACATACAATCAAACTGTTACCTCTCAAACTTGTGGTAGTACTGAATTCATCAATTCCAATTCATGCATGCTCATGCGTCCTTTATCCAGGTCAACATACCTACCACTCAACTATTGTGCGTGCCCAACAGACCTTCCACTTTGAACATGATTGTACACTGCAAGCATTTTCAGCCATTTCAAAATGACTGTGCTTTTCATAAAATAAATGAGATGAATATTATGTAAGCCTATTTTCTCCACCTATTAGCCTTTTAGTATATCCATGCCAAATATGAAACTAATCAGCCCTCCTGATTGTGAGAAATGCATTTTAAGATTTATAGAGTTGGCTCCGTCCACTAATTACTGTACTATACACAATATTCATGCCAAAAGCAACAGGGCATAACTTCACACCAGGGTCTGCATATCCTCCAAGTATCCTGCACAGCTGAAATATTCCTACTGGGAGTTTGCTTGTAAAAGCATTTCAGCCATATTCATAAGTTACCCCACCCACTCATGAATATTAATGAAGATCATATACTATTCCCAAAATATTACCTATGCCTATTCAATAGAGGTATTTCAGTGATGTCACATGATTGCAAGTCTCTTTGGTTTTCAAGGACAAGTGCACATTGTGTCACAGTAGTATCTACGGTTATGCCGTGCTGTAAATAGACTTATGGTGCATGTTTTTCCCCTTCACTGCCAGGTAATCTCAATTGCATGATGTCACATGAAATACCTCTATACTAAATATGAAGCTAATTAGTCATCCTGATTGGCACCAAAAGCAGTAAGGTTCAACTTCACACCCTGGTCAACATACCTGCCACTCACCACCCATAGCAGAGCTTTCCTACTATGCGTTTGCATAGACACAAGTTTACCATCAAAGATATACACACACATTACACACCAACTTCACTCCAATGGTAACAATGCTGCCTCCAGCATCATAACCAAAAACCTATCTAGTGCACTTCCCTGTCAAAGCTACAGTAGCTTGCACTTAGTGTAAACTGCTCAACATCATATCAACACAATGCAGGGTGACCAGATTTTATGAATTGAGGTATGCTAAATGGCAGAAGGAAACATGCTACAATAATTAGATCAGGGACTATGTAATTAGTAGCACTGTACTCCTTCTGATTATTGGGCAAGTAAGCAGATGCGGGGCAACCGTCTGGAGAATAACCACTATCCTCTCATAACACACATGAAATGGCTGGGGAGTAATGTAAATTGAGTGTTAATCGTTCCAATCATCAGGAAATATATTTTGGTGACTAATTGCTCCCATTGTACTGGGTAAACCAGCAGTCCCATCCGATGCCACAATGCTAGAATCAAGGCAAAAGTACCAAACTATGAAAATACAGTATACCAGGAATAATGCTAAAAAGTTCAATATGCTAGATTTTGTAGGAAATAGAAAGAATATGGTGAACCTAGCATAAAACTACTAAATCCAGTCACCCTAACAGTAATGTGTGTGAGCTTAATTGAGAATGCAACTGACTGCACCACTCATCACTGACCTGTGAGAGGAAGCTACTGTCTGAATTAATGTCAATCAAAGCACTGTCGAAAATTGCATTTAGGGATATGATCATATTCCTACATTTGTTTGCGGTGATAATATACTATAGCCCCTTTAAATCATGACTACGCACAATGTGACTGTATAACCCACTCCTCAATAATAGCAAGGACTCCAGAATTTGGCAAGAATTCTTTAACTCTCATGCAAAACACACATACACCTAATGGTTCAAAACATGCAACAACAGACAAGGACTCCAAGTGACTGACATACAGTAGAAAACTTTCCTGTTTTCTTTGATAGCCTTTCAACTACAGCTGGTAAATTTTAATGCTGAACTCAAAAAAGTCCTATTACCAGTACTGCTCAATCCTGACACTATCTTGCTTGAAGTGACACGATGGAAGCTGATGCCACATGTTTAAAAATTTAGAGATATTTGTTTGTTTGTTGTTTGTTTGTTTGTTTTTTTGAAAGAGCAATGGTCTGTTCATCCAACAGACTACATGAAAACTTCATGTATGCCAACTTGGTAACATCAATTTGACCTGTGTTCTTGTACAATTGTTTGTTTATTCCTAGGAAGATTCCAGCCAAGTAATACACTTGCAGCTGGCATTTAACTTGGACATTTTCTTCAATTTTTGAAAGACTGGAAGCAAGGTCAGCGCCAGTTGCAAAATTTATGGGGGGAACTCCCAACTTATCGTAACATTTTGGGGAAATTTAAGAATCTTGGGGAGGGGGTGGACCCAACCATGCGAAATATTTGAAAAATCAGATCATTATGCAGTCTAGGGTACAAATACATACCAGAAGTACCCAACTTTACCCTTTCCATTTGCATAGCCATACATAGCCCTCATTCATTGTGGCAAATTGATCTTCAGCTTTCTAGTTATGACTTCAACCATAACACTACAAATTAATTTGCACTGCTGTCTACTATACTACTCAAGATTACTCTTATACAGAGTAGCTGTAGCTGTAGACGTGCAGTGGAGGCTGTACAGCTTTAATTTCAAATGTACTGGTTACTGTGATGAGATCCCCTATGCAGAAAGTGGGCCAAAACAGTTACCAAATAAACTTGATAGCTCAATAAAAATCGAACAATTCAGTGACTTATATCAAGTAGCCTAACTGTTTTTGATGACCAAAAATAATGAGCAATCTTGCAATGCTTCTACACTGATAACATTGTCATCCCAAAATTTGTGCCAGATCATTCTCATGTGCTTTCAAATTCCAGTATATACTTCATGTAAGCCAACCTCAAACTGAAGTGAATAGACACCTACTAATCCTATTCACTTCAGGCTATTCAACCTTTTCATTTCCCTTCAGTTGCCTATTCACCTAAGTAGCCTTACATGAAGTATCTCCCCAAATTCCAATTGAATTGTAAATTATAATGTTTTACACACTAAATATGGAGTGCCACAGCCTCAGGGTAGCAATCTTCACTGTGAAATTGAAAGGCATCCAAAGTTATCTGGTCAGAGAACAATTCCTAAAATAATTACAAGGCATGTGTAAATCACTCTAAGCCCTCATGATATTTATGGAGGCTTTTTCCATGCAATCCTTTTTTATTCACAAATACTCTATACACTAGCTCATATGCAGCAGCTATCCTGAAGTGTTTATGAAGATACATCAAACCTACTCTTCCCTAGTGTCATGTTTGTATGAAAGCAGTCTGATGCTACAGGTATGGAGAGACTACAAAATAGGGTGTCCATAAAATACCCAGCTTGGGTGATACAGCACAACCAAACAAAGCACCCAGGCGAGTATTAAATGATTTTTCTAAACAAGTATTACCAATCCTGATGCTCATCAATCTCGGGCCCAGCACGCTATGCCAATTTGGGGAAGCATTAGTTACTGGCGTAAAACTTTGGCGACTAAGATAAAAACATTGCAGTAGGGTGCATGCATGTGCCTACAGTAGTCTCGCATAGGCCAACAAATATATAGTGATCATAAAACCTTTTCCAAGTATATAAAGTATTATGGGATAGAGTTTGGTATGGATCTTTCCTGTAAAAGACTAAAAGGTATCTTACAGAGTATTCTAATGATCTATTTTGTTAAATGTAAGGCTAATGAAGTCTAGGCAAAGAATGTAATTTAAGAATGACTTATCTCTGGGTCAATTGCATTTTGGGTCTTCCGTTATGACTGAGGCATCTTGGTACAGTAACTTGCATTCTAGGAGGCAAGAACATACTGTCAAAAGTCAGTTTATGTTTGCACGAGGCCATGAGGTATACACCCTCACTGGGATACATGTTTTCAAGAGGCTACAGGGATAGGCAGTCAAAATTCTGAGGCAACTTCCTCCTATCTACCTCATTTATGCTAGGTACCTCTTTAAAGAGGCTATCTGGATATGCAGTCAGAATTTTCACACTGTATACTTAAGAGGCTACAGGGGATATGCAGTGACTGTGTAGCCTGTGAAAGGTAACCTGCTTCAATCTCACGGGGTATTCTGCAATTGTTCCCATCTTACTCTGGCCAAAAAGGACAGTTCTGCAGAATACAACATCCCTTCAAGAATACCACCAAGAGTATGGAGGGTGCTTTTGCAGTCACGCCACTGCACCTCCAACTACTGCACCTGCACCTCCAAATTGGAGGCTCAGTGGATATAGGCAATCTTCCCCTAAAAATGAACATAAGGCTAAGTCTGAATCATTCTGTTAATAACACTACTGTAGCACTGTACCTTCATGTTTGACCCACTGCAACTAAAACTGCACCTCTACTCTGGATGGAGGCTCACTGGACTTAGGCAATCTTCCCTTAACAGTGAACACAAAACTCATATTGAGACATTCTCAGTATTTATCAAGATCTTCATGTTCGACAATTGCTTAGAACTACAACTGTGTCTCTACATGATGGCTGGCAACAAAAAGTTAATGAGTTCAATGTGAGGAGTGGTTCTTACCACTATCATTTTCACAATCTATTACTGATCCTAGTTGACGTTGGTATTGAGATGAAAATTTTGAGAAAAGCAAGATTGCCACCAGAAATGGACATTGTTCAAATGGTCTGTAGAATGTTGGACCTCCTTACTAACACCTCCCTGATCATTCCAAGCACCCTATTTGCCCTAGCAGCAGCTGCACACAGCCTAGATGACTTCAGGTCACTTTGTAATGACAACACCCAGTTATTTTTCCAAAGTCACATTACTCAAAATACTACCCACCATGGTATAATCATAGCTCAAGTTTTTAGGTCCAAAGTGAAGAACTTCGCATTTATCATCTTTAAAGAGCCTGTGAAGTTACAGAGTATAGCCATTTGATATCATTCTCTGACCATATCTATCACCAAAAATAGCCCTAATGTTCAAAAATACCGCCCCAAGAAAGAGAAATGCTAAAATGAAATGGTACCCCTTCCAGCACAACAGCTCAAAAAGTGAAAGGACATTGACCCAAGAACGACGTCAGCTCTGGAACTCAACTTCACAGTGTATGTATGTACCATGCACTTCCCTTGTAATGTTCCTATCATGTCAATATCGATACCTACAGAAACTTGCCCTAATTTGTATGAATCTTTGCCCATTTTTGACTAAGATAATACAAGAATTATAAAAAAGGACCACATGAAGAGCCAGTCTGTGGAATTTAGCCCAACTACCTCAAGTCGCTGGCCTAAGAACAAGAAAAAGTTTGGCAGTGTGAGGAAGAACTTGAGGCCGGTGGCGACAGCGAACGAGTAGTTCAGAGAAACTCCATACTTCTAGTAACGTTTTGCTCACAGACTGTGTAGCCTGCATCCGGTACTGGCCTTATAATTTCGTAAAAACGTATCTGAAGAATGTGCCAGTATCAAGCAAAAAATATATATAACATAAATATTTGAAATTCTAACTACCCAAAGGGGGATGTTCGTCACTACTCGCTCAAGCTTACATCTAGACCCTATACATAGAAGACAAACACTGAATCTTGCTATCCCATTCGCAATGGCTTCTGACTGCCTCCAGTTTTGCAAGAATTGGTATTGAAACGGGATTTTATAGATCTCTGAAATGCTCGTAAGCATAGAAGCACAAGTTAAGGCAGCAAACGGAAGCGATTTTCTCTGTTCTTCGTCCGTATTTTTCAGTTATATTTTAAACCCATCAGTTTGAGTTTGCAGACTACTTAGTTGATCTTCAACTAGACAGCGACCCTTTGCAAAGAAAAACAAAACGTTTAACTCACATTTAAATCAGATTGTTGGGTAAGATGGCTAATTTTTCTCCAAATATTCCTTTGGAAGGCTTCCTCCAAGTTGTCACAAATGTTAGTTTGAAAATCAAACAATGGATCTCGCACTAGACTTTGAAATGCTTGAAGCTCAAATAGTTACTTTATGTCAACTGTTGAAAAAATACCGAATACTTCCTTAGACAACCAAAATTTCGGTCTCCCTTCACAATAAAATTGCCTGTTTTATGTTCCGTTAACTTTCCTCCGTCCCGTTTTGTACAAAGTTGGACTATAGGGAGGACACTGGTACTGTACAAGTGTCAATAATATATTGACACGTACTGTGTTGGTAGTAGTACCTCCATGGTATAACCAGGGAGCTCTCACAACTCCCTGGTATAACCAAATTTTTTTGCCACTATGCAGAATAGTACAGTTTTATAGGGACCTGTTTATGGACAAATCCCCATATAACATATACACTAGTGAACGAAGCACTACTTCCCACCCCAATAATAATAATTTAACGGTTACATAACACTGGAGGAGAAATGGATGCAATTACGTATCCCCAGCAGGCATTTTCTGTGTGTATAACCTTGTACCACGGGACTCCATTTGCTTGTATACCAGAGAGTCTGTGACAACTCTCTGCTTGTACCAAACTCAATGAAGGTTGTCTTGTGAGGCAAACAAAGGTTTCATAGAGTTATAACTTTGATGATTTTATGATCAATCATTTTCTTTGCAAGAGCAGTAAGCTATGCATCACCTTCATAGGAGTTTCTGATACATACATATCGTGCAAGATTCCCTAACATCAACAGTACAAGTTATGTTCAAAGTGCATTACTTACACACACTGTGAAGTTGAGTTCCAGAGCTGACGTCATTCTTGGGTCAATGTACTGTACTTTCACTTTTTGAGCTGTTGTGCTGGAAGGGGTACCATTTTGTATTAGCATTTCTCTTTCATGGGGCGGTATTTCTGAACAAAGAGCTATTTTTGGTGATAGATATGGTCAGAAAATGACATCAAATGGCTGTAATTAGTCACTTCACAGGCTCTTTAAAAGACGTTTGCCAAGTATGAGACCATGAAAATAACATACACGTCCTTTTGCAACAGTGATGCATCCTTCTCATCATTTACTTTCCTATAGAGCTTAGTGTCATCAGCAAACTTGATACTAGTTGTGAAAGAGCTATCAATATCACTGATGAAAATTAAGAAGAGAACTGGGCTAAGAAAAGAACTATACAGTACAAGTTTATGATTTCTTTCCAAGATGGAAAATTATCATTGACAACAACTCTCTGAGATCTACCATGAACCCAAGAATTTATCCAGTCAGGACATCTGCCCTGGATACCTAACTGATGCAGTTTCACCATAAGTCTACCTGATGGATCTTCATCAAGGTAAATGACATCAACACTGTAACCAGAATCAAGAGACAAAAGAGACATCCTCAAGAAAGCTCAGTAAATTACTAACACAAGATCTATTTGCAGGAAACCATCCTGAGACAGAGAAAGAAAGTAAACCATTATCTAAAAGATACTAAGTTAAGCACACAATCCTTGATCAGACTTCATGACTTTACAAACTCCACTACACTGGTTAAACTAACAGGCCTGCAATTGCAAGGCAAGCTCCCATCCCCTTTCTTGAAAACAGGAGCAACATTTGCAGCAGGAGCTAATTTGGCTTGAGTCCACACATTTCTGAAAGATAATGCATAATGAGGAGCTAACAGAACTGACAGAATCTCAGAGCATTCACGCAGAGTGGCAGGATGGATCTCATCTAGCCCACAGGCCTTGCTACCCTTTAAACTCCTGTTCAATACAAACCAGTTTCTCGGAGAAAACGATATAACACATGCAAATTGAGCTGTTAGAAGCCCTACAAATTCTCAGTAACAGGAAACTCCTTGGTAATGACAGTTCTAAACAAAATAATCATTAAACAAAAATGCCATATCCTGATGGTCAGTGACTTATATACCCCTATTACCTTAAACAGACCCAACACCCTCTTTTAAATTTCTGCTTTGACCTGACATAGCATGAAAAGATTTAGGATTTATCTTTACCTCCTAAGCCGACTTCCTCTCAAACTTAGCTTTGGTAATGAACACAGGACTGACTTCTTGTAGGGTTACTGACCTAAAAATACCTTTCTCCAAAACAGATTACACCTGTGTGATCCAACGGAAGAGAAAGAAGAAAATATTGTGTGCATGTCCACTACAATGATTTTTAAAGATTTTAGTGGGGCATTGCACTCTACAGTAACTCTGTGGCACACACCAAATGTTTGTCCCATAATATGAAGTAACTGCAAAATACAACACCCTTACTGTATGGAAAGCAACCAATTTCAAAATCATGGAGTCACACATGCATACAATCTCTCTCTTCCTCTTCCTACTTTTTAAATTCGTAAACCTACATGAGCTAGCCAACAGTAGATCTGAGACTCCAATCTGGTGGAGGCTGAGTCGTAGTTGCAGTGGTGGAATATGAAGGAAGTGTTATTATCTGGGGCAGTGGTGCAGAACAGTCACAGTTGTGGTACAAGAAGGCTGTATTACTAGGAGAATGACTCAATGTGAGTGATGAGTTTCACTGCTGGCCCTGGAAAAATTGTCCAAGTCCACTCAGCCTTGAATCTGGAGTGGAAGGGCAGTTCTAGTCGCAGTGGTCGAACATGATTGCACTTGAAGACCTTGTGTTACAAGAATGTGTCAATACGTATTTGAATTCATTGTTTTGTCCAAGTCCACTGAGCCTCCAATCGGGAGTTAAGGCAGGGGTCAAATTATAAAATAAAAGGTAAATGCACAACTGACATTTTCCTCCACAAAAAGGCTAAAAAAGAGAAAATGAAGCATGAACAGGCAAAATTTACATGCACATCGACAGCCGATATGTTACATGCATAGTGCATAACTATCCTCTACTTGAACACTGAGTGGATGTGCAGTCGCAGCAGTGGTATGCATATATGAAGGTTGTGTTTTTATGAGAATGCTTCAATCAATGTGAGGCTTGTAATTGTTTGGGGAGTATTGTAAAGGCTACGTACGTCCACTGAGTCATTGCAACTGCACCTCCCGATGACTGTGACTCTGGAGTCTCAATGACCAGTATGTTTGGGGCAAGGATGGCACCAGAATTTGTCAGACAGGGCCCCGATGGGGGCGCCAGCAACCCAAAGCCCTGACAAAGACGAGTTGACAAAAGGATAAGGAACACAAAATTTCTGCAAACGTTTGCGCCAAAAAATATTTTGGTTTTGTTTTTTAAACAAAAATTTAAAGATTTGGGAGTTTTATTGAAGAAATTTTGATAAAGTTGGATTTTCATGGAAGAAAATTTCAGAAATTTAGGCTTTTTTAAGGAAAATTGGAAAATGTGGGGTCTTAATTGAAGAATCTGCTGTTCCTTTGAGCAAATTCAAGCAGATCATCAGGGCGACTGAAGGTCATTGGGATGACATTTTTTATCGTAAGGACTAAGGCTTCCCAAGGAAATTGGAAAATTTCTCTGGCAGGTGGGGGCCAGCCTTTCCTGATGGGGGAATGCATGGCCCTGTTGGCATCACCCTAGATTTTCATGAAAAATTCCTGATGGGAAACTTTTTTTTTTACTTGGCCTATCTGGTCCATCATAATGATCAAACGATTGTTAGGCTACAAGTACAATTGTTCTACAATGGTTGTTGTGAACAGTCAAACATTGCCTCACAATAACACAAGTGCAATATGCAACTTCAAGGACAGCCCTTTGCTTCTAACAAATAACAGTAACAGTCTAAGGAGTAAGGGCGACAGTACGTACGATAGCGGGACAGTCTGACCAATCACCTTTGCAAGTATCACTAACAGTAACACCAGTCACGACCATCCTGCCCATAAGTCTATGGTATAATCACACATGCTCTATGGTCACGACTTCTAAATGTTTTGCTACAGCAGGCGCTTACATATTATATATGTACTAGCCTAGGCCTAAGTTACGTTAGCACAGTGGTCATCATAATTAGTATCATACACTGGAAAAGAGCACGACAATTTTCGTCCAATATTATAACACAATCCCAGAGACATTCTGGGGAGCTCACTGGAAAAAAAAAACACGAAAAATGATGATCCCTACCCATGTTCCGTCCAGTGGTAGACACTGAAACAAAAGAAAAGGACGGGCCCTGAACTGACCGCAACGAATCCCGCAAGATTTCGTTTGTGTAAGTTTTGAACATGATTTTACTGTGATATGAAGTCTTAACAAACAGCTAAGGTGGCTAACATTAACGTTTGCGTTGGCAGGTAGTCAGTAGTAAATAAACCGAGCTTAGCTAGCTACGGAGGTGAGCTATGTTTACGTTTTGCCTGCTGTCGCACATGATAGAGGGAGTGCTTCAATTTTAACTTATAAATGAAATACTCTCGGCAGTTACCGGTAATTTATTTTATCAATACTGTATAGTGATGACACTAAGCTCTATAGAGCTTATGCACGTGACGTCAGCGCGTTTCAGTTTGGCTTACTGGATGGAACTGCCATACGTAGTAGGTGCGTTAAAGATACGCGCTCACGACAGCACCTTAGTAACAATTGTTGCACAATGTACGCTTGGATGGAAAAATAGAGAAACGTGACGTAGGTGCATAAGCTCTATAGAGGGATTTCAGTCACGTGACTTTAACCAACTAGACGCAATTTTGAAGGGCAAGATCGCGCGTCTCTTTGGTTTTGACGGGCACTCGTCCATTGTGTCACAGTAGCATCTATGGTTATGCCGTGCCCGTGTGCTGTGAATGCGCTTACTGCTTGAGTATTTTGCCCGTCAGTGCCTGGAAATCCCACGCGCGTGACGTCACATGAAATCCCTCTATAGATAGTTCTCACATGACGTCATAGGAGCTTTTCACGTGTAGTATGTCAGCCATCTCATAGGGCAACCCCGGCATGTACGTACAAGCTTGCCCCATGACATGGCTGTTTCCAACCCCAGTTGTGACGTCACTGAGAACTATCTATAGAGGGGTTTCAGTCACGTGACTTTCACCAAAGAGACGCAGTTTTGACGGGCAAGATAGCGCGTCTCTTTGGTTTTGACAAGCACGCAACCATTGTGTAACAATCGTATCAATGGTTATGCCGTGCGCGTGAGTTGTAAGTTCGCTTACTGCGTGTGTGTTTTGCCCTTCAGTGCCTGGGAATCCATTGCGCTTGACGTCACATGAAATCCCTCTATAGAGGGATTTCATGTGACGTCACGTGCAATGGATTCCCAGGCACTGAAGGGCAAAACACACACGTAGTTACGCGAACTTACAGCTCACGCGCACGGCATAACCATAGATACTACTGTGACACTATGGACGCGTGCCCGTAAAAACCAAAGAGACGCGCGATCTTACCCTTCAAGGCAAAAAAGACGCGCGATCTTGCCCTTCAAAATTGCGTCTAGTTGGTTAAAGTCACGTGACTGAAATCCCTCGTGACTTTAACCAACTAGACGCAATTGAGGGATTTCAGTCACGTGACTTTAACCAACTAGACGCAATTTTGAAGGGCAAGACCGCGCGTCTTTTTTGCCTTGAAGGGTAAGATCGCGCGTCTCTTTGGTTTTGACGGGCACGCGTCCATTGTGTCACAGTAGTATCTATGGTTATGCCGTGCGCGTGAGCTGTAAGTTCGCTTACTGCGTGCGTGTTTTGCCCTTCAGTGCCTGGAAATTCATTGCGCGTGACGTCACATGAAATCCCTCTATAGGAAAGTAAATGATGAGAAGGATGCTTCACTGTTGCACAAAGACTTAGACAGGTTATTTTCATGGTCTCAGACTTGGCAAATGTCTGCTGATAAATGCAAAGTTCTTCACTTAATTGGACCTCAGTAAAAACTTGAGTTACGATTATACCATGGCTGGAAATATTTTGAGTAAATGAATGTGACTTTGGAAAATCGATGTGGGTATTGTCATTACAAGTGATCTGAAGCCTGCTAGTGTACACTGTAGGAGACAAATTGCTCAAAATGAAACCTGAACAGTAGCCTACGTCGCGCCTCTGTGGCTGCCGCCCCTTTTTAGGCTGCCGCCCCTCAGTTTGTTTTTTCGCAGCGATGAGCTGAACGGAAAAACTTCGTCCGCTCCGCGGGGTACCTGAACAGCAGTTTTCGTAACTCTTACAGTGCCCCAGGAGGGGCTGCACCCTTAGTGCCACAAATAGCCCTTGCATGTGTGCTGTTTTGTCCAGCACTTTGAAAGTGCTACACCAATTTCCTAGCACAGCTGTGATCATATTATGATAGATGTCAACGAAGTACGCATTTTCATTTTGTATCATGTTTTGTTTAATCATGACTTAGGCCTACCTGGCGCTTTGACCGCCCCATTAGGCATATTCTTCAAACTATGCACCCACGATATGAACAAACTTATTGTCATCAGACCATTACGTGATTCCGTCGGCTTGAACTCTGGACATTTACACTTTAACCTTGCTTTCCGAATCCAGCGGTGTGGAGACGTATTTTTGTGGTTAACATCAAGACACTGGACATCAATCTTCAACAGATTTTTAAGGATCGATTTGTATTTCCACGTATGATGTGACCAGAATTGGATTCAGTCGCCGAATTAGTTATCAGATGAATCTTGAACCATGAAAATCGGTTCAGATTTAGCGAAGTTAGGCTATGCAAGGAAATAAAATTCATAATCTGTCAAAATAAAACTCTGTCAAATAATTGATATTTGAAACAAAAATATCTCAAATAGGTACTACATGTTCGGAAATTAAAGAAAAGCGTGGTTATCATTGCAGATGAGCATCATTTCTGGATATTTTCAGCAATGAGGTAAATCCCTAGTCTTTGTTTGGGCTGTGAATATCTGGTAGAAATACCAAGGTCAGTTTGTTGTTTGCGGTATTCTATCGTTAAAAAATCGGCCCAGTCGATCATGACGCTCAGTTTCAAGGGGCAGATGATTTTTCTAATGCAATTTAAGTTTCTATTTGTTAATTGGAGGTCTTGGAATATCTATTTCGTCAGTATACGTTTCTCTGAGGGTGACAACATTCTTTTTATCTGGGATGGGATTACAACATCATCTCCGTCCTGCGATGCCCCCAATCATCAAACCCTGGCGGGCCAGTAATGGATAAGGGGCTTCGTGTTGATCAAAAAAAAAATCAAATTTTGTCAGGGAGTCTTCTTAGCGTTTGTGCTAGCTTATATTATTTCCGACGGACCGTTTACACGTTTTGCCCTCAGTCAAGGAGGGCAGATTCAATAAAACCCTAAAATGTTTGGCCCGCTTAGGGAGCTTTTTGGTTTCGTTGTTCCATGATTCATTCAATAGTTTCGTTCCTTATGGCAAACAGGCTAAGCAGTGCACAGCCCACTACAGAGAACCCTACGGATAGTTTACACAGTTTTATGTAAAGATATGGAATTTAATCCCCAATCACGAAGCTATTTTGTATATCGCACAGTAGGGTTAGCGGTGACGGCGGGTTTGGCCATCATCATGCAGGAGGGGGCCCTGTGCAAAGTATCTTATCACCGATTTGGACCAGCCACCCTGACAGCTGATATATTTTACTCTTAATATAAACCGAGAGCGTTTGGGATGCCAAATTTGGCCACTCATGTTCGCGAACGCTCGTGGGAAAGCCTTCATAGTTATATTAACATATTTGTGTTTTCTGAAGAATAACCCAAGTCCCTGACCATAGTGATGACGAAATTTGTCCTGCATGTAAAATATGAATAGCTTTCCAATGAAAATTCCTGGATCTGCCACGGCCAAAGATTTCATTTAGTTGCTGCATGCAAACAGCGGGGTGCTACTCGGGCATTTCCAGGCATATTATCCCTCTCCAGCCTTCACCAGCTAAATCTGGTAATTCAAAATATAGGCTAATAGTTTGTAGTCATATGCAATGTGTTAGACTCTGTACTTCTGAACTGTCTTGAAAATGCAGTATTTCTTCTGGGTGCTTCGCGCTAATCCGTCACTGCTAGTTGGAATAATTACGTCTACTTGAGCGATAATCAGGATCGTGACTACCGAGGTCGTAGGGGTGCCGCAGTACATGTTCAAAGTATCGTCTGTCCATGGGCGTCCGAAAGGATGGGGGGGGGGGGTACTTGCTTCCCTGGAAAATCAAAAACTTGAAAAAAAAAACTTGAAGAAAAAGTAACATCAACATTTTTTATGATATCACTAGAAAATTTCCAGAACATGAGCTTTTAAAATAGAATGATTAGATGCAACTCACAAAGCCCGGTAAGTGCCATTTTCAGCGATCTGGGAGGGATTTTGGCTAAACTTTTCTTGGCGCATCGCGCCAAACTATGGTGGCGCTACGCTTAGATAGTTTGCCCACAGTTTCGCCCCGGCAAATTCCTGGCCACGCCACCTGTAGAAGGCGCCAACATTTAGCATTTAAGCTCTTTTGGGGAGGAAAAATTTCCCCTGTTTTGAACAATTTAAAGTTTTGCCGCTCCCCCGACCCCCTAATTTTTTTTCTGCGGACGCCCATGCGTCTGTCGTGAAAGTTTTGCTGCCGTGGGGAGAAATACCACTTTCTTGTGCAATTCACTTACTTTGTCGGAAGAAGTCTTTTGGGGAGTGTACAAAATGTCAGGAAATTTTATGATGACAACGTTTCACGCAAAGTGAATGAAACTCGGGTCATGGAAATATTGCATTTTATACATTTAATCAGGGACCTAACCGCCCCCAGATTCAGCTGAATGAGGAAACTAGTCTGTTTGTAGGAAATTATTCTATGCTGTTGGGAAAGCAATCACAAATTATGACTGAGTCAGATAGTGATCATTCGGAAAGCCATTAAAAAAAAAAAAAAAAAAAAAAAAACACGCTGTCGAGAAAATAGAAGTACTGTATAGCACAACTGCCCGCCTTGAAAATAGACACCATGTCTGACACGGCCAATAAAAGACTTGAATTGTGATGCAACGCCACCTGACTGCTCCCCGGGGATGAGTTACAGGTATTCGTGGTCAGTTGTGTCGGGTCGCAGTCGGATCGTAGGTTAACCACGCAACACACTGCCGAGGTGGAGACAAGTCTAAATTCAGCTTTTTAGCTTTTCTGTTGGCCAATTCGTAAAGAGAGAAAAGAAAATGGTAACAGTTGAGTCGATGAAAGCTGCACACTGCCACGACCACTCTACGACACGAACCCCCACCCCCACGTCATTCTCCGTCAGCATTTTCTACCCTTTACTCGGCAAAGCATGGTTCGCAGCCCCATTCAGAATGCCCTGGCAATGCCCCTAGTTGTCGCTGTTAACACCCTATACCTAACTAACCTCATAACCTCCTAACAAACCTCAAATTACCTCGTAATTTGCACTGGTGAATACCCATCGTGAGCCTCAAAACTACTCGATCCACGTCTGCTTTTACGTTCCGATATCATAAGTAATTTACTTTTTTCCTTAATTATCTTATGGGTGTTTCCATGACAATATCAAATCACTGATTGGGTGTGAGAAGTATATATATAGAACAGAATCTTCATCAAAATGTAGAAGTCTCAAAAGTTGCGGCCTACAAGGTTTGAGAACAAGTTTAAAACTGAAGTTGTGACATTCTTTTGTCTTCTATCAAGCTTAAAATGCAAACTTGAGGCAGCCTCATGCTAACACCTGATTGCTTAAACAGCTTGAAAAATATGGGATTTCTTCTACTTTGGCTAAAAGGCCTTTAACTTGATCTGTGCTGGCAGGCTGGGACCAAATGACTAGACTTATAAAAATTTGTGACTTGATTTGTGATGAGTTGAGACTTGACTTGCGATTGAACCAAATGACTTGTTACTGGACTTGGACTTGCAAATTTTGACTTTTCACCCGAGTTGGACCTGCAAATATTGACTTGCTACTATCTCTGCAGGAGGTGTTCCCCTAAGTAGGACTTTATTATACTTGATATGCAGTGATTAAAAAACTTATTTTCCACTGCTTTCTGAATAAACAACCTATATTAATCAAGGGTCAGATCTAGGGTTGTACAAAGGGGGGGGGGGGGGAGGTTGAAGGAGTTCATTTTGTGAGCATCAAATGTATGAAGCCTCAATGGTAGTGGTTCTGGGAAGAAAATGGAACTGGTGTTTTATGGCATCTAGCAATCGAAATTAGTATAAATAATCTTTGTAGTGCAGCTCTGGAAACCACCTCCAAAGACAAAACAAGAATGTGATGGCAAAAAAGAAGGGGGTTAGGGGGCTGATGCTGAAAAATATCCCCTCTGGATCTGTGCCTGTACTACACAAAAGCCAAGGAAAATTTAATGGCACTTCAGATCACCAGTTATGTAGGCATTGCAAGACAGGGACAAGAGATTATGTAGGAAATTAATTTGCATTGTATTATTTGAATTTATTTGTATTGCTATCTTGCTTGTATTACTTTGTCACCTGCTACCTTTGTAAGATTGTGTTTCACCAGTGGAGGGGAGAGTGTTAAATTTTTGTATTTTTTGTTGTGCCAATAAGTTGTTTATGTTGTTAAGTTCAGTCTTGACCAAGTACTAAAGTTGCACTTCTGTGTATGTTTGTCTTGGGTCAGTCACCAGAGAGGAATTAAATGTTTACTCTGCTCAAACCTTGCTGCATGTGAGAGTTGCCTTTTTTATTCCTCTTGTATCCAGCAAATCAACTTAGGAATCATACCATGCTGCAGTTACATCATTCCGAATGGTGATCTGAAGGGGCTGGTGAGAGCTGGTTGCCTCCCCTCATGAGTGGTTACTCTTTCACCATACTGATGTTTTTTTACACATAGCAGAGACAAAACTGTAGTGAAATCTGTTTAAGAATAGAATAACCTGGAATCTTTGCCATTATAAGATGTCTTATTTTCTAACCTCAGATCGGTATAAGGCCCTGCTCTGAACACCCCCTTCATGAGCAGACCACCCTCCCCCTTCCCCCAAAATAATTCCTGATGTGCGACTGATCATAAGAAAATGGCTGCAACCATCTCAGAATCTGGTTTTAATTGTGGTACAACACGGACACTTACTAAAGACCACCAAGCATGTACAAGTCTATGTTCAGAAAATTTTATTATAAATATGTGAGCTATGCAGTTAACATTAAAACAGTACATAGACACAGCCATGACAAATTGCACTAACAGACTTTACTTTCTCAAACTTGGGTTGGTGCCCCTCTTATTGTTAGAACACATGTCTACCTTTCATGGTACTTACATATCAGTGAACATTACAACTTAGGACAAAAGTGGCCACTGGTTGTAAAGAGCATTTTGTCATCCCCCCACCCACCACTCACCGCAAAAAAATGAATGTCGAACCAGAAGTTCATCATAAAACAGTGCTTTTTTATGTACCTGGTTTATGTACCTGGTCCACCAGGAACTAGGCCTAGTAAGGCACAAAGTACCTAGTGGCCCGGTTGGATAATGGGCAGATAGCTTCCTTAAGCTAGTAGCATGCCCCCTCCAAGCTTCTTGAATAGAGGTCCTGTAATCCTTCTGGATTTTTCTAAGACAAGGGTAAGAGAGATGAGGCAGAAAGGAAATTTCATTACCCCTCCCTATTTTAACCCAAATACTGTATGTGCTTATAAACTTGTTAAGGCACACTTTCCACAAGAAAGAAACATGGTAACTACACAATTTCCTGAGCCTCAAATTTGTGATCAAGCACATGTCATCCCTTTTTCATTGTCAATATACTTACATCATGGTAAATATGTCAACACCGATGTCAAAAGTACAAAAATACAACTTTTTTCCTTGTACAAAACTCACATGGAAATCATAATTTTTCTAGTACCCACATTACTTCATCTGAAGGCACAACAAGAATGGTCAAAGGCCAAGACATAAAAACTCAAAGAGGTAGACACCAACTTAGTCAAGACTAGAAATCAGAATAAAGCCTCCACAACTACCACCTCCAAATTACCATAAACAGATTGTACAAAATTCACAAAAAGTACAAAATATTTACTAAAATGAATCCGATACTTTATAAATAGTTGTATATTGTCCCTAACATTTATGTGTGAAAACTTGAGATGACTGGCTTGTTCTACTTATTGTAAAGGCAAGTAAAAGCTTAAATCTAAATATTTACGTGAGCCAAATACTGTCTGATTCAAATCCAGGAAATGTAGAGTTTAAGAGTTTGCTGAAGTTTAAATAGGATGTACTTATAATAATATTAACTAGGCCCAGGCTCATATAATTCACTCCAACAAACCTCTGAATAAAATTCAACTCTACTTGAACTTTAGACTATCTGTAACCCACTATATCATCACTTTACTTCAGCATTATCTGCTACTTTCCTCTTGTAAATGTTTTTTGAGATAATTCCACTTGCCACCAAAACGTCAAGTGGTATAATATATTCTTTTAAGTATTCAACTTTCAAAAAACAGTTTTCCATCTAGAACCCAGCTTATCCAAGGAAAAAGGAGATGACTAAAAATTTAACAAGTTGAAAACCCAACCAGAAGAGTTATAAAGGTCTCTTCTGAGTTTTTGGATGCAGCATTGAAGTTAAGAATACAGTTCAGCTGTCTTATATTAGTACTAGGAGTTCCTTCTAATATTACTTACTACAGTCACACCAATTACTCAAACCTATGTAATTCTCATACAATACAAACACTTATCCTGAAAAAGTAAGAAATTAATTACTTATGATTGTACTATTGAGAACAAAAAATTATTTTTCAAGTATGCAGGAACAAAACTATAAAGTTTTGTTTCTTAAAAGATGATTTATTTCTAAAGGACACTACAATCTGGTCACCTTCAAATTCAGTTCATCCTTTTTATGTTCTAAGTTAAACTATCATATCTTTAATCCTGTCCTGCATTACCAGCTGAGAATTGTAACTACAGTAGTACTTTGACAACTATTAAGTGCAGCTCAGAAATGGAACTCAAGTTTAAGGACTATTTCTTGCACTGATTTGTAAATACACTCTTTCAACAAAGCTTCATGTACCATGAGCACTTTCCATTCACCAGACCCGTATCAATGAATGAATCAAACATTTGAACTCTACATAACTCAGCTAGAAGGACCAGCCTCCACCAAGAATGCACCTTTACTCTCTTCTATCAAACTTAACAAAATAACTTAAAATGTACATACTTTTTCAACTAATTTGATTCTTTTTCCAGTTTTTGTGCTACTAAGCTTTTGTCATCTCAAATATATCTCACTCTTACAGTGAAAAAAGGTAAATTAACAGTAGGCTACTTACAAATGAGTATCTTGTAACCAGCACACTTTATTCAAATAATTCTTCACACCAAAGAGGTGTAATACCTATCCTCTTCATTTGCATATCAATGTAACTGTCAACACTTCTGTGTACCTATTTCTCCCCCAAAGAGTGTTCAAATCAAAATCATTTAACCTTAAAGGCCCTTTAGCCTCCTCCTCCTCCTCCTCCTCTTCCTCCTCCTCCATTCCTTGCAAAAGTGTTAATCTTTCATTTATAACACACACAATGAGGTTTTTAAAAATTTTGATTCAAAACTCCTTTACTTTAGTACTTAATTTTAGAAATTTTTACTCATACAACCCCACCTTTTCCTCACTAAACTCAGACATGCTTCCTCCTAATCTCTTATGCAAATACATGTTCCTAAGCATACTTTTGTGCATATTAATGAGAATTCTTTCATTTACCAGAAGGTAAACTATCTGTAATCCTCTAGACTTTGAGTATCCTCAAATGTTGCTATACTGTACATAGATACCTTGTACAAAATGAATATAAACCACACTCTTTACAACATGAAGAAAGAAGAAAACCAACTAGACAATCATGTAATGTACAAGTCCTTCCACAAAATCCATGCAGACATGAAAGTATAAAAGTGTAAAAAATTGTAAAAACAACAAACAAAATTTACACGTGTTTTTTGCTTACACCATAAAAAAGAACACGTCAAGTAAATGAGCTAAAAAAGAGAGTTGGATCATTACTTAATCAGTATAATGTACAATGTAACAGAGGCATCAGTAATGCTTAAGCCGCGGTCACACTACAACGAAATCGGATTGGATTCCGATCCTATTTTTGTGAGTTTTTATTAAAATCTTCTCCATTTTGGGTCAGAGAGAACCAAAAATTTGCCAACCTGTGTAATTATATGATTTTTATCGAAGGACTACGAAAATTAAATTTATACGAATTATTTCGTGACGTCACATCGACAGACAGCTTTTATCGGACTACGCGTGTCCGATAAAAGCTGTCCATCGATGTGACATCACGAAAAAATCAGTTAACATTTCATTTTCATAGACCTCTGATGCAAATCATATATTTACACTGGTTGGCCAATTTTGGGCCCTTTCTGACCCGAAATGGAGAAGATTTTAATAAAAACTCACAAAAATCGGATCGGAATCCGATCCGAATTCATTGCAGTGTGACCGCGGCTTTAGGATATAACCTTATGGTTTTGAGTAACCCTATCACTAATACGTACTTTATCATGAAATAATGTGACTGGTAAATGAATATTTATGAGCTTCTAATAACAAAAATGTCCTTCCTTCACACACTGTGCCCATTTTCAATAACTTCTGAAAAGTAATTTGAGAAAAAAAAATAAAACAAAAACAAAAAAAGGTGTAAAGTACTTTTTGGTAAAGTTTTAGTACATATATAGCACCAGGTGTTCATCAGAGGCAATTAATAGATGTGCAGCTCTTCTGAGTTGTACACAGTAACACCACACAATTCATCCCATAAGTGGATAAATTCTTTAGGTTCTTAACTGTGTAGAGATGGTAGCTCTCTGATTGGGTTTCATGGAAGATAGCGCCAAAATTTTTTTATGAGGTACGTGTTTCTTTAATAATGATGAGAAGGAGAGAGATGAACTGTCACTTTGTAAGAAAAATTCTTAGCTTTGTTTTACTACTGTTTTATTATTTTTGCATAATTGATAAAGTCCTTTCAAAAGTATCTGTTCCTATTTCTTACAGACAAGAAGACAATATTTATCACTATTTATCACTATATCATATTTTTACTGAGCAAACTTACACTATGTAAATATAGAGAATTAACAATCTCAGTATTTGGAATTACACCCCCTTTCTAATGAAGTTTTTTATTTTCAAAGTCAGAAAGTCAATCTGTCCTAACAATCAATTTTTCTTAAGCAGAGACCTTCTGTCCCTCCAGTTTGGAAACAGATGCCTACCCCAACCACATTTAATGACCTGGAAGATATCAAGCTGAAGTCTAATGCATGAAGAGCTGCCTGTGTAAACTAGAGCACTAGTGGGGTGTATGCAATTAAAAAAACCCACCAGTCTTTAGATGAGGTTTTGGAAAAAGAATGCTAATCATTTTATCAACAGAGGGTTCATGTCTTAATCATAATTTTTCTGGTATTTTCTACTTATTTCAATCTCTAGTCATGACCAAGTTACCCTGTAGTTTCAATTCTTCCAAAGTTAAGCCAGCTCATGTATACTTTAATCGAAATACAACTTTTCTATACTTTTTGTGAATGTTCAAAATGTCACATTTTTGCTCATATATGTCACGCATGGAAATACTTCAAAATAGGAAAATAAATTGCTTTGTGCAAGATTTAAAGCAAGGTACCACCTGTCCAAGTGACCTGAGTTTGTCTGTTTGCTACATCATCATTTATATTGACTAAAGAGTGAAAAATATGCCAGTGAGTATTTAAAATGATCATGCACAGTGATTTGTTCTCAATATTTGGGGGACATGACCCCAGTTTCAAATAATTTACTGTGTGAAAAATCAAAGTCAATGGGCAACTTCTCAAATATTATGGGGACATGTCCCCCTGTACCCCTAGGATCGCTGTCCATGAAAATGATTGTCCTCTACATTGAGCTAATGAATTCTGGGATTTAATGGGGACTTCTATGCAAGATTGTGTGTTTTTCTGCAAACTGATTATTTTACTATGCTACAGTCAGACATCACCACCATTTCATAACACGTAGGACCAAGCATTAACATCAAAGATAATCTGGGCAACAGCTAGTACAGAAACGTTGTGGCATATGAAACCATCCAGTTACAAAGTTCACACATACACACAGATATAAATGTATTACTTCCATACAAGGAACACTTTTAGCTAGGTACTACCAGCCGACATACCTCTGACACAATGCAAACCAATCAGCAAAAAACTTTTTCACTCTTTCATATCTTGTCAAAATTGCCACTCTTTCTCAGTTTGGTGAAGTTTTCCACAAACTTCGGTCAGTTCTTTTGAATTAAGGTTACACCCCTGAAAGTTATCTTGAAGGGTGGTGTCTACTGGTAACTTCCAGGGAGAGTGACAGTCAGAATGATAGCAGCCTGTTACTACTTACATGTAAGCTGGAGCTGTTGGTGGCTGCGAGTAACTTGGAGGACTAGCTTCAATTGTGCAGGGGACTGCTACTACTGTAGGTTGATACACTGGTCCAGCATATCCTTGAGGGGTGGACACAACAAGGGACACACGATGCTGAGTTGGAGGAGGGGTTTGGGGTACACTGTTTTGTCGTTGGGGGTAAGAAGAGGTACTCTGCTCACTAGAAGTTGATGGACCAGCAGGTGCTGTTGGTACAGCGGGTGATGTGGAAGTTTCCACGGGAGGAATGTAACCTTTGGGCCTTGATACCTATAAAATATAGTAAGAAAAATACCATCAACTGTTACTGGTATTACGGATCACCCTAAAATGTACTTTTAGAAGCTGCAAGCCTTATTACCATGGTAATGTAACAGTGTGTGAGTACCTTCATTATAAAGAAAATACTAAGACAATAAAGAAGTACTGTATATTACTTGAGGATGAAAAGTCACAATGCCCCATTAATTAAAAACCCACTGCACAAATTAAAAGGAGAGCAGTGTCTGGTTCGAGCTACTAATCACTATTTCTGGCTGACTTTGTGTATGATCACTTCTGAGTTCCAGAATAATCTTTAAATAAGCCTCAAGAATATTAATCCTCATTTGTCCTGGTTCATCAACTCTTCAAGGCTTCAGGGGATCATTTTACAATGATATGCTACCATGAAATTGTGAGAAGCCTGTCATGGCTTATGAAGTATAACTTTACAGTGGTTGGTTTCCAATTCAATATTGTATTAGTATGATTTCAACTCATGTCTTTTTTAGAAGGGTAAACTATAAATTGCATTTGGATGAAATAAAACCCAAGTAACTTTGACCCAGCTAGGGATCAAACAAAGAACATTTTGATTGTTTACCCTCACTGATGCAAATGCCACTACTTTTATCCACTAGGTCATCATGCAGGTTTCACTTTCTGCTTTGAAGAAACCAGACTTTTAGGGAGAGTACAATATCATAAGTACTAGTACAAGTGTATTGTCTCTGGTTGTGAGTACCAGTATGAGTACACATCTTTTTCATGAGTATGATTACAAAATATTGCATTAGCTTCAAAGCACATCTTCCATTTAAAAATTGGGAGTACAAGTGTAAATCCAATCTCACAAGTTTGAATACAGGCAATCATGTAAAACCGTTAGTATGAATACATACATATCAAGTCTGGAAAATACAATCCTTGGACACCAGGAAATTGGTGTTAAAAGGTGTCACTGACAAAATGGTCCCGAAACATGAGGAAACTTGCTAAGGCGGAAAATATGGTCCACCTTTTCTTGAACCTGTATTGAGAGCCCAATTGTGCTGCTATACTTGCAGCTGATACATAACCATCAGTTATCATCTGTCATGAGATTGGAATGGCGATGCATGAACATGAAATCATCTCTATGTCAGATTTGTCAACTCTCTCAACTTTAACAGAATCCTCTCAGGTTTTAGTTCAATCTCCCAGCCTCTATATCCCACAATCAATCCTCTCAGTCTGTTTCTGTTTTCTTCTTTACATTTTTGAACATTACTGTTCAAACCCAAATTATTTTAACAAATAATTCAGTCTTGAAAATATATTAATGTTAGCCTACTGTAGATCTGGGACAGAAACATGCTCTACATAGACTGTTACTGGACATCCAGGGCATACCAAACATATTTCTCAAAGTGCCAAAATAATTTATGCCATGAAACAGGCCAATGTAAAATATAACAAGAAGAACTGATGAATGAATGTCAAGTACTTATTTTCCTATTATGCCATAATGTCAGTTGAAAATTACTTATCTCCCTATTTTCCCACAAGAGTCCCTACTTTTGTGTTTGGAAGGTTCGATATCTCCCATTTTTGTGATGTAGAGATTGACAGGTCTGCCATGTAATGACTAACAGCTCAACAAATAATGTCATCATTCCCAGCACCAACCTCTCCCACCTACAGAAAATTATTTCAGAATTTTATTCATGGAGAACAATAACCATTCTTTCACTTACCTTCCTTCTGAAGAGACAAATGGCAATAACAGAGACAATTGCCAAAACAAAGACCAGACAGCAAAAGACAACAGATGTCCATAGGAGACGGACATATGTTCTTGAGACTTGGTCACATGACTGAACCCCAGCAAAAACACTTGGCTTCCTTGACAACCTGTCAAGAAAAACAAAGTACATTTCATTTATTAAACATGTGGGAAAAAAATGGAAGCCATAGGCATATCAGGCAGGAATTGGGGATACTGTCTTCCAATTAGGGCAAGCACAGCTCATTCAATTAGGCAAAGTGAGAAAGCCAACATGGTAAACTGTACGTACCCCACGCAAAAGCTAAAAGTTTGAATCTTGTTTTGTTGTTCAAAAATACACCAGCACTGCAAAGGAGTAACCTTGGTTTTCTAGATCATAATAAAAACAACACTGAACCTAAACAGACTTGCAAAAAAAGCAAGTGATTGCACCATTTGCATCTCAGCCCCTTCCAATGTAAGCCTCTTCCAGAGTAACCCTCCCTCACAGTAGCAGAGATTTGTGTGAAAAAGTGGTGGGGATAATGGGCTCTTGAGACAAAAGTTACTGTGTGAAAAAGTGAAAGACCAGAAAGCCAAAAGGCTTCGTGATTCCTTGCCGAAAGGGGGGTGCTTTGTTACACTGAGGTTCATCCATCAAATTTATACTTCTCTACTTCATCATTTTTTATGATGTGGTCACAGTTTTAAAAAAAAAAAAAAAAAAAAATGGTTTTCGGACTTCCACCTCTGGTGACCTTGAATGACCTTTGACCTCTGCCAAAAACAATAGGGTTCTCCCCCTTGACATGACAAATCTACATACCAACTATGAAAACCGTCTGTCATTCCTATCTCAAGATATCACGATTACAAGGTTTTTGGACTTCCACCTCTGGTGACCTTGAATGACCTTTGACCTCTGCCTTTTGGACGTGACCTGTGGTGACCTCGAATGACCTTTGACCTCTGCAAAAAGCATTTCCAAAGAGTTGGGGAGGGGGGCAGGAGGGGGAAATATATCCCCCACCCACTGAGATTTCTGTCTACACTCCCACACAAATGCGTAAGTCAGAATTTTCACTGTGATTTTATCAATGTTTCAAAAGTTAGACAATGTTCAGCACTTTTAAAACCACTTTGTTATTAGAGTCAATTGAAAGGGTGATGGTATATCTATACCACTGTTTGAAATATACTACATAATGTAGCAATTGATGGTATTACACCCTAATGGATACCACACAAACAATAAATTAATGTGTTCATCTGTGTGTTAAACTGCCCCCATCTTCACCCTCCCTTTAATGAAGGTAAGGGGTACTTAAACTCTAGAATTAGAGAACTACATATTTTAGAGGATGGAAAATCAATCTCATTTATCAAACTCCCATTTTCATGGCTTGCTCAGCTAATGAGATATAAAATGTTGAAATTTATTCACTTAATTTGAAATAGTCGATTGTGCAATAATTTGATGTGTTCTTCTTGTACAACTCACATTTCCAGCTTTTGTCTCCTTTTGAAACCAAAATGTTTTATATGACCTTGAAAGGTTTACTGTTAACTTGCATAACATGTTGTATGGAGAGGGCCTGTATAGTCAAGTCACCCTATGTCAGTAAGACATTGATCACATTTTGACACAAGGTGCAGTGGCTTGCGAAAGAACAAAGAGAAACAAAGACCGCAATAAATAACTACAAGAATGACATCACAAATTATTTGTGCAATCTACCTATTGAAATTGAGTGAATAAGCTTCAACATTTTATATCTCTACTCAGGAATGTCCTGTGAAGATGAAAGTTTGACCATTTTGATTCATTTTTCAGGCTTTCTAAAATACATTTTTGAAATTCTAGACATTAGGTACACTTTAAGTCAAGACATGGTTATGTGCAAGATGTGCTGATTCATAAAATTTCTGGCGAGTCTAGTCAGATATATAGCTTTAAAAGTACCTACCCAACATGTCTGAAGTAGCATTGGTCATCTGTTATTTCTGTGAGGTGGCAACAGTAACAGACATTGGCCCAGGCCAGCTGGACTTGACAGGGGTACAGGTGGGTGCAGTTTGCCTGACCAGCAGGAGAATGATTACAATGACTGAAGTCAATACTCTGTAAGAAGGGCAATTGAAAGAAAAGAATTATCCCAACAACAATATAGACCTACAGTATGTATATTTACTTTAATGTAAAATGGTACAGGAACCATCACAGTGAGTTTTCTGGTGGAGGAGGGAACTAAATTGTGTTGATAAAACTTGACTTTGATAATGTCACTAAGTTATTTCCTGTTTTTCAAATATGTTAGGGAAGAGGTCATGGTAATAAACTAAGATAAATATGGGACAATCCGGGGCCAATAGCTACTCTGTGGAGAGAGCTATAGGGAGCACACTACCATCTCTGAATCCATTTTTGATGTGGAGAGAAAGAAACATCTGAACTTTTCATTGATAATTACCTTGATATTTTACAAAATATAGTTTGGTTCTTACTTCTCACAAATATGACACTAAAACAATTCCTTACAAGAATAAACTTACTGAAACAGCTGTTGCTGTAAGTCCATCAATTATTGCACCAATCACAACGACACCTAAGCCAACCACCAGGAATGAGATTCCAGCTGACATTGCACACTTGATTGCTTTACCAAAGAACATACCAGTAGAGGCCACAATAATTCCAAGAAATACCTAAAAGAAGAAAAAAGAAATGATGATACTTTATCATTACCTAGTGAAAAGCAAATAATACTTATGATAAACCAAATTTCAATTTTAAATTGCAACTTTTAAGTTAAAATTCATTTCATGCATGTTTGTGCAAGTTAGGTCCAGTATAGCAGTAATACACTAGGGAACTACTGGATGGGCACAGTTAGAAAACAGAAGAGATTTAAATCTAACCCAGTGACCTCAGAGAAGTATAAACAAACAAAATTCAAAACAGTAAGAAAAAGACAGGAACACCATGAGAAGACGGTAGAGAAAAAAAGAGACAAAAGAAAAGGAAACAGGCAAGAAGAAGTTACTTTACATGAGAAATGATATTGATACTCACTTTAACTTGTAGCCCATGAACAAATGCATTACTATTGATCATACAATCTATCAGAAGCATGTTTGGAAAGAAATCTGGAAACGGGGGAAGCACCTTGCATGAGAATTTATTTTGGGGAAGTTGGAGGCTATTGGAGGGAAACTTGCAGGTTTTTATACAGTGTATAGAGCACATCCTTTGTGAGAAAAAACCTTTTTCCAACCCTGATGGCATGTATACAATGTGGTGGATAGAAGAGGAAAGTGTGATGGTTTCAGACTGAAATATTTTGCAAAAATTAATGAATACTATCAATGCACTGAAACTCTTGCAAAAACACACTTGTTGACAATGTGTAATACATTGATCCCTTTGCATGCTAATTGAGGCATAATTACTTTACTGACAAAAGCGTGCAGAGGGAACAATCCATGAACTGATTATCACTCACGTAATACTTGATTATCAATGATGAAGTACTACATCAATGTCATATGAAAACAATATAGCCTCATCAGACAGAATAAATACAGGCTTCAGATTTCCAAACTCTCCCCCCCCCCCTTCACCCCCTGGGGCCACTCCCTTTCCTTGCCTTGCTAGGCCAATTGCAAGACAAGGTATTTAATGGGATGAGATGTTTTTCATGGGACAAGATATTTTACAGAGGAGTGTTTTTTGTAATATAAATTGGGCATCCTCCCCCCATGACTTGCCATGAAAAGTTTAGGCACCTAGCCACCTGCAGATAATAGCAGTTTATTGAACAAACTGAAAGTGCCTTCATCCCCAGAAAAAGCCTGTATACCCATCTCATATCAATACTGAAAGTTCACTAACTTTTAAAGCTACACTGTTAAGTTCACCTTCAAAGCTTACACTTCATCAAAAATATTCAAATTTCCATTTAATATCAATGGCACGTTCCATCTTTCATTGTTGTTGATAAACAGTTCCGTTTGCTTACTACTATCATGGTACCAGCAAATTTACGGACCAAAATAAACCTTTAAATGTCCTGCCTACCCACATATTTACTTCTATTGAAATATCACATTGCAGCTTTGGCTGTGAGTAATAACATTTCAAAGTCGGTAAGGAAACACAAAGTAATCTGTATTAAAAAATTACCTAACTTTTCAGCTTATTACTTACAGCTTTCAAGACTAGGTCTAGTCTAATATTGTGCATGTTTTACATGGAAGGGACAAATAACATACATTGCCTCAAGGTTCTTGCACTTAACTGACAGTAAAATACCATAAAGTTTCCATGATTTATTCATGACTTATTTATGAAATATTTACTGTAATGAATTAAAAAAAATTGCTGAAGTATGAAAATCCAAGATGACACAAAACAGGTTTGTACTTGCAGGCCCCACAAATGGTACAAAATGAAGATGCTGAGCCCAAATATTGGTGCTACCTGATTTCATGATCAAGTAAAAATTCTGTGAGGTACAAGAAAGGGCAAATGATTGTGTGTAAGACCACTGCCTGCCCAGTTGAAATACCAGAGATGAATTTACTGAGCACTGAATGGCCTGCCATACTTATTCCTCCAAGCAAAAATGTTCTCCTGCTAAATTTCAAACCAACTTTACACACTATGCAAGAAACAAATCTTCCAAGCAGGCAACAGGCTGTATATAATGACATTTTCTACGTGGGTTCTGTGCCTTGGTGCCTGTGCAGCTAAAGCTAAGACATTCGAACAAGTTTGTGCAACAGGTCCCCATAAAGGGAATTGCATGGTCTTCACAGAATTCCATGACCTCCCCATGACTTCCCTGTCTGTTGGTTAATTGGTCTCCCCAAGGGTGCTTCATTCCATGCCTTTCAACCAGCTTTGCCAGCTATGCAACCAATTTGTGGGGTACAGTGAGCCAGGCCAAGGGGGAGTAAAACCAAAGTCCTTTACAGAAAAAAATCCTTATAGAAAAAATAGGAAAAAAAAGAACCCTGTGACCTACCCTGCCTAAGAAGGAATTGAAACCCAAGCCCTGGAGAAACCTTTTGGTGAAAAAAAGCAAAAACTGGCGAATGAAAGAATACACTTTTTGAAGTTTTTGTTGCCCCTCCTCTACTTGTGGTTATCAAATGTGCATTTTGTCAAGGTCAAAGTCGTATAGTACATTGTTTGATGCATTGAGGTTTCAATGAATTAATTTCAGTAGACTTTAGTTTAATTTAGAGGGATCTAAAATGTTAATGTTCTGGGTCAATGTTATGCATTAACACACCATGTATGAGAAATTACCATGATTCTTACGCTGAGATATCATACACTAAACAAGGTTGTCAGAATTTGACAAATGGTGAGCTTAAAGGACTTCTCACTAAGCACAAAACTAACATCAACAACATCAAGATTTTTGCATTTATTTATTTCTGCAAATAAACCATTTTTAAGTTTCTTGTGCTTCAAAGCACAAAATATTAGGTGAACTCAGATAGCTTTGACCTATACAAAAGTAATAGGGTTCTTCTTTTTCATATAATACATCTACACTCCAAGTGTGAAAAACATTCATGCTTCCCCTCTGGAATATTATTTTAACAAGGTTTTCAAAGTTTGACCTTACAGTAGATGACCTTAATTGACATCTACAAAAAACAACAGCATTCTTCCTATGCATCTTTGCTACGTATGAAGAATATCACTGCTTCCTACAGTATCTTGAAATATCATGTTAACAAGTTTTCATAGTTTGACCTCCGATGACCCTAGATGATCTTTGAGCTTCACCACATTCAATAGCAGTGGCGGATCCAGGATTTGGCAAAAGGGGGGCCCAGGTCATAGTGGTTTGTATAAAAGTCCGATCTGGGGGAGGGGTCTAAGGAGAGTGGTGTCCCCCGGGGGGCAGTGCCAGGGTATTTTGATAGGGGACAAAGCATGTGATGAGTAATCGCCGTCCTGGGGGAGGGGTCTAAGGGGTCTGAGAAATTTTTGTTAATTTAAGGTTGCTCAGATACAAAATGGTGATGTCTGTGGTGTATTTTTTGAACTGATCTTATATGGCTGGAAAGCGTTCATAATTCAGTGAATTTTAATTTTTGGTTGGGTGAAAGATGCTTTTTTGGGAGGGGTCTAAGGGGAGGGGGTATCCCCTCCCCTTTGAGAAATTTTTGTTAATTTTAAGGTTGCCCTGATGCAAAATGGTGATGTCTGTGGTGTACTTTTTAAACTGATCATATATGGCTAGAAGGCATTCATAATTCAGTGATTTTAATTTTTGGTTGGGTAAAAGATGCTTTTCTGCGGAGGGGTCTAAGGGGAAGGGAAGGGGTGTCCCCCTCCCCTTTGAGAAATTTTTGTTAATTTAAGGTTGCTCAAATGCAAAATGGTGATGTCTGTAGTGTATTTTTTGAACTGATCATATATCGCTGGAAAGCGTTCATAATTCAGTGATTTTAATTTTTTGTTGGTTGAAAGATGCTTTTCTGGGGAGGGGTCTAAGGGGAGGGTGTCCCTTCCCCTTTGAGAAATTTTTGTTAATTTAAGATTGCTTCGATGCAAAATGGTGATGACTTTAGTATATTTTTGAACTGATCATATATCGCTGGAAAATGTTCATAATTTAGTGAACTTTAAATTTTACCCTTAATTCACAGTGCATTTCATTAAAATAAATTACAAGGCTTAAATAAGACACTACAGGGTAATATTGCAGCAAGTTATAGTTAAAAGCCTGATGTTGTCGAAAATATTCCTCTAAATATTAAAGAATTCTGAAATTCCCTTGAAAGTAGAAGCAGCGTTCCCAATGCTGTGGGCCTGGCCGGTAATAGACTGAAGTTAGTAATCCATTAATACAGCGCTCATGAGTAACTCCTTGCAATGCCCAGAGAAAGTCATTGAGGCCAATATAAGCCAAAATGTTATCAGTTGAAAGTCAGTAGCAGAGTTATTAATATAACACTTATTTTCTGAGGTAGGAAATAATGAACAAGTTTGAGTTTCACTCTGACACATCTCATAGGCCTATTTCATTGGAATAGGGCCTTGCCCTTTGTTTTATGAAGTTGAAAAAAACTTTCAAAATTTTTTGGAAAGGGGGGCCCGGGCCCCCCGGGCCCCCCCCCCTAAATCCGCCCATGAATAGGGTTCTTCCTCTTGACACAATGCACAAGCTAAGTGAAGAGAGTATATCCACAATTCCTACACTTAAATATCGTGTTAACAAAATCTTCAAAGTATGCATACCTCCAGTGACCCTTAATGACCTTTGAACCTTTACCAAAAACAATAAGGTTCTTCCTCTCGACATAATGCATGTGCATGCTAAGTATTGAGAGTGTCCACCATTCCCACCTTGCGATATTGTGTTAACAAGATTTTCAGACTATGACTTCCATAGCCCTACAAGACCTTTGACCTTTACCAAAAAACAATAGGGTCAATGCTTCCTACCTTGAGATATTGTGTTCACAAGATTTTCAGAGTTTGAGCTCCAATGACCCTAGACCTTCACCAAAAACAATAGGGTTCTTACTCTTGACATAATATCCATCTACCTGTACATGGTATGAAGAGTATCCACCATTACTTCTTTGAAATATTGTGTTTAAAAGGTTTCCAGAATCTGACCTCTGATGACCCTAGATAACCTTTGACCTCTACCAAAATTAATAGAGTTCTTTCTCTTGACATACTGCACCTATATTGTACGTATGAAGATTATCCACCATTCCTTCTTTGAGATATCATGTTAACAAGGTTTTCAATTTAACCTCTGATGACCCTTCATGACTTTGACCATCACCAAAAACAATAGGGTTTTTCCTCTCAGTACAGGCCATTCACATAATAGGTATGAGAGCTGTTGAAGTTTCCCTTCTTGAGATATTGTGTTAACGAGCTAAGCGTTACAAACACACATGCAGGCATACATACTAACATACATAAGCATGCCATCATGAACACATAGGTTTCTCTTTTCATCGAAACCAATAATCCTCCCTTTCCTGATGCTGCACCCCAGGGCGCACATGTAAATAAGGTACATTTATGATGGAAAAGGGAGCAAAAGTTACACCAAAAAGGAAAAACTTATTGTACAACCATGACAGAAATACATTAATAGGAAGGTACACTATAGCATAGGGTGACAAAAAGATGTTTCTGAGAGGATCCTGGCCAAAGCAAACTAAATCATTCGTGGTTGGGCCATCTGTCTGCTTGGCAGACCTTTAATTGAAAGTCAAATGTAATGGTACATAAAAGTATACTAACTGGTAAAGATGCCCAAAATGAACCAGCTGAGATGTTTAGTACTGTTCTGCTGGCCCAGAGTGCTGAGCCAAGCTGCAATAGTGCTGCAATGATACCCGCAATACAGATGACGAACGTTACCAATTTCCTCTTCTTTGTGGCTGTAAACGAAATAAAACATGGTTTAAAGTTTCAAGTTCTCAGACACTTTAGACTAGCTGAGTGGTTTACTATTTTGTGTGCTATACCAACATGAGCTTCTATGATTAGCTTTTGTATAGCTTCTACTCAGTGATTCATAAGAATGAACTTGATCCCAACAGTCTTTTGGGATTGCAGTCTAGTTTTGGTCAAGTATGTACATGATTACTAATGGGATTCCCTCACAGTAGTGTAATACTGCTCAATGAGTACTCATTAGGGAGTCTTCTACATGATGGCCATATTTGAGGTAACTCCTCAGACTATCGTATCCTCTGACCACGGAAATTTAGCTGAGGAAATCTGATCTGAGGCCTACTGTACGATATCTAATAATTTCCCAAAGATCTTATGCAGATCATTTTTCTGTACAAGTGCAGTATTTATAGGTTTCACAAAGTCTTAATTAAATTATGGCACCCTAATTCAAGCATCCTAGGCCTGTAACACAGACTGACAACAAGGACAGGCTTAGGTACATTACATTGAAAATCAGAGTACGAACCGCACGGTCACTAGATTAAAGGGTCTCTAGTTTAAAGGTTCACTATGCTGGAAGATTCTAACTCTAATCCTAACCCTATGCATAATCCTTACTCAAGTTCAAGTTTCAAGTTAAAGGTAAAATGCAGTCACCCCAATCAAAGTGAGTGTCCCCAGTCGCTTTAGTTCATGATTGGCCTATTTTGATCATGTGGCAATATTTTTGTTAGTGAATTGTGAAATTCAAAGAGAATTTCTCTTTGCTGTAACAATTGTTTGTAATAGTTATGTTCAAAATGTCTTCAGAGTTGCTTGTAATACAATAAGAGGAGATTTGCAAGAGTTCGCCGATTTTTCAATGAAAATTCTGGGGTGAATGCCTATTGCCTTTAAAGTTTATTTCTACCATTATCACTTACACAAAACAGATTATTATCCAACGTAATTAAGTATATAATCAATAGCAAATTAAACAAAAAAATGTGATGGGGTAGAGGAACCAGAATAAGCAGAGCACTAGCTCTAACCCTTACAATACCCTTTATGTTAATCATTGTCCTAATACCCCTATTCTCTAATCCTAATTCGAACCCTAGCTTTAACCCAACCAAGATATTCAGTCTAGCAGAGCATCAGTCTAGTGAACACTCAATCTACATACTTGCCAACATTGTAATCTCAGAAAACAGAACATATGTAGCATATGATCTACTGTGCGCTACGATCACACAAGCGCTAACCTCAATGGGTGGGGTCCAGGGGGGCAAAACACCCAGCTCTTTTTCTCTCTACATGTTCACAACATATTTTGAAATCATTAGGTGTATGCAAGGATTGACTTTATTTTTGCCAAGCTGTTGCTTCACGATTTTTCTGATCATTTACATTTTAATAATAAAAGTTAGAAAAATGGAATGTTCTGATTTTTATGGGTTTTAAAGCTCATAAAATGGCACAAACTGCTTAAAATGGAACGATTGGCAAGTATGAATCTAGTGAGATTTCAGCCTGGTGGGATTTCCTGTAAATCATACCTATATATGCCACCATCAGGGATCAAGGTAGCCAAGCTCAGAGCCAGCTAATTAAGTACATCCAAATAGTGTAGAATGCAGTATTTAATAGGCAACCAGGAAGAGGGTGCAGGCCTCTAGGATATCTTCTGCAGCTTATTGGCTATCTTGTCTAACGGGAAACCACTTTAAAGACAGATTTGCATCACCCCAAGTATGACTTTTACAAAGGGGTAAGCAAAAGTCTCAAGTGGTGATTACTCCTTCATTGGCATCAGAGATGCAAACTTCAAAGATGTAGAGCAGCTCATATTACACAGCATGTACAGAGAGGGTTTTGATTATAGGGCCTTGTATACTCACCAGGATGTGGGCCTAGGCAATAAACACTGTTTGTGTCTGTCTGCACAAGAAGCTAAAGACAGTTATGGGTGGGCTAGAACTAGCTTAGTTGGGAGAAATGGAACTGTCTAGGATGAGACCATTTCCCCTTTAATCTGCAAAATCAGCCTAAAATACTTTATAAATAAATACTTATTGGCTGTCCCGTACTGCATACTGGGAAACCACTTTAATCTGCAAATTCAGCCCAAAATACCGGTCAGGTAAAGAGTTTCAGTTACTTGGGACCGGTGCTGCCGGTCTGGCATTGGAAACCCTGGCCACTAAAAACTGACAGCACATCACACAAAACACCACACCCAAAGAAGAGTTACTCTTGTACAAATGTTGACAGGTTATACTCCTGATGAGGTGCTCAGGTATCCATACTTTGTTGGCTATGTATACTTATCAGGTTTCTTTAGAAATTCAAGAACCAGATTAAAAGTGAAAAGATGCAAACTTTTCTAAAATAATAACTCTACTTGTAAGCAATATTGGAAAGAATAAACTTACGTTCCATTTGTGTTTTGGTCCCCTTCTTTTCTGATGTTGTCATGATAACACTTGGGGAGGCCTGTGTTTAACAAAATGAAAGTAAAAATTGTTGATGACCAGCATTTCATCTCAGATGATATTGAAGCAAACTTGATTAAAGAGCTGACTTTATAATTAATTTCAACTAAGTGCATACAACCTTGGGAGCTGCAAGGGCAGGCACGTAGCCACGGAGGGGGGGGCACATGTCCCCCAAAATGTTTCAATAAAAGGTCTTGCACTGAAGGAGGAAACATTTATAACGAGACCAGCCTTTTTGGAATACAAATATAAGAAGGAGAAATGGAAAATCTCGCACCATTTTGCATCTAGTGTCCTTAAAATAGGCAAAAATTTTCAATGGGGAGTGAAACACCCCCTCCCCTTAGACCCCTCCCCCAGGTCGGTGAAATTAAAACATCGATGTGCCCCCCCCCCAAACTGGTTAGTCTGACTACGGGCCTGTGCACGGGAAGGATGGAATTATACCCAGACTTGTATTCAAGTCACGACTCGAGTCAAATCCCACCAACACTACCTGACCTGAAAAATTCTGGGCAATTTTCCCCAATCAAACCTACAAAATGCAAGTCATTTGGGGGCTATGCAAGCAATTGGCAAGCCAATATGAATTATGGTAGCAACAGATGAATGAAAGTAATTGTACATATTACATATACCCTATCTGCAACTCCAATAATAATTAATATGTATGTATGTCTCTCTCTACAAAGGGGGGAGCGGGGCATGCATTATGTTGTGTGATCGCCAGCCTGGGAGAGGGGTTTCCCCCTCCCCTTTAAAACGCTACCTATTGAAGTAAATTTGTGTTTAAAAAGTTACGTACTATCATTAAGGAACTAAAACAACAAAAAAAAATCAGCATCAGTGAGGGGGACCGTGGCCCAATAGGGTGTCCCCATGGCCCAATGGGGTGTCCCCCTCCCCTTTTGAAAACTTTTGAAAAATTAGGTGTCCTTACATGCAATCTGGTGCCACATATGCTACCTTTTGAAGTCAAATTTGCATTAAAAATTAACACATTTTAAGGAAATCAAAAAAAAAAAACAGGCATCTGTGAAGGGGACGTACTATGGCCCAATGGGGTATCCCACTCTTCTGAAATTTTGTTAAAAAATCAGGTGTCCTTACATGCAATCTGGCACCACATATGCTACCGTTTGAAGTGAAATTTGTGTTAAAAAATTTACATATTTATAGGGGAGTCATGGCCCAATGCCCCCCCCCCCCCCAAAAAAAAAAAAAAAAAAATATGCCACTGGGTATAACACAACAACCTTTAATTAGGATGTATTTATAAAAAAGTATATTGATGCTTCCTGCACACAGCTCAGGGTTCACAGTTGACAACTAAAAGAGCAAAGTTACACACCAATGTGGATTCAATTCTAAATACACTACTGGTACCAGTAATAGCTGCAAAAATTATGCCAATACCTCTTACATATAAAATGAACTAAAAGTTTGTGCCTCCCAAAAAGGAAATACTTCAGAATTAGATTCCAACTGTGCAAAATTTCCAAAAATGTCTCATTTGTTGATACATACTGATGTATATGTGCCACAACCAATCTAATTACCAACATATTTCCTGACACAAAGACCACTAAGCCAGTTTCTTTGTTCTGTTGCTCCCGCGCCATTTCCTTTGTTAGTTGAATATTTCAGCTGGTACAGGCAAGTGAGTGGACCTTTGTCAACACTATGGTCAAATGCTTCTAATCCTCTTAACTTTTCACCACACAAAGAACTAACTGTAAATAATCACTGGAAGTTTTTTGTGTGTGTATGTGTGCATGTGTCTGCCTGTATTTTCTTCCCTCAATGGCACTGAAATGTCTTCTTTCTCTGCTAGTGTTTACATACTCTCCGGCCAGTAGCACACTACACATCTGGTATATATGTGCAACTATAGGTCCAATCTGAAGTAACAAAGCAAGGATTATACTAGCTCCAGTGATCTTCCTGAACAAGATTCATGTAGCCATCAAGGATGTGAAAGGTATAATCTTACTCCAACTCAGAAGCTGCTTCCACTAACAAGTAAGATTACATCATCACATGGTCTATATACTGTTTATGCATGCTGCTGAATGTGTCATCACTGACTGTACATCAATATATGGTACTCCTTGGCTCAGTTCTCCCTGAGCCTTTGTTGCTTTGGCCATCTGTCTTTACCTCTTCACCTTATGACATCTAGATACAGCTCTGTTATCAAGCCAGTACACGTGTTTGGTAATATGCTTGAAATTACTGCATGTGCAATACACAATTCTCATGAGGATAAAATAAAATTCCCACACACTGCAGTGGTAAAGAAAGAATTAGCACCACATAATCTGAGCAGGAACACAGTACTTCATACTGCAGCAAGTGCTCTTAGTTATAAAATGGGCCCCTCACTGCAATATCCCAGCAGCAAGTCCTATGGCATGTGTACCTTCTAGAATTCAATCAGACAGTACAAGTAATCCTACTGCAGAGATTGTACAGTATATAAACATATCTGAGATATTTGGTCTAAACACTGCATCCATGGATACCCACTAATAACAGAACCATCCCTGCTAATCACAGTAAATGGCAAATGTCAGTCAGACAAGGCTGGTAACAACTGATAGTTTGTAGGTACAGTAGCTCTGTATCATGTAGTGCAGTACTGTTTTTATCACCATTTGGAGGGCCCTGCTTTTCAATACGGCTGTCTATACCATTCACAACACAAAAAAAAAATATTCCCACTGTACTGTACATGATGGACTGAGGCAGCCCTCCCACACACAAAACCAACTCCCTATGCAAACTATGTGTATGTAAAGAGCAGTACAACTGTACAAAACTTTTTGTGTACACATTACATCATATTGAGGCCAGAGGGGGCAGCTGACTTGAAAACTGACCATCTGAAACTAATTTTACCAGACCTATCAATTTACGCTTCAGTAAGCTGTTAATTGTTTTTACAGACAAAGATATCCCTTTGAGTTTTCAAGCAGGTCAAGTTTATTGACCTTTCTCATACTCCAGTGGACAATAAACTAGTTGTGGCTGCCACAGGCAAGGACATTGCTGGTGTTGGCAAGTTCAGACTTGACTGCAAGCATGCTTGTTTTGTATACCACTGAGTATGCAACCCCATGTATATACAGAACAGGATGACTGGGTTTTGTGCCTGAACTAAAGGTGGTGCAAAGCCTTTGTTTCATTAGTGTGATGATTGCACCCATGCTATTGTCATTGGCATTTCCATAAGTACAATGGCCCTATGAATGTGGGATGTCTCTCTCTATAATGGATATGAAGTTATTTTGGTGTGAGAAAGGAAACCTGTGCAATATGTTTTGGAAGGGTTCTGTTTTACAAAACTTGCATGACTCATACCTTACTGGTGGTTTTCTCTGCATCTTAAGCTAGCTACCTAGTTAGCTGTAAGCAAATCAGGAAGCTGGAAGAAACAAACTAACCAATGGTTACTTCAGGTCCATAGTCAAGGGGGGGGGGCCAAGGGGGCTTCTCCCCCCTTGGAAAATTTTTCGCCCCCCCTAGAAGATCAAAAATTACTATTGCCGTAATGCATTTTAGTATGTTTCGCCCCATCTGGAAAATTTTTCGCCCCCCTAGAAGCTTTTCCATTCCCCCCTTCAGCACCTTGTCTGGCTACGGGTCTGGGTTACTTGAGGTAGTGATTTATTTTCTGGCGAGGTTATCACTATAAATTTTGTGATTTTGCATTCAGCTATCAACTTTGCTCACCTTAAAACCTCTCAATACTGGTGAAAAATATTAAAAAAAAAATAAAAAAATAAAACAACAGGGACTACAGAAATAGGGGAGGGGATGACGGACTGGGGTTATAATGAAATAATGAAAGGCAGACTGCCAAACAAAATGGTGAATGTGAAAGAACTGAAGGTTAACTATACAAGACTTAGCTGTACTCTTTACCTCTTTTGCCATCACACCAAGAGTTTCCTATGGCATCCTGACATTGCCTGGCTACAGATCCTGCAGATACCAGTGGGAAGGGTGAGGGTGAGGGAGGCATTATCATCTGGGCAATGCCTGAATATGAGGGTACAGATGCATCTAAGGCAGACTGGCAAACTCTGGAATTTTTCATAGGTGGTCAGCAGCTACACAACACTGAGCAGTACTGGCCTGGAGCTGACCATCACCCCCAGAGGCTGAGGTCAAAAAATTTTGCACTCTGCATGCACCAGATTACAGGTAATTTATTGCAATCAGTTAATCACAATTAAAACTTTAAATACTCCATGCACCTTGAAACCTTTAACACAAAACCATAAGACACCATTTGACAGCCTAGGCCATAAATCATCAATATAAAATTGACACAGGATGGCAGTATGACAATAACATGTATGATTCTGAAAACAACCCCTAATCTCTCCACTTTTCTGCCAAACATTTGGTGAACCTAATCCTGCAAATCTTCTTGGAATGGTTATGATAAAGTTAGAACCCATCCAAGTTTGTAATCCCTTCCCACGTAATTTTCAATAATAAGCTTATTTATTACAATTTGAAATGAAAATTGAAAGAATGGTCCTTAACATGGAAGTAACTCGGGGCGTAATCAAAAGAGGAAAGGGAATCCATTAGGGTATTATCATGAACAGAACCACGGTGGTTTATTATAAATTTCCTGGGAAGAAGGTGACTCAGTGTACTCATACCATAGACCTAATGTCCATGCAATGAACAAATATTCCAGACCTTAAGTCAATACACTGAACAAATAGTAGCCACAACTTTCCTCTCTGAGACCAGGTCTTTATATATGACTACATACAGATTGACTGCCACCAACATCACAGCTTACTAGGAAATAACAATAGGAAGAAACAAGGTGGGACTGGGACAATAGTTTCTTACAGCAAGATTCAGTTGAAAAATTTGGAAGAATCTGCACTTCATTCATATGAGGCAACATTTTACAAAGATTGACAATTAAAGGCTTTATAGTACCATGCCAAATCCTTCACACATGCACCACAAAATGTATGTATGCAAATATACTGAAAAGCCCTGTGTTTAGAGCACAAGATCACATGAAACCTCAAGCTGGGCCCAAATTAAATTATTGTAAATTACAGCCCCATCCTCTTCCCTATGGCGAAATGTCCTGGACAATCCTGCCAATTTCTTGTTCCACATTTAATTATGTTATTTCGTTCCCCACACAGACCTAAATTACTGTAGTAAGAGAACTGTCAGGGAGGACACAAAATCTTTTGAACCAAAACCTTACCAGCAATACTAGTAGGATTTTATATCCATCAGTATTTTTGTCTAATTCAATAGTAAAAACTAACTCAAAAGCTCAGTAGAATGGCACTTTGAAAAACCCCTGTGTTGAACAGATACAGTAAAAAAGTTGAATATTCCTTGTTTTCAAAACAAAATAAATTCACTTGAAACAGTAAATATTTGTTGCATTTCACCCTACCACAACTTTTGCTTATCAGTACTATATCATTTTCCACACGTTACAAACACGTTACCTTAACAAGTAAAATGAAATAAAACAGGCAAGGCTACTCTACGTCCAGGTTAAAACAAAGTAAACGACGTTTACTGTTCGTTTATAGCAGACCTATGCGAGTATTCAATAAAACTAGCCTACACAAAAGTAAGACCTATACACGTACACTGATACACAATGTAGCAACACACTTACCAGTGTGACATCCATAAAGTAGTGTGCCGTCGATGTAAACCGTCAATTGAAAAATAACGCCGGTTTTTTTTACCAACTTCAAACAAACGTTTCTATCATATTGGCAGAATGAAGACCTTTTTTAGGACTAAAAACTATTCGCTATACTCACCGACTTGACCGCAGGAACCGATTTAGGAGAAATGCGTGATTTCGAAGTGACAAAGGAATGATGACGAAGTCTATTTCGCAGATGATCGCATGTGTCTCTGTGTTATTGTTTGGACAGAGATTCGCAAATCAGCTGTTAAGGGAAATCCCGGGATGACAGATAACCCAATCAAAGCGGTCGTTCCATATTAGCTTTGCCGATCGCTTTAATAACACTGTTTTTATTGGTTAAAAATATTCAACGGCAACTCATTCAGTGGAGAGGGCGCTGCGAGGCTTAGTAACAAAATAAGTGTACAGTTTTGATTGCGCATAAATAAAAAATTCGAAACTAATATCAGCAGACAGCTGGGCAGCGAAGGAGATAGCATCGATTCAACAGGACAAAAGACTCGATACGACTTAGTAGTTCATCTTACGAACGAGCTAGTGAAGGACAAACAGGACCCTATTACAGAAAAAATGACCAAAGTGTCTATCTTCTACGACAAAAAAGTCACAAATTAGAACTTGAAAAAGGAGAGGTCCCCCAAGATCAGGTGTCACCGGCAAACGGAGTAGGGGTAAGGTTTGGGGAAGGGGTAAGGTATTCTCCATGGGGTTCTGAGAGAAAGTTGAAATTATCCCAAAGTTAAAAGCATGTGAACTCGTTTTCTGTTGTGGTAGGCAATTTATAGGCCTTTTTAAACCAAATTAAAATTTTAATGGAGCAACTCCCATGCAAGACAATTCCAAATTTTCTGTTGGGGTTTGTCTGAGGGGTACTTGCCATGGGTGGAAATTATCCGGGCTGAGAACTGTCCAAGATTCGTGGGAGTGGACCTGTCACGATTATCATGTACTTCCATAGAGTATCTATATTATTGTCTCATCTCCGTACTTGTAATATATTGGGAGATGAGATACTGTACTTCACCTAACATCAGAACTGTGAACTGTATGTGAGTGTCTGAGTGTGTGTGTGTGCACAGGCGTAGGAAGCGGGGGAAACGTGGTGGGCGGAAGTATGCTTTCTCCCCCTCAATTCAAGGACGAAGACCCCTTATTTGTTTCCTTTGACAAAAATGCCAAAAATATGCAATTATCTTCCCTAAAATTTGCCCAATATGTTGCACCAAATTGTATCTAAGGACCCTCTTATATTCAAATGGGAGGTGGAACCCTCTCCTCTTAGAACCCTCCAGCAGGACAGTGGTCCGAAACAATATTCAACCCCCAGTCAAAACTGCTTCCTACGCCTTTGCGTCACGGTATGAACAAAAACGAGTGTCGTGATCGCTCCTCCTAAATCGTAAGTTTTAACTTGGTGGGTAGGTACCTGACCATCTAAACTCGTGCATGTGTAATTGATGACGTCATAATTTAAAGGTCAAAGTTCGGGGTCTTGCCATTATTTGCCTATTAGTATGTTAGCAAAAGTAATAAAACCACATTATATGCTATAACTGATAAAATAATTTTGAACTAGTGCTTATTGGTTACTAAGGGCGGGGTCAAAGGTAAAATGTAGGTCAAAGGTCAAATTTGCCTGCGTCAAAAAGGTATGTCGCAAACTCCCCCAAACCGTTAGTCGGATGAACTTAGTTCAAACTTGGTGGGTAGGTACCTGATGATAAAACTCTTGCATGCATCATTGATGACCTTATAGATCAAAGATGAATTGGCTGAAAATTGATGTTTTTTGCCATTATTTGCCCGTCAGTATCATGTTAGAAAAGGTAATAAAACCACATGTTATGCTAAAACTGATGAGATAGTGCTCTCCGGTTGGTAAGGATGCCGCCTAAGGTCAAAATGTAGGTCGAAGGTCGCATGTGCCTAACTTTTTGCATTAGTAATCTTTGGTGTCATAGGCTATGTCGAATATCAAGAGATCAAACTTTATATCCGCTAAAATAGGTTTGTGCCCATTATTTGCATACGAGTATGTTACAGTATGATTTTTTTAACCCCAAGGTATGTAGAGAATTTGGGGGAGATGAGACAACTCCATGGATTGCCCTCTTCTTGTTTATTTGTACCTAGTTTGTTTCAGCAGGTATTTTTTTACTCTCTCTGCAGGTTGCCTTTAAGAGTGAGTTTAAAATCATTTATGTTTTTCACACAAAGCATCACTTTCATTGTATTCGTTGTAAATTTCGTGTACGTGTGTGAATGAGATTAGATACATTTGCAGAGATAAAATTACTTAATTTTATTTATGCTACGAGGGATAACTAACCAAACAGTTACCTTCATTTGTAATTGTCTGCCCGATTTGAGGCAAAGTTTCATGTACAATTGATGTTACCTTGCACGTCTTCTTACACTTGTTTTTTCTCGATAATTACCATTTATTGTTTTAAGAAAGTGACGGTCGGCTAGACCAGAGCTCCAGTGAACAGAATTATACATATTTCAATACCACTCATTACGTTTGCAAGAGTTGTTTCCGGACTGAATCATGTTTACCATAATACCATAATACTTCAATGAAGACTCTCTCGTGTTATCAGGGATATACGTGAAGTTCACATTATCAGTATTTCTTATCTGGCCTTACAGTCAGATTTATATTATTAGTAGCGTCAATAAACGTGGTTAGCTCGCGCTCTCTCAATCTCGACGTAAAGGCATGTATACCTGCAGTCAGTCAGTGTATCAGTTCTTGACTGGAGATGTCATTTCAACAATCGGAGGCTCGCTTTCCGAATGACATCTCAATAGCTTTTGTTTTTTGGCGTGAATATTGGATATTGGGATATTGGCTAGTATACACACGTACACCCGTGAACTGGGGATAAAATACAAAATATGGGATATCCCCGACTGGCGCATAGTTAAGCCGCAACCCCGATTGGGCCAAAAACCTGTATGGCCCAGGAATCACGTTAACTGGACAAGTTAGGCTTACTCGTACTAGACAAAAAATCTCGTGAATCAGAGAGGACTCCCCACCAAGTAGGACCGCGGCAGTGGCGGATCCAGGATTTGGCACAAGGGGGGGGGGGGCCAGGTCATAGTGGTTTCTATAAAAGTCCGATTTGGGGGAGGGATCTAAGGGGGTAGGCGTTGCGCCAGGGGTGGTGCCAGGGCATTTTGATAGGAGGTAAAGTATGTGATGAGTGATCACCGTCCTGGGGGAGGGGTCTAAGGGGAGGGGGTGCCCCCTCCTCTTTGAGAAATTTTTGTTAATTTAAGGTTGCTCAGATGCAAAATGGTGATGTCTTTGGTATATTTTTTTAACTGATCATACATGGCTGGAAAGTGTTCATAATTCAGTCAATTTTAATTTTTGGTTGGGTGGAAGATGCTTTTCTGGGGAGGGGTCTAAGGGGAGGGGTGTCCCCTCCCCTTTGAGAAAATTTTTTATTAATTTAAGATTGCTAAGATGCAAAATGGTAATGTCTTTAGTATATTTTTGAAACTGATCATATATGGCTGGAAAATGCTCATAATTTAGTGAAATTTAAATTTTTGGTTGGGTGAAACATGCTTCTCTGCGGAGGGGTCTAAGGGGAGGGGTGTCCCCTCCCCTTTGAGAAAATGTTTGTTAATTTAAGATTGCTAAGATGCAAAATGGTGATGTCTTTAGTATATTTTTGAAATTGATCATATATGGCTGGAAAATGCTCATAATTTAGTGAAATTTAAATTTTGGTTGGTGGAAAGAGGAGAGTAAGTAGCCTTTGCTGTCCACATATTAGGATTGCAGTTTCCCGAATTGAAGTCTTCTTTTCCCTTATATTACCCTAAATTCGAAGTACATTTCATTAAAGTAAATTACAAAGCTTAATGGAGATGCTAATGTTGCAGCAAGTTATAGTTAAAAGCCTGAGGTTGTTGAAAATATTACTCTTAATATTAAAGAATTCTGAAATTCCCTGAAAGCAGAAGCAGTGTTCCCAATGATGTGGGCCCGGCCGGTCGTAGACTGAAGTTAGCAGTCAAATGCAGCTCTCATGGGTAACCCCTTGCAATGCCCGGAAAAAGTTATTGTGACCAATATAAGCCAAAATGTTATCAGCCGGAGGTCAGTAACAGAATTATTAACATAAGACTGATTTTCTGAGGTAGAAATTTAAATAATGAACAAATTTCACTCTGACACATCACAAGGCCTATTTAATTGGAATAAGGGCCTATTCATTTGTTTTGTGACGTTGAAAAAAAACTTCAAAAATTTTTGGAAGGGGGGCCCGGGCCCCCTGGGAGGGCGTGCTGTTGGCAACATATGTAGGATACATTTCCTGTAACGGTGCACTAAAGTACTCAAAATCATTAGAGCCACTTAAAAATTATAGAAATATACTGCGCAGGTATATGGGTCTGAACGTACATTCATATGCAAAACAGTCACGCGCATTGAACTAACGCCAGGGGCTCACTGCACGGTTTTTTACAGGCGCGTAGCTACGGAGGGGGGAAGGCCTGGGGGCCTGGCCCTCCAGATGATTGCTAGGCCCCCCAGAAATTGTGTTTGTCCTAATAAAATTTGTAAGAATTAAGGACCGCGATCAATGCCGTGAGCCCCCCCCCATTTCGTACCTAGGCCCCCCTAAAAATTTCATCCTAGCTACCCCCCTGCTTTTTTCAAAGATTTCAAACGATTTCTTCACCACTTGGACACATTCGCGGGAGAAACGTACGATTTCCTGCGATATGCTGCGACTCACGACTTTTCACGATTTAGGGGTGCACACTACATGATTCTTTGAAAGAATTATTGACGACAGCTGACTGTTTGAGCAAACACCATGAACTACATGGTTGCCATTGGCGTGCTTAATCACACTGGATGTTATCATTGCTCCTGGGATAGAAACCCACGATGACCCCTTATCGACTAGTGCGGACGTGCAGAGTGATCCATTGCAGCTATAGCGGTAGCGAAATACTGATGCAAATAACCAGACTTTGCGTAGGCGCAGGAAAATGAGGAAGAGAGGCAACGTCAAAGTTGGTAGCCGCGGCCATGGCTAGACAATTTTTAGGCTACTGTGAAAGCTTGAGTAGTGAACTCGCCGAAGAAGACATTCAAGAGTATGTGCCTTTCCACGTAAAGAGTGTGTCCTGAACAATTCAGGGAGCTGCTTGGAGAAGTTCGACGATTGATCCAGAAAATACCCATTTGAGACATTCAATTTTACCAGCAGTACTGTTAGCTCTTACATTGAGATACCTTGCAACTGGTATCTTATTATGAACACATTTTCAAGTTATTACGTGTATCAGGCTCCAATGTATCAAACAATTCGATAACATCCGTGTGTTTTGTTAAGTTGTGAGATCACATGCATTTTAATGGGTAATTACTATTTTGTTCAACACAGGGACCTATCAGGCAGGCTGTACACATTATACATTTTGCAAGGTGGGGGCCTACGAACACTAAGCCAAATGACGGGATATTTGCCAATAAAACGAAATGCGACCCTTCCCCGTTCATAGGACTGGTCCTACTCCTACGGGAGTTGGAGTTCAGTTCAGGGGTTGAGGACGAATCCATCGCACCTCCTCTTCGAAAAAAACTTTATCTGGAATGTCTACGTTTTGCACTAAGGGTAGGGACAAATGGCTGCAGGATCCCCACCCCTCCCCCCCCCATTGAGTTTTGAAAATTTCCGAACATTTTTTTGAAACGGGCGCAAAACGCTTTTAAGTTATAGATCTTTGTGGGGTTGGGTAAGGTGTGTTTTCGTCTGAGTGATGGATCTCTAAATCATTTTCTATCACAAATTATTCTGAAAATTTCAAAATTCTCATAAATCCGCATTCGGAAACACAAAAGTTAAGCGCCCGTTTAGTGATTACAGATGGAGCACAACATTGCAAGAATGCAAAACAGTTGAATATAAGAGAAGACATGAAAATTGAAAGCTATTACGAATTACCAGGCAAAAGACTCGCCGTATAATAAGCATATAAATTTTGTTAGGGAATTGAGTTTCCCGTTGCATAGTCTGCATGGGATTTTGTCATGGAAAGCTTTCTAATGCAAAATTTCTGTGCGTTTCGCGCGCATTCGTCACGGTTCGCCCTCCACATCTGCTGATTATAGGACTATAATTTCGGACTGATTCGCTCTTCCGAAAACCAGAGATACATTTCCAACCTATTTAGGCCCGCAACAAGGGAGGACCCTAGAGAAATCTTAGATCACGAGTCAGTGGCGACGGAACGGGGGGGGGGGTCAGCCTCCATGTAAAAAGTAGGGACCTCGGTCCCCCCCCCCCCAATATTTGGATATTGCTCCAAGAAGTGGAGAGCCCGGGGAGAATTTTGAAGTGAGTGCTGAACATTGTGCATAATCTTGATCGGTCCAATGCACAAATTACTAATAATTTTAGGGGGGAAAGAGGGCCCCATCACGAAAAAAAAAACACTTTGGAATGGTGTTGTCATTTTCCCTACAATGAGTGCATTCAGACAGACTGTTCTTTAGCATTGATCAAGTGAGGAAACTGCCACACAGAGTAATTGATGAGCTCATTTGTTTTCTCAATTTTATAGTTGTGTGTATATTGCGTCAGCCTCTTTTGTGGGATGAGACGCGTAGCCTGGGGTGGGTGAAACTCACTGCAGAAGGCAGAAGGGTATGTTAAGACACTATTATCTCGGAGATATATGATTTGGGTAGTGGACATGTATAAACAAATGTAACAGAGATTTAGAAGGTAGATAAGACAATAGGTTGGTGGTAGCCTGGGGGGAGGAAGCACAGGGAGCTGGGGTTGGGGACCAGGGTTGTTCCCGTTACACTTTGAAAGTAACTCGTTAAAGTTACAGTTATTTCCATAAAATTGTAACTCGTTATACAGTTACCAGTTAAAATGTTGAAAAAGTAACTAGTTACAGTTACTTTTGGCTGAAAAGTAACTAGCTACATTTCAAAAGTAACAAGTTACTTCAAGGTGAATATAAGGTACCTCGGTACCTGAAATGGAGGGGGGCCTAATTAGATAGTAAGAAGGGGGCACATGAGAGGACCGACACCTCATTTGTGCCCGTTATCCTTAGGTGTTCCCCAAAGAAAGACAATGATGCCTGCTGATCTTCACTGTAGATTCAGGCTCGTAACGCTCATCATAAAGCATCGAATCATGATACTGTGTCGGAGCTTACGCGAACTACTTATTAGACGAACTTCTGTTCAAAACTTTTCTCAGTTACGACAGTACTTCTTTTGAGAACAGAAATCTTTATACTCCCATCACACAGTCGGCTAATTTGAGAGGTTAGCGGCTATTAAAGGGGGAGAGCGTTGTTTTAGCAGTAAAGTCTTTACCCCAGGCGCAAGGGCATAAATATGGTAATACGATGCTCTATATTTTTTAACGGTAAAATTTTAAAACTCACCGCTAAGGTTAGGCTAAGTGATATTCCGCATAAATTTCAAGTTTCACATTGTGTCGATATAAAACAATGCATAGAAATGGTGAGGCTATGTAGTTTAGACTTGCAGACCATGCGTCCATTAATTCACTTTCCCTAGGTGAGGCTTTACGCTGGAAACTTCTCTCCTCTTTCAATTAGCTTTGTTAGGATACCTTTAATGCAATTATGCTGTTTTTTTACTTTTTTAAATTAACCTTACTATTATTCCAGCGTAAGGAGTTACGGACATTGAGAAGAATATAATATAGCCTAGATCCATACATTTGATTCATCAAATAATGATATCATACATGTTGAATTAAATACATAAATGGATGGACAGTGTTTACCGAAGATTGACACCGTATAATTTACTGGGCTCCACCGCACGAGTCCGGATTCAGCTAGCTCAATGCCGGTCTCAAGAGCGTTTTTCCAGACTAGGAATTTGCCCGGAATAGAAGGTTCCGGAATCAAAATTTTTCCGGAATGCAGTGTAAATGGACTCGGGGTTTATTCCAGCCGAGTTCTCAAATATGAAAGTTACATTAAAAGTGTTTAAAGTTCCATTGTTATTTGTGCACAATACACAGGTGTAGAGTATTGTCACATACAATCAACTTAATTACTGAGGAGGCCGGGCTATGGAAGTGAGTACAAACGATGACCTTATTAACGGTGGACATGTACAATAAACTTAAAACATAAGTATGTTTGATATGCTATACATTGGCCAAAAAACTGGTCTCGAAATTGGTGTCATTGGAATCAGAACTGGCTGGAACTTGAGGGGTACGTACCACACTCGGAAAGTAGCCAAGATTCGGGAATCAAGAATCTTATTTAGCTCCGACTCGGATAGGGTGGACTCCGGTCCAGCCCTAACGTCTAAAGAGTCAATGATTAAAACTTTCAAAGTAAGCCTAGTTTTTATATGTCTATATAGGCCAAGCCGTTTCTCACGGTGCACTATCGCCACTGTGTCCTCTAAAGGACAATTTGAGTAGACTAAGGCCCAGCTGACTTTACTTAGTATATATACTAAATAAAGTCAGCTGGGCCTTAGTTCACAAAGATTTGGTCTCATGGATAATAAACATTGATCTGTTTAATAAATAATTTCACCCACAAATCAAATTTTAAACTTAGTTTAATCGACAATCAAGTGGCACTGTAAGCCTGCAGCATGTGCATCTAATGTCAACTTCTGATTCTCTTCGTGAATAAAATTTGATATTGGTGGTATTATTATTATTATTATTATTATTATTATTATTATTATTATCATCATCATCATCATCATCATCATCATCATCATCATCATCATCATCATCATCATCATCATCATCATCATCATCATCATCATCATCATCATCATCATCATCATTATTATTATCATCATCATTATTATTATCATCATCATTATTATTATCATCATCATTATTATTATCATCATCATTATTATTATTATCATCATCATTATTATTATCATCATCATCATTATTATTATTATCATCATCATTATTATTATCATCATCATCATTATTATCATTATCATCATTATTATTATCATTATCATCATTATTAGTATCATCATCATTATTATTATCATCATCATTATTATTATCATCATTATTATTATTATCATCATTATTATTATTATCATCATCATTATTATTATCATCATCATTATTATTATCATCATCATTATTATTATCATCATCATTATTATTATCATCATCATTATTATTATCATCATCATTATTATTATTATCATCATCATTATTATTATCATCATCATCATTATTATCATCATCATTATTATTATCATCATCATTATTATTATCATCATCATCATTATTATCATCATCATTATTATTATCATCATCATTATTATTATCATCATCATCATTATTATCATCATCATCATTATTATCATCATCATCATTATTATTATTATTATTATTATTATTATTATTATTATTATTATTATTATTATTATTATTATTATTATTATTATTATTATTATTATTATTATTATTATTACGTGCCGGCGTATTAAGAAAGGCACAGACATCGTTTGTGTTACCTTGTGTTCTCTTCTCAGGCTCGGGCGGCTCTGCCGCGTACATAGATATTCTTTACTAAAGAGAAGAACTGAAACAGGTTTAACATAAAGCTAAACATATCGCAAGGGATTTGAACATTCAAATTAGGGTGAAAAGCTACAGCTGGAACATAATGAGTAGACTTTGAGGGTCAACCGTTTTTAATTGTTACATTATATTATTATTATTATTATAGGCAATTACTGTGTGGTTTTATTCGCCGAAGGTAAAATTGGTAAAATTGCTTTTTGGTACTATAAATACTTTCTGTCCGAAAGAATAATGCTTCTATGTCAAGTTTCTTTGTCAAAAGTCTTAGAGATTAGCTTGAAGGAGAACATCTCGGATTATTTTCATCATTGGAGAATTGTCACAGGCGAAAAAAGCTGGCTTCACAGAAAACTTGCAGGAGTACTTTTGTGGAAAAAAGACGGAACGACGCTTTCAATCCATACCACCTTCTTGTACGCCTCATCATGTAGGCCAGAAACAAAAGAGCGACTTGGCAGCTATATATTTGTCCAGTTTCTCCTCTTTTAATGCAGAATTTCTGACAAGTTTTGAACAGTACACCCTTTCGGGAAACACTTCATACTCGGAGGCGTAGGAACCGGGGGGGCATGGCATGCCCCCCATGTGTTTTGAGGGGGCCAAATGTCATTTTGGCCCCCCAAAATCGCGATAGTTTACAGTTTCGTTTTACCCGTTTTTTGCTTTGAGAACAATTTCTCTAATAAGAACCCAAAATTTTCGGCGCGATACGAGCGCCGGCTATAGAGCGACCCTAGTTTCTTCAATAGTTCCATTCTACATAGCTAGATAGCGCAAGTTCTTCCCACCTTTCCAAGTAACATGTAGGAAAAGTACATAGTTTACGTAGAGGTCGTAAAATTCATCCCATATCGCAAAGTCTAGTTACTATTCTCTTGTGTGTGTCATGCGGTACGTTCAGTTGGTGAGGGACTCACGGAGCTATGTTTGGCTATTTCATCGGGTAGTCGGGATGGTTTCGATACAATGTATATTATCTCCAATATGGTCTACAACCCCTAGAGATTTTCTTTCTTCTTTTTATTCTTAATGATTACATATGTTTTTTGTGAAAACCTACCCTGAGAATTTTGCGCGCTTTGCAATTTTTCACTTTAGATTCCGGGAAAAAATATTTAAAGAACGAGGAACTATGCTTTTCTAGTTTACACAAATTTTATGCAATATATGCCCCGAATGACATGGTCTAGTACACAGGCTTTCTTCAAATTCCACCTCACCAATACCCGACGACACTGGAGCTGTCGGAGCTTCGGGTCGCTGCCCCCCCCCCTTTCGAGCAAATCCTGGCGCCACCTCTACTCAACTTGATTATAGACTCTGGCTGTGGAAAATCTCCAGTCCAATTAATCCACTGAAATCCATGGGGGATAACTCCATTCTGAATAATTTTGAATAAATTCGGAGAGATTGTGACAAACTCAATGTTTTTTAGAATAAATTCAAATCATCCTTCACAAATTTTCGACAAAAATAGCACATTGTGATGGCTGCTATTAAGCCCGGCAAGTGCCATTTCCGGCGATCTGGGATGTATTAAATTATCGAATTTTCTTGGTACGCTCCGTGCCAACCTATGGTGCAAAACGAGAAAAAGCACACTGTCCAGTCTCCGGGAGGACTTGAACTCACATACTTAACAGTGGTAGTCGAGCGCCATACCAACTAAGCCACGACAATGCTGATAATCTAGCGCACTATAATTAATATTAGTAGTCTATAGTGTTAAGTTGTGTGATATACAAGTAGAAGTGCCGGATGTAAGGGGTTCGGGAGCTGGCGCGAGCATCCCTTTTCACCTGCATCCGTAAATATTGGTGTCGTACTTTAAATCGCCTAAAACACGCTCAAAAATTTGTTTCATAAAGCTAGAATGTTACGCTAATATTGATGTTTATAACATGGCAAGTTATTACTGTTTCCCAGTAGCCTGCCCTATAAATGATATCAATAGGGGTGGGGAGGGGCGGTAAAGCTCAGGAAGCCGTGGTCTTGTCGGTCGCAAAATTTTCCAATTCCTTCGGTACTACATGTAGTCGGGATAGGCCTTGTAGGTACGATAAACTCTGTAATCCCGACGCTGGCCGCGGGTAGCGCCAGATTTTGCGCGACAGGGGTGCAAACTTCCCTACGTAGGACTGCAGCCTGAAGCCCCGACAAGGGAGACGGAGTGCCGTAAGGTCGTCGAGAGCAAAATTCAAAACTTTCGGTGCGCATTTTTGGGCTTTTAGGCGTTAAATTGGAAAATTTGGGGGATTTACTACAGGATCTGCCCTCATTTAAATCAAAATATCAAGGAAACTACAAGGGGCGACTGGCTATTGTGGACTACTTCATATTTTAACCTTTCCCGACTACACATGGGAAATTTAAAAGACCTTGCGGGGTCCGTCCTCGACGAGGGACATACATGGCACCTACCCCCATCTGGTTTCACCACTGACAGTCCTGACGACGATCAGTCCCCTGACTATCTGACTTCCTTGATCTCAAGAGCACAAATCCTCCAACTCGAACACAACATTTTCAGCGCCCTTCGGACGCTGTAGAGTTCGAGCTTTGCTTGCTTGTGACTTTAACATGCTTCAACTTTTCAAAGGCCTTCAAACGGACCAAAATCAAGTATACACGCGAATCATGGAAGAATGACTGCTGGTACACGTACGCGCTTTCTGAAGTTTAAATAAATGCTAACACTTCGTTGCAAAATCCTTACCGTAATGATATGGTAATTTAAATATCTACTGAGGGCCAGCTTGTCGGCTGTTCTATGATTGGTATATTTAACCTTTTGCATTCAAATGCGTATCAAGGGAGGGAGGTGGAGAGTGATGGGGGCGCCCCGGGTTGAAGACACTTTACTACACTCTTCCATAGGTCGTCATACTCGGCATTTGTCAAACTTGAAGTCACCCCCTTCAATTAAATGATCCTGCATAAGCGGATGTACAAGGCTGTATTCAACGAACCCGTAACCAGTTCTTTATTATTAACCTCATGCAGCACTTAAAATTTGGTCCGACTTACACACTAAAACGGACCCAGTGTTACGCTGCCTCTCATTCCTTGTCAAAGTTTTCAACGCGAGTATGTGACTCATCAATGCAAAGCTCGCGAGTTGGTTGTTACTGGCACATAAGAATTTTTGCAGCATGACCATTGACTTTTTGAGCTACAGGCGCATGAATAAAAAAAACTTGTGATCCGCCACCCCCGCCCTTGTCACTCACCGATATATGAGATAGGTCCGCTGTCTTTCCAAAACCTCACAATCTGCTCTGGTGGTATCAATTTCAACCATTTTTTGATAGCATAATCTCCAGCTCAACTACTACCAAAAACATCTAACAAAGGATTCACTTCCCTCTCATAACAGGGTCAAAAATCAACCCAAACAAAATTTTTAGGGACTACATGTAGAGGACTCACCCTCCAGCCAAAGTGCAATTTCATGAAATGGTGGAGTGCCCCCTTAAGACGGCAGGGAAAACGCGGAGGGAGACTTGGTCAAGTTTAAAGGAACCGCTGTCTTCTTTTACAAATCATCGCACCATGAAACGTGGACAATGGTCACCTATTGTTCGCAGGTGCTTAGCCCTACCCCTAAGAAACTAAATCCATAGTTGCAATACAAGAGGAGCATTTTACAGTCGGTCATTTATGAATATTCAGCCCAGAGTGGCTTTCTTTTAGAAACAAGAGTTGTTTTGGGAAGGTAGGCAAATTCGGTATCAATAAAGACAGGTCTCCCGGCTACATAAGTAGCCGGGAGCCCTGTCTTTATTGATACCTTTCGTATCAAATGCAATCTACATGAAATATGGAATCGGTTTCATCTAAGAATGGGAAAAATTCATAAAACTATTAGTAATTTCAACCGAAAAAATGCAACGTGAAAAGGGGGGAGGGGTTGTACGACTTGATAATGTAGGCTCCATGCAATAGCATGTAGTGACCTGATTTGAAAATTTACAGTAAAATATGATTAACAAAACGAAGCATAACTAAGAAAAGAAAAAGTGGGAACGAAGAGAAGTCGATAAAAGCTACAAAAAGGAAGATATGAAAGAGAAAGCAACTGTAAAAAGTCGACAGTTCTTTTTTTTTTTTTTTTTTGAAGGAAAAAACTGTATTTTAGTTCATGAACACATATTACACTATTTACAAATATAAAGGTAATTGAAATAGCTTGAAACGGAATTATAGGCCAAAACATTTTTCACTGGAACTAACAACCCTGTTTAACTTTGATTTTAACGGAAGTCCTTCTTTAATCAGAAACTTTAGGCCTACACTAATTACAATGAAACAAAGGGTATTACGATAGAAATGAGAAATATTTTCCTATTTAAAGACAACCCCTTTAAATCTCTTGTCTCAACATTAACATACTTCTTGAAGGAACAACTTTAGTCTATTATTAAAAACATACACAAATGCAAATTTTGTTTTAAAATCTATAATCACAAGTATTTACAATTGATTCATTGATTGTAGGCATTTACAAAACACATCACTTCCACTTTTCAATAATTTTGCAAATTCAGAATATTCTTATGTTAGCAATGACATAACTTTACAATATGTGCAGCAATCAAAACACTTTTTAAATTGGTTCAAATGATAGCTTCAAATTAGACAAATTTGAAATGAATCTTTTCTCCACAAACAAAAACAAAGGAACGTTTTCTGATCCAGACTTTCTCAAATTTAACTTGAGAAAGGCGGTATCTATGCTCTAACTCTCTGTTTAATATAATTAATTATTAAGAATTGTATTTCTTCACTGGAATGAACACGTGACTGAAAAACATGAATGCATCTGGATTTCCAAATAATGAATTTGGATACACATAGTACGTACCAGAGCCTATTGAACACTACCTGAGGAAGGTTAATACTCGGAAAGCCCATAAGAAAGAAAGTTGCATTGAACTTGAAGTTGTCGTCAGTAAGGCCTTTGCAAAAGGCCTCTAGCCATAATACAATTGAATTAATTTTCGGGCATTCCCAAAAGATGTGTTCGATAGTCTCTATACAATTACAATTGACCATAGGGCAAATGCCATCGCCCATACCCCAGTCACGAATCTTAGCACCAGTACACAATGCTCTATGTGATAACCGCCACTGGCCGAAATCCTTCAACTTGTTGTCTAAGGTGCAGTTGAAGGCTAAAGGCCAAATTGGACCCCAAGGAAACATTGGGTAATGTCTTACTATAGAGATAGTAACATCAGTATCACGTAGGCTTTTAACAACTTGTTTCTTCTGTGTATGATTACTGAAAGGATAGTCCCTACTAGCTAGTATCTTAATAATGTGGCAAGCCGCCAACACGTTATTGGGGCAAAAATCCGAGTTCGGTCTGGAATTAGACCACAAATATGGGAACACTCAAAAAGCACATAACACCTAATTTAATGTTGGCAAGGAGGTTTACCCCACGTGAAGCCTACGAAACAAAGAAACATGGCGATCATAACTCTGCTGATAATTAAAATGATTTCTTTAGCTAGCTTAAATTGTAATGGATTAATCAACAGTGAAAGAAGACATGACCTATTTTCATTCTGTGTGCGAAATAAATATGACATTATTTTACTACAAGAAACCTTTTGGGATACTCGGTTACATAACCAGGCGTCTTTAGAGTGGAGCGGGCAAATTGTTTCATCGTGCTACAATTTGCAAAGAAGCAAGGGGGTATGCTTTTTGACCAAAAAAGACAGTGATATTGAATTGATTAGTTTTCAAAACCATATTGGAGGTCGTCTTCTCCAAGTTGAATTTTTGATTGACGAAGTTCAGTTCACAATTTTCAATATTTATGCTCCAAACGTACTAAGTGACCGGAGAAAATTTTTCATCGACCTCAAAAATATTATCCTGAAGGCGGCGCCCCCTTTCATTTTGGCAGGGGACTTTAATAATGTCCTCAATTGCTTTTTAGATAAGTATCCTCCAGGACCCAGGGCCGATTCATCTAGAAAGCCGCTTTTGGACATTATGTTTGATTTTGATTTGTATGATGTGTGGCGGGAACTCAATCCAAAATGTGTTGACTTTACTCGCACGGGTAATTCTGTCTCTGGTCGTACTGCATCTCGTATTGACAGGTTTGTTATCTCTACTTCCTTTAGAAACAGAGTTCAGAAGTGTTCAATTACTCCTTATCCTTACTCTGATCATAGTATTATTGAACTTGTTATTAACTTTTCATCAATTTCTAGAGGAAAGGGTACGTGGATTTTTAATAACATTCTTTTATCTGAGGAACCTTTTTGTGTTGCTGTGAGTAACTTGATTGATCAAATGAAATCACACGAGAGGTATGAGACTGATTTTCTAAACTGGTACGATGATTTGAAATGTGCGATCAAGAGTTTTACAATCAATTATGCTACTTCACGACAAAGAGTAATAAGATCACTTAATAAGAAATTAAAGAAAGACATCCAGTACGAAAAGAAAAAAGCCCAAAAATTTCATGACTATGATACAACTCGTTTAAAACTATTGGAGGACGAGTTACAGGAGAGTATATTTGAAGTGATTAAAGGTGCAGCCATTAGGTCGAAAATCCAGTGGTTTGAAGAGGGTGAAAAATCGACCAATTTTTTTGTAACTTAAAAAAGTCTCGGCAGATGAAAAAGGTCATGAGACATGTTTTGACTGATAAAGGGATTATTGTTAGTAGCCAGGAGGAAATTCTGTCTGAGCAAGCTAAGTTTTATTCAAAGTTGTGCAAAAAGGACTCCATAAGCTATGGCGATAGACATTCTTTTGTTCAATTCATTTCAAAAGTCCTTACCGAGCCTGAAAGAGATTCCTGTGACATACCTATCTCTGTTGACGAGCTTGAAGATACTACTTTCTTTATTTCTTATCTTTCAAGTATTACCCATATTTTCAATATATTGAAGCAGTATGAGAAGAGCTCTGGTTCTAAATGTAATAAGGACAAGACCGAGTTGTTGTGCGTTGGGACTTCTTATCCACTCCCAAGCAATTTTAACTTTCCTGTAAGGAATGACTTTATTAAAATTCTTGGTGTTGTAATGGGAAATAACTCCCAGCAAGTGGAAAACGAAAACTGGAATGAAAAAACACCTAAGTGTTGCGCTATCCTAGAGCAGTGGAAAGGACGCAACATTTCTCTCAAAGGTAAAGCTCTTGTAATTAATAGTCTTGTTATATCCCGTCTTGTCTACTTAGCTTCTATTCTCCCAACCCCAAAGTGGGTTACAAGTTCTATTGGAAATGTCATTGTGAATTTTCTATGGAATGGTAAAGTGCCTCGTATAAGCTACTCTACACTGGCTCTGCCTGTTCATCGTGGTGGCCTAAATATTTGCGATTTGGATTTGAAGAGGGATGTCTTGCGTATTAAGGTGATTGCCCAACTGCTGAGAAAGGATTTAGGTTCCAAACTCACCAGTTTAATGGTTTACTTCTTAAACCATTATGAAAGAATGAAATTAGGTTTTAATATTTTTCGTATTTTTCCTGATCTCTCCTCTATAAAGCAGGTTCCTCCTTTCTATCAGGAAATGTTGCTTGCTTGGCGAAAAATCTCTGATGAGCATCTGTGCCCGCCAGTTAATAGATTCGAGATTCTTTCTCAGCCCATTTTTCACAATAGGTTCATCACAAACAAAACTTCAAAACCACTTTTCTGTCGTTCTTTTATTGATGGTGAAATTGTCTATTTAAACGACGTTATGTATGAATTCCTGCCATCCAGACTCCCCTCAGTGGCTATTTTAGAGTCAATTCTTCTGGTGGAGCCAAATATGAATATTGAGTTGGGTTATGTTGAAAATGTTATTCAGGAAATTATTAATGCCATTCCAAGTGAGTGGCTAACCACGATTTTTGAGTCAAACAAAGTTTTGAGTGATCACAACGATGATATTCCCATCCTCAAACTTAATTACAACGATGATTGCTTTGAAGTCACTTCTCTTACTACAAAAAGGGCTACAGACATTTTAAGGTCAACCAATACCAATCCTCCAAAGGGAGAATTATTCTGGAATAATAGATATCCGAATGTTACCTTTTCTAACAGATGGGAAAATTCCTTCAAGGGTCTCAGCTCAAATTGGGATTGTCAACTTAATTTTTTCATTTTGCATAACACCTTATACTCCAACGAAAAATTGCACAAGTTTGGATTGCTGGAGAGTCCTTCATGTACATTTTGTAATTTAGAGGACGAGACCTTGTTCCATCTTTTTATTGCTTGCCCTGTTGTTAATTCACTATGGATCTGTATCACAAATAAATTGAAGCGTGTCCTCAGTATTGATGATATGAATGAATGGATCTACATGACTCTCCTAGGTGTCGAAGAGAACAGTTGTAGTAAGAGACGTCTTTTAATTGACTTCGTTCTTACAACGTACAAAAAAACATTATGGAACACTCGATTCTACTTATTAGAAAAATTTTCCGTTGTAAACATCGAATATTACTTTTACAACTCCTTAAAGAAGAAAATCACCTTTTTGTATCATGTGTATAAATCAAGAAAGAAAACCTCTCAGTTCTGGGAAATCTTTGCCAACAGTAATCTCTTTGATAATGAGTCGGACAACTCCTTTGACTTCTTATTCGACAGGAGAAATTAATTTCCCTGGGCTGTAATTTTGATTTTGCAAATCAGTTTGTATGATTTGTTCTGTTGCTCGAACTTTGTGTATAGTGCAAACTACTTTTTGTGTCGATACCAGGTGACATGATTTGTACATATTCTGACTGGTTGCCATCTTAAGTTGAGTTTATTATGTCAATTACTCTTGGGATGAATTGCTCGAATTCATTAAAAGTAAAACTTTGTAAATAATGTAAATAAGGATTTTAATGGGTGGGCCAGTGGGCTCATCTTCCAAATAAAAAAAAAATGGCGCTCGACTCCGACTGTTGAGTACGTGAGTTCAAGTCCTCCCGGAGACTGGGCAGTGTGCTTTTTCTCGTTTTGCGGTTTTAATGCTGTGGAACTGTCGACTTTTTACAGTTGTTTTTCTCTTTCATATCTTCCTTTTTGTACCTTTTATCGACTTCTCTTCGTCCCCACTTTTTCTTTTCTTAATTAGGCTTCGTTTTGTTAATCATATCTTACTGCAAATTTCCAAATCAGGTCACTACACACTATTGCATGTAGCCTACATTATCAAGATCAAGTCGTACACTCCCCCCCCCCCCACACTTTGGACGTTGCATTTTTTCGGTTGAAATTGCTTATAGTTTTATGAATGTTTTTCCCATTCTTAGATGAAACCGATTCTATATTTCATTTAATTTGCATTTGATACGAAAGGTATCAATAAAGACAGGGCTCCCGGCTACTTTAGTAGCCGGGAGACCTGTCTTTATTGATACCAAATTTGCCTAGGTTCCTAAAGCAACTCTTGTTTCTAAAGGAAAGCCACTCTGAACTGAATATTCATAAATGACCGACTGTAAAATGCTCTTCTTGTATTGCAACTATGGATTAACTTTCTTAGGGGGTAGGGCTAAGCATCTGCCAACAATAGGTGACCATTGTCCACGTTTCATGGTGCGATGATTTGTAAAAGAAGACAGCGGTTCCTTTAAACTTGACCAAGTCTCCTTCCGCGTTTTCCCTGCCGTCTTAAGGGGACGCTCCACCATTCCATATAATTGCACTTTTGCTGGGGGGGGGGGGAGGGTGAACCCTCTACATGTAGTCCCTGAAAATTTTGTTTGGGTTGATTTTTGACCCTGTTATGAGAGGGCAGTGAATCCTTTGTTAGATGTATTTTGGTAGTGACTGAGTTGGAGATTATGCTTTTAAAAAATGGTTGAAATTGATACTTCCAGAGCAAATTGTGAGGTTTGGGAAAGACAGCGGACTTATAATCATATATTGGTGAGTGACAAGGGGCGGGGGGTGGCGGATCACAAGTTTTTTATTCATGCGCCTGTAGCTCAAAGAGTCAATGGTCATGCTGCGAAAATTGATGGGTCCATCTGCTGGCGTTGAAAACTTTGACAGGGAATGAGAGGCAGCGTAACAAGCAGGCCCGTTTTAGTCTGTAAGTCGGACCAAATTTTAAGTGCTGCCATGAGGTTAATAATAAAGGAGTGGTTACGGGTTCGTTGAATACAGCCTTGTACATCGGCTTATGCAGGGTCATTTAATTGAAGGGGGAAGGTGACTTCAAGTTTGACAAATGCCGAATGATGACGGCATATGGGAGAGTGTAGAAAGTGTCTTCAACCCGGGCCGCCCCAACGCCCTCCACCTCCTTCCCTTGATACGCACTTGAATGCAAAGTGTTCTTTCAGGTTAAAGATACCAATCACAGTACAGCCGACAAGCTGGCCGTCAGTACTGAGATATTTAAATTACCATATCATTACGGTAAGGATTTTGCAAGGAAGTCTTAGCATTTACTTAAACTTCAAAAAGCGCGTACGTGTACCACCAATCATTCTTCCAATGATAATTCGCGTATACTTACTTGATTTTGGTCTGTTTGAAGGCCTTTGAAAAGTTGTAGGTCACAAGTAAGTAAATCTCGAACTCGAGCGCTGAAAATGTCAGTTGTGTTCGAGTTGGTGGATTTGTGCTCTTGAGACCAAGGAAGTCAGAAAGTCACTGAGGGGACTGATCGTCTTCGGGACAGTGGTGAAACCAGATGGGGGTAGGTGCCATGTATGTCCCTCGTCGAGGACGGATCCCCCGCAAGGTCGTTTAAATTTCCCAGTGTAGTCGGGAAACGTTAAAATATGAAGTGGTCCACAAAAGCCAGTCGACCCTGGTGGTTTACTTGATATTTCATTGCAGATCCTGTAGTAAATCCCCCAAATTTTCCAATTTCACCCTAAAAACCCAAAATGCGCACCGAAAATTTTGAATTTTACTCTCGACGACCTTACGGAACTCCGTCTCCCTTGTCGGGGCTTCAGGCTGCAGTCACCCTACGTAGGGAAGTTTGGACCCCTGTCGCGCAAATCATTCTGGCGCTACCCCCGGCCAGCGTCGGGATTACACATTTTATCGTACCTATTAGACCTCTTATGCCGACTACATGTTTACCGAAGAAATTGGAAAATTTTGCGACCGGCAAGACCACGGCTTCCTGAGCTTTACCCCGCCCCGTCCCTCCCCCCCCCCCACCCCTATTGATGCCATTTATAGGGCAGGCTACTAAGAAACATTAATTACATGCCATGCTATAAACATCAATAGCGTAATATTCAAGCATTTTGAAACCATTTCTGGGGGCGTGTTTCAGGCAATTAATTAAAGTACGGTACCAATATTTAAGTATGCAGGTGAAAAGGGGTGCTCGCTCCAGCTCCCGACCCCCTAACATCCGGCACTTCTACTTGTATATCACACAACGTAACACTATAGACTACTAATATTAATTATAGTGCGCTGGAGTATCAGCATTGTTGTGGCTTAGTTGGTATGGCGCTCGACTCCGACTGTTGAGTACGTGAGTTCAAGTCCTCCCGGAGACTGGGCAGTGTGCTTTTTCTCGTTTTGCGGTTTTAATGCTGTGGAACTGTCGACTTTTTACAGTTGTTTTTCTCCTTCATATCTTTCTTTTTGTACCTTTTATCGACTTCTCTTCGTCCTCACTTTTTCTTTTCTTAATTGGGCTTTGTTTTGTTAATCATATCCTACTGCAAATTTCCAAATCAGGTCACTACACACTATTGCATGTAGCCTACATTATCAAGTCGTACACTCCCCCCCCCCCCTAACCCACTTTGGACGTTGCATTTTTTCGGTTGAAATTGCTTATAGTTTTATGAATGTTTTTCCCATTCTTAGATGAAACCGATTCTATATTTCATTTAATTTGCATTTGATACGAAAGGTATCAATAAAGACAGGGCTCCCGGCTACTTTAGTAGCCGGGAGACCTGTCTTTATTGATACCAAATTTGCCTAGGTTCCTAAAGAAACTCTTGTTTCTAAAGGAAAGCCACTCTGAACTGAATATTCATAAATGACCGACTGTAAAATGCTCTTCTTGTATTGCAACTATGGATTAACTTTCTTAGGGGGTAGGGCTAAGCATCTGCCAACAATAGGTGACCATTGTCCACGTTTCATGGTGCGATGATTTGTAAAAGAAGACAGCGGTTCCTTTAAACTTGACCAAGTCTCCTTCCGCGTTTTCCCTGCCGTCTTAAGGGGACGCTCCACCATTCCATATAATTGCACTTTTGCTGGGGGGGGGGGGGAGGGTGAACCCTCTACATGTAGTCCCTGAAAATTTTGTTTGGGTTGATTTTTGACCCTGTTATGAGAGGGCAGTGAATCCTTTGTTAGATGTATTTTGGTAGTGACTGAGTTGGAGATTATGCTGTCAAAAAATGGTTGAAATTGATACTTCCAGAGCAGATTGTGAGGTTTGGGAAAGACAGCGGACTTATATCATATATTGGTGAGTGACAAGGGGCGGGGGGTGGCGGATCACAAGTTTTTTATTCATGCGCCTGTAGCTCAAAGAGTCAATGGTCATGCTGCGAAAATTGATGGGTCCATATGCTGGCGTTGAAAACTTTGACAGGGAATGAGAGGCAGCGTAACAAGCAGGCCCGTTTTAGTGTGTAAGTCGGACCAAATTTTAAGTGCTGCCATGAGGTTAATAATAAAGGAGTGGTTACGGGTTCGTTGAATACAGCCTTGTACATCCGCTTATGCAGGGTCATTTACTTGAAGGGGGAAGGTGACTTCAAGTTTGACAAATGCCGAATGATGACGGCATATGGGAACGTGTAGAGAGTGTCTTCAACCCGGGGCGCCCCAACGCCCTCCACCTCCTTCCCTTGATACGCACTTGAATGCAAAGTGTTCTTTCACGTTAAAGATACCAATCACAGTACAGCCGACAAGCTGGCCGTCAGTACTGAGATATTTAAATTACCATATCATTACGGTAAGGATTTTGCAAGGAAGTCTTAGCATTTATTTAAACTTCAAAAAGCGCGTACGTGTACCACCAATCATTCTTCCAATGATAATTCGCGTATACTTACTTGATTTTGGTCTGTTTGAAGGCCTTTGAAAAGTTGTAGGTCACAAGTAAGTAAATCTCGAACTCGAGCGCTGAAAATGTCAGTTGTGTTCGAGTTGGAGGATTTGTGCTCTTGAGACCAAGGAAGTCAGAAAGTCACTGAGGGGACTGATCGTCTTCGGGACAGTGGTGAAACCAGATGGGGGTAGGTGCCATGTATGTCCCTCGTCGAGGACGGATCCCCCGCAAGGTCGTTTAAATTTCCCAGTGTAGTCGGGAAACGTTAAAATATGAAGTAGTCCACAAAAGCCAGTCGCCCCTTGTGGTTTACTTGATATTTCATTGCAGATCCTGTAGTAAATCCCCCAAATTTTCCAATTTCACGCCTAAAAACCCAAAATGCGCACCGAAAATTTTGAATTTTACTCTCGACGACCTTACGGAACTCCGTCTCCCTTGTCGGGGCTTCAGGCTGCAGTCACCCTACGTAGGGAAGTTTGGACCCCTGTCGCGCAAATCATTCTGGCGCTACCCCCGGCCAGCGTCGGGATTACACATTTTATCGTACCTATTAGTCCTCTTATGCCGACTACATGTTTACCGAAGAAATTGGAAAATTTTGCGACCGGCAAGACCACGGCTTCATGAGCTTTACCCCGCCCTGGCCCTCCCCCACCCCCACCCCTATTGATGCCATTTATAGGGCAGGCTACTAAGAAACATTAATTACATGCCATGCTATAAACATCAATAGCGTAATATTCAAGCATTTTGAAACCATTTCTGGGGGCGTGTTTCAGGCAATTAATTAAAGTACGGTACCAATATTTAAGTATGCAGGTGAAAAGGGGTGCTCGCTCCAGCTCCCGACCCCCCTAACATCCGGCACTTCTACTTGTATATCACACAACGTAACACTATAGACTACTAATATTAATTACAGTGCGCTGGAGTATCAGCATTGTTGTGGCTTAGTTGGTATGTATCAGCATTGTTGTGGCTTAGTTGGTATGGCGCGCGACTCCGACTGTTGAGTACGTGAGTTCAAGTCCTCCCGGAGACTGGGCAGTGTGCTTTTTCTCGTTTTGCGGTTTTAATGCTGTGGAACTGTCGACTTTTTACAGTTGTTTTTCTCCTTCATATCTTTCTTTTTGTACCTTTTATCGACTTCTCTTCGTCCTCACTTTTTCTTTTCTTAATTGGGCTTTGTTTTGTTAATCATATCCTACTGCAAATTTCCAAATCAGGTCACTACACACTATTGCATGTAGCCTACATTATCAAGTCGTACACTCCCCCCCCCCCTCACCCACTTTGGACGTTGCATTTTTTCGGTTGAAATTGCTTATAGTTTGATAAATGTTTTTCCCATTCTTAGATGAAACCGATTCTATATTTCATTTAATTTGCATTTGATACGAAAGGTATCAATAAAGACAGGGCTCCCGGCTACTTTAGTAGCCGGGAGACCTGTCTTTATTGATACCAAATTTGCCTAGGTTCCTAAAGCAACTCTTGTTTCTAAAGGAAAGCCACTCTGAACTGAATATTCATAAATGACCGACTGTAAAATGCTCTTCTTGTATTGCAACTATGGATTAACTTTCTTAGGGGGTAGGGCTAAGCATCTGCCAACAATAGGTGACCATTGTCCACGTTTCATGGTGCGATGATTTGTAAAAGAAGACAGCGGTTCCTTTAAACTTGACCAAGTCTCCTTCCGCGTTTTCCCTGCCGTCTTAAGGGGACGCTCCACCATTCCATATAATTGCACTTTTTCTGGGGGGGGGGGGGGGTTGGGGGTGGGAGGGTGAACCCTCTACATGTAGTCCCTAAAAATTTTGTTTGGGTTGACTTTTGACCCTGTTATGAGAGGGCAGTGAATCCTTTGTTAGATGTATTTTGGTAGTGACTGAGTTGGAGATTATGCTGTCAAAAAATGGTTGAAATTGATACCACCAGAGCAGATTGTGAGGTTTGGGAAAGACAGCGGACTTATATCATATATTGGTGAGTGACAAGGGGCGGGGGGGGGGGGTGGCGGATCACAAGTATTTTATTGATGCGCCTGTAGCTCAAAGAGTCAATGGTCATGCTGCGAAAATTGATGGGTCCATATGCTGGCGTTGAAAACTTTGACAGGGAATGAGAGGCAGCGTAACAAGCAGGCCCGTTTTAGTGTGTAAGTCGGACCAAATTTTAAGTGCTGCCATGAGGTTAATAATAAAGGAGTGGTTACGGGTTCGTTGAATACAGCCTTGTACATCCGCTTATGCAGGGTCATTTAATTGAAGGGGGAAGGTGACTTCAAGTTTGACAAATGCCGAATGATGACGGCATATGGGAGAGTGTAGAAAGTGTCTTCAATCCGGGGCGCCCCAACGCCCTCCACCTCCTTCCCTTGATACGCACTTGAATGCAAAGTGTTCTTTCAGGTTAAAGATACCAATCACAGTACAGCCGACAAGCTGGCCGTCAGTACTGAGATATTTAAATTACCATATCATTACGGTAAGGATTTTGCAAGGAAGTCTTAGCATTTATTTAAACTTCAAAAAGCGAGTACGTGTACCACCAATCATTCTTCCATTGATAATTCGCGTATACTTACTTGATTTTGGTCTGTTTGAAGGCCTTTGAAAAGTTGTAGGTCACAAGTAAGTAAATCTCGAACTCGAGCGCTGAAAATGTCAGTTGTGTTCGAGTTGGAGGATTTGTGCTCTTGAGACCAAGGAAGTCAGGAAGTCTCGAGGGGACTGATCGTCTTCGGGACAGTGGTGAAACCAGATGGGGGTAGGTGCCATGTATGTCCCTCGTCGAGGACGGATCCCCCGCAAGGTCGTATAAATTTCCCAGTGTAGTCGGGAAACGTTAAAATATGAAGTAGTCCACAAAAGCCAGTCGCCCCTTGTGGTTTACTTGATATTTCATTGTAGATCCTGTAGTAAATCCCCCAAATTTTCCAATTTCACGCCTAAAAACCCAAAATGCGCACCGAAAATTTTGAATTTTACTCTCGACGACCTTACGGAACTCCGTCTCCCTTGTCGGGGCTTCAGGCTGCAGTCACCCTACGTAGGGAAGTTTGGACCCCTGTCGCGCAAATCATTCTGGCGCTACCCCCGGCCAGCGTCGGGATTACACATTTTATCGTACCTATTAGGCCTCTTATGCCGACTACATGTTTACCGAAGAAATTGGAAAATTTTGCGACCGGCAACAACACGGCTTCCTGAGCTTTACCCCGCCCCGTCCCTCCCCCCCCCCAACCCCTATTGATGCCATTTATAGGGCAGGCTACTAAGAAACATTAATTACATGCCATGCTATAAACATCAATAGCGTAATATTCAAGCATTTTGAAACCATTTCTGGGGGCGTGTTTCAGGCAATTAATTAAAGTACGGTACCAATATTTAAGTATGCAGGTGAAAAGGGGTGCTCGCTCCAGCTCCCGACCCCCCTAACATCCGGCACTTCTACTTGTATATCACACAACGTAACATTATAGACTACTAATATTAATTACAGTGCGCTGGAGTATCAGCATTGTTGTGGCTTAGTTGGTATGTATCAGCATTGTTGTGGCTTAGTTGGTATGGCGCGCGACTCCGACTGTTGAGTACGTGAGTTCAAGTCCTCCCGGAGACTGGGCAGTGTGCTTTTTCTCGTTTTGCGGTTTTAATGCTGTGGAACTGTCGACTTTTCACAGTTGTTTTTCTCTTTCATATCTTTCTTTTTGTACCTTCTATCGACTTCTCTTCGTCCCCACTTTTTCTTTTCTTAATTGGGCTTCGTTTTGTTAATCATATCCTACTGCAAATTTCCAAATCAGGTCACTACACACTATTGCATGTAGCCTACATTATCAAGTCGTACACCCCCCCCCCCCCCCCCCACTTTGGACGTTGCATTTTTTCGGTTGAAATTGCTTATAGTTTGATAAATGTTTTTCCCATTCTTAGATGAAACCGATTCTATATTTCATTTAATTTGCATTTGATACGAAAGGTATCAATAAAGACAGGGCTCCCGGCTACTTTAGTAGCCGGGAGACCTGTCTTTATTGATACCAAATTTGCCTAGGTTCCTAAAGCAACTCTTGTTTCTAAAGGAAAGCCACTCTGAACTGAATATTCATAAATGACCGACTGTAAAACGCACTACTTGTATAGCAACGATGGATTAACTTTCTTAGGGGGTAGGGCTAAGCATCTGCCAACAATAGGTGACCATTGTCCACGTTTCATGGTGCGATGATTTGTAAAAGAAGACAGCGGTTCCTTTAAACTTGACCAAGTCTCCTTCCGCGTTTTCCCTGCCGTCTTAAGGGGACGCTCCACCATTCCATATAATTGCACTTTTGCTGGGGGGGGGGGGGAGGGTGAACCCTCTACATGTAGTCCCTAAAAATTTTGTTTGGGTTGATTTTTGACCCTGTTATGAGAGGGCAGTGAATCCTTTGTTAGATGTATTTTGGTAGTGACTGACTTGGAGATTATGCTGTCAAAAAATGGTTGAAATTGATACTTCCAGAGCAAATTGTGAGGTTTGGGAAAGACAGCGGACTTATATCATATATTGGTGAGTGACAAGGGGCGGGGGGTGGCGGATCACAAGTTTTTTATTCATGCGCCTGTAGCTCAAAGAGTCAATGGTCATGCTGCGAAAATTGATGGGTCCATATGCTGGCGTTGAAAACTTTGACAGGGAATGAGAGGCAGCGTAACAAGCAGGCCCGTTTTAGTGTGTAAGTTGGACCAAATTTTAAGTGCTGCCATGAGGTTAATAATAAAGGAGTGGTTACGGGTTCGTTGAATACAGCCTTGTACATCCGCTTATGCAGGGTCATTTAATTGAAAGGGGAAGGTGACTTCAAGTTTGACAAATGCCGAATGATGACGGCATATGGGAGAGTGTAGAAAGTGTCTTCAACCCCGGGCACCCCAACGCCCTCCACCTCCTTCCCTTGATACGCACTTGAATGCAAAGTGTTCTTTCACGTTAAAGATACCAATCACAGTACAGCCGACAAGCTGGCCGTCAGTACTGAGATATTTAAATTACCATATCATTACGGTAAGAATTTTGCAAGGAAGTCTTAGCATTTATTTAAACTTCAAAAAGCGCGTACGTGTACCACCAATCATTCTTCCATTGATAATTCGCGTATACTTACTTGATTTTGGTCTGTTTGAAGGCCTTTGAAAAGTTGTTGGTCACAAGTAAGTAAATCTCGAACTCGAGCGCTGAAAATGTCAGTTGTGTTCGAGTTGGAGGATTTGTGCTCTTGAGACCAAGGAAGTCAGAAAGTCACTGAGGGGACTGATCGTCTTCGGGACAGTGGTGAAACCAGATGGGGGTAGGTGCCATGTATGTCCCTCGTCGTGGACGGATCCCCCACAAGGTCGTTTAAATTTCCCAGTGTAGTCGGGAAACGTTAAAATATGAAGTAGTCCACAAAAGCCAGTCCCCCCTTGTGGTTTACTTGATATTTCATTGCAGATCCTGTAGTAAATCCCCCAAATTTTCCAATTTCACGCCTAAAAACCCAAAATGCGCACCGAAAATTTTGAATTTTACTCTCGACGACCTTACGGAACTCCGTCTCCCTTGTCGGGGCTTCAGGCTGCAGTCACCCTACGTCAGTGACGTGTGCAGGATTTCGAAGGTGGGGGGGCACAACCTGTGATTCCCCCGACTGACATGGAGGGGTGTGACAAGTGCACCGAAGGTGCACCACGAGCGCGAAGCGCGAGTTTGCACGCTTGGGGTGCAGGGGCCCGTGCCAGGGCCTCTGGTGGGGTCCAGGGGCGGAGCCCCGGTGGGGGTCCAGGGGGCGAAGCCCCCGGAAGCTCCTGCAACATAAGGTAATAAGACCGCCCTAAATTAGTTCTAGAGGTCTTATTGATCAGGTTTCGTTTGTTTCAGATTTTGTAAAATTCGATGTCAGTGACGGAGAGTTCAGGTTATCCTCTATGCGTTGAAAGCTGCAGTGTGCTACAATATGTGTCACATACATTGACAGGACTACGTTAAAGATCACGAGGCCAGTCAAGAAGGCTGCTCGAGATGATCGCAAAAGTTAACAGCACTGTTTCATCCTTAAACCTATATAGTTTACCATTACAGATGGTTAAAGTGACTAGCGCGAAGGGCGAAGGGAACTTAATGATAGTAGGCCTACCTGCACCATATGAGACAGATATTGATATTGATAGCATCCTGTCTGATTATTCACTGGAGGACAATTGGAAGAGCTCTATCCTTTGGTAAACGACCAAAAAATGAAAAAAAAATCTCTTCTAATGTCATTCTGTAGGCTACTTCTAAGTTTTGAGTGCCAGGGATGGCGCCAGGATTTGCCCGACAGGTGGCCAGACGGGCGGACGCAGAGACCTGAAGCCCCGACAGCCCCGATGCCGTCAAGGGGATGGTGAGGAGGGATCTGAAGAAAATCTGTGTGCTAAACCATGCCATTGCGGGACATATATTTTATAAAATGGGTGTATATACTAGAGGAACGTAGTTTCGGGGCTGATTTAATGTTTTCCCCAGAATCTAAAGTGTGAAATTGCAAAGCGAGCGAAAATTTTTTGGGTTATCTTTCACTAAAAAGATTAGGTATAATTATTAAAAGCTAATAAAGGTCAATTGTCCGGGCAGTTGGTCCCTATCGGGAATAACTTACATTGTACTTCTCTCCTCTTGTCACTATAACCGTACCGCACAACAGACCCAAGAGAACACTGACTGAATAACGTGAAATGAGGTGAAATTCCCAACTTTTACATAAATTCATGAATTCTACTTCTTCAGTTACTTGAAAAGGTGGAAATGGTTTGTATCATATTTAGCTATAAGTAACAGAACTGTGGAAAAGTGGGCAAAGCGTACCGGAAATCTTGGGTTTCATTGTAGAAATGACCCTTTGAAAGCCAAAATAAGTAAACAGATCATGGGTGGCGACAGAATTTTCAGAGGGCTGAGCCATGCCAGCCACCCCAAGCTTCGACAGCCCCTCTGTCGAAGAGGTGGTGACAAGGGAATATGACTTATTATCCCATGCCATTGCAGGGCATATTTTACATGATATCACTTAATACTTCATGAGCCAGTTACGCACTTTATATAGTGTTCTTTCGAATCTGAAACTTGAATTTGCAAAGCGCGCGAAAATTTTTGGTAGGCTTACACAAAAAAGATATGTGATCAAGAACATAAAGAAAACAAAACAGAAAACTTTAGGGGTTCTAGACCATATCGGGGATAACATACATATTATCGAAACACTTGGACTACCTATAAACCCGTGAGTCGCTCACAAACTGACCGTACCGCATGACACACTTTGGAGAACAGTAACTAGGCTTAGCGACATGCGATGAAATTTTCGACCTCCACATGAACAGTGTTCTCTGCCTACATGTTTCGTGGTAAGGTTGGCAGGACATGTGCTTTCTAGCAATGTGGAATGGAACTGGAGTAACTATACCTGGAGTAACTATACAGCGCGCGTAGCGCGCCGAAAAATTTGGGTTCTTATTAGAGAAATTGTCCTCTCTCAGGCGCCATCGGGGACTGCCTGCATACTCTATCGTATCGATAAAGACTCCCCGATGGTACTCCCCGCCCCCACCTGGCGCCATCCCTGTTGAGTGCTCAGTGTCTCTTCAATCTTTTTCTCTTCCCCTAACCCTTAAATCCCCCGACTAAGAGATTTCCCCCCGACTGGCTTCAGAGGTGGGGGGGGGCAGTGCCCCCCTGCCCCCCCCCCCCTTTGAACACGCTACTGCCCTACGTAGGGAAGTTTGGACCCCTGTCGCGCAAATCATTCTGGCGCTACCCCCGGCCAGCGTCGGGATTACACATTTTATCGTACCTACTAGTCCTCTTATGCCGACTACATGTTTACCGAAGAAATTGGAAAATTTTGCGACCGGCAAGACCACGGCTTCATGAGCTTTACCCCGCCCTGTCCCTCCCCCACCCCCACCCCTATTGATGCCATTTATAGGGCAGGCTACTAAGAAACATTAATTACATGCCATGCTATAAACATCAATAGCGTAATATTCAAGCATTTTGAAACCATTTCTGGGGGCGTGTTTCAGGCAATTAATTAAAGTACGGTACCAATATTTAAGTATGCAGGTGAAAAGGGGTGCTCGCTCCAGCTCCCGACCCCCCTAACATCCGGCACTTCTACTTGTATATCACACAACGTAACACTATAGACTACTAATATTAATTATAGTGCGCTGGAGTATCAGCATTGTTGTGGCTTAGTTGGTATGGCGCTCGACTCCGACTGTTGAGTACGTGAGTTCAAGTCCTCTCGGAGACTGGGCAGTGTGCTTTTTCTCGTTTTGCGGTTTTAATGCTGTGGAACTGTCGACTTTTTACAGTTGTTTTTCTCTTTCATATCTTCCTTTTTGTACCTTTTATCGACTTCTCTTCGTCCCCACTTTTTCTTTTCTTAATTGGGCTTCGTTTTGTTAATCATATCCTACTGCAAATTTCCAAATCAGGTCACTACACACTATTGCATGTAGCCTACATTATCAAGTCGTACACTCCCCCCCCCCTACCTCCCACTTTGGACGTTGCATTTTTTCGGTTGAAATTGCGATAGTATTATGAATGTCTTTCCCATTCTTAGATGAAACCGATTCTATATTTCATTTAATTTGCAATTGATACGAAAGGTATCAATAAAGACAGGGCTCCCGGCTACTTTAGTAGCCGGGAGACCTGTCTTTATTGATACCAAATTTGCCTAGGTTCCTAAAGCAACTCTTGTTTCTAAAGGAAAGTTACTCTGAGCTGAATATTCATAAATGACCGACTGTAAAATGCTCTTCTTGTATTGCAACTATGGATTAACTTTCTTAGGGGGTAGGGCTAAGCATCTGCCAACAATAGGTGACCATTGTCCACGTTTCATGGTGCGATGATTTGTAAAAGAAGACAGCGGTTCCTTTAAACTTGACCAAGTCTCCTTCCGCGTTTTCCCTGCCGTCTTAAGGGGACGCTCCACCATTCCATATAATTGCACTTTTGCTGGGGGGAGGGTGAACCCTCTACATGTAGTCCCTGAAAATTTTGTTTGGGTTGATTTTTGACCCTGTTATGAGAGGGCAGTGAATCCTTTGTTAGATGTATTTTGGTAGTGACTGAGTTGAAGATTATGCTGTCAAAAAATGGTTGAAATTGATACTTCCAGAGCAGATTGTGAGGTTTGGGAAAGACAGCGGACTTATATCATATATTGGTGATTGACAAGGGGCGGGGGGTGGCTGATCACAAGTTTTTTATTCATGCGCCTGTAGCTCAAAGAGTCAATGGTCATGCTGCGAAAATTGATGGGTCCATATGTTGGCGTTGAAATCTTTGACAGGGAATGAGAGGCAGCGTAACAAGCAGGCCCGTTTTAGTGTGTAAGTCGGACCAAATTTTAAGTGTTGCCATGAGGTTAATAATAAAGGAGTGGTTACGGGTTCGTTGAATACAGCCTTGTACATCCGCTTATGCAGGGTCATTTAATTGAAGGGGGAAGGTGACTTCAAGTTTGACAAATGCCGAATGATGACGGCATATGGGAGAGTGTAGAAAGTGTCTTCAATCCGGGGCGCCCCAACGCCCTCCAACTCCTTCCCTTGATACGCACTTGAATGCAAAGTGTTCTTTCAGGTTAAAGATACCAATCACAGTACAGCCGACAAGCTGGCCGTCAGTACTGAGATATTTAAATTACCATATCATTACGGTAAGAATTTTGCAAGGAAGTCTTAGCATTTATTTAAACTTCAAAAAGCGAGTACGTGTACCAGCAATCATTCTTCCATTGATAATTCGCGTATACTTACTTGATTTTGGTCTGTTTGAAGGCCTTTGAAAAGTTGTAGGTCACAAGTAAGTAAATCTCGAACTCGAGCGCTGAAAATGTCAGTTGTGTTCGAGTTGGAGGATTTGTGCTCTTGAGACCAAGGAAATCAGAAAGACACTGAGGGTACTGATCGTCTTCGGGACAGTGGTGAAACCAGATGGGGGTAGGTGCCATGTATGTCCCTCGTCGAGGACGGATCCCCCACAAGGTCTTTTAAATTTCCCAGTGTAGTCGGGAAACGTTAAAATATGAAGTAGCCCACAAAAGCCAGTCGCCCCTTGTGGTTTACTTGATATTTCATTGCAGATCCTGTAGTAAATCCCCCAAATTTTCCAATTTCACGCCTAAAAACCCAAAATGCGCACCGAAAATTTTGAATTTTACTCTCGACGACCTTACGGAACTCCGTCTCCCTTGTCGGGGCTTCAGGCTGCAGTCACCCTACGTAGGGAAGTTTGGACCCCTGTCGCGCAAATCATTCTGGCGCTACCCCCGGCCAGCGTCGGGATTACACATTTTATCGTACCTATTAGTCCTCTTATGCCGACTACATGTTTACCGAAGAAATTGGAAATTTTGCGACCGGCAAGACCACGGCTTCCTGAGCTTTTCCCCGCTCTGTCCCTCCCCCACCCCTATTGATGCCATTTATAGGGCAGGCTACTAAGAAACATTAATTACATGCCATGCTACAAACATCAATAGCGTAATATTCAAGCATTTTGAAACCATTTCTGCGGGCGTGTTTCAGGCAATTAATTAAAGTACGGTACCAATATTTAAGTATGCAGGTGAAAAGGAGTACGTGAGTTCAAGTCCTCCCGGAGACTGGGCAGTGTGCTTTTCTCGTTTTGCGGTTTTAATGCTGTGGAACTGCATGCATGTCGACTTTTTACAGTTGTTTTTCTCTTTCATATCTTCCTTTTTGTACCTTTTATCGACTTCTCTTCGTCCCCACTTTTTCCTTTCTTAATTAGGCTTCGTTTTGTTAATCATATCTTACTGCAAATTTCCAAATCAGGTCACTACACGCGATTGCATGTAGCCTACATTATCAAGTATTACACCCCCCCCCCCCACTTTGGACGTTGCATTTTTTCGGTTGAAATTGCCTATAGTTTTATGAATGTTTTTCCCATTCTTAGATGAAACCGATTCTATATTTCATTTAATTTGCATTTGATACGAAAGGTATCAATAAAGACACGGCTTTAGTAGCCGGGAGACCTGTCTTTATTGATACCAAATTTGCCTAGGTTCCTAAAGCAACTCTTGTATCTAAAGGAAAGCCACTCTGAACTGAATATTCATTCATGACCGACTGTAAAATGCTCTTCTTGTATTGCAACTATGGATTAACTTTCTTAGGGGGTAGGGCTAAGCATCTGCCAACAATAGGTGACCGTTGTCCACGTTTCATGGTGCGATGATTTGTAAAAGAAGACAGCGGTTCCTTTAAACTTGACCAAGTCTCCTTCCGCGTTTTCCCTGCCGTCTTAAGGGGACGCTCCACCATTCCATATAATTGCACTTTTGCTGGGGAGAGGGTGAACCCTCTACATGTAGTCCCTAAAAATTTTGTTTGGGTTGATTTTTGACCCTGTTATGAGAGGGTAGTGAATCCTTTGTTGGAATCGGTTTTATCTAAGAATCGGAAAAAATTCATAAAACTATAAACAATTTCAACCGAAAAAATGCAACGTGAAAAGGGGGGGGGGGGGGAGGGGAAGGTCGACATTTTCCCAACATTAAAACCGCAAAACGAGAAAAACACACTGCTCAGTCTCCGGGAGGACTTGAACTCACGTACTTAACAGTTGGAGACGAGCGCATACCAACTGAGCCAAGACAATTAAGGCAGTCCATCACACTACAATTTACATTAATAATCTGGTGTAAAGTAGTTGTATCATATACAAGTTCAAGTGCCGGGTGTAACGGGGGGGGGGTGGTGAGCTGGAGGGAGCACCCCTTCTCACATGCATCCTTAAATACTGGTACCGTACTTTAAATTGCCTGATTATATATTTTTTCTATTAATGCTTTTAGCATATGGCCTGTAAATTTTTCGTAGTTTGCCCTATAAATGACATGAAGAGTTGCTTTGGGAAGGTAGGCAAATTCGGTATCAATAAAGACAGGTCCCCCACCTGCGTATGTAGCCGAGAGCAAAGGTGATGATTTGTCAAAATAACATGCAGATATTGCCATTTGGTGAACAATGTTAATGTTTTGTTAAAAAATTGTGTGTGTGTGGGGGGGGGGGGAGGTCGGGATCCCACAGTCAGTGTTTTTTTTTTTTATTTCATTAGGGCATGCATTTTAGATAAGGTTATTTTTGGAGAGGGGCATCGATGGGCTCTTCCTAGTCTCCTGAAACTACAACCTTCTTAAGAATCGAACCCAGGCCCATGTGGACTGGGGGCGCTGGCCCTTGTGAACTGGGGCGCATCACATCTGTGGCAAAGATCACGTTAATTGGCATAGTTTCAAGGATTTCACGTCTGTTAACCCGTCCTCTTCAGGACATAGGCCTAATTGTCAAATTCATGGGCGGGATCCGGGGGGGGGGTGGTACAGGGGGACATGTCTGGTTTGGTTGCCAGGCTTCTGGTTTGGTTGCCAGAGTGGTGAATTGTTAGACATAATGGGTTGCTAAGCAACAAGGGCATCACAATGTTTTCGTGTCATTTTAACAAGCATGTATCAACACGACTGTATAAGATTACAGGCTCTAAAGAAAAGACTTGTAGGGTTCGATCCCACGACATCACTGTTGAGAAACAGACATCCAAAGAGTATTTTTTTTTTCTGTTAGCGCTATCATACCATACAGTACGTTGCTACTACAAGATGAAAACTTAAAGGGACTTATTGAGTTGATATAGATTATGTTGTGACGAGTTTGAAGGAAATCATTGCTTGACAATGTTTCTAATTAGCCTCATTACTCATGTAGCACTTCCTATAGTTACCGGAAATGTGAGAAATTGTAGTTTTTATGGACAGGGGTTGCATATAATTATTACCTAATGATAAAAAATGCCTGGTCACGAATTTGTAATAAATGGTTTTAATAATTAATTACTCTACCATTGCTATTTCAGTTGTGTATCAGATGTGCAGAATATTTTAGTTTGACCATTTCCCATCAAGATGTGAGTAAATTTCAACAGGTGTGAAAAAATATGAAGAATTTAGTGAACCAACTCAATAAGCCCCTTTAAGTGTAGGCTAAATGCAGTGTACTGGTGTCTTACTGAGCAACCATTACGGTGCATGTGAATGCCCCCTGTTTCTCAGAATGTGATGAAGGGACCGCAAGAGAGACGTGTGGAAGTTAAATCCACGAACCAACTGCAGTTAATTCAAGGAATACCCAAATCGGTTTCTTATTACTTTAACGGCTAGATCATAATGTAAAGATCAGCTGGGTGAATCTATAAGAGGCTGAAAAAAACTTATGGTGTGTATAGTAAACCGTTTTCAAAGGTAAGTAGGCCTACTGTTTTCGATTCGTAACGAAATGTTTGAACACTAACTGAGCAAAGTCTTTACAGAAGAAAGATAAATATTTCTTTACAAATCCAAACACATTTCCCCAGTTTTGTATATTTCTTGTTTCCTGCACACTTTATGCATTGGTACTATGCATAGGCGTACGAGGGTCAATTTTTCTGGGGATAATTCTTGCCCGAATTAAGCATTAAGTTGCCCGAATTTTGATACCGCTGTGTCGGTTACAAAAGGGCATAATTTATATTCTTGGCTGTTTCATTTGTCCGAATGGATCCACTATTTTTGCCCGAATTGGGAGGGCACACATATACCCCCTGCCCCCGCCTCGTGCGCATTCGACTTGCAGCCGGAAGGTCTGGGGTTCGACTCCTGGCCGGGTCATACCAAAGACTTCAAAAATGGAACCTACTGCCATTGTTCTTGTCGGTCAGAGTAAGCAATGGAGTAGTGAGCCACAACTGGAAAAAAGGCCGTGGCCGGCCCGACTTAAACCAATTGGTTAGAAACTGAGCCGTAAAACCTTATCTATAACTAACAAACGTGGGAACGTGGGAACAGAAGTGTCATTTTTTGATCCGCCTAAGAAATTTTGTGTTGTTTAATAAGCAATATTAAGAATATTTGTTAATTATCTCAGTCTATAAAAGTTTTTTTTTACTGGAATGATAACCGATGCCCAATGTTGCTATAATTAACACACGCATGTAGCTATCTCAGAGTACAACTATTCGTAAATTGATCAAGTTGTCAGTAAGTCACCATTGGTAGACACTGCATGCTGTATATTTTCTTTCACATTTCTAAAACGAAAAAGTGCGTCAGTACCACGTAAAAAAGATTCATGATTTGTGAATTTCTTTTCTTTTCCGTTTTCACTTGTCAACTCCAACGGACTGATCGATTGGTTGCATGGTTTTCACATCCAAAACATTGCATGCATCACATGGACTAAAACCCAAGAAAGAGAAACAATCATCTCCAATGGCTTTTACTTTCCAAATCAGTGATTATTACAGAATTTCTTGTATAAAACGAACTCATGTAACTAAATTCACAAGCATGCACTGCAAAAAATTATATAGGCAATGAAATCCAGCTTAATCATTGTCTCTGTCTTTTTTGTTCAGAAAGTATTTCCAGTATATGTTACCATACCAGGCACAAACTTCCTTTTAGAATCATTCACAACTGCACATACTGCACCCCAGGGGCGTCGATCCTGGGGCAGGGTGAGCAATTGCCCCTCCAGAGAAAATATTGGGGAGGCAAGCATATCGTTCCCCCCCCCCCAATAATTCAGGCAGAGTATAAAAAGCAGGCAGATTAAGAAAATATAATATTGTGGTATACAGATGACCTATGGGCTTCGAGAAAATACCAATTTGAGCCTATTACAGTATTAATGTGAATCTCCCATCTAACCTGCTAACCTTTTCAAAATAAAGAACATATCCCCGTATCCCATATGCAAGTTTTTCAACACTTCAAATGAACTATTTATATATTTTCTATTGAAGTAAGGGTTGTCTGAAAATTTTTGCCATCCCAGTCCCCAAACCAGATCTACGCCCCTACTGTACCCTAATTCTTGAAGATGCTATATTATTAACATCGTTTTTAAATATGGCTAGACTCGAAGAAAGTTTAAAATATCCAAAAATACTTCTCCCTAAAATAATCCCGTGCATTATTGTCGTCCTAATAATGTTCATTAGGTATGGAGTGTAAACCGTGGCAATTGTGCGCGAAGGGGTGAAAATTTTGCATTGGAATTGTTTTAAAACCCGTAAAACGTATTTTTGAACAAAAAACGTTTGGGGTAGTATTAAAACAACATTGGGCCTAGTATTTGAAGGCTGGAGCGTGCGGAGCGCCCGGAAATTTTGATACTTTGGGAAGGATTTACGTAAATTTTGATAGTGATTTGTGATAGGAAATGATTAAAAGAGATCCATCACTCAGCTGAAAACACACCTCATCCTACTCCCTACATCAATGAATAGATTGAACGTCTTTTGGGCTCATTTAAAAAAATAGAAAATTGTTGAAAATCGGTCGTGGCATCCGCCCCCTCCCCCGTGCCGACGCCACTATCTATGTTTCTCACATGGGGCCATTACTATATCCCAAACATTGTACATTGCAAGAAACTGTACTCTAAAACACAAATTTGTCACTGCGATTCAGCATTTACCAGCACGTACGGGAATCCAGCGGGATTGTAGCAAGTCATGACTCCACTTGCTATCTCCCACGATTCAGTTGACTCATGTAGGCCTTTTCTAAGTATTCAGTGACTTGACTCGAGCTCAAATGGGGTGTCCGAATACTTCTATAGACGCCAGTATGGTCGAAAGGGGTGCCACTCAGTTGGTTTTGCCTCCCTTTTTTCTCTTCTCTTTTCTCCCCCTTCATCATCTTTCATTCATTTGCCGGCTGGTGTAAAACTTTGTCGTCTCACTGCTACACGATATCACACTGCCATGAAGAAGTTTGGGCATGTCTGAGAAGCCGGCCGAATGAATATGCGTTTCATGTGTTTTGACGGACTTAATTCTCAAATATTACCACATGAGTTGCCTACATCAGCCTTCCCTCCTTGCCCACACACGCACACGCGTGCGTGCGCTCCTTTTTCTCGTTTTCGTCTCTCCTTTTTCTTTTTTTTTCCACTTTCCTCTTCTTTGCTTCTTTCTTCTCTCTTTCTTTTCCCTTTCCCTTTCCTCTTTTCTTCTCTCCTTCCCTCTTTTTCTCCTCCCCTTCCCTTCATTTTGCCTACTGGTGCAGAAAATTTGCCGACTGGATCCGCATGGGGCTTATCACACCCCAACCCCCTCTAGCGACTGCCCCGCTTGGACTATGGATCCCACTACGGAAATCCCGGGCACATCATTTGTGAACCACAAGGATCTTTTAAATATCCTCCATACGCTTCTGGTATATGACCTCGTTTGTCATAATGGCACTTGCACATTATAGAATAGCAAGGTATGATAAGATCTGGGTGTCGTTGTGAGAGTAAAAGGCTGCCTCTTCTTTCTGAATCTCAGCAAATTTTTGTACAGAATAGATACCCCTTAATCTGCGCGTCAAAGTAATTAATCAGAGCGTACAGACTATAATTCTAATGACAGAGATTGGCCGATAAAGAAGATTTTCATTTCCCACGATGGTACGTTTTTGAGAATCTTCTAAGTGTATCCTTAAAGTGTACCTAAAGTCTAAAATTTCAAAAATATATGTTACAAAGCTTGAAAAATGCATCCAGATAGTCCAACTCCCATCTTCACAGGACATTCCTGAGCTGAGATATAAAATGTTGAAGCTTATTCACTCAATTTAAAGTGATACTACCTGTTTAAAAAAGGGAAATACATAACACTGCCTTGTCCAAAGTGTTGGAATAACGTTTAAGCAGTCCATCCGAACAATAAAGATAAATAAAGATCCCTCACAGAAGTAGTTGTTCCAAATACTGTTTCAATTATCATAAAAATAACGACAAAAACTATGAAAATCGAAAATGATTCCACACAATCTTTATTCCATTCAATCCCTCTCCTGGGTGAACAAACCAATGGGAGTGCTCTAATATATGAATATGCAAAAGGTAGCACAACGAAAGGTGCCCACGTATATGCTAGCGAACGAACACTGAACACTTGATAGGCTATTCGCGCTATAGGCTAAGTACCTGAAAACTGACTGTAGGCCTGCAGTACCATGGAGCTGATATCCGAAAGGGTTTTATTGGCTCCATGATAGTAAATCGAAAGGAGAAATTTCTGTTGAAGCCCACCCGACCAATTTCGGAACAAACTACAGCCCTCGTGAGCTACTCGATAACACCACAACTTGGGACTAAGTATCAGCAAGGGTTGCTACCTGGAAGGGAAAGACAGTAAAATTTGTGCAGTTTGTGAGCTTTCGTGATCATCGCAGAGTGTTTTTGCATGATTCTGAAGGCAGACTCAAGAAAATACGAGTAAATCTAACTCGATTTACCCACGAGAATGGCCATCGATATAATATGTAAGTACTACCTCCGACGAATAATATTGAACAATTCTTGAGTCATTCAAATCATCGATGGTCAACGATATCAGCTTGGAGTCTGACATCTGAGATGCTTACCCTCCGTCGCAAGGTCATACCATGGAGCTACTACCTGCAGGGCCTTTTTTAACGAATTTGTACGGGGGGGGGGGGGGCTATTTCACAAAAGGGACCATCTGACACGAAGTTACTAACTAAGTGGAGCGCCACCATCGGTTGGCGCGTAGCGTATTGAATTTTTTTGGGATCGACAGACACCCCAGATCGCAGGAAATGGCACTTCCCGAGAATTTCGAGGCTCTATCGAACCATCCTAAAATTTAGATATTATGCTCTGCATGTTTTCATTCTAAGAAACATCCTCAATGATTCTCAACACATTTTTGACTGGGCGAAGTACCCAAATCCTTTTCAGTTTCCTAAGCCCATGCATTATAGACCTGCTTATAATTGTTTGATTAAACTCGTGTACTGAACTTTCAGCAACTGCAGTCTGCAGTGCGTGCCGCAATATTGCTCATTGTTGATAATAACTGATCAGCACACTGGAAATGGAATATTTTCAAACTGCTGTCATTGCAGCATTGTATTGTATGGTCACAGTTCGTATAACTTGTAGCCGCCGTAGCGACCTAAAGAAAGAAGGGAAGAGGGGGGGAATAAAAGGTGGAAAAGTAGACAACGGCAGATTCTGCTGTAGGCGGCGATCAGCCGTCGCTGACCGGCTAGTTTTTATTGCCCCTGCATTAGTTGGCATGTAACATACCCAGGATGATTGCTAGAAACAAAAACTGCATACCACACCCAGAGAGCTAGTCCTCCTCCTGTGGGGTTCAGATGGGCAACCGGATGGGGCCCATGTGAGTTACACCTCGTTTTGTCCTGCGTGCCTGGCTCTCCCGGCCAGTCCACATTCAGACCATCTGATCCCAGCTGGGCTGAAGGCTGGAGCTGGCCCAGTGGGCTCCACCTGGGCACGCAGGACAAAACGAGGTGCAACCAACATGGGCCCCATCTGGTTGCCCATCTGAACCCCACATGGGGTCCAGGTGAGCTTGCTGGCTGGGAAAGGATAGCTAGTTACATCTAAACATACTTTATTTTGGGATTTTGATAACATCGCACGTAGATACTAGCTACCTCCTCCTGCGACGCCCCCCCCCCCCCCACATACCTTGCGAAGTAGTCTATCACTTGGCAATGTCACTGCTCTCCTTGTAGGCCTGGTGGCTCACCTACTTACAGGAAGACTTCTTAACAAAATCCCTTCCTTTGTAGGGCTCGATGTTTGGGAGGTTCATTCGTCTCTCTTTAGCAGCCAGGAAGCTTTCCACTGATGGCCTTGGGTCGAACTTGGCCGTTGGAACCCCATTCCAGTGGATAAGCAACCTGTCGTTGAGTGATCGTTCGCTGGTGGCCATTATTTAGTCTGGGTATAGTATACTGTATGTGGAAACACATTTCTCCACTGTCATACTGTGTGGTGTGACCACACAGAAGCTATGGGCCGACTTCTTGTGAAAATGTTTTCATGCCATCATGGGGCTACCATTCTTTAATGTCAGATATTGATCATTTATTATCATCATTATGTGTTTTATATGTATGACAAAAAAGGACCTACTGGGGGGGGGGGGGCAAATGGACTGAGTGGGCGGGCTGAGTAGGGGACTGGGTGGGCCATGGCCCACCCAGTATGTATGTTAAAAAAGGCCCTGACTACCTGGACATTCTTTCCCTCTTACGTTTCCCAGCTAAAATGTACACAGTTGCTTTGATTCAACCAGGGAGTGCTGATACAACAGACACAAATTCTTTTACATGTTGGAAACTCTTGGAGAAACCATCTACAACAATCGAAGTTGACCAACGGAAATAACACATTGCTCACAGAGGAAATCGAATCGAGCCATACAATTTTACAAAATCGACTATCATACTTCAGGTTAGTGCTCTTGCTATAGTCATCGACATCTACAAACTCGACACAGTGTATCGTTGTCCAGTTTACGTAGATTATTTGATATGTAGACCTAGCCTAACGCTCAAGGACAAAGACTTGGGATGCGGGGAAGTAAGCAAGTGTATAGAGGTGTAACTGGTTACCGTTACAAGCGTAGTATGCAAGTGTCTTTTTGAATACTGTTAGGGGTGAAATTCACTAACACGCGGGTAGTATGATGAAAACCGGTGCTTTTTTTCAAAACCTCAAGTGTGCTGTGCAGTATACAACCTTCAAAATCACTCTATTCCCAGCCAGTGCATGAATAACCGAGGGAATATAATCTTATGCACAGTACTTCGGTACATAGGCCTACAGCTGCGTGATCCGTTGAATATTCATATAGTGTTGTGATAGGCGTGGTTTGAGCTGTTTGTAATGAGGACGGTTTTTTTCAAAATAGCCTGAAGATTTTGACTGTTTTCGTACTGTTTCTTTATATTTTGCCATTCACACTACCATTTTCAGTCACTACATAAACAACTCCATCCATGAATAGTATTGTTAGTGTATTGGCAAATAAAGAAAAACATTAGGCCGTATGTATTTCCCTTTTCTTGAACAGGTAATATCACTTTAAATGGTAGATTGCGCAATAATTTGTGATGTCACTCTTGTACTACTCAAATTACATCCTTTGGTTTTCTTTGTTTTTTTCAAAAAGCCACTGCATCTTGTGCCAAAATGTGATCACTGTCTAAATGTTGTAGGGTGACTTGGCTATATAAGCCCTCTCCGTACAACATGCTATGCAAGGGAACAGTAAATGTTTCAAGGTCATATAAACATCTTAATTTCAAAAGGAAACAAAAGCAGGTAATGTGAGTTGTACAAGAAGGGCATCACAAATTATTGCGCAATCGACCAATTCAAATTAAGTGAATAAATTTCAACATTTTATTTCTCAGCAACCGAGTAAGCTATGAAAATGGGAGTTGAATGATTGGAATTCATTTTCCAATGTCTAAAATATATATGCTTGTAATTCTAGAATTTAGGTCCACTTTAACTGGAGGCTGAAGAAATGAGGGAGGAAAGAGGCATCAAAATTCTATAATACAACAGTTAGCAGTCAGGTGAATAATTTTCTACCAATTACAACCCACACTAAGTGGAGGGGAAATTCGAGCATTATGGAAAATTTAGTTTGTCCTCAGTGCTGTCCCACTGGTCAATGACTTTTACTTTATAGGTTTGAGGAAAATTGTCATAAGGATTGTGCTAAACCGAGGTTTTTCTTTACCCGGACTAAAGACAGGGTAGAACCAGGCGAGAACGAAGGAGATCCCTAGCCCTCCCCCTCAGATTATGGTATGGCTAGCCCCCTCGTCTCAGAAATTTTGGTATTTCGTGGGGAAGCCTCACAGGGTACTATAAAATATGTAATCTTCAGCAATGACGAGTCGCTCTTACAGTTTCCGAATTGTTTTTGGAGGGCAAAGTCTTCAGTAAGAGCCCAAAACTTTAAAACATTATCCAGCAAGCCCCGAAAGTTTCCAATTTTTATCCATAAAAGCAAACAAGTTTCAATTTTACATCACATGATTAAGACCCAGAATCTTAAGTGTTTCATTTAAAAACTTGAACTTAACAGACGAGGGGTTCTACGAAAGTTTTGGCTTTGTCGCCCTCCGTCAATATTGTTGACAACTTTTGTTTCGGTCATTTCCTAATTTTTCTACTGCTATGACAACTATTTATCGTAGTCTTAAGCTTCAGAGGGTTCACTGCGTATTTGAAGAAAGGAGTAATGAAATTTCCGTGGAATCTGGTTGGTTGAAATGCATTGGGTAAGTTTCTAAATGGATGACAAAGATACTAGGCTTTGCATGGAATGTTTTTAATTTTGCCAAGTAGGTTTTCCAGTGATCTTTTTTCAACTCAACTAAATTAAAGTAACTACAGAGTGGGGAGAGATGGAACCCCTTCGAGTGTCTCCGACATTAACCACTAATTCGCATTCTTTGAACCCAGAGGCTTTATTCATATGAGATAAACAAAACCTGCGTATGACGAGAGAACGAACCCAGAACCTTCTGATTGCTTCAAATGTCAAACCCTTTATTTACTCAACCATCATGCAAAAGCAAGACAAAATCAACTCGTTAACTGGTCCGCCCGATGAAGGCTCTTCAGTCTAGCACGCACCCGACTTCGTCGGCTGGGGATCGGATATTGACGACAAGCCTATGCGTAGTGAAGGAAAGCCCGAGTACATGGATAAAAACGCACGTACCTCGAGCAGGATTCTAACCCACTCACTTGTGAAACACATCGGTGCACTACAGCTGCAATAAATCACTCGATCCGAGGACAAAAAGGCCATGATGAGCAACCTTCCAGTCCTTACAATTACCATGGAATATCGTTGTTTCGATTGACTTAAATATTTGCGCTTCTATCCACGTTTCGAATTGTTTAGAAGACCACACTTTTAGTTGTTTTTTTTTTACTGCAGTGCATTTCCTGTGCATGAAATTTGTTGATTGTGTGCCCCTATGCATTTAGATTGTTGTTTCTGTTTTCGTACAATTCTGATTGTCAATTGACCTAATATGATCAGGAAAGGTAGGCTACATAGACTCTTTCCAAACGGCGATTACAAAGAATCGAGGGATAGAGTTTTGGTATGCGTCGTTTTCAACATAACATAACATGACATAACCGGTTAAAGGGCAAAGGAGGGCCAAGGCCCCATAAGATGCCCTGAAGTCCAAACCCAATTTACCAATACAAACAACCAAACCAACACCAAGCGAGCCCAGTGCAATTAGATTCTACCATTCTACCTTGTAAAACTCTTCATGAGCTTCTTACAATGGCCTCGAACCCGGGCATTCCTTTGAACCTAAAGTAACTACAAGACAACAAAGGATTCCTTTCAGAGAGATGATTTGTAAACCTAACCTGGGGCATGTTACCCCTTATCCTTCACAACTCCAGGGTGGCAAATCCAAGACGTTTATGTCTAATAGATTTCTTACTTCAGGGATAAGACGACTCGGAGTGGCGCTGTTCTGAACTTGCTCTAAAAGAAATTTGTTCTTTTCGTAGAAGGGACTCCAAGCCTGAGCGGCATCGTCAAGATGGAGTCTTACCAAATTAAGTATAATTTCTTTACTACAAACTGAAATTCCTCTTGATCAATCTAAGCACCCCAGCCCGGGCAGCAGTAACTGCACACTGCCGAGATGGCTTCAAATCGCCTGTAATAATGACACTCAGATCGCAGTAAATAATTGGCCACAGTAAAAAGCCATTGCTAAAAAACGACGCCCATCAAAAGTCTATCTTATATTCCAATTCTATTGTAGGCCAAGTAAAAAAATATTTGTTTCCCGTCCGGAATTTTTCAGAAAAGGAAAATGAGCCCCCCCCCCCTTTTGCGCACGTATCAAAACTTAAAGGTCAAAAGCAGTCGCCCCAAATTATTTTGAAACAATAGCTAAATGTCACAATTAAATTTCTTCTTATTTCTCTTCCAAATATTTTGCATAAATATTGCATATTCAAGGTGAACCAAGTAGTTGATTCTTCTAAATTTTACAATTTAGTGAGAAAAATGCTGTCATATGATCCTCAAGAGCCATTCAGGAAATAGGATAGTCTACTACGCAATTCTTTATTGGGGTGACTGCATTCTCCCTTTAAAAGAAGACAAAAAAGTTGCATGCACAACTGTAAGTGAGTAGGCCTATATTAAACAAAGTAAACTTGTCTTGTTATCACATCACATTCATGCGCTGCTCCGTGAAGTTTCGGTAAGGACAGACTGTAGTCGCGGTGTCCAGTCCTTCCTTTTTATGTATCAATAAGGAATACGGCAGCGATTTGTGGAAAAGTCCCGAAGGTGCTGAAATAAAACGTGATTTCCGCTGTTCGAAAATTAAAGAAAAGGATGCGGCCCCCCAAAAAGAATGCGGGCGGGGACGGGAAACATGTTATTTATTTTACCTGGCATAATTATTAATTACTATTGTAAAGCCTCCATTGCAGAAAATAAGTTTCGATTTTTTTACGAACGGCGTTCAATACGTCTTTTAGAAGTGGTGGATACCCATGTTGCATTGCGCAGCATTCCACAATGGCGTTAAGTTTAACTAAACGGCGTCGTTAGTAACACTGCGAAAAACCTCTGGAATACCTGGTCATGTGTCGGTTAACTTCATTTTTTATTCCCTTGAATCAATGAATAGGTATGAATCCTTTTTAAATCGAAACTATTAAGTATTCAAGATTCACCGAAAAGGATTGCTAACCTCTAATTAGCCTAGGCAGCTACGTTCCCGTAGGCTACAAACATGAAGTGTTTACATTTGGCAGTTTACTGAAAAGCCTAGTTCCGCGAAACTGTAGTCCAACTACAAAAATGGTACAACTATAGAATACCCCGCCTCAGTGATATTTACTGGTCATCCGGATTACTAGTCCTAGTCCCACTTGGACTAGGACTAGGAATCCAGCTGCTGAAAATGGATTCCTAGTCAGGCAGCCACTTCCACTAAGACTAGGAATCCAGATGAAAATGGATTCCTAGTCAGCCTAGTCTAGTCCTTGAACAGGACTCTATGCTACGTACACTTTGTTTTACTCCGCACTAGAGTCCTTGTCCTGCCTACACAAAAAACCCTGCAGTTAAGGTTTGAGAGGAAAATTTATCAGAAATTGATCGTTCCTAAACTAACTGTCATTTCTCCGATTCTAAAACCATGCAACTCAGTTTATTACCATTATATTGTAGAAAAATATGCATTCACACAGCTCACAGGTGTGTTCTAAGGCCAAAACTCGCTTCGACGTTCGTCAATAAACGGCAGCCATATTGTCAGAATGGCCCATGGTAGCGCTTCCACATTTTGATGTCCAATTTCCTAAAATTATTTGCAGGATTTCCTTAAATTTTGTTACATTTTCTTGATTTCAGATTTTGAAGTCAATATCTACCGTTTTGGGGTGAAGATCCATTCCTAATATACAAATATTTTCTCCAAAGTCGAAAAATGTGCATCTATACGACATACTATATCCATTTGCATACTACCCTGGTTACAACTTTCTACAGGGAAGTCAGTCATGTGACTGCACCGGCACTCTAAAAGCTTGTAACTGACTTAGTGTTAAGGTCAGTTTTTACCTCCAAATTTCACCTTCTTACTCCCCTCTATTCCAAGAAAAACTGGTCAAGAAGCATAGATGCAATGACAAAGAACGTTCATGGAAAGTATGGTAATCATAGGTGAATATTTTAAGCTGTGAGGAATGCCGGTCTGCCAGCAGACCGGCTAATGAACGGAAATTTTGTGTAGGCAGGACAAGGACCGTGGTACGGAGTAGGTTCACCGTTAACGTAGTACACGGTCCTGTTCAAGGACTAGCCTAGTCAGGCTGCCACTTCAACTAGGACTAGGAATCCAGATGAAAATGGATTCCTAGACAGGCAGCCACTTGGACTAGGACTAGGAATCCAGCAGAAAATGCATTCCTAGTCAGGCTGCCACTTCGACTAGGACTAGGAATCCAGATGAAAATGGATTCCTAGACAGGCAGCCACTTTGACTAGGACTAGGAATCCAGATGAAAATGGATTCCTAGACAGGCTGTCACTTGGACTAGGACTAGGAATCCAGATAAAAATGGATTCCTAGACAGGCTGCCACTTTGACTAGGACTAGGAATCCAGATGAAAATGGATTCCTAGACAGGCTGCCACTTGGACTAGGACTAGGAATCCAGCTGAAAATGCATTCCTAGTCAGACAGCCACTTGGACTAGGACTAGGAATCCAGATGAAAATGGATTCCTAGACAGGCAGCCACTTCGACTAGGACTAGGAATCCAGATGAAAATGGATTCCTAGACAGGCAGCCACTGAGTTTTTGAAGCATTATGAATGACCTAACATATCATCACAGAGTGTCGTTCTCAAAAAAGAAAAAAGGAAATAGGCTACGTTTGAAGCACTCAAGCTAATCCTGAGCCACTGGGAATCCATATCCATGGATTGGAAAAGTGCCTTCTGCTGAGGCGGGGTATTCTATAGTTGCTCCACAAAAATGTAGAAACTGTAGGGCAAAAGTGCCAAAGACCGGCTCATAACAAAAAGACTACGGATGTAAATAACAAACTGAGACGTGCAACTGAATTACAGTTGATATAACTTATAAGTTAGGCATAGGCTAGGGTCATGTCGGGTATTTTCGTACGTCGGGTAATTTCGGACAGAGTCATGATGTAGCCATACCATACTCACCAGGCTAGGCAGATTTTTCAGTCTAGTGTGTGTATGACTATGAAATGTACACAGTTTTATTTTAGCACAAGAAGCCTTCTAATTGCTGAGAAAACGCAACATAATTGCAGCAATAATTTTCAGTTTGAAAATTCCTTGGCACATTTCCAAGTGGGCAAAATCTTGAAGACTTTCATGGCGTGCTTTAAATTTTTGTAGAAAAATCTGTCTTATGAAAAATAAAGTTAATTTGATTGATACAGGTGTCATAAAAACATTAGTATGGACCAGACTGTGCTATACACCTTCATGTAGTGTCACAGCGCAGTTCAAGTAGTGCTGTTGTAGTCGGGGAATTACGTACAGTACGCAAACCTACATACATGTCCACACTATTCTGTATATATGCCTACGCATGCCTATACATATGCGTAGTGGAAAAGAATGACGAGACCAAATGGTTATTAAGAAAATTTAACAAAGTTTGTTCGGATATAATTTAGTGTTGAGACATTTTAAAAAAATTACATTGATAAGTTTTCTATTATTTGATACTATTTTTGGATCTTTAGTCCTAATAAAATTGAAATAGAAAAGTGTCCGAGTCTACCCGACTGTGTACGGAATTCCCCACCAGCACATAACATTTTCAAAGTGCTGCATTACGTACATATACCTATGTGTACATCCAGTACATATCAGGGGCATGTGAGTATACTGTAGTTGTGTCTGTACATGTATCAGGTAAGCATCAGTGTAATGCAACCGTATTGAAAGCTATAGCGAAATAACCCTCAAGTGTACGAGAATACCCGACGTGACCCTAGGCTAGGCCTAGGCCGAATACCAGACTGTAAAGTTTGGCCTGCGCGGAAAACGCGTTCCCCGCGCAAGCCAAACTCAGATGTTTTTCCGTCCGCGCACTTTAGTAGTTTTTTAGTAAAATCCGCACATTTTTTTACCGATTTTAAGTTGTTCCCTGCGCAATCATGCTGTCACTATCGTGCAAACGACAGCTGGATGCATGTAGCCTACGTACGGTGCTAATTCGGCATACCACATGAGTTCTCAGCATTATACTGTATTCATACATACAGTACAACATCCATCATTTACAGTGTATGCTGAGAACGGCCAAACGTATACCGCACAGGCGTTCACAGCATTACATACATGTACATGTACACTAGGCTATATGCATAGTGTATGTGCATGTATATGAGAAGGCCTGTGTGGCATACGTAAGTGCGGCCATTCTTATCTAGTGAGATATGTATGATATGCATTGGTAGGCTTGTGCAGTCCGCGCACAGAAAGGTTGGTATACAGGTTTTTCCCGCGCATTTTTTCACTCGTTTTCGTTCCCTGCGCACAAAAAAAAACTTTACAGTCTGGGCCAGATAGGCCTATAGCCTAGTGTCATTCCGCCATCAGTACATTCCGCCATTGGTTTTGCACCTTTCCCCCCATGGCAGAAAGGTGCGAATTGGCCCACCCTTGAATGCAGGTGTAATATTACCGATATTTTTACATGTCATAAAATTTTACATAACAAATTTGCAATCCCTAGGCTACTCAAAATATCTTTGTTCCCCACGCTAGTCAAACTAGAACGAACTCACAGTCTTTCAAGAATATTACTTGTAATGTTGGCGCGTTTGGCAAATCTTACTTCGCAAGAACCATTTCCAGTTGGAACAAGCTCCCCCTAGACATGGCCCAACTCTGAACCAGAAAATGAGTCCACTTTCAAGAGGGCATTAACTAACTGGTTCCAGTCTCAAAAATTACAGTAGGCCTAGCACACCAACTTTCCTCCATCGAATGCCTTGCTCGGGTGCACTGGAGTATTTTTAAGAAGAAGAAGAACCTATGGCGGAAAGACACTTTCTTAAAATCTAAGAAACTAAAGGAAATGTCCTTGCACCTACCGAAACATTTTAGAAGTCCAGGTCAGACAACAAGTGAAGTAGGCCTAGAGGAATAGAGACGTAGCTCGTAAAGTAAGGGAAGGTGGTGCCACCATCTGACGTAACGTGACAGCCGTCGAACCGCACATTTTTTAGGAAACGCCTGAGTCTATGTGACTCATGCAAAAGAAATATCCGCTTTATGAATTTTGTCGGGGTTGTAAGACTATGCCTAGTTTACTTTACCTGTCTGATTCAAGTTATTGTGTGCAACCCAACGTTTATAAATACTGTGACTTATTTTAGCCTATGACCCAATCCTGTCTGTTTCATTCAACTGTGAAGCACCGATCACAATGCTTCCAACAAATCTCTGAACTCCATTCAGCCCTGTTCCTGTAATTTATAAGTCTGGTAAGTTCCAAACTATCCTATCTTACATTCCACAAAATAATGTGCTCATGCCGCCATAGAAAAAGTGCCTTTCCGCCGTGGCGGAAAGGCACTTTTGCTATAACATAACATAACATAACAGGTTAAAGGGCAAAGGAGGGCTAAGGCCCCATAAGATGCCCTGAAGTCCATACAACCTTAACTGAAAACAAACAACCAACCAACACCAAACGAGCCCAGCCCAATTAGAACTACCACAGTTATGGAAGAACTTGTCAATGTTAACCTTAAAGCAGTGCACAGATGTGGAGTTAACTACCCACTCAGGCAGACTATTCCACTCGTTAACAACTCTGTGAAAGAAGCTGAACTTCCTAATGTCGAGCCTTGCAAAACACTTAACTAGCTTCTTACAATGGCCTTGAACCCGAGAATTACTTTGAACGTTTAAATAAGTGCAAGATGACAAAGGATTCCTTTCAGAGAGAAATTTGTACACCTGAAGCAAGTCCCCCCTAATCCTCCTCAACTCCAGGGTGGTAAGCCAAAGATGCTTAAGTCTAACATGATAAGGTAGGTGTCTCACCTCGGGTATAAGGCAATTGGCTCTCCTCTGAACCTGCTCTAAAAGAAACTTGTCATTTTCATAGATGGGACTCCAAGCCTGGGCTGCATAGTGGAGGTGAGGTCTTACCAACTGCTTATACAGATTTAGTACAATTTCTGTACTAAACCTACTGAAATTCCTCTTGATCAATCCAAGCACCCTATTACCCCTAACAGCAGCAGCTGCACACTGTCTAGATTTATTTTTATTTATTTATTACACGAAATTTATATAGCGCCCCATTCAATTAAAAATTGCTCTAAGGCGCTTTACAAACATAGATAAAAATAAGGTAAAAAAATAAGGTAGATAAAAGGTTATAAACGTTTAAATGGTAAAAACAAATAAATGATAGAAATGTAAGAAAATTAAATGAATAATAATGACTAAAATACAAAATAACTCAGAAATTAAGTAAGTGCAAGATAAAAAACAAGTAGAAAAATACATTAATCCATGTTGGCAGCTCTAAAAAACATCGTTTTAAGTAATTTCTTGAAGTGCGTTATGTCTAAATTAATATTGCATATGTCTTGAGGTAAGTTATTCCATAATGTGGCAGCAGTATAATCAAAACGTTTTAATTCATAAGTTGATGATCGAGTTAAAGGCACACTAAGTAAATTTTTATTCATTGAGCGTAAGGATCTAGGTGGAATATAAGGTATGGTCTCATTAGTGATGTAACTAGGGGTCAAGTGGTTAAGAGCCTTAAAGGTAAGTAAAAGAATTTTAAATTGTGATCTAAAACGTACAGGTAACCAATGTAATTCATACAATACAGGCGATATATGGTTGCGACGAGGAGTTCTAGATATAAGGCGAGCTGCACAATTCTGTGTGCGTTGTAGGCGGTTTGTTAGAGACTGTGATATACCAAATAATAAAGAATTACAATAATCGAGGCGAGAAGTAACGAGGGATTGCACCAGTGTTTTACATGCATCAGTTGTAATAAAATTTCTAATTCTACCTATGTTACGTATATGGAAATAGCAAGACTTGACAATATGATTTACATGGGTCTCCATGGTAAGATGAGAGTCAAAATAAACTCCTAAGTTCTTAACAGTAGATGCAGAATAAATGGTGTTGGTTCCAACTGTTATGTGCGGAGTTACATTATCTTTCAATTGAGTTTTGGGTGAAAAAATAATTAGTTCCGTTTTAGCATCGTTTAACATAAGTTTGTTACTCCTCATCCACGCCCCAACATCGTTTACACATTTCTGCAACTTTTCTTGTGTTTCAGTCCATGGTGTTTTGGGATCGAACTGTAAATAGAGCTGTGTATCATCGGCGTAGCAGTGATAGTTGACCTGATGCCGCTTAATGATTTCACACAATGGTTTGGTGAACATACAATAAATGATGGGGCCAAGTACTGAGCCTTGTGGGACGCCACTAATAAGTTGTTTACCTATCGACGAAGTCTCGCCAGTTTTGACCCATTGTTTTCTCCCCGTCATATAAGATTTGAACCAGGCGATTTGAACCAGGCGATTTAGATGGCTTTAAATCGCCTGTAATAACTACACCCAGATCCTTCTCAAAGTCACATCACTCAGAATACTAACTACCATTCATGTTATAATCATAGCTGAAATTTTTTAGGACCAATGTGAAAGACTTCGCACTTATCTGCATTAAAAGACATTTGCCAAGTCTGAGACCATGAAGATAACCTATCCAAGTCTTTTTGCAGTAAGGAGGCATCATCCTGATTACTAACCTTCCTGTAGAGCTTAGTATCATCAGCAGACTTAGTAATACTAGATGTGAGAGAGCTATCAATATCATTTATGAAAATTAAGAAAAGAAGCGGGCCAAGAACAGAACCCTGTGAAACTCCACTTGTAACTTCTTTCCTAGAAGAGAAATTACCATTAACAACAACTCTCTGAGATCTACCATTGAGCCATGAATTTATCCAGTCAGCACAACTGCCCTTGATGCCTAACCTATGCAGTTTAACCATAAGTCTACCTAATGGAACTTTATCAAATTTTCTATGGTGGAAAGTACCGATGGCGGAATGACATGGCTCCCGGCTAGGCCTAGGCTATGTACATAGCCTACTTTAGGGACACTTTTCAATGTAGGCCTAGGCCCTATAACATATTTGTATATCTTGCTTACAAAGTACATAGGCGTGGGCCTAAATCAGTTTTCATAACCACAGCATTCAATGATACCATTGGATTTGAGCGTAAAACCAGATCGGACATAGCCTAGGCCTAGGCTACAGATACAGTAGTTGCTTAAGTTAAAAGGAATCGGGGGATGGTGGCTACAGTGGTTGTATCATAAGGGAAGGGGTTATGAGGGCTCATACTGGAACTAGACCTATTTCTGAAACATTTAAAGTAACTGCAAATGCTAGAATTTCCGCACCGAGTGACATCGTGAGGATAATTTTCTGGATTTGGTGTTAAGCACTGATGAAAGCAAGGTTTAACTAGTGGTGTTATTAAGATAGTATCTAGTGACCATGACCTTATTAGCTTTAAGTTACGTTGTTTCAGCAAACTTCAAGGAAGTGACAAAACTGTTCTAGATTTCAGTAAGGCTAACTTTACTCATGCTAAAGAGCTTCTTACCTTAGACTGGTCTGCACGTCTGTCTCACATGTTTGTTTTCAGTTAAGGGTTTATGGACTTCGGGGCATTTATGGGGCATTGGCCCTCCTTTGCCCTTCAACCTGTTATCCTATGTTAAATGAGATGCTTTTTACAACCTATAAAATAATTCCACTTGTTGCTCCAGACTTAAGGACAGCTTACATTTATTTCCAAAGGATGAAAATATTTAAAGGGTAGCTAGTTCAGAAGGCTAAGGTTTCACTCACAACTCGGGATTATTCACAGATAGTGTCGATATCATCCTTCCATTCTCTTTTTATTCGAAATGATGTGAAACTCTCTCCAGATATGTACAACCTATCCTCCCGGTACTAGTGGTTTGCCAACATTCACGTATTTTATTTATTATATATTTTATTCTTTATAATTTTATCTTCAAAAAAAACTGACCTGTGTCAATCACTACTGACACTTATAACCCAGCGTAACAGGGATTTAAGCACAAATTACTGGACAGGCGATAAGTACACTATTGTCCCCATTCACCCATTCATTTCTGTAAGTAGCCCATGTGCACATTAATTATATTGACTCTTTGCTTGTTCGCATAAGTTGCACCAACGTCTGTGAAGAAAGCCCAATGGATTGTATCTTACAGCATTTAGGGATGAAATTAATTATTTTGCCGACTTGTCAATTTGACAATTAAATGATCATTCACTGCATTTCGCTTGTTTACACTGCAGTAAACATAATTATACAGTCGTCTAGGTAAATTACTCTCCATCTTCACTCAAACATAAATTGTCTGTATAAATCAAATGCAGTTCACGGCATGCTGGCATTATCATGGGCAGGTGCAGCACTCGACCCTAACATCAGGGGTGTTATAACCGGAGGGGGGTGGGACACAACCCCTTTCCCAATTTTTTCTGAAATTGGTAAATGTGAAAAAAAAAGAAAATAGAAAGTGTACATATGGATGCATGCATGTAAATGTATATTAGGGACTTTGAAAAATGCCCTTCAGATGCCATGCCCCACATTTTGGCATGTTGGTGTCAATGTTTTCATTCTTAAAATAAATGAACATATATGTTGTAAAGTCCACAATATTTGGTCACAAGTTTCATTTTCATCCGCTGGTCTTTGCTGCTGCGACTTGGCCAGTCATAACATCTCTCGCCGGTCTTTATATTCCAGCCAATCTTTGCTGGGACCCCTGTGATAAATAATTATTAAAAAAGAACAAAAGCCTAGGCTTAAGCCTATCAAATTTAGGGAAGGGGGGGGGGGCATTTCTAAATCCTTAAAGAGGAGGACATGACTAGCCATGTCAAGTCACTACTTCACACCGAGTAACTACAGGATATCCCGCCACATGAAATAGGCCTACCATTAGTCTAATCTCTTTTAAAAATCTTAGAAGTTGGATGTGGAGTCTCAGTGCTTCAGAGCTCTGTCGCAAACCACAGGCATTTTCAGCATTATATACATAGAGCAAGCAATAGTGGACCCAAGGTTGATGCACTTAAGGAGTGGTTTAAGCAAAAAATTAATTTTCATATGTGAAAGAGAAACTAAATCTACACAACTTTGTGAAACTTTCATTCAAATCAGACAAGTAGCGTCAAGATATCAGCAAGTGAAGTTACTACATTTGTGACCCAAAGTGAGCTTGAGGCAAGCAGGGGTTTAATATCACTTGCAGTGACTATAAAATTGACAGAGATCCTCAAAATATCAGCAAAAAGAGGTCTTTTTCTCCTCAAAGATGGCAAAAAACTTCACCCTTTAGTTAGAAAATGTAGTGAAAACATGCCAAGTGCAAAATGCTTAAACACAGTGTCATCTCAAGAAAGTGAACTAAGAAAGATACAAAGTTTGAAACAGTTTAAAATTAAATTTAATGGTCTCACAGCCTAGTTTATACATCATGCAAGCAGCAGAGACTTGGAAGTGGTCGCAACTGATTCCAACTTCAAACAAATGTAATATGATTTGTTTTGAGGGTGTCCCATTTCAAGTATGAATTTCAGTACTATTTCTTTGAAACAGTTTTAAAAACCTTACAAAATCATATTTTTTTCTGTTTAAGGCAAAATCCTTGAAAATGAATTGAAATTGTGGGATATTAACTTCTGATTACACAGTATTTGTGCAAGATAACATACATCACGCTACTAGTTTGGTAGGAAGCGTTCTGTGTAGGTGTGCCAAATGCGGGGTTGCACCAATTTCTAGGGCTGTACTATACTACACATATATATGTAGGTAACCATGAGTCGATTAGTATCATGAGTCGATTACTGTGTTCTAAACCCTAGTACAGCATGTATGCACAATGTGATTCTAACATAAAACATGACCCAGTATAGATATTCTTCAAACGATATGCAAAACAAATATTTGCCTTATCATTTTTCATGTTAAAAGCAAAAATATTATTCACAGCTAAATTTTGAAGTTTCATCATTAGACTGAACTACTAGAAATGTGTAAATGTTACAGTACCAAAAATGATGGCCAAATGTCTTTGATTAAGCATTCAGTAAAAGTTTTGATAGAAAAGACAACATTCTCTTTATGTTTTAACATTATCATTGTTAAATGTGGTTATAAATAGTATTTCGTCTGCTCTTTTCTCTGTAGTAATAGGCTCAAGATTCCTTCATAAACATTGTGTTGTGTACTACCACCTACAACTCAAATTCATTTTCTACAGATTAGGCTTACTCAATCAAGACAACACTGAAATATAGCACAATGAGATAGCAGCCGCGTAGGCTAACTTGCAAGAAGCACACACCAAAGATATCGAGTATAACATACATACTTTCCAGTATGATGTTATCTGTGTTCATGCTTCGTTTTGATGGCTGGTATAGCCCTGAGCCACTGACCATATTAGTGTTGGTCTAGGCAATTACAGAGATGAGCATGAAGTTTGTGATGATTCAGCTTCTGCCATGAATTTGGAACTGCATTTAAAAACTTCAGGTGGTAGCAAAACAATGTTTGTTGTCTGGGATTCAAGCTTGATCCATTGAATTTGCTAACAAAAAACTGTGATGATAGTGTTGAATCACCCATGGTATGTGACCACCAATCCTACAATCAGATGTTGAGGAATTAATAAGGTGTTACATAGTACATATTATATGTTATGTGCACCTAATACTGTGGGCAGTCTCGGTGAGCTTTACAACTCTGATACAATTCTGCAAAAGATAATTCACTACCCAGAAAAAACACTGTATCATTAGTAAACTTAGTACATACAGTATCTTTATCTTGTACCAAATGTGGAATTGCATGGAGTCTTTATATAGTCTACAGGCCTGAATATTAACATGACTTAGTGGGAAAATTGAAAAAAAAAAAACTTTTTAGATTCATATGACTAGGGTTATGTATTTAAGGGTGTGTATTTTATTTTCACTTTGTTAAAACAGATATTGCAAAATGAGAGTCAACTAAGCTGAATGTGTGAGAAAATGAATGGCTATGCCTCCATACCACATAAGGGCTTTGAAAGTCATAGAAGTGCCAATGGCCACATACCAAATGGGTATGGGGGCCAAACACCACGGCAAATTGGGAATTCAAGGTTCATGCTGAATAGAAGAAAGGAACGAATAGACTGGAGAAAAATTGGTAAGAAACTGTATTATAATGGGTACTGGATATCTATATACTGGCAAGTTCAAGAACTTTTGAAATTCCATGTTAAGTGTTAGAGTCACCCATTTTATGTTGCTTTAGCCACTGTCAGTTGTAAAGTACAAACAATTATCTTTGGTTGTGTGACAGTAGTGTAGGTCTTACAGATGTGCATTTCAATAAGAGTATACACAACTGAAGAGGGAAATTTTTTTTCTATATCATTCTGGTATATCCACATAGCTAATGTTACTACTGTGTGTGTACCCCCAACATAAAGTTTTAAACTCTCACATAACTGATTGAAAAAAATCATTAATGACTTTTGAAAAAGAAAGTGTTAAATTGTGAATGAAATTGTAAAGCTAAATGGTAACAGTTCTCATTAAAAATAATATAAACCATTTCCTTGGTGGCCCAGTGAAATAAATATTTATTGCTTCATGCTTGAAAATACCTCAGACTGTGGAACACAGGAATGCTGGAGGACAAGTCCCTTCCACTGCTGAGACAAAGTACATACTTTATCATGTGGGTGTTGTTTTATTTAAGACATGTACTGTTTGTTATGACAGCCTGCTATTTATTCACACTGTGTTGTCTTATTGCCTTGTTCAAACTAGGAGATGGGTCTAAATGGGATAATGTGAATGATATTCCTGTACCAAAATATTTAGTGTTTATCTGGTGTATACATGGTTGTATTTTGTTAGGAAGGGCATGAAGGCCAAGGTGGCCTTATATGCCATTTTGTAGGGCACCAAGGCCATTGCCAAAAATACAAAGGCCATAGTCTCTGTGGCCTTGTTTTATTCCAGCCTTGATGCCACATCCCAGTGTACATCTTTCAGCACTTCATATACAATCAGATTTCTTCATAGGGTAAAGAAAATCCATTTCTGAGACTGGTGTTGTTAATTCAACTTGTAACATCTTTATTTAGTATCTATTTCACTCCTACTTACCTCATCTATGATTCGTGTGAACAATCCCATCTGTTGCAGAAATAGTCCTGGTACAGATAATTGACACAGAGGAGGTGCTATACTTACTGTTCATACATAGTATACAATTTGATCCAGTATGTTCCTAAAGAAAGCATTTATGTGTACTTTGTGCAGTAAAAAGCTAAGCCCAGGGTTACTGAGACCATTGCAGTTATGGTGCATATATGGAGCGATAATCTTTATCTTTTTAATTTTCTCTCCAATGATGATTATGAAAATTACATCTTTTATCCCCAGCATCTGTAAATATTGAATACCTCACACGAACTTTGGATGTTGAAGTACTGAGAGAGAATATATCTAGCATAGCATACTGTGACATTGAGGAAGAGGTGGACACTAGAATTGTTGATCCAAACTTCCTTAAAGTCTTTAAGATGTCCCAACTGATCATCCAATATCTTGTTGTAAGTATTCATGTTTATTTCCAACATGATCTTTTTGTGGATGTAAGTGACTGTACCAGTAATTTGTGTACATTGTTCAATTCCGTAAATTATTCTTCCAATAAGGCTAATTCATAATTTAAATTACACTTCACCACTGTCAATTACAAACAGTCCACATGTGTTGTGAAAATGTAGAGTGTCAAAGATATTTTTGCTAAATGTATGGCTTAGAAAGGGCTTCAGAAAACATTTACTTTTGGTACATGAAAAAAGGAAATGAATCTATTAAAGCACTCTGGTGAAATATTCATTCAGCTTCTCTGTGTGTGTATGGAAACACTAGTAGTTGAAGATACTACATTTGTAACCTGAAGTGAACTGGAAGCAAGGGTGATTTCATCTTCTAAAATTGGTGAACATTGCTTTGTTTTCTTTGTTTTCCAGTCTATTGTTATGACCTTGAAATAGGTAGGGATGTGAGTTTCCACATACATAGGAACTGTAACACTGATAAATTTCTCATTGATATTATGAAAACGTGAAATTATGGCAGAAAAAATTGGTTGTAAAATGTAAAGAAATATAAACAGTGGTAATTAATTTGAGGTTATTGAGCTTGCTTACTACAAGTTCACTTTTGGTTGTTAATGTGATACTTTAGGCAGGAACTGAATGCAAAGTTCACAGAATATTTAGATTTAGTTTCTCTTTTATGTTTCAAAACTTAATTTAAGCCTAATCCCTTTATTCAAAATCTAAGGCACCACTATCGTTTGAATTATGAACTGGCCTGAAAGAAACTTTATTTATTGACCACATTATGCAAAACTCTTCTTTACTACTAGTCAAATTTACAATATTTTCTTCCCTTCAAAGTGTATCACTAGACAGGCTATATGACTTATGCTTATTAACTTTTACCTCTGGTTACTTAAAGCATAGCTGATATGTGCAAACCTCATCATTGTAGAGGAAAATTGCTCCCTTCTCCCCCTCCCCCTCCCTTGGGCCTATGTTTTGTATTCCTACTACTGCAAATCCTCTATGCATCAGTGACATAAGAATTGGACAGTGCTACATTTGAGAAACTTATTGCCTAAACTTTGCATGTATCTTCAAAGGTTTCAGGTTTAATGGCTTTTAGCATACAGATTGATGAACCATTTGGTAGTACCATCAGTCTCTGATATGTGTTGTCAAATAATTTTGAAAATTTTATTGATATTGATTTGAAGGTTCTTTTACATTCTTTTTCTACCACTCACAGCATACTCAAGATTATTTTGCAGATACTATAAAAACCTTGAAAGAGGAGGCTATCAGCCATCAACAGCAGTATGAGAGTCAAAAGAAAGAGGTCGAGATTATCACAGAACAACTCAATAAAGTCAAACAAGAGAGTCATAAAAGGAAGAAACTTTTAAAAGCACAGCAGAATCTGATCCAGTCTGGGGTTAATAATTATCACCAGGTAAACTGGCAAAGGCTGTAATGTATCCATGGAGCAGCACTCTGAAAAACTGTACTTATTGGCACATAGGCTGTAGATTGTTTCAGAATTTAAATTACACCTATTCAAATAAAAATGAAGCTTCCATTTTAGAGTTTTTCTTGCCTAAGAGCAGTGCGTGAAAGCCTATGAGCAGTGCTTGAAAAGCAGTGTGATTGGTGTAAGACTCCAAAATGTTGGCTGAGGTAAAAACCGTTTCTTGGGAACAGCAGATGTTACCATGAAATGCAATTGAGATGTTAAGCATTTTGACCAAAGATGAAATGATCTACGTGGTAATTGAGTAAGTGACCCTTGGATCACAAGTCTTACTGCTTAACCCTTTGTCCATCACACCCCCTGAGTTTAAACCCTTTCATTGTCACATTTATATTGTTGTTCTCTATACTGGTGTCAGATATAATTACAGAAAACTTTGCAATTGTGTCTTGGGTTTTCAAAACTGATCTTTCGCTAGAAAATTGGCTTTTCTGGACAAATAGTGAACATAGAAGTTGAAGTAAATCAGTTCAGTTTCAGCAGTTTTATTCCGGTCATTTGTTTACAGTGTAAATATTATTAGTACATACATAAAGAAAAGTGACTTTAATACTGAGAGTATCCACAATGAACTGCTCTTTCACGTGGTATATATGTTTTGTTCTGTAGTAAGGTTATATTGCACTAAATTTATTGCAAGGATTGTGTGCAAAATTATGCAAGTTTGCCCATTATTACATATTTTCATTTTTATTTACATAGCTGCTGGCATTAGCAACCCTTGTTTATACTGACTAGCTTTGAACATAAAAAGTGTTGAAAATTAAATTTTTGTAGTGGTATATAATTTGAAAATGCTTCAGAATTTTCAGTGTGATGAATATGTGATCAAAACTAAGGACATCCATGACTGAAAGGAATGCTAATATGGACAAATGCCTGTATTATTAGTGCTATGCCAGTTCTAGCATGGTTGCTAGTACTTGTACCAATGTTAACCTAGGCCCTGTCCTATGGGCCTGATGAGCCTTACCATCATTTTGCTGGGCCTATAGTTACTTTCATAGTGTCTGGCCTTCATTCTGTACAGATACAATGCAGTGTTTACAATAAAACTGTTATAATGCCTGTTTACATAGGACACGATTTCAACTAATGCATGCTTTTCAGTACTACATTACTTACATTGGCTGGCAGTTTTTGATTGCATAAGTCTCTGAAATGTTGTCGTAACTGTATAGCATAAGTATGGATGGTTGCAGAATTGCACCCTTTGTACTATTCTAAACATTGCAGAAATGAAAGGAGCCAGGGTGTAACGAACTACTACTTTGTCCCTCTTGCGGGGGTTTATTGGCCTACAACACTGAATGAATGGGTAACAGGTGGATATGTCTGCCTGCAGCACTGAAAGGGTTAAGCAGTAACACTTTCAGGGTAACATTCAGGAACACCTCTTCTTTTTTTCCTTTACAGTGTGCATACTGTCCCAAGGCATTCACCCAAGCTGGATTTTTGCAATCCCATCTTCAAAGGAAACATTCTGAGTATGTCAGCCAGGGTATGATGTCAGTAGAATCTCAGAATGAGATGAAAAAGATGGAAGAGGTGCGTGAGAGGCTAGAAAATGAGATGGAGGAATTGAAGGAGAAGTTACAGATGACACAGTCACAGCTGGAGGAGGAAAGAGGCAGGCTGGAGGAACAGATGCAACAGCAAGAACAGAAGGTAGTGTTGATGTATCTTTCTTTTTTGTGTGTCACAACCTAGATATTTTGACCTTTGATATGTTTAACATGCTATACTGTTACCGTTGTGTCCCTTTCAATAAAACCCTTTTTACAAATGTGTAGTATTGGATTTGATATTACATATCAGGATGTATTTTGCTTGAAGTGTTTTTAGAGAAGACTGCTACTTGTAAAATTTCATTTTCCATTCATTGGTAGATTTTGGTAAGTGTTCAATGTTCCTGACAAAATTATTGTTGCAATCAGAATCACCAGCTCTATAATATGAAGCTTAAATGTACTGTTGAATTAACAGTATCAGTGAACCTTAAGATGGCAATTCATTGCTGATATCAGTAACAATGGCATTGTGAAGGTACAAGCAATGGATTCTGTTACAGTATAATAGATGTGTGGTGAGCAAGTGATCGTATAGCACATAGTTGCTACTAGTTCATGAGGTATTTCATTTCCTTTTAAAATTGATGGAATTAATTATAAAATCAGTCCATGGTTTCCATGTTGAATTCTTTGAAAACAGTTTTTAATCATCTCTTTTTTCCTGTTTCTTCTAAAATTTTCATATTAATTAGCACATGTGTGTGGAAGCTATGTTGTTTCAAATTTCTAAATTGATCAGAATGTTCAGTCTTCAGAGATATTCTGTGGTATCATTTAGTGTGAGTGTTTTGAAGATGTTATGCATTTTTGTATCAGTTTTCTTTTGATTTATTGTAGAAATCTGATAGTCAAGCTCAAGAAGAAGCTTTGAGGAATCAGTTCAAGGAGTGGAAAGAAGAACAAACTGAAACACACAGGGTAAAGGAAACCCCTTCCCCTTCCTCCACCCCTTTAAATGTTTTGAGTGCCTAAATAACTCCAGGTGTCGCCTTGTGATCATTTTGAAATGGACATTTTAAAGTGACTTCTTCCTTTCCTTTGCAAAACCAAATGAAAAGAAAATTTTCGGAATGGTTATGTTTGTATATTTCAGAAAAGTCTAGAAAATTTAAGATTTTGAAGAATTTTGAGACTGATAGACTATGAGATTATCAAACTGGACAGTCACTAGATATATTTTCCTCAAATACTTTTGTACCCAGATAAGAATTGTTACATCATGTGATAGTTTACAGATGAAAGCTTAACATCCTCTTCATCTATGTCAACTACCTTCTCCCCAAAACTTTGGTCTGAACTTTAGGAAGGCTACTGTCAAATATTATGATCAAGTCTTCCCAGAAATTACTGATACATTTGTCAAAGGACAAACTTTTGCTGGCAAATCATTCCAAGCACCCACAACTCTGTGTAACTTTTATATTATTATATCAACCTATATCATTCTCTCAGTTTAAGAAATTTTACGGCTTATTCCTCTCCTTTTAGGCTGAGATGGAAAAGATGCAATCCATGTTTATGAAAGAACTTAAAGATATGCATGAAAGTTATTCTGTGTCCCAAGCTGCTTTGGAAGATCTTCAGTCAAAACTAGGTAAGGATTTTACTTCTAAAAAGAGAGCATTTTTAACCAGGTGCTTCAGTGAGCTCTCGTAGGATAGTCAAGAAATCAGCAAATTATTCTGTTTATATGTGTAGTTAATGCATTTGTGAAACAGTGAAGTAACATTTCATTTTGTTTTTAGTCATCTCAACATTTATTCACTTGCGTGTTTTGAAACTCCCCAAACATGAAATATGAGATGGAAAAAGTTATTTTTATGTGAAGAACATTTGTAGTAAAGTTTGTTTCATTTCAATACTTGGGATATATATGATGTGTGCTGTTTTAAATATTTTTGTAATGTTTTGTGCAACTGGAGAGTAAATTCTGTGAGTCATTTTGTATTTACATTTTCAGTGATTTTTTTTATGGTCAGGGAAGGGAAAATGTTTTATTAATCTTCCATTTGTGAGGAGTTAGTCTTATTATTGTGGAGGTTTAAGTTTTATCTTACATCTTGGGGGTGAGTGTTTATGTCATTTTTTCTTTTGTCAGGCAAAAGATCAAATTTGGGTACACTAGTTGATGAGGATGAGCTAGCTGACCAGAGGAAAAAAATCAAAGACCAGAGGAAGCAGATGACGCAGATGAAGGAGGAATTTGAGGAAAAGGTGAGGTCATGAGAAGTTCAGTGAGAAAAGGAAAAAATTGATAAAAGTGATAGTGCAGAAAGTATTTTTGTTCTAATATGTAATATATATGTAATAATATGTTTCATGTAATTTATATTTTATTTGACAAAGGTTCAGATTGTTCATTATTATAGGAAAGAAAGTGGCTTGCAACTAAAGTTTCATCTGTATGAGTCATATGAATGCTATATCTTATAGTATTAGTCCTGAGGAAGAGTTTGGTTGGGGTTGATGGTAGGGTGAGATCTGCCACCTTAAAATGGTAGCCAATATTTCCTCTGCAAATGCAAAATATGTAGAGTATACAAAATAGTGGCTGTGTTATTTGTGTTTTACTTGTGTAAATATTTGGTACAGATTAGAGAAGCTAGATCAACTGTGGAGGAAGAGAAAGTAGAAATTGAGAGGAAGTGGGAGCAGAGGTTGAAAGATCAGAAGAAACGATACAACAGAGACACACAGGAACTAAAGGAACTGTTGGAGAAGATGGGGGCATCCTTGAAAGAGGAAAAATTAGGAGGCAGTGATAGTGAGAAGAAGTACAAGAAACAGATTCAAGATGTTCTTGAGGTAAGTCTTATGATGAAAAATCAGATAACTTGGAATAGATCTTGTAAAGCCTTGGAAGGTGTAGTGGGTCTTCTGCAAGCTTTTAGGGCAGTAATTAGCTATATTAAGGTGCTGCAAATATGGGAGGTATTTAGATGAGATAAATTACACCTTTATGTTGGATTGCTCCAGTTTATCATTTTAGCTCAAATTTGGAGTCTTTTCAATTTAGAAGGTCAGTTCAGGTAGAAAAATTGTAGATTATTCTTTAATAAAATGAAAAAAGAAAGTAGAAAACACCTCACTTTGAAATACCCAATTACCATACTCATTGTTTCAAATACCACTGCCTTCATTCCTTCTCAGAAATTGGCAAAGGTTTAAAGGAAATAAGCTTTGTGCTGGTATTCATATTATGACTTTGATTTGCTGACTAACACAGCATACAAAAGGAAATGTGAAAAGAGAGAAAAAGAAACTTTTAGGTGTGTTCAGTGATGTTTGCTGTGGACAATCCCTCCATTCTTTTATATTTCTGTTTTATTTCACCTCATTGATAGTAACATTTAGCATTTGTAAAGAGTGTTTGTGTAAAATATTGCACAGCTTAGCATGGCTTTCTTGCTATATGACAGACTACATACCCTGAGTTTACTTGCAACATGGTAGAAATCAACACCCCAAATGCAAAATTATTTAAGTTACTGTTAATTTGGAATTGTAGCATTTTTCCATACTTGCAGGCCATTGTATCTCCTAGGTTAACCAACTCACCGAAGAATTAATAAGCAATTGACATCATTCTTTGAGCCTCACTTAAAATGACCACATATACAAAGAAGAAATTAATACAGGGTTTGAGGAAACTCCTTGAAGAGAACTTATGTAGTAGTAACAATAAGTTCACTAGACACATCATAGCTTGTTAGTCTATTTTGAAACCTGAATTCTATTGTTACAACAAAATTGCTCTGATAAGCTTCTTAACATTTGGGCATAGTTGTGATGTAAGCTGATGCAAATCCAAGTTTCTGATTTTCCTTTTGCTTTAAAAGATTCTCTTCTTCTTTTCTCCCTCTTTTGCTTTCCATAGAAATCCAAAGAATACGAGGCTAAATTGAGAGAAAGGGAAATAGAATTAGAGAAATTGAAAAGACAGAGGCAAGCAGTAAGTGATATTTTACTTTTGCAAAACTCTAAACAATTTTTGGTTTCCTGAATAAAGAGGCTTTGGATTAATTCATGTATATGACCTTTGCAAAAGAATGGTAGCTTTATAAGTGTATGTACCACAGACTATGATAAGCACATTAACCATTACATAGTAAAATTACAATGAATCCCTGGACTTTTAACTCACTATCAGTTTCCCATCTAGAGTTTTGCTGTTTTTGCCTCTTGGTGTCATGTTATATTCCATCAAGCCTTCATTGATTACTATACATGGCCTAGATACCTCACTTTAGCAGAGGAATGGCACTGTAATTACCTAAATTTGCTTTTAGAGAAATATTTCAGACTGTCAGTTTGATGACAAGAAAGCTTAATCTGCTGGCAAAGAAAGTCATTTTACTCCTTTTTATTTTCTTGTTGTGTCCATAGAGAAGAAAAATGATATGTTTGTTGGAATTTGTGGAAGATTGTCATTTGGAAACACTTCTGCTTCACCAAGTTTAATTGTTTGTTGTTTAATTTCCTTAAATTCATAATAAGCAAGAAAAATGCGAATTTCATCAAAACTGGACAGTGAGTGCACATGAAAATGTAATTTGTACAAAACAAATTGGAAACTTATAATACATGCATTTCCCCTGCACAAGTTGTGTAATAATTTCATCAACATGTTAGTTTACTATATTAAGGCATTAAACATTTTTTTTACACAATAGAAACAAAGAGTAGAGGTATCCAAACCTCCCCCGTCCCCACCACCTCCATCCAAAGTGAAGTCCCCCTCCCCAGAGGAGACTTCAGAAGAGGAAGAGTTGGCTGAGTCTGGTAAGCAACACAAAAGTTCAGGACTTTGTTTTACATTAAACAGTTATTGGTGGAGAAGTGGGAGCATTCACCATGTTTAAGATTAAATGGGAAGGGGATTCTTTCAAGGAAGGGTCTAAAACCATTGATTGTTTCAGTGGTTGATTTTAATTAAGAAATTTTTTTTTTTTTTTTGTAGGCAATGGCGAAGTAAACTGATTCGAAAGGTCAGCTGAAGATATACAACTTAAGATAATTACAGTTACTCAACACAGCTAGTTACACATGAAATAGTTGTCTGTGAAAACACTTGATTGTATAATAGATTTTTAATGTTTTTGTTTAACTTTTGCAGAAGAGCTGACCAGAGCCAAGACTATTGAAGCTATGAGGAAACAAATTGGAAAGGCTCTTCAGATAAAACTAGAACAGAGGGGTATTCCTGAGGTTTGGACTTACATTTCTGACTTTAAGACATATGCTTAGGATTATGAAACAGGTGAAGGCATTTACAAGAAGTGACTTGCAGGCTTTGTATGGATCTCTGAAAACCTTAACAGTGCTTGAAGTTCTGCTTGTGTTAGGTCATTTCCAATGCTTTTAAAAGTGCTTGAAAGTTGTAATGAGACCATGATAAATTACTGCAGTAATATTTGTGGTATACTTTTCAAAGAACTTAGTAATGTTCTTTCCATTGAAACCGAAAAACATGCAAAAAGTTAATGGTCCTGAAAAGTGCTTCTAAAGAAATTGATATTTATCTTCAAAAAAAGCATATAAGCCCAAGGTTTGTGTGTGTACTCACATAGTGTACCTCTCATGGGATGTGTGGGTAGGATTTATCACTGGTTTTAGAAAAGCTATACCAATGTGTCATCAATTAGAAAGTCAAAAGTACTTTTTCAGAGGTGCATATTACTAACCAGAGAGGCTGTATCATATTGTTTTTTTACTTTCAGATAGTTTTGTATGCATAATTGAAAGCAGAGTAATGACTAGAAATGGAGAATTTTATGGAATAGGTTGACAAATATGAAATAGCAGAGCAAAATAATAACAGCACTGAATGGTTTAGATGCTCATGTTGGTCTGATTTTGTGTTCAGGGTGTGAAAGGTATCACCAATCAGTCAATGGAGATAAAACTGAGGCAGATGAAACAGGAACGCCAGAGTCTCGCTAAGAAACATGCAAAGTTTTATGATGTGAGGGAACAACTCCGAACAGAAATTGACAAGAAGATGAAAGGGAAACGGAAAGGAGAGGTTTCAGTCTCAAATGTCAAGCCAGGTAATAAAAAAACAGGATTAGTGGGGTAATTTTGGTGCTGTAAGTGAAAAGGTGGAAGGTTAATAAGTATAGATAGTTCTCACATGACGTCATAGGAGCTTTTCACGTGTAGTATGTCAGCCATCTCATAGGGCAACCCCGGCATGTACGTACAAGCTTGCCCTATGACATGGCGGTTGCCAACCCCCAGTTGTGACGTCACTGAGAACTATCTATAGGTGGATTTGTGTAATCCTTTTTTGTGCCATATGTTCTAAGAATAGAGGCAATGTCCTTTACAGCTTTTTATTGGAATGTGGTTATGTTTGCAAGGCAGGTCACTTTGAATTTATCAAAGTAATGTATTAGTGTTATTAGTCATATCAACAAATGAGCATTGGTTTTGGGCTTGGAGGTGGGTATTTCAAGAAAAAGACAACCTAAAATGTTGTGAATTAGTCAGGCAAATGATTTGGGTCCTTCGCCATTTTTCGCTATTTTAAAAAGCAACATGTTACAAAGGCCTTATTGTCTGCTGATTATTGCAAACAGATGCTGATTTGGGTTGCTGATAGTAGCAAGGTCCATGGAAGCAATTACCTTTTTTTTCATTAGAAGAGAAAAATAAAATTCCGCTAGTAAGTTTTGTGGAAAGGTGATGCCTTCATCTGATAAATTTGAGCTGCTGATAGATGCAGAAATTACAAAAGTATTGAGACCTGTCTTTTCTTTGAATGATAAGTAACATTTGGGAAAGATGATAAAATTTGTAGATAATCCATGCTCATTCTGTACTCCACATAAGCTAATGCAAATCGTTGCTTTCGCCTTCTTTACATCACATGTGAAGTTGTATATGTACCAGGGCTCGAAATAACGGGGGCCCGTGGGCCCGATGCTCCTAGAAATTCGTTTGGGCCCGTAGCTTCTAAGAGGAAAGGGGCCCGGTTGGCTCCTAAATTTTTCAAGTCTAATTGTACAGTCAGCACATGAACCTCTCCATCCACAAGTCAACGATCTTATATCTTGCACCGCCTGTGTATTTTGTATACTGACAGTCACTGAGAACTTGCGAACCATTATTTATGAAATCAGTTCACATCGCTCATAAACAGTCTGCTTTGTCACAATACGGAATATCACTCATGCAGACATACACCGATGTCAGTCATGAAGTAAGTAATGTAGGCGGAGCCTGACAAGATCACCTGATGACAATCACCTTTTTCAACTTCCGTACCAACAGCATGTGGCATTTGCACAGCTTAATTTACACTGTACTGTAATGCATAGACTTGCAATGGAAACAGTACGAGTATGCCATCGCTATTGTGCACATGTAATGCATGCGGTCATGCCCAAGAAACTGTGCAATGGTACCGTAGGAAGTGCATTCTTCGATGACCAACGTAAAAAGGGGAGGGTTGAATTAAAAACTCTTGGTAAACTTGTTCAAACCTTTTTAGGCACAGCACATCGTATAGTACATCACATGCAATTTCGAAGCCTTTCGATTTTTGGAAGAATGAAAACAAACTATTTTCGGGACTATTAGCTATTACAAATCTCGGTGAACCTAGTACTGTAATCTATTTGTACAACGAAAGTCATGCAGTCAAAATCTATCACATGCAATGCAGTAGCGTACAGTTCTAGTGGCTTCAGGTCTCTGTACTGTTTCATACACACTGTACGTCTAGATCATTGACTGCATGTATGAATGATGTCAGGTTTATCCAATCAGAGTACAACAAGCAATAACTTGGCTGAGGGGATTTGCAAAACCTGCCGTAATACGGCTGGGCTGCTCAGGCAAATATTTAGCGTTCATGACTGACTGGTTGGTGGGAATTGAACATTGCCATTCATTTTGCCGTGTAATAACTTCCAGAGTTACGGGAAAATTTTGAAAATGTACACTACATGCAACATGTACAGTTGTTAGGTACTGGTGTGGATAGATTGGTTTCAGGCTAGTTTCAGCCCCAACTTGCCTTAATTATACCCATACTACACATTTTCAAGTACGTAAAAAGCACCCGTACACTTTAACAGTCCTTTTTTATTTGTTAATTTTTGGCCCCTTGATTTCTCATTTGGCCCCTAGATTCCACGGGCTAGGGGCCCGGCTGGCCCCCAAAGGTTGAAGGCTTATTTCGACCCCTGTGTACCATTGGAAATTTATGTAGCACCAAAATGTTTGTCTTTTCTGATCTTTACATCTCACCAGGTAACCGCAGTCTCCAGTTTTCCAAAGCTTCCATACCATCATCTAATACCTTCCCTCGATCCCAGTCAAAACCCAAATCTATCCTCTCAAAACCCAAGGAGCAGGAAAAGCGTCCCTTGAGATCAAACTCACTTCCAGGTGCTAATTCTAGAAGAAAGACCCCTCCCCCAGTCGCTCCCAGAGATGGAACAAGTGATCATAGGAGCATTAGCAGGTCTTCATCAACTGGGAGAAGTTCTCGGAAAGAAGTAAAACAACCAACTCAAAGCTCAAGACCATCAACTTCTACTCCTAAGGTGCAAGGAAAAGCTAGATTATCAGCTCCAAGGGTGTAAGTTAAACGCGTTACTTTTTCTTCTTTTACTTTTTGATCCGTTACAATCATATGTGAAATTAAACATACCGTCTTCACTAAAATTGGATTGAGTACCAGTCTCCCTATTGGGTGTATTAGTGAAAGTTTTAGTCCATCCTTTCCAGAATCATTGCTGAATTTGTATGAGATACTTAACCTACAAAATTGTGTTCTCTGAGATCGTTTGAAAATTGTTTTATCTGCCTGTGGAATTTTGGTGACAAACATTCTGCGAGACTGATTTAATAAATTAAAAGGTAAGTGCTTACTTAACATGTGATTTATAACCGTGATGAAGGTACATAAATACCTGCTGAAATTACTTTGTATAGATTATGTATTTGTACAAGACTCTCTGCTTTATATGATAGACATCTCTAAAATTTTCCAAATCAGCTATGGAAATAATATTTGGTTATTTAAAATTGAGGTTGGAGTACATTAAACATAAAGTCCTTTAGACCACATGGTTTTTATAGCATTACAGTTTTCACTTGAAAGTGCAAGAAATAGAGAGAGGATCCTGTTCCTTTGTTTCTTAGATCCTTTGAAGATGATGAAAGTGAAGATGATGATGAAGAGGATGAGGAGGAAGATGATGACGATCTATCTTTAGAGGATGAATCGGAAACTGAGGAGGTGTCTGAGGTCATAGATAAACCTGTGGCAAGGCCGCGCCCTTCTCCCCGCCAAACAGTTCCTGTTACCATACCTCGTGCAGATGTTGTGTCCAATGGGAATGCACAGGTCTGTAGGGTTTGAGAGGAGAACATTTTTTGCCAGTTAAAATAAGGGTCTAAGCTCAAATCAAGCTTTGAATATATTAGAGGGGTACTTTTTCTAAACAATCTGGTGAAATTTCCATTGAAATCTGATGTGTGGTTCTCAAGATATTAGCAGATAAAGTTGTTTCATTTTCAACACAAAGTGAACTTTAGGCAAGCACATATGATGTCATACCCTCACATTAATGAGCAGTCTTTTGTTTTTCTTTAAATTTTATCACCAATTTTCTCCTCAACAATCAAATGTTATCGCAATGTGATTGCATGAGAGGCATGGGAAAATTACAAACTTCACATTCCCCATGGAGAGGTCCTATCCCTATTAAATGGAAGGTCAACACAACAGACTGAATAAACAAAGGAAAGAAAGCATTCCTTGTCAATGTGAGGAAGTGATATCAGGGAGCTGCGTACTAATATAACTTCCACTTGCCTTTGGGTCACAAATGTTGTAACTTCTTTTGCTGATATCTCGAGTAATACAAGTCCGATTTGAAGAAAGTTTCACCAAAATGCATAGATTTAGTTCCTCTTTCACATATGAAAAGTAAATTTTTGCTTAAACCTCCTTTTAAGTTTAACATGTTATGTTAAAAGTGATGTTAATATTTTTTTGAAGTCTGTTTGTGCTGTTGTTGTTGCTGTGTGGTGTTTCAGCTCCTATGTTTTTGGTTAAACTAAAGAAATTATTTTTGATAAATGTGAAAATGAAAAGTCAACTAGCAGCATTAGTGATTACTTCAATTAGAAAACTGCCCTTTTGTTACATTAGTTTGAAAAAATTTTGAATCATGATTATTAGAGTGAATAGTTGTAGACTGGACTTCCAAAAGCAAAAAATGATGGAAAACTATTCTCCTTTTTTTTTACTAAATTTTGAATTTTGATGTCACAGGGTGATGATGCAGAAGATAGTGATTGGGATTCTGAGGACATCAGTGCTCTGGATGAGGTATCTCCTGGTAAGATTCAGAGAGCACCTCAAATATCTACCAGCACTCCAAAGGTAATACTAGAGACTTAAAGTACTTTATTAGCTTTCAGAAACGGGAAGTGATGTATGATTGTTGAAATGGTTTTTGTCTATGTATTGGATGTTAAGCTTATGGTTTAGAGGGATTGAGAGAGGTTGAAGCAGAAAAGCACAAGTGATTAGGCCCTAAAAATTAAAATGATTTTTTGTACTTCTAAAAATGGTAAAAATACTGGTGCCCAGTCATGTCAAAGGAATGATGGGAAAAAGTTACAGGACTTACAAAAGTGTCCATCATTTGAAAGACAATATATTTACCCGGTCTGAATATAATTGCTATTTTGCTGTCTATCCTGGACAAAGAAATGCAAAATGTGCAGGTGTTTTGCCAGTTTCTCTATAAAGAATTCTCTTAGATGATGTTGCTGATTTTCTTGTCTTAATGTCGAAACTATTATATATTTCCCTGTCATGTATAACATTTCCCAGGGATTTGGGCCTTCCTGATTTTTACATTAGAGTAACTGTTAGTAGACTTTGCATTAGTTACATAAAGCACCATTGTTTTGGAATAATCAGTACTACTCTGTACATTTCAATACCAGTTATGGATCCATTAAATCCCTCTCAAAAAGTGAAATTTGTTGATTTCTTCATTTCTCTCTGGTGCTTGAAAAATATTCTTGTGCTAAAGGAGGATATCCAGTGTTGCTTTGTGATTTTAGGTGAAGTTAAGTTTGCCATATATCTTAATCAGTTTATAACCCAGTCTATCAACAGGCATCCTGTGCCATGCATTGAAATGTCAAGCAGAAGATTCAGGCAGACATAATTATCGCATGGGTACAGGTTTTTGCTACTGCAATTACTATACAATATAGACTCAGTTTTAAGTGGCCCTCAGCCAAAAATATTTAAGAATGCCTGCTTTATAACTGCTTCATAACTAGTCAACAGAATGACATCAAAGCTTGGTCTGGCCTGTAAGGTAAGATATTTGTATTTAATATATGATGGTATTATTTTTTCTTCATAATTGTCAGGGGCCAATGGTGGCAGAGTTGTCAAGAAGTATAGAAGCCCAGTTACAGGGCAGGCATTCAACAAAGAAACCTGTGGGTGGAATAGATCTCAGTGGAACTGGACGGAATGGCGCCCTCAGTCCAGATGCAGAAACTGCATCTCCCTCCCCTAGAATACCTGTGAGTAAATATTTAAGGAATTATGATATTACTAGCAATGAAGATTAGGGTTTTACACATGCTGTGGGTAGTATTGGATGTGTAAGGTAATTAAATCTCATCCTTACCTAGAACAGATGTGATACATGGTATTGGAAATCCTACTATTGCATACATTTATAGGTTTATGCTGTGGGTTGTGATGGGTGCTCAAACAATCACCTAGAATATTTATGTGTAACAATTAGGAACCAGTATATTGCCTGGATTTGGGGTTGAAGGGGTGTGGTTAGTGTAGGATAATGGATGTTGTAGGTGGGTTAATATACTTACTCTCAATGGACCATGAAATGGTACAGTGATGGGAACAGAGCAGACACAGTGTATGTTAGAATATTTGGAAACTAGATCCTCTATTTTATTTACTTATTTATGATGGAAAATAAATTTTTATTAACAAAGTGTGAATTACTCCTGGCATTAGTTTTTCAAATAATAGTAATGGTAATTGTAGTTAGGTCAGATTTCCTTACTCGCAAGGTTCCTTGTGGGTCTACATGTATACATGTGTTTTCTGAATGTTTGGCTGGATTACCTTTCTGCATCTCACTCATGCACACAGTTTTAAAGTTAGTTTCCCTTTTTCCATTTCCTCCTAAGACTCTTCCTGATGAAGAGAGTGATGATAGTCTGGCAATCTCCTCCTTGGATAATAGCACCTCATCACCACCAAAACCAGCTGTAAAAACCCAACCATCAGTTACAGCAAAGTGAGGAAATCATTCGATCATGTTTGTTGTAGTGAAATCCTTCCCTAGAATTTAACTTCGTGCAGAGCTCTTTCTGAATCACTTTGGTCTCAGCAAGTAAGCAAGAAAAGACTGCAAACAAACAAGGAAAATGTTATGGTTCATCTTGGAACTTGAAAGATAGACTGGTTTATTGGCTGTATCCTTGCTGGAAACAGTACTTGAAGTAATGTCAAGATACAATTGAACAATTCAATATACAATACCTCATGTTACAAGTTAGATCAATCCATAACAACATACTTCACAGTTCATAACATATAAATAAGCTGTAACATGAAGTGCAGCAGTGTGACTGATCTTAATTACAACTAAGCCCTCTTTCAAATTCTGTAAATTTTAATCTATTAGACATTACTTACTTTCAGCACACCATAGAATCCTGTGATGTCTGCAAAGTCAGTTTACCTACGACTAATATGTTATAATTTCACTACTGCATGTATGAATGTGTTTGGCATGGCAGTCAAAACTCTGAAGGTCAGACAGATTACTGTTTTAGTGAATGTTGCTGATTCTTGCACAGATCATGTAAAATTTTATATCCAGCAAATGCAAAAGTATTCGCTGTGGAATGTTTAAGTTCTTTTGAAATATTTTAGTTGGATTCGTCAGGCATTTCTGTATTTTTCTTTGGTGTAGTTCAGTGATATCCAAACTTTTTTAGGAGATCATTTTTCTATCTAGAAAGTTTATAATAAATTTAAGTGTGTAGTAATTAAAATATTCACATTAACTATATCACAAGTGCTTCTCTCATATTTCCAAAAAAGGAAACTTAAGAGATAATTTTAAATTTGAATGTTTTTTCTGCAGCCGTCCTCAACCAAATGAGAACAATTCAAAGAGTGTAGATTCTAGTAACACATATGGTACCAGTGTATGGGGGACATCTTCTAATAAAGGTAACTCATCAAGTTAAACTGCTTTTTGTAGGTGACTTGGGGCAGGGTGATGCAAGGGTAGATTTTGAGAGGGAGACAGTTAACTGATCATATCAAATAAAATAATTTGACAGAACAAATAAGTTTGGTAGTTAAAGGTATGGGGATGTGAAAATAATACAATTGGTTATTTGATGAAGCATAAAAACCCAGAAAAAAAACAATTCCCATCAAAATTCATCAAATATTGACCATTTGACTCATTAGTTTATATTTTATATTATGTTAATGAATAAACATTAGGTAAATTTGTGATGTGGAGAGAGGGACTCACAAAATATGTCTGATGTCATCGTTGTTTTTTAATTTTCATTTGAAAGGGACACATGTAACATTGGTATGTCCTGAGGGATGTATTTTGGAAGTAAAATTGGTCTACTTGAATAATACCAATACCACTTACCAAACTGTAAACTACCTGGGAAGTAATGAAGAGATAGGTTTTATACAATTAACAAAGTAGATACTAACACTATGGAATGCTCCACATCATTATTTTTGCATAGGCAGTACGTCACTTCAGAGTAGCTTCATACCCTGAAGAGGTATATCTTGAGAATGGTAACAGATATTGAAATAATTCCAACAGATCTTTAATTGATTTTATTCTTTGGCTGCTGAGAAAAAACAGCTCTTTTTGGTGGCATGTCACCATACCTTTAAGAAATACCTTTATAACTACCCAGCATCATGCATCAAAAATAAATGTAGCAGTTCAAGAGAGTGATGAAGGTTTGGGGGTGATAATTTAGATGTCTTGACTGAATTTGATTACTGTGCTGACCTTGATTTTTTGCATTGCTTTTTAATGACTTTTCTCTACAGCTGCATCTGCTAAAGGTACAAATAAAAGTTCTCTGGTGTCCGTGACTGATTTTGATGATGACGATGATCTTGATTTCAGTGATTGATGGGCTTGTTATAAGACCAAGAGGTTGATTGGAATTGCTATACAAACAAGACTTCAACAAATACAGAGTAAAAGCAGATGAGCTGCAAGTTATATATATGCAAGGCAGTTTAAACCTTTATAAACCATTAGAACATTTCATGAGATTTCAAGGGCTAATTTTATTGTACAGTTTTAAAATACTTTGGAAATGAGTTTTTTAACTAGTGAATAACTTTAAAAGTATTTATACAGATTTGTAGAAAACTTTGCAAAATAATATAAAACCCCAAATTAAGATTGGTGCTTCATTGTGTAATTGTAGTCTGGTGGAATTTTTTTTTTTTTTTTTTGCTTTTTAGTGTAGGGGAAGCAGTGTGGAAAAGGTGACCAAGGAAGAAAAACCAAAGACATTTTGCAGTGGCAGTATAGATGTAAATAAGTCAATGTTTAGAGTGTCGTCAGAAGTTTCCATTAATTTGAAAAAAGTGCTATTTGATGGTAAAACCAGTATTGTACCTTGCTCATGCAGCAAACATTATCACTTGTATGGATGTCATAGTGCTATTAGTATGCAGAGCTAGAGAAAATGATTAATTTAACATCATGCAGCATTTTGCTAAGAACACATACATTTATCCTTCAGTGGAGATAAATAGATTAATGACTGGATATCCTTAGTGGTTAGAACACCCACCTTTCAGCTGGGAGGTTGCAGTTTAAATCCTTGTCAGGTTATACCAGAGACATTAAAAATGGGTCCAGTTGTCCTCTTCCTTGATGCTCAGCATAAGAGATAGGAGGAGGAATAATTACAAACTGTGTATGTAACCATGATGTCACAAAGGGTGCCTGGTTAATTTATGCCCCAAGGACTTTGGAATGTTAGAAATTTTAAAGAACTTTGAGATGTATAGACCTTATGCACATGAAGTCACAGAACAAAATGTATGCCCTCCAATGGAGACAAGCACATATAATTGCAACTTGCTCCATCAAATGCAGATAGCTGATTTGTGCACCAGGGGATAAGCACGTAAGTCTGTGACACACGTGTGCGAAATCTATGCTGTGGGTGTGATGCCTCCAAACTGACATCATGTGATGTTGGTGCATAAAGTCTATTGCTGGTGTAAAGTGCCACTGATATGAGAATGGAGTATCATCCTTTTTATTAAAAAAATAAAAAGAAAAAAAACACTTGTTTTGTAAATTTGAATGGAAGTATTTTGAGGTTACAACAAAGTGTAAGTAGATATTTGGGGTAAAGTGATTGTTTTAAGATGTAAGATTGTAGAGTGGTGTAAAATATGCTGTCATCTTTTAAAGGAATATTTTTCTATGGGAGTGATTGCCCTTTCTCTTAAGCTAGCCTAAATTTTGTAGTTACCTTAAAGAAACTTAATGGCCCCAGAATTTGAAAACTTCATTTAAAAGTAGGGAAACTGGTTAAAAGTTAAGTAAGGGGATATGAGATCAGGGGAGTGAATGCAAGTTTGTTGAGTCCAAATATAACATTTGTGGAATAAGTTTCAGCTAAACAGGTGGGGATAAATCTCTTTGCTATTTCATATGGCTTTTGTTGTAGTCACTTATATGCTGCTACAGACATTGTTTCATGTGCCACTCTTTGTCATAGTTTGAAGTACTTTGAACCTGTCGGACTTTCATTACTTTCATTATATTTATTTGTAGTGGCCTGTAGGTACTGTAATTATTTCTCATGTTTTAATAACAAGTTGAAGAAATGCTTGAAAGTTTTAGCTGGTAAAACTTGAAGCAATTGATGCACAACATACTTTCATTGGACCAGAAACCATGGTTTTAAGTTCTTGTGGAGGTCACCAGATAAAGTGAAGCATTGTGTACATATTTTTGTTTAGACATATTTTGTATAAGTTACCTGTAACAGTGTATAGATATAAGAACGTAATGTTCTGTGTTCTTTCACCCAGGTGATCTGATTTGAGAACATAGCCGAGGTCATCAACTGGTTTTATGCAAAACATTGTGCCTGTATTTGCATAGCATGAGTCCATGAGATTTTAGGATGAAAAAAGTTCATTGCTGTGAGTGAAGAAATTTCTACATTCACTCATCATATAAAGCTGGGAAGTTTGGAAGGTCCTTAGAGATCACTGCTAATAATTCTTACCTCATGCAGTTGTTACAGATTAAGATTTTGTAACTAGTGGCTAGTTATGTGTAGGCTTAGAACAGGAGGTACTGTATAGCGGGAAATTTCCGTGAGGCTAATTTTTGGCGAATCTGTACTTTGTTCACATATTTGCGGAGTGCCAAGAATTCACTGTTGCAGGCAACCAACATAGTCTTGTACAAACTACCGAAAGTACTTTTGCGGGTCTTAAATTCGCGATTAGATACTTGGTCGCGAAAAGCCCGAAAATTTAACCCCTGTGAAAAATTCCCACAATACAGTAATTTTGTTTTGAAAAGTTTGTATTTTGTCAGTGAGAAATGTGGATATCATCCTGGGAAAATATGAAGTAATGATGTGTTTCAGGTAAGGACAAATTTTGCTAGCAAAAAAATATGACTAAGTTGACCCAGCTATAATGTCAATTTATAAATTCCTGACAGCTTTGGAACTTTTGGCAAATGTCAGTGTGTTTGTGTGTGACTCACACTCAAAAGGAAGTTGAAGGGAAAATTGGGAAAGGGTAGGCCAGGTGGAAACTTGGATGTCTGTCAATGAACACATGGTTGTGGTTCACTATTCAGGTCTTATGTCAAAGAGAATCTGTTGGTGAGAGACTAGGATCTGAAGGTAGTGAGCATTTTGGAAAGGCTAAATAACAGAATATGTATTCTTCCAAGGCAAAGTTTAAAATTTGATGGGTAGCATAATGTATACATGTAGGTTTCCATGTAAATTAAATATCGTTTGTTGATCTAGTCAACTTTATAAGGAACAAAATTCTTGTTTTTCCGTCCACAAATTCCACCTTGTTAGCCCTGTTAATTAGAAGAGCACTCAACTTGCCAACTGTGTCCACTTTTCATAATCAGTCTTATCATTTTTTATTTTATTTGGTTTCTTCACCTTGAAGGCTTTTACATTGTACTTGGTAAAAGAGAGGTTGTACTCTGCATGGTTTCTATGGAGATGTGGTATTATACATGTTTATCACCTTGAAGGGAATTAGTTTCTGTTTGTATTCATTTACTGGTCAATATAATCTTGTTGTATATTGTGTTTTGTGAACTAATTTTGTCAATGGGATAATCTAATACAGGACAGGTCTTAACCATTTTGTGGATTTTTTTCAAGAATTTATTCCTTGCATCTGTTTCACTGCCTTAAGGAGAAATGAAATAAAAAAAAAAAAGGGGGAGCTTTGCCACCTTGAAGCTACAACATGGCAATGGTCTTCTTCTCTCTTTCCTCACAATGTCTCATTTCCAGGGCCTGGCGGAAGTTACCATTACACAACTGTGCTACCGACTAATATTTCACATTTGTGAAGGTAAGATCAGTACTGCAGGTTGGAGAATGATGCCATACTCCTTCATTTCATGGAGGGGGGTTACACCCATTACATGACAGAGAGCAGCATCATAGTTCAAACTTGTGGTTTGCAGTGATCTCACCTTCACAATATGTAACCCTGCCCTTCTCTTGTCATCCCAAATTCCTTTGTATGGCTATGCCACTAATATGGAGGGTGTGAGTTATTTATACTAAGATTCTGGGTAGATACATACTGATTTCTATGTTCTACTTATTTTGAAGGGTGCTCTTTCTCACCAAGTCCTATTGTTTCACTAAAGGCTGTGGAATAACATTTATGTTTTAAGGCAATGATTGATCTTTACACATTTTAAAGGCTCTGAATTATCTGATATAGAGAGAAGTTCAGTTCAAAATACATTAACGAGGTGGTGCCAGTAGCCTTGGAGAGGGGGTGGGGGAGGGGCGAGTTATGTTGATGGCTCCACCATGCAAGGGACTTTCCAAACAAAGCTTGCCCCTCCACATCTAAGATGCTGCTGACAGGGGCTGACTACCTTCTACTTGAAAACACATCACCTCTTACTCCCCTCCAGTAAGTTTTTCAGGTGTACTGCTGTCCAATGTTTTCACCAAGTTTTCATGGAAAAGTCAAAAACATTCAATTTTGAAAGATCAATTTCTTGCAAGGACAAACTGGGTGTGACTATTTTTAAAGTTGTAGTACTCTATGATCATCACTGTAGTTTAAATACAGTGTGTTTTTAAAACAGTCACTTCCCAAGTTAATTCCATCAAATAGATGAAATGAAAATGATGTAACTTAAACATCTTTAGCACGTTCAAAAATAAGAACAACACAAGCAACCCAAATATTTCCTTCAGGCACATTCACGTATTGCACCCTGTGATAGCTTTTATTCTTCTTACCTTCTGAGAAAATGAGAAAAAAAAATCTTCCATCCATACACCATTCGATTGATTTATCTCTTGTTATCTTTTTTACCACAAGAATACAAAATGCTGTACACTTTTCACAAGAAATATAGAATCATGTTCCCTATATCTAATGTTGTTACTTGCAAGGTTTTATTTTCTTCTTTCATAATTTCACAACATTCTGTAGTTCTGATAGTTTTTTGTTATGATTACTATCCTACTTGTCCCAAAGCATTGGACTACAACGAAATTCCTGGTGACTCTGAAGAGATGGTTTCACTTGGGAAATATTCTCTTCTGACCACTCATTATAATGTAATTAAAATACTCAGTGTGTACAAGGACACTAAAGACTGCATAATAGTGAAGCTCTGACATACTGAAGTAACTCTTAAATGATTCTTACATCATCATGTCAGTCACACTCAGGTAGGGTATACCACTTCTGGAGGCAAGAAAACACTCCCCCCCCCCCCCCCCACTCATTCTTTACTTTCTGCAAAAGGGAACTTCTCATGTATGGAGAACTTGGTTAAATGCTTTCCTAATTATGGCTCACTTCTGGAACATTCTTAAAGACAGACAGTCATCAACCCAAAGTATATTTTTAGTGTGGGGATATGAAAATTCTCAGTTGGTGACTGCTCTTTGATTGACATCAAAGTTTGAAAATTTGAAAGATGCAGAGTAGCTCACATTCCACACAATGCAGAGAGAGTGCTTTTATTACATTTTATAGCCTTGTATGCTCACCAGGACATGACCATAAGCAATAAAACAGGTTTATTCCTGCACAAGGAGGAGCTTCAAACAGTTATGGGAGGAGCTAGAAGTTGCATAGTTGGGAGATTTGGAACTGTCTGGGATCATGAAAATCCCCTTTAAACAAGATGCAACCTCCCTTACTTCCCATACTCATGATCTTAAATTCTTTTACAAGAAGTACATTTTCAAAATCTTACCATCATTAAAAAATTGCATGACTTAAGTTTCTTTGAGATGGTGCCATAAGGAGAAGCCACCACAGCACTGTCCGAAACCTCGCAAAGGTATCAGTTAAAAAACTGTCACCCTCATCCACCAAGTACAGAATTTTCTAGCACTTTTTCCAACATCTTTGCAAATTCAAGAATCATCACGGTAAAACATCACTTGCTTATTAACGCTAAACCCATTCACTTTAAATTTTCTACATAAACTGTCAATAGACACACACACACACACACACACACACAAAAGAAATGAAAAAATTGCCATAGCAGGTCATTAGTTGGTTATATAACACTGATATCAGAACAAAATTGCTAAGCTTTTAGAGACTTTCTAAAGTGCAGCAAGTGTAAATAGAAAAAGGACAAGGGAATGCTTTATGACATCAGCAAGAATTGATTGTGAAAACTAAGTAACTGCAGCCAAACACAAACTTGGGGCAAGTAGAGCACATACAGAATTAAAAAAGCAAGGTTTGCCTTCACCAAATGTAGTTTATACTGTTAATTAAAAACAATACCTCAAAACTGGCAGGGAATACTATCTTGTGAACTGTGTCTATAACAAATGTTGCCAAGAAATAAATGAAAAGGCAAATATTAAATGGGGCAAACAAAACCATATAAATGTTATCATGTAAAGACATTAAGAGCAGTGAGTTGACAATACTAACAATGCAATCTTTATAAGGGACTTTAACTTCAATTTTAAATTTTACTGCAGCCTCTAATACATCTGAAAGTTCTTTGATTTCAATAGAAATCTTCCATACTATACCATTTTAGTATAAAACAAATATCTGAATTAATTAAGCTGTATTCTTCTTCTCTTTCAGGAATCCATGTAGAATACTAAACTTTTGGTAACTATGACTGTCAGGCCAATGACCTTTGACCTTTCATCATGTGAATTCTTTGTACTTACTGATACAATAATACTTGCAAGCAGACAGCATACTATTACAAAATAATCTTGTTAGATTATGCCATCATAATTTCTGGATAATAATGTAGGCATATAAAGACATTAATCCTTGCACACTGTTAACATACATTGCAGCACAACCTTACAGATGAAAAAATATGATGGTTTCATATTTTAAGTGACATTCAATGTATCCAAATTCTGGAGATACAGAGTGCCTGTCAAATTAGTCACACGTGAGGTTTTATCAAGGTGCCTTTTATTGCAAGTCTGTGGAATGAGGGCAGATTAGACAAAGTCCATATTGCACAGGTAAAGTCATGTTACCCATTGAGCACTGTGTTACCTTCTAGAGGACAACTGGAAATTGTTGGAAACTATAGATGCTGCCCTCAAATTTGTAAGATAATCTGGAACTTGCAATTGAGAATGCACATGTTTATGAGAAAAACAAACTGTCAACTTGACATGACTAACATATTTTTCATACAGTAACTATGGTAAATTCCATTCTGTTAATTCTGTTCAAATTAAATCTCTGTTGAAATAACATGAATATTTTAAAGTGTTGATTCAAAAATAACCACTTCAAGGTCACTGAAAGTATTTGAGCATCTTTAATATATTAATTTTTATTCCCTTTATGCTGTCTAAGGTCAAACTAAATATAATACGATAAAAATGTGGCCATGTTTATCAATCATATTTACTCAGCATAAATACTTCTTTCCATACTACTTCAAACTGTTCTGATACTGCATGCTGTTTGTCGCTGTGAAAGAGTTAATTCATTTTCATTTATCTGCAACTTTGCCCACAGATTAGCTTGCAACTTCTCACAAACTTGCATGCACATATACGCACACTCCATGTCGACCAGTGCATACTGTGGCGTCACCATAACGTGACCTAATTATCACTGTATCTAATGACACAAGTTAAGTAGACTAACAGAGCTCAGTCTCACAGAGCAAACTCTGAATGCAGTGTTAATCCAGTTCCCTTAGCCTTGCTTCCATCTCATCATCCATCTGTATAGATAATGTCTCCTTCACCTCAACATGTTCTCTGATCCCAGGTTGTCCTCTCCTATGAGGGGATGAAGAATCCTCTTGGTCCAGAGACGCTAAAAGTTTACTAATATCTTCACTATTTGAGTACTGTGATTGGTCGTCCATTGAATTTGGAGACTGTTCCACTTCTTTGCAAGCTGGTGATGAAGGCTCTGCTGCTACTGCTTTGACAGTTTGGGGAAGCTTGAATGGCAATGCTGTATCTAGTTGTACAAAGAAAGTCAACAGGCTATGAATTTGAGTAGTTTATCTCCCAGATTATTATTTAATGAAGGCTTTAAGGGAACTTTACATGATGGATAGATGATGGGACATATGCACCACACATATTAGTGCTAGGACAACCCAAACATAACTAAGACATAATGCATCAAAGTAAGGTGGGCAGCATATCAATATTTTCACCTTAAGTCCTATCACCGATATGTACTTTCAACAATATTGATATAGGAAAGTCCATAATATACAAATAATATCTATATTCTTCTTCTCACTTGAATACTGATTCAAATAAAAGAGCGATATTTCACATAACTATCAACATTAACAGTAGTTGCCCATGACTGATAAGAAAAACCGATACCAAAGCATCGACAGGATCAGTTTCCAATGATTCTTAGGCCTAACCTACGTAAGTCTAGGTTCACCTCTTGTGACCTGCACAACAAATACTAAATAGCAATTCACCTCAAAGCTAGCTGGGAATGTAGTGACATGATATATGCATACACAGTGAATGGCTCAATGCATGGAGTTCATAAGCCATATTGATAACACAAAGGTTTCTACAATGTTGATGACTTCCAAGTTTATTCCAAAGCCTTAAAAGTGCAATAACCTTATCATGTTAGTCAGCTTTACTATAGTTAGATTTACCTCACAGTGTAAGATTCCACAAACTGAGCAAACAATGTAACATTTTCACTAATACTTTAGTATGAAGTTCCGTGTGGGTACACATACTGTATACATGTGCAAGTCTATGGGGGTTAATTTTGTAGGGCATCACTGTAATCTTCGTTGCGGGAGGTTTACAGTTCTTACTGATTGTATTGTCAACATGGATGAACATGTATGGCCACACAACCTTTTCCACCCATACAAAACATGTGGAGAAAATCTGTCTCCCCTTAACAGACAGTTACTTGACTCCAAACTTCCAAACAGACCGTGTATTAGCATAACCTAGGAGTATATGACCTTTGACCAGATCTATGTACTTTGATACAAGGGCAGTTTGAAATATTTGTGACATACACATTTTTTTTTGTTTGGGCTTGATTTTGTGAGCAGTTTTGACTACAGTGTATTTTGTTACCTTAAAAACAGATTGCTGACACTAGGATGGAGCAACATGGTGAAAATATAGCTGCGTTAAAGTTTTCATCTTTAGACTTCAAAGGTTTGTGAAAATTCTAGAATCCCAGGGAACAGACTCATGTGAGAGTGCCAAGCAGCTGAACCAACTAGCAAGCTGCAGTTGACTGCACAGTGCCTTGATTTTGACCACCAGCAGTAAAGTGTGTTAGGAGATAAGTGGAACAAAGGACGCACAGGCAGAACTTTGTGGGTAGAGTTCAACTAAGCAATAGTAACTAGGCTACTAGAGATACAGTAGTTGATTATAATACTGACGATAGTTGACATCGAAAGTATCGGTTGGTATTTAAGATATATGGTGGCTACAAGACTAGGCTGTCTTGATGCAGCATTGCATGGCTCTACTACCACTAGGCCTGTATGGAACTGCTGTTACATGTGAATTGTGGGTGTTTTAGGAGAGTTGGGTAAAGAGGTATTAGTGACAGATTGAACAGAAGAGAAACAGACCTTCTGACCCAAGTGGGGACCCATTTGGCTTATTACAAAACTTATGCATCTGAAGAAACAGCATTTTTTGTTTGAAAGAAACATGTTGTAAACACATACTGTAGCAAATTGAAAGAAACTGCATATCACATGTTCTGTAAAGTGTAGGATGTATGCTTACTTTAGGACCACTATTTCTGTAAATATTTATATGATCAGTGAAGCCAGTTACCATAGTTTTTTAAAATGTTTTGTTGTTTTTCAGTGACCTTCAACAGGATTATTTTTAAATTTTGGCTGATGCTTTAGTGAGATGCGGGGATCTTTGTGTGTTGTATAATGCTAACTTTAAAGCGGCTTAAGACATGTTAACAAAGAAATAACTGAATGTTAATTAGAGAATGCAACCACTCAAAAACATAATTTTTCATTTTGTCAGCACAATCTTGATTTATTTTTTTGCTACCATCGTAACAAAATTCTGCATTAACTCATCGGGTACTGGGCACATAATGATACCTTCCCACACAACGATTCTTTGTTCTGCGAAAAAAGTTGATGTAATCCATATTTTCAGACAGATATACCCACATTTTATATTGGCAGTACAGCCCCATCTTACAGCAGTCTTTTAGAACACACAGCATTCATAGTTTCTTTCATCTTATTCAGGGGTATTCAAAACAGTCAAAAGGATAAAAATTCAAATGACATACATATCTGACATACCTTTACGCTGGTAGAACAGAATGTAGACGCTTTCAGCATCGTCCTGAGAAGGTTCTCTCTCTATGATGCTTTCGTCGTTACAATACTGCCAAGTTCCAGTGATTGGATTCTTAACATAAGAGGTATAGTGACCAGCATTCACTCCTAGGGAAAATGGAAAAAGATAAAACATGATAGGCAGAGCTGCTAACCTCAAACCAAAATTTCCAGACTTCAGATGTCCAAAATCTGTATTTTCCATTTGCAATATGTATTTCTAAGTAGTCATGCATAAGACCACATAATATGCTATAAAGAGATTTTTATCACCTCATGACCTGTCAGCATTAGTGGGTAGCCTACACTGTGAAGTTTTAGAACTTATGCTAGTCTATGGAGCATAATGTTTCCTCTGTCACACAAAGCCTATATGCTAGACTATCACCATGATATCACTTGCAACTACTGTCATAAACGAATTACCTCTTCCAAAATTTTCAGACTAAGTTGCAGATAACATAGGAGAAATTTAAAGAAACCTCCCTTTCAACAACACAAGATGGAAAATATTTTACTGTACTCATATCATGCTGTGTATTTACAGTTTCAGTATGGAAATAATGCATGACTGTCCATACCAGCACTTCAAGCACAGTAAGCTGGCTTTCTTTGCACAGCACTGCATATCTAAGCATTGCATAGAACTGCTTAACAAAGATGAGCACAAAATGTCAATGCATCTCTGTCAGAAACGGTCTAGGCTTTATGTTTCAGCTATTTAATAAAGAAACACATTACTATGGACATACACAGTCCCAACAGGATTTTTAATCCTTTATTTTCTGACAAAACTCAGCACTTTCATATTTTGTATCTTTTTGGTACAAAATCCCCCAAATCTGTACTTCTTGGCAATTCTGGAGAAGAGATTTTGATGTTTAAGATGGAAAATTGAAAATTATCAAAAGGCCAGGATGAAGTAACTTCAGTTAGAGGAGAATGAGGTTATCATAGGGTGACTTATTTTAGTAACTTACCACCAAAATGACATACAGCACTTTGTAAATCATATACAAGGGAACATTCTGGACTCATAAACTCTGAAAAGTTGAGATCCATGATGGGGAAGTTGACTTTATTGTCAAGCTTAGTACTCATGAACTGGTGAAACACAAATCTGGAAATAAACAGCAAGAATATTTACATTATGGTCTGTTATCATTTTTTTTACATGTTCAAGCTTAATTTGAAAATGGAGAGTTACTTAGAAAAATGTTCACATGCAAGTTCAAGGGTAATAAAAGCTCACACTAAACTATGTCTTGAGGTCAAGGGACTCCAATTAACATACAACATATTTTAGGTTCAATTCATAAGAAACTCACTTTAAAAGGTTCAGTTATGAAGAGAAAATTTAGTGCTACAAAAGAAAGGAGAGGAAAATTTATAGCCCCAAGTAAAAAAAAAATGCATCTTTATATCCTATTTTATTGTCAAGGTATCATATCAGTCCAGGATGACACCATTTCCCACTTGTGGCAATTCTACTATTATGTCAGAGGTCTAAATTCCCTTCACCTAATGTTATCTTCTTTTTAATCTATGTCTACTTATTTTGGAAGTCCATTCACCAGATAATTTCAGGAATGCAACCACTGAGTACTACACTTTTGCAACCTGATGCCAACAAAGACTTAAGCCCCTATCACACTGCAGGCAGTACAATACTTCAATTTGAATTTGTTTTGCGTCATGTCAAATCGTGCCTAGAGTGAAAGGGTCTAAGTAGTAACATTTTTTTCAACTTTTTATGTATAGTATCGCCTCACATTGTGCCTAGCGTGAAAGGGGCTTCATATTAAACAAAGTGAGCCGGAAATGACAAAGTAAACTTGCTACAAGTCATTCGTTTTGGAAAATGCCAACTTACATTTCAAAATTTTAGAATACTGATATCCCAACAACAAAACAAGATAGTTACACTGGGCTTAACAACAAAACAAGATAGTTATACTGGGATTTGATTTTTTTTCCTCCTTTTGTCTCTGTTATTGAAATGTGTTTATTTCCTGTACTTTATTCAAATTCAATCACACAATAAACAATACTAAAACAATCAAACAATATGTCTGCAACTATCACATCAAACATGTAAATCATCTTTTATTCTTATCAACCCTTTATATTGTTCAATATTTTCTCTTCCTTTATAAAATCCTTCTCCCATTACTTGCCACCTGCTTCCCTTATTGACATACTTTATAAAACCTTACAAATCTTAAAGCCCTGCATGTATCATCCTAAATTATTACTCCTGTAAATGAGAACAGAAATTCTTTCTGATTACTTTCTACATCCCATCCCCTCTGCCATCCCTTATGAAAACCTTTCTTCATTTAAAGCTGTTAAACTGGTCTGGAGAGTACCTTTTTAAGTAAACAATGAGAGTATTAGGAAACTTCTGTATAGCCATAGTTTTAACAGCCTTCTGCGGTTTCTTGCATTCAGGACAGTACCATGGGTTACATTCATCCAGTTCTTCACTGTGAAACAAATATCAAATAAAAATATCTAAAGATGTTACTTTCACCAATAAGCCAAACAAGCTACAGCAAATACAGCAGATATCAAAAAGGGATGAAATAAGTTTTCTTTCCCTCTAGACTGACTGCAATGATATGCAAAGATTATCACCTACACCAATTTTTTTCTAACATCCAAACAAACCAAACCAGAGGGTGAGAACCAAATAAAACTACTCCCTCAAACAGCCTTCATCCCAAGCAGGGACAGCTAACATAGTACCAGGTTACTTAGACCAAATACACTCTAAGAGAGTTCTAAAATAGTCATTCCAGCTATTATAATGGATGCCTACAGATGGCAAGAATTTTACTGTTGAACAGGACATGACATAAGCCTCAAAAATGGCACAGCAAAAACCTGAGTTTGGCAGAAGAGCACCATGGCAAACATCAGGGGCAAACAAACCTTTTGCCTAAGTCACGTCAAGCCCTGGCTGGATAGGGAATTGTGGTGTTAACTGAAACAGTCATTCCAAAAACTTAGCATTTTTGTAAGTAATTTTACTTTCTTGTGTGTAACTGCTGTTTATCAACAATTACTGATAGTTTTCGTTTTTATGATTACCTGGCTGTGAAAGCTCTGAAGCAGTCCTGTAGACTAATTGGATCATTGCTTAATAGATGGTCCATAGACTCATCATCCAGGGACCTATTGGCTTCCTCCATGGCTTGAAGGGTCTGATCATAGAAACAGACTGTCAGATGGTCATCTGATGACAGTGTTATGTCTACCTCCCTGGCAAGAAGACATCCAGAGCATTGTAGATCATAGGAACACCTTGAACAATGTATACCCTAAGGGAAGAGAGCAAAAAGAATACATTTACACATGAGGTAATGAATGTAAGTAATGGGTTGCACAACTTTTATTTATAGAATATAAATCCACTTCTGCGTAGTTGTACTACATCATTGTCTCCCATCATTTCTGTGGGGTCATGGACTAGATTTAAAATTTTTTAAGTAAATTTCTTTTTTTACTTAAAAACATTACATATGACCTATTGGATAAAATGACATTGTAAGGTGCCTAAAAACAGACTCAGCCATTACACTGATAATTTACAAATAATGAGATTGACAGCATGTGATTAAATTATTTTCCATCAACTTGTTCAGGAATGTGCTCACACTATGCACCACCAGGAGACCCCTGCCTGGCAATTAACATTTCTACCCACAAAAAGTACAAGATTGAGACTGCTAGCCACTGTATTTTCACCTGCCACAAGCAAGAGGAGGGGAGTGGGAGGAGCAATTTGGACAGGAGGGGAGGTACCTACCCAAGTGAATCTATGAAAAAAAAAACCTGTACTGGTATATTCACCTGACCATCAGTCAAAGCTATTGAAAATTCTGCTGCTACAGGAGCAATGTTTTCCAGCTGAGAAAAGAGATCTTCACCACTGACTTTGTTCATCACATATAGGACATTAGGATGACCAAACAACATCATCTGTGAACAAAACAAAGCAGAGGTTACATGCATAATTAAAACTGGTCAGTAAACACTGCCACTGATGAAGACTACCTACTCATTTGAAAAAAATAATGCATTTTCTGGAATTATTCTGCTAACAGATAAACTCACAGAACTTTATCATAAACATGACAGCTGTTGACTTCTCCCACAAATTGATTACTACTGTACCAAAAGAGCTGGGTGTGGGGGTACTTCTAGGGACAATTCTTTGTATAGGTCTTCATTTCATTATATACAACTAAATAACTTAGACAAGTGAAAGTGAAAAACCAGGAATCACCTGCAAAAAACTGTTTTTTTTTTCATATTACTGTGGCAGATGCTGTACAAACCCAATAGCTGTGTGTCCTAATGCAATTGCAGAGACTTACTCATCAGTCACGGACATGAACATGTCAAAAATTGGACATTTCCTTACCCATACTTACAACAACAGAACTTCGTTACTTACAAAACAGAACTTCATAAATGTTACAACAGGACTTCATTAATGTTATATGCTCAAGACCTGAGGAAGTATATAATGTTATATGCTCAATACCTGAGGAAGTATAGAATACTAAAGATGTCCCAGAAAATTTTGAAAGCTGGGCGAGGATTGGCGGACCACTCTGTCCAAAAATAGTAGGGAGGTAACCTGAGCTATTTAACAGAGTACTATGGAGAAAAGTGCCTGGTGATTTTGGCCAATTTCACATGATTGCCAAGTGAAATACGTAAGGGTATGGTGTTGAGATGCAGTGCCACCGGGCATAGGCATAATTCTAACTGCTGTATTCATATGAACATGAAGTGCATGCAGGAAAAGAATGGTATGTTCTCTTCATACTATTTCAATTTACAAAATTCAATCACCTGACAAACTTCGCTAACACTAACCCACCTTTCTCTCACCATTTTCAACCCATTCATTTCTAAACTGTACTGGAAGCAGGAGAACCCTGAGGAAAGGTTGGTTGCTGATGCTAGGAATGAGAGGAACAAAGTCTGTTCCAGGATTCATGTCAGCTCTACATACCTGTGACAAAAAACAGTGAGAAATGAATTATAGCTAGTAGCTGAAATATAAATTTCTTTCCCCACACACAGACAAGCACACACATAGACAGACAGAAAACTACATAAAATTACAGAAAAAGATAAAACCCAGCCTCTCAGAACTACAAAAGTTCTTGAAAAATTGGAGCAAAGAAGAGCTACTCACTGGACAGGATATCAACTGTTCACCATAATGTTTCTTGGTTCTCTGTAAAGGTTGAATGAAAACAGAAATTTTTGTTGTACAACTTGCCACATGATCTAAATGACAACATGTAACATCATAGTACCACTTTTTATTTACCTAAGCTCATACTGTCAAGTGAACTCACAAGTATTCTGTTACTGTGAAATAACTATATTTCTTTTCACAATACTAACACCAACTCCATGTGCAACTATCACAAGTTACAACAGCTACCACCATGAGTTGTTTCATATAATATGTGTGAGCTGTTTTATATGTGGAAGCCACCTGCTAAGATACAAAATCTGAACAGCTTCTGTAGGGAGCTTGCACCAAACATCAAACTTCGTGGACATGCGAGTTGTTTTAGAGGACACTGTGCCATGCAGTACACTGCTTTAGCACATTTAGCATGTTTGCTCTTCCTCCAAAATGTGGTTGCCTAAATTCACTTTTGAACAGGTGAAACCTACCTATAAGGGAGTCTGAGCCACTACGTAGTATTTGAGACTTGGGACATCAGTTTCAAAAAAGCAGAACTAGGCACACACATTATGTTGATTAGAGTAGTAGCAAGTCAACTCACATTCACTGTGCCTTTAATACCACATTCACTAAGTATTCATACTAGCTGACCATACTGTCTGAACTTCCAAAAAATTTTCTAGAAGAATTGTGTTGATAATAGGTGTAGCCAGTGCATTCCACTTCAGGGCTTGGCATAAGCTTCAAAAGAGCACAGCAAAACTGAGTCTGGGTGAAGGGAACTGATAGCAACCTCTAATATTGCCTAAGTAACATCTTCTTGAGGGGCACTACTGTAAACATCAACAGCACAATAACTTTTTACCACCCATGCTGTTGTTTTAGCAAGCCTTGACACTAAATACTTCCAAAATAATTTTTTAAATGAGACTTCAACACTCTTCATAAGCAACATGACATTTTCAGTAAGAGTATGAATGGCTATTAGCCATATAGTCACAGATAGTCTATTGTGTTGTAGCAGATGACATTTAATGTTGACTTCCAGCCCTATCATATTTGTGGACACCACAAGGGAACTGATCCTAAGGTACATGTAAATTATGAAAGTAACGAAATGAATGCCAGGTCATATACAGTTCATTTCACCTTACTACAAACTAGTTTATTGAAGCTAATCGGAGTAGAAATGATTGTCTTTCTTAGATGCTCTTCCAAAGTTACACAGCCTTGCAAAACAATGTTGGGGAACAAGCCTCTTTTGAATTAGGTGCAACTGCCTAAAAATAAGATCAAGTTTGGTTAAAGACTGGCAAAAAGGCTACAAAATAAAAGGCCTTTTGAAGGTACTTTTGTCATTAAAAGTTTAAAAGAACATATTATCTTACACTGACACAATGGTGACATAGCTTCCCCTGGCATGGAATATGAGTTAGCAGCTGATCGGCTGAGAGTTCTTCTAAGCAGATCACACAGATATGCCAGTCTCCACAATCATCCTTCACATCTCTCAGCTGTACCTGCTCCCCCACCTCTGTCCTCAGATCATCATCACCAGAAGCACATGCCTCAAAACCACTTACAGTAGCACCATCATTATCTGAAGTCTGGGGGGTGTTCAATGATTCCTCTTTAGCATCCATAGATGTGGTCCCTTCATCAGTTTCTTCCCCTAAACTAGTGTCACCAGATAGCCCAACAGACTCAGCAGCAGCAGCAGCACCCTCAGCCCATATCTCTGTACCGTTTGACTTGCCATCAAAAACATGAACATTTGAGAAAGAATCTGATGTAACCTGACTGGAGTCTGCTAAATCTGGAATTTGTTCTAAAGAATCCATTTTAAATGGTTGCATATTGCTGAAGACATCATCTCTATTACCATCAATGTTGACTGTACTGTCCGCTTCATTTTCTACAATGTCCACTATTTTGCTCTCAGATGATAATTTAAACTTTTCCTCAGTTGTTGTAGTAACCTCTGAACCAAGCATACCCCACTCATTTGTAAACCCAAAACCTGTTCCGTCATACTGGGTGCCACTTAGAGCAGCAAAATCAGATGACGAAGAAATTGTACATGGATCCGATCCAGCATAAGCAGCTTGGCTAAAGCTTATGGACGAACTTGCATCTGTGAGGTCAGAGGTCTGTATGGTTATACATGGTTTGTAATCTATTTCAAAGGCATAGAGCAATCGGAAACTGCTGTTCACATACTGAAGCTGTATACCATCCTCCTGCAACATTGTGAAAAAAAAAAAAACACTGATTGCCATACAACTACAGATGTGATGAAAAGTAGACAAAGCACCACAAACAATAGGATGGTAATGACTTATTATAATTTTTTTATGGAAATAAACTGAAGAGATACTTCTGACATGTTGCTCTCTCATTACAATGATGATTTCAAATTCTTCATGTACTACCATCCATCATAATATCAAACATGCACTAAATCTTACAATCTACTTAAAGATACTGGTCACCCACTCAGCCTGTAAATTTTTGTAAAATGTATAAAAAAAAAACCCAATAAGAGTCCCTTTTCTATCCTTGTCATTATCAAAAATTGTATATTCCATGACAAAACAGCCTATTACCATGGTACAGTCTATCCAGAATGTTTGTGTGTGTGTGTGTTGACATATGTATGCATAGATTGACAGCTACATCACAGTTACAGCAAATTTGGTAAATGACACACAGCACTTACAATTCCAGTTTATTTTTCACATGTACAATGCCAAAAATCATCAAAATTAACACATCAAGTATTTAAGACGTCAAAGATGCTATCAAAACTTTTCACAAGGCTAATGACCATGAAAACTAATAAGACAACAGTGTTCTCCACTAGCTGTTTTGTCCGGGGGCTCTGCCCGTACAAAATCTGCCACACTACTTTAGCGCCCGGACAAAGCTTTGCCGCCCGCACAGAAAATTGACCCGCCCGGTCAAGAAGTTGGCTGTACACTCAATCAAAAACACCACAACTTAGTCATTTGACTGCCTTTTATATTTGATTTGACAAGCAATGTATAATAAAACATCGGAGATCCAAACCCAGCTCACTTGCACCTGAGCTCTTATATCATTCAATATCCACTTACTGCATTTCTTTCATATGTTTCCATAGTAGGAATCCGTTACCATCAAACTCATACACTAAACGAAACCATTCAATTGAACTGTCCCCCAGTTTCCCGATTTTCACCCGAAATTTCCATTAAAGTGAACTACTTCATTATTGAATACGTCCAAGTGGAAACTGGAGCTTCAGATCTGCAAGTAAAGTCAAAGATATTTAGAAAATGCAATTTGCAAAAAAAAAAAAAAAATGACCACAAAATGCCCAGATTTGAACACATAGGGAAGGCTAAGAACAAGGCCGTAGATTGCACCCCCCCCCCCCCGTGTCCCTCTGCACTGTGGTTGCCTTCGGGCATGTTGTTGCCTTTGGGCGTGTGTTGTTTTGGCCTTTTGATCTTTAATGGTTTGTTAGCGGTAACAAAGACTCTTTCGTTTCCTTTGCTGGGTGTGGATGGTGAGAGATTGTTAGTGATTCTGTGGGTGGTTGTCGGTTGCGTATTGCTTCGGTCCGGTTTGGGTTCTCTTGTTTCTCAGTGCCTGTTTCTATGTACGTAAAAAGCGTAGATTGCACCATTTGCGATCTAAGCCCTCCTAAATTGTCAAAATTTTCCGAAAGGGGAGGGGGAATCCCCTCACCTTAGACCCCTCCCCCAGGACGGCGATCACAAGAGCCCCCGGACAGAAAACAGACCAGTGGAGAACCCTGGACAACTATGAGTACATACAAAGATTGCTGTACCTACCAACACTCTAGAGATATGACAGTCCAGAGCCTCTGCCAGCACTAACTCTCTCCCAGAAATCTCCCCATAAAATGCATAAAGGAGAGTTCTTCTTAATTCCTTCACTGTGTCTGTCTTGTTCAGGACCACTGCATACCTCACTGGGGTCTGCCCACCACTCCGCACAAATGTCACAACTGAAAGGAAATAAAAAGTCAAGCATCTTCTGTATAGTGCTGATATCATAATTTTCACACATCAGGAGTATACAGAGTTATACTTAAGTCATATTTTTCATTAATAACCTATTTCAGCCAAGTTTGCCATTTGTTCTCTAAGTGACAGTGATTTATCAAATAAAATGCTAAGGGCAAAAAAAGCATGCCAGGATAGAATAGCCATCAATACCAACATTATACTGTTACTGTAAGTCCAAATAGGTTAAAAAGTTACCAACTTACCAAACTGTTTTTCCATGGCTCGTGGCAAAGGCACTGAGAGGTACATGAATGGTTCATACATTATAGAGACATGTCCACACACCTTACAAATCACCTATTGAGAGAAAAAAAAAAGTTATGTTTATGTAAATAACTACAAGAAGCAGTACATGTATGCAGAAAACAGCAATTAACTGATTGGGTCTTTGTAATTTTATCCTCTTGTTGTTCATACAGTATTTTGAGCTAGTAGTCCTAGCTAACTGAGCTATACAACTCTCCCTTAAGCTAAGCTTAGATACAAAGCGAAACAAAGTGTACACTGTCTTACAAAAAATAGAAAGTGTATTAGTTCAACTTATCTGTATAACCTGCACTGCTTGTAGCTTACCAGTTTTCAATGACACTGCTTATCCATTAAAGCCTGTAACTGCAAGTTAAGCCACTTGCTAAATATCACATTCAAATTGGTTATGAATATGCAAGAGGTGATGCTACTAATTCATACTATTTCCACTGGCAAAAATAAACAAGTGCCTATTATTATTATGTAGAAATCCATCATGTGATCAATACACTGCTTCGTCCATTACTGCAAATACACAGTACCACAGTAGTAAGTTCACCTGTGTATCTGTTCTTCTATGCATGAATATCACAGGACAATCAAAACAAGAGGTATTATGCTCTCAAAAAGTTTGTATGCTCCTCATCAAAATTTTTGCCTTTACAAAACAATGTTGCAGTGCCACTATCAAAACAGATGTTTTAGAGCCAGGTTGGCTTCTGACAGTCAACCTTGTACTTTTTGCATTTCTCAAAACTGTCACATAATTTGTACTTACAGTACTCTTCAGCTGGCCATGAAAGTTATCCACAATTACAGATTCATTATTCCGTAAGTAATCTTCCCATTGCTTTTCTCCTTCTTGGTTTTTTTCTATGCTTGTCGATGGTTTCTCTAATTGTAGTGATGAGAGGTGTTCTTTGTTATTGGGGATGAATTCCCTGTTCTTCTGCTCCACCTCCACCAAGTTTACAGTGGGATCCTTGAGGGTGCAGGAAGGTTTTATAATCTTGGCACAGGTGGTGCTGGATGGAATGTCATCCAACTTTGAGATGTAATCAGTGTTTTTATCAGGGAATGCTTTGGAAAGATTAGATGAGGATGAATCACAGCTTTGAGATGGGTCACTGTCCAATTCTTGTTTCAATTTTCGACTCAGTGTTTCCAGACCCAGTTGGTCTGAATCTCTGTCAAATCCTGACGGATCATCTCCCGATCCCGTCATTACATAGTCGTGAAAGTTGGCAGATACAACATTGGACGGTTTGTCAGGTATAACACCACCCTCAACCGGGTCCATTTTCATCCGTTTTATATTCTCTTGTTCGTCTGTGCTAGATGAACATTCTGTACTATTAGCAGCAATTTCTCTTGATGCATTGTTAAGGCAACTATGCAACCTGGATTTCCTGGCTGCTATAACATTTGTTTTTTTATTTTTCACAGGGGATTTCTGAAAGGAATTTTCAGTTCTTCCTCTTAAATTAAGCCTGTCAGCTTTGGTTTGTTTCTTTTTAGGAAACTTATCACTGCCTGTAGCTAAGGGTACAGACACTTCATTTTCCTGAAGCATGTTTGTGTTGAGTGTTTTAACATCTTTCATGTAAAATTCCTCAATGCTAGGCAGTCGTACAGGGTCTTTGGCTGCATCTGTTGAGTTAACTTGGAGATTGTCCACTCCTGAGGTACAAGTTTCCCCATCATTCACAGGTGTGGCAGAGCTACGATTATTTACTGGTTCATCCTTCACTGAATCTAACTCAAGAGCTTCCAGTTCACTCAGCTTAGAAGAAGATGCCTCAGAGGCATAGTGAGAATCATCAGATTCTTCTGACAGGTCTGTGGCAGGTGAGGCCACTTTCCTTTGACGTGCATTCCAATTCAGTTCTTCATGAAGGGAATCCAGAACAAGAGCAAGAAATTCTTGGCCATCATGCTGAAAAGATAACATAACAATTAACACCCTAAGAAATTTTCTATGTCTCTTTTTTATGGAAAAATATGGTACCTCAGCTTAACCTTAAGAGGGGTGAAGGTATTTCACTTGGCTGACTGAAAAAGTAACAGACTACTTCATGAAAATTATCCCACTTTACCTAAAACAAGCAAGCCAGCAGGGTTTGCCTCCAAAGTCTGAAAATTTGGGGCCACAAAGACAGTTTTGAGGCGAATGTGGATGGGCGCTGTGATCATCCCTAGCAACCCACCCCACACATACAAATGACATAATAACAGATAGACTACATGCAACAACACAAAGGGTCAAATTCAGTTTTAAGAGCATTTTTCTTTTGCTACCAAAAAGCTTGTATTTTTACTGCATACATCCCTGTGTTGCTAAAATACTGTACATTCAATGTTTATTTTTGGTTTGTTGAGTCACAGGCTGTCCTAATATTGTATAGATTACACATAGGTTGGGCCTACACTACAGCACAACTAGGCTTATCTCTGAACTATGTAACATTAAAAACAACTGACAGTAAGACACAGTACAAAGGTAGTCCAAGAGAATGTTCTTCCAGAATGTTTTTCTCAAGCCACTTCATTTTATGGTCTCCTCTTGACGCATTCATTTCAGACCCAACCACAATACTATCAATACTGAGCAAGAATTAACGTCACATCATTACGAATGTTTAATATGAGTTCCATTGAACAGCGTATCAACAATGACTTATGGTACTATACTGTACACACTGTAAACACATGCTGTGCAGCAGCCTGTTGGAACTTTGCAAATCTCACACATAAACTGTACACAATGCATCAATGGCTGTCACACACTTGCACAGTAAATAAGTGCTAGATTTACTAAACCAGTTGCTTTTACTGTTCTATTTTCATGTGTACACAACGTACAGCCTGCAAATAGGATAGCAGGAATGTCTGTTCTGTTTTTAATCCATAAAGTCCTGCTTTATGAACTAGCTCCTCCTCTATTTTCTAATGGGGGACAAAATAGTGTGTGGAGGCAGACACATTTTTCAAAATCAGATAAATTCCAGAATTCTGACTACAGCAGGAAAACTGGCATTCCTGCTAAAACATTGATGAGATATATTCTATGTTATTTGGTGAATTTTTAAATTATTTTCACAGAGAATCAACACCACAGAATAAACTTACCCTACTTTTTGAAGCATTACAGGAATCCAAGGTTAGTACATCATTTTGCCAGAATCATTCAAAAAAGATACCAGTACATATTTACCTGTCGAAAATCTTTGAACTGTCCATGCACAGATCCAAGCTTTTCCTTGAACTCAGAAGGGTGAAGCACTGCATACTGACCTTCCCAGACTTTGGTTAGCAACTCAATGAACCGGCCTGTGAGAGAATCTGGAGGGAAGCTGACATTACCAAGAAGGCTGTGGCACAAATAGGAGTTGTGCATGAGGCACTGTAGTCCAGAGTTCATGAAACATGTGTTACCCATGTTCTGCAAACCACTCTGACCAGGCAAGGCAGACTGATCTGAAGAAAGGAAAATGTGGATTGAAGGCAATATCCATAACAAACCAGAATACAAAAATGCATTGAGGTTTCCATAATATATGTTCAATTCCAAATAATGCCATGATGTCCCAGATGGCCTTTGACCCCACCAAAAAAGATTTATCATCTTACCATAACACATCAACATACTAAGTATGAAATCTACCCAAGCTTCCTACCAAGAGATATTGTGTTAACAAGGTTTTCAGTTTTTGACCCTCAGATGACCTTTGGCCTCCACCAAAACAACAGGGTTCTTCCTCTCAACATGGGGCATCTATGTACCAAGTTTGAAAACTGTCAGTTTCCCTTCCTGAGAGATCATGTTAACAAGCAGTGTCACAAACGCACAGATGTATACACACCCCATCATGAATGTACATGTTTCTCTTGTCATTGAAACAAAAAATTCATGACCTTTGAAGAACTGCACCATCAAAATGAACATAATATACTAGGAAAACATGCAACTTCATCTCACACACTGAAAGTCAATGAAGTCATATCTTGTTGCATATTCTAGGATAACTTCTAAAAGGCAAAGTTGGCACTACTTAGGGTAACTATTTTCCATCCATTCACTGACTTTTTCAAGCCTGGGAGGTGCACTTCCAAATGGTGGCCACTTAACCAGATTATCCATAAGTTTGAGACCCAGAGACCTAAAATGGTACTACCAGCTGTAAATATATTTCTTTCAATATCAAGATTAAAAGAAAACAAAATGAAAAGAATGAAACAATTTAACAGCATATAGAAACAATTAATATTGTCATGATTTGTTCTCCACATGTTACCTTTTATATCTGTTGAAATTGTAGAACCCGGTTCTTCATAAGCCATGAAGGATGATGGCACAGGGCTGTTATGGGGTGCTATGCAAAAGAAGAGAAGACAGACTTTTGTGGCAAAAAATTCAGAAAGGAACCAATCAATACAATGGACACGAGATAGCACATTGTTCTTACATCTACAGAACGCTTGCTTCATAGACAAAGTAGGTTTAAAATTCAAACACTTTTTAGCGACTTATTAATTAATAACAATATCTAAAATGTAAATAAACAATCTTAAGTCAAGAGACTTTCTACAATTCTAAAGAGCAAATGAGACTGAGGGCAATTGGTTAAACATTACAATGACACAGGAGTTTGACTTTGCAAAAATGCCTGATTAAACCTGCAATAATGAAAGAACTTCAAGAACACCCCATACTTTATGAAACATATTCACACTGAAGAGAAAATATCCATCATACTTAAACAAAATCAGAATAATGATGTCTGTAAATGGTCTGTGAGAAATGTCAAGTTTAATCAGGCAATAGTATTTCTTTAAACTTCCAAATCAAATTTTTGGATGTATTCTGCATCATGTTACATGGTCTTCTGGTTTAAATGTGAACCTCCTTGCCTAGTTTGTGCCTTTCCAAAATTAAAGACCTAGCACTGTGTCTGATACATGAGCTGTTCATTTTGTGTACCTGTCTGTATGCTATTTCCAGCTTCAAGGCCAGGCAGGTGTGGACCACAAATGGGCCCAACAAATCCATGTTCATTTTCAGAAGGGATTAAACCCATAACTTCTTCATCCATGTCTTGATGGGCACTTGTGTCGTCTGACTGCAATAAAGCCACTAAGTCTTCACTGTCTGTATCCATCTTTTAATCTGCCAGGAAAAAGCTGATGAGGGCACATATAAAACTTCTAACTGCTAGTGTCTTCAGGATTCAACTTCTCGCTCGCACATCCTGCATCTATAAAGAAAGAAAAGTTAAATCATTGAATCTTGCTGAATACCTCAACTTTCCAGACCTGTTACTTTCCTCCCTTCTTTAAAAGTTTTGGTGTATATTGTGAAGGTGCAAGTTATTTATAGCTAATAACATTTCAGATTAGAAATAATGAAAAATCTCTCCTTATTTCATTTATTTTCCTTTGTAGGAATTTTGATATTGATCACAAACATAATCAAAAGATGGAATATGTTCCAAAAGAATTAAGTTAGACCTGGGAAGTGGGTATTAATTAGTTTTTAAACAATTTCACAGAGTAAGTCAGCCTGTTAACTGTTTAAGCAGGACAGCCCTAATGTAACACCACAAATGGGTAAATGTAAAGGTGTGGGTGGATATGGGCTGATTCTTAACAAATGATTTTTTTCTAGACTGAATTTTTTAAATTATGCCAACATCAACATTGTTTCATCTTCTAAAATACCTTAATTTCAGTCCCAAAAATAAGGGATGATCTATAGATCAATCAACTAAGCTACTGCTTTCAGTACTGTACACTTACTGTGTAGATTATATAGTGGCCACATCGTGCCTCAGAGCAAGATTTATTTCATAATACTTTGTTACTCCAGAATGCACATCTAGGCACTGGAGTGACACTTTCGTAAATGTAAAAACCTATCAGCGTACCCAATAGGATTCCTGTATGTAAAATTTGTAAATCAGTGCACTTTCTGCACTAATTTTGGTGTGTGCTGCTTGTAAACTTGATGATTTTATATTTATAGTCTTCGTCGTCGTACATCATGACATCGGGACAAATTGCTCTTCATATTGTTATCACGACATGGACTCCTGGCAATGATACATTGATATATCGTATATCCCCCAATCCTAGTGGCAAATTTTAATTGTTTTTGCCTTGCTTACTGAGAGAAAAACAATTCACAGACTCACAGTAAATTCTCGCATTGAGAGAGTAGTTGTTTCCCTGTTAGTGTTACATATTCTCGGTAGCTTAGAGTCAGAGATAAGATACAACTACAGCTCTCTCCTTGAGTGTAGCTTTGTTGATTATACTTCAGTCTCATCATTACATTATGTTCAAAATGATGGAATAATAAAAATTAAAGGGATTTTGCCAGTGACAAAAATCGATGACTTCAAAAAATGCTGAAAATTTTCTCTTCTAGGAGGTGAAAACTGCTCTCAATAGCTCGTAGCATTTGGAAGATACTAATATTCAAAGAAATGCAATTTTTTCTCCAGACAAAGTGCATTATAGGAAATCTGTGATGTCATTGCAGCACATTAACTTCACAAAGCATTGAATTTCCTTATGATACTGACACTGTTGTAGGGAATATTTAGCAACTTTGTTTGTTATGCCATACATAATGTGTCAATTTATGCTAAACCTACATGGAAAGATATTCAAACATTCCAACAGTATCAAATTTCAAGGACAACAGGACATTCAATTATAACGGAAAACAAAAGAAATCTGAGGCAATATGCCCACTTTACATAACATTCTGTGACCTTGATGAGAACTGTAGGTATTTTTTGACAAAAACAACTAGTCTTTAATATTAGATATCTCGAGTTAGGAAAAGAGTATGCTACGGGGTCTAGAGAGTATGAACTGAAATTTTTTTCTCTTTCACATGTGCCTCTTGTGAAAAGCCACTGGAAAACGCCTTTAAGACATTAAAGGATGCCAATACCTTCGACGGCGTACTCGTTGAAATCACCTTACTAGCCTTTAAGATTGATGGTAGTTGTAAATATGAATAGAAGAGTATACAGCTGTTGCAGATTCAAGAGCACTTTCATGAGTACAGTATACACTACTGTTTAAACAGAGGTCTTTGACCTATCCTGACAATGATTGATATTGTGTTTGTTTTGCTCTGAATGATACAACCAATTTTCCCATTGACAAATAGTTTGCAGTAAGACTGTAAGAAAGCCATATGGTTATAAACTTATAAATTTACTTACTCCCACCTTTAAATCAGGGTCAAAATAACAGAGTTAGAAACAAGCAAACAAAATGTTATCTGCCAGCACGGGGAAAAAAGTTGGGAAGAGCTGGAAAGTTCCTTCCTGGAAAATTTGGGTATATGGAGTGAAATTTTGGCAAATGGAATGGAAATTTACCATTTTTGTACATCAAAATGCAAAAGGAATTCTGGAAAATTTGACTCCCTTCCCTGGAAATAAACATCTTTTCCCGTCTTGTCTGTCAGTGTGGGAAGGTGACATTCCATGCTTGCTTCAAGAGAATCCCACAATGGGACGGAACAGAAATTCTGGTATAACACTGTATGGTTCATTTCCTTTATTATGTATCAGAATTTATTATTTACATTTTGCCTTGAACTACTCTTTCAAGTTAGCATCACACTGTGTGGGCACAAGCACTAGCCCCATTTGTTCCATAGTTTCTAAATTACTACAAAAATAGAATACAACCAAAATGTCAGTTCAATCAAAACTAAACATTCAATTCGGGTGCATCCCTACAGTACTTGTAGGGACTGATGCATTGCCTGCAAGACTCATCATGGGTAATAGGTATGGAAGCTTGATTTCTCATAATAGGTGCAGTAGCAAGATTTGAGACATGACTGCCAGTGGGGGGGATACAGTATGTTCCTTTTTCTTAGCCTTTCTAAAATATTTTGTTTGAATAACTCAGAGCAGTTCGGTAAAGTTGAATATTTGAAATGTGAATGGGGGGGGGGGGGGGTGTATTTTATCAGATAATCCAGCTTTTGAAGTTGGTTAGCAGTATTCTTATAGTGGAATATGTAAAAATGGTGACAAAAGGGGACGAAAATTTCAACTGGGCTTTGGGGTATTTCCGACCACTGCACTGACAACCAAGTTAATTAATGGTAAATTAAATTTTCTATGGTTCATAAGTGGTCGGTTCATAAAAGGTCCTCACACAGGTGTTGCTAAAGAACTACAGAAGTTATAAAAGCCAATGACAGTATCTATTTTTTTTTTATTTTGAAAATGTGTTCATTCTGGCATATGAAAGCATCATGAAACAATTTTAATATACAGTGTATCCTCAGTTTCTTTCTGCTCCAAATGTATTTTTGTGTCTTACAATAAATATACCCTACTTCTACATGGAGTAATATTTTAACACATTAGTGATGGAACTACTGTATGTTTATCTGTGATGTTCTGCCATTTGAAGTGCAAAAAGCAACATACCAGCATGTTGGGATACAGCACAACAGTTCTTGTACCCTTGTATTTGAGGTTCTATGCATGATAAAGAAAAGCTACTACCAACGACATCTGGATAAAGGGAAGCAGGGGAGGGTGGGAGGAAGGGGACATTCACCTACAATATGTTAATTCTAGCAAGGCTCCTTGGGTGAAGAGGGTACTTCTGGAAAGTTTGCTGTCAAGTCATACTGTGTGCTTGAAAATAACAGTGATGCATTGTCCTGAAATATGATGCTGATCGTGACGAAATAACACATCCCACACATGCATCATCATATTATCTAGACTACATCACACTTCCCAGTATGTATGTGATGAAAGTCAAACCAGGGTTCGAAATGACACATGCACACGTGCACCAATCCATGTAAATTTTTGTTAGTGCATGCAACTTCGAGTTGCTTACCTGCACACGTGCATGTAGGCCTAGGCCTAATGGTAGAGAAATATATTAAAGGTAGAGCCACAGATTTTCCGCATGAAAAATCACAAAATTCCATTTTTAACCACTAAAATTCTGTATAATTCCATTTCAAGCATGGCCAAATTACGGAATTTTCATTTGAAGCCTATGGTGTATGAGCAACCTTTGCTAACACACTATTGCATCTGCAAATTGCATCTGCAAATTGCAGCCTATACCGAGAAAAATTTGACGATTTTCAGTAAGTTGCTTCTCCTTTTAGGATCGTATTTTTGATGGATTTTGGTAATTTAAGGGGTGAATTGCCATCATTATAGATGGTAAAATGTCTGTGTATCTCTTTCATAAATGTAGGCATTCATTTGATATGGTTTTGGAGAATAATAGCTTATCTTTTCTATCAAGAAGTTACATGTATTTGGGCTGGATAATTTTTTGCTAAATTCCGCGGATAATTGTCAGTTCCGTTTTTTTTTTTTCGAGGGCCCTAGATGTAATGATGGTATCAACGTGCATGCATAGCCATTGCTAGGTGGCATGCATCATCTCACTGATTGTCCTACTTGGGCCAAGGCTATTATAAAAAGGGAAGAAACAGGTGAAATGTTAGGCCTGAGTTTTTTAATCTTTCATTGTCATACTTCAATGGTGCATGTAAGAATTTATTTGTGCATTTTAAAGTTACATGCACAGGTGCATGTAACTTTTTTTTTCTAATTCGAACTCTGAGTCAAACCACTTGAACTTAATATCAAACTTCTTTCAATACATAATAGCAGATTGGCCAACCCCTTCGGTGGACCTTACATCCGCTCTGCTGGGTTAAAATGTTGGGATGCCATGTAAATGATTTTTAGAACAAAAAAAAAAAAAAAAAAAAAAAAAACTTAGGTTCACCTCCAATCTTTTTTAGTGGATGCGCAGATGCTCAGATGCAAAGTCTGGGCTGCTAGATCAACATGAAAAATTTTGAGAACAATTCATTGTTGTCCATTTTTAACTAAGACCATAAGCAATATTCTGGATTGGATGCATGGATGCTTGGATGCAGATAGTCCAATGCACAGTCAAAGTTTTGCTAAATCAACATGAAGGATTTTGAGAACAACTAATGGTTGTCTATTTTAACTAAGACCACAACCAACACTCTGGAGTGGAAGCATGCAGGGCTGGAATAACCTGTAGCACCAACAGCCATAGCTGTTGGGCCCTTACTGATGGCTGTGGTGCCCCTCAGTCAATGTCCTATAAATGACATAGACCAACAGCCAATTTGCTCATTTTGGCTGCGCCTTTTTTCAACCTTATTTCAAGCCCTGAGCATGGATGCTTGAGTGGACACTCAGATGCTCGGTGGTGTTCGAGAGTGGCCCTGTATTCCATAGTTGTACCAAAATGGACTTTAAGCCAAATAGCTTTTACAATTAACAAATTTCTTTGCTTGATCATAAGTGTTTCTAGGTGCAATGGTTGACTGACATGATAATTTATTACTTCATTAATGTTTATGTAGCCATATTCCATTACCATGGCCTGTAATTCTGTTACAGACAACTTATTAAGTACTATCAGAAAGGTAAAAAGTCTCAGGTTCGTTATTCTTAGCCAATCACAGCGCACGTTACGTGTGACTGTAGCAAATAGTGAAAATAAGCCTTTATCTGCATGGCGAACTTTCGTTCTTTTGCTTTGCTTCACCTTCTGTAACCTGTTTCTGTGAGAAAGATGTCATGGATAGCTACACAGGCTACTATCATCTGAATTGCGGGCAGTGAAGTGTGACAAGACCGTCATTTTCTCATATGTTTTTACTGTTTGGAATTAATTTTATGCACACACTTGTATCCGAAGATGTTCTGCTGGAACAGATGCCTATGGCGGAAAGACACCAGGGTTTGTATTTCTCTTTCTCTGAAAAAGTCATCGTAATTTTTCATGATAGTATTTTCTTTTTTACGACCATTCAAAATTTCGCGTCATAATTTTTAAAATTGCTGACGTTAATAATTAAAATAATATACATTGCCTACCACGATTAGCTGTAAACGGCAACGTTAGGCTTAGCCTAGCCTACAGGCTATATAGTCTGCAACAACGTTAGCGCAACTTATCAATAAATTCAAGTGTGAATGAAGTAAATTAATAACAACCTGTTTTTATGATGAGAAACGATCCTTGGATAACAAAAAATATTTTTGCTGCACTCACAGAGAAATTTGGACGAAAATATCCAATATATTCCGTGTATGATGCAGGCAAAAGGTGTAGCTTTAAATACCTAATGTTAACAATATTAGATTGAACACAATGACAAATGTATTTCCATACAGTAACAGTACAGTGTACATACAGTATGTATGACAGTGCCGTCCAATCGTTGTCACTTGTCAAAAGTTGCAAGACATTGGGATAGACCATTATTTTGGAGGTGTTCTTTTTGCTAACTGTTTGGTTTTAAGAAACTCAGAATTTTCAGCAGGTGATTGTTTAGTGAGTCGAATTTTCTGTCGTAAAGATGGGCAAATCAAAATTTATGTTTACGACTGAATTGTATTTTTGGTCGTAAGTAAAATTTCCATCAGCGTAAAAAAGCCTGTTTCGGCATAAAACGCAAACCCTGAAAGACACTTTTTAAAAATCTAAGAAACTAAGGAATTGTTGTCCTTGCAACCACCAAAACATTTTACAAGTCCAGGTCAGACAAGTAGAGGAATAGAGACATAGCACTTTGAATAAATTGAATGGAAGTGTAAAGCAGGTTTAAGAAAGTAAGAACTTTGAATAGAATTAACTTACTAATGGATTTAATTTTAAGCTGTGGGGATAAAAGTTACATCCTTTCCAAATGTAAGAACAGTGGCTGAATAAAGTCTTCAGACAAAGCAAAGACATGAACTTATTCACACGTCTGCACGTGAAAATCTCAATGTGTACATGCAGGCCTAGGGTAAGACGGGGGGTTTTCGACCGCTAGGGTATTTTCGTCTACCATGAACATTTCTCCCAAATTTGAACTTCTTGAAGAAACAACAGTAAAAATGTATTTGCCACCAAGTACTATGAACTAGTGGCAATTTAAAATCACCAAACTTTTAACCCAAGCTAACCATTTAATATAAAAAAGCCAAACCTGAAAACCGAATGTGTATACATATTGTTCAAAATCATGTTTTCTTACAATAGGCGATAAGCCACGACTTACTTATACATACCTTTACTGCCATAAACTTAATTATAAAGTGGTCAAATTTGATAACCAAGATAGATAAGGGTTGTTGGGATATTGTAATGAAAAGAACCTGCTCCAAAATTGTTACTGCCCTCATTTAGTGGGGAGGTCGAAAACCACCCACCAATTTTCAATGTAACGGGCTATTTTCGACCGCCTAGTTTTTGACTAGCATAAAATCATGGAAACTACAACAGTTTGATTAATTTTAATTTTAAGTGATATAGGCCTAGTTTATGGCCATACAGTATACCAAACGTAAAACAGTTACCTTCATATGTAACTTCTATCACAACATCTGCACGATGACCACTTATGACCCATACAAAATTCATTTTGCCTTAAATTAGCATGGTTTTCAATGGGGTGGTTGAAAATACCCTAAGGTAGGTTGAAAATAGCCAATTTTCGACCACTTTTATCATCATTGCATATTCCAGTAAGAGAAAATTAATAAAATAAAAGGACATACACTGAATGGTAGTACAGGCATTGTAGGTGTTGACCAAAGGTAAGTTGGTTCAATTACTTTGCTCCTTTTAATTTTTGAAACCAAAAACCCTTAAGCGGTCGAAAACCCCCCATCTTACCCTAGGGGATTACAATCATTGTACTCAATAGACACGCCAGATTGGAAAGTTTGCCCTGCGCAGGGGATTTATCCTGCGCGCAACAATATGAATTTCAAAGTTGCCAGCCGCGCAAATTTCACAACTGACAACTGCAACCGCACAAACTTGTTAGCAACAAGCAAACAAATTGCCTGGGAAAGGCAATTTCCTGCAGTGTTGGTGGTTTTGGCCAAAATTTTCTCAGTACGCTCCGCACCAACCGATGGTGGCACTCTGCTTAGATAGTATCAGCCGTGCAACTCTCCTAGCCGTTATTAAAATCCCCCACACACCATCACAAGCTTTCCAATCTGGATACGTGTTCATTGACACTGACCACTGTTTTAATCACAATGCTTCCAACAAATCTCTAAACTCCATTCAGCCCTGTCCCTGTAGGCCCTAGGCCTAATTTATAAGTCTGGTAGGTTCTAACCTATCCTATCTTAGGCCCTACTTAGGCCCTACATTCCACAAGGCACTTTGTCTATGGCGGAATGAGTACATTTTCTGTGGCGGAAAGTACCGATGGCGGAATGACACGGCTCCTGGCTAGCTCACAGGCGCCCCTTAACATTGTATAGTATATACCATATACTATGTATTATATAGACGGAAAGGTATGTCACAAATCTCCTAACTCGAACAAACAACTTACGTTTCTGGCACAATTACTGCACTTTTCTCGCCAAATTTGTCTGTGTCGAGACTTTTGATCATAAGGTACCTCAGGGCAGCTCTATTTCCCGAATAATATCACTTGGCATTGTCTGAAGGATGAAATTTCGATGGAGTAACAGTTTGAGGATGGTAGCTGCTGATACAGAGCATTCAGCACTTCCACACTGTATAATAAAATACTCCTAAAATATTCTCTAAAGTTCTCTTAACTTTCTGAATTTCTTCCAAAATTTGTCACTTATGTTTTCCTTTGATTATTACAAATCTTGCAGATATATATTAGCATCAATATGAACAATTTTTGAACATTAAATTTCATAAAATTTGAAAACCTTTTGAAAAGTGGAAGGGCTAGCATTTTCTACAAGCACTTGTGGCAGTTGAACTGTGTAACTGTTTTACAGTCTTCAACTCTTAAAAAATGCAAGCCCTTCCACTTTTCAAAAGATTTTCAAATTTTATGAATTTGTGTGTTGAAAATCTTGCATATTAGGCCTAATGCTAATATGTATCTGTAAGATTTGTAATAATCAAAGCAAAATATAATTGACAAATTTTGGAAGAAATTCAGAAAGTTAAGAGAACTTTAGAGAATATTTTAGGAGTATTTTATTATACAGTGTGGAAGTGCTGAATGCTCTGTATCAGCAGCTACCATCCTCAAACTGTTAGGCTACTCCATCCAAATTTCATCCTTCAGACGATGCCAAGTGAAATTATTGGGGAAAACGAGCTGCCTTGAGGTACCTTATGATCAAAAGTCTCGACACAGACAAATTTGGCGAGAAAAGTGCAGTAATTGTGCCAGAAACGTAAGTTGTTTGTTCGAGTTAGGAGATTTGTGACATACCTTTCCGTCTATATAATACATAGTATATGGTATACTATACAATGTTAAGGGGCGCCTGTGGGCTAGCTTATGCACTAAATAACGTTAGGCTACGCTAGAGTAAATAGAACTGCCTGTGACCTAAGTTGGGCCTACACAGTTACGCTTTGGGGTGACATAGGCCTAGCCTAGGCCTAAAGGTGGGCTTTAGCTTTCGGAGTAGGACGTGAGACTGACCGAGTGTCGTTACGGCAGTACGGGGAAGGGCTCTTGCTGAGAGTTGTTAATGTTAGTGTTACCACTGTTAGGCTATACAAACACTATGCTTTAGCATGGGCTAGGCCAAACGATAGGCTATCGTATCGGCGATAGCGATGACGGACAAAAAGTGATATCACGTGGGCGGAAATCAAGTTAACGAATCCAAGCTATTTAAGCCTTGTTACCCCTAATGTTCTCATACTAAAGACAAAAAATTGATAACCTTCAACACAATACTAAAACTCTTCGCAAATCGATAGTACGAATGTACAACACCAACCTTGGATTTTTCTTGTATTTCCGCCATTTTTCAATGAAAGAGAAACATGACACACATGGGGTCAATATTCCTCGTTCAAAATATTTTTACTTTTGAAATTATTTTTTGTATAAATGAAAGTTAAAAAATACCTTAAAAGATGTAAAAATACTTATTTTTAGTCTATATTATAAACAATAAATTGTATATTGAAAATATTTTTTAATTTTTATACAATATATCTTTTGTGCAAAGTCTCTATGTAGCGTTGGCAACGTAATTTTTCAATCGGAAGAAGCCAAACAAATATGAAATTTCAATTTAACAGAAATATGAAAAGAAAAGTTTTTTGTAACTATTTTTCATACTAAATCTTTTAAATTCAATAAAAAACTCAAACTATAATATTTAAAATTAAAATTCACATGAACATATGCTATGTTAAATTTTTATTAGGAAACTCTCACGATAAATACGTTCATTATAAATTGTATCTGGTAATTGCATGTGAAATCTCTTTCACTGTTTCAGCATGGCGGAACAAGAGCAGTTTGGGAGACTTCTGAGTGAGCTTCTTTCTGAAGATGGAGATACCAGAAAGAAAGCAGAGGTGATCCACTGTAGTAATATTATATTAATAGACTTCAAATCTAACAGGGGGATCGTGTTGTTCATCACCCATCGTCAATGCTTGATTGCTGCGTCACAAGTGCATGCCAAACTTTCGCGCCATCTGTGCTCCATTAACTTTGCATTACGGGCTATACTGTGTTAATTCAGTCACACTCAGACTCCCCTGTCACAGTGTAGAGTGTTGAAAATTGTAGGCTATACTAACTTCAACGTTAGTAATAGTACCAGGCCTAAGCCACAGGCGCCCCTTAACATTGTATAGTATACCATATACTATGTATTATATAGACGGAAAGGTATGTCACAAAAATCCTAGCTCGAACAAACAACTTACGTTTCTGGCACAATTACTGCACTTTTCTCGCCAAATTTGTCTGTGTCGAGACTTTTGATCATAAGGTACCTCAAGGCAGCTCTTTTTCCCGAATGATTTCACTTGGCATTGTCTGAAGGATGAAATTTCGATGGAGTAACAGTATGAGGATGGTAGCTGCTGATAGGAGAGCATTCAGCACTTCCACACTATATAATAAAATACTCCTAAAATATTCTCTAAAGTTCTCTTAACTTTCTAAATTTCTTCCAAAATTTGTTTAATTATGATTCACTTTTTATTATTGCAAATCTTGCAGATATATATTAGCATCAATATGAACAATTTTTGAACATTAAATTTCATAAAATTTGAAAACCTTTTAAAAAGTGGAAGGGCTAGCATTTTCTACAAGCACTTGTGACAGTTGAACTGTAACTGTTGTACAGTCTTCAACTGCCACAAATGCTCATAGTAAATGCAAGCCCTTCCACTTTTCAAAAGGTTTTCAAATTTTATGAATTTCTGTGTTCAAAAATCTTGCATATTAATGCTAATATGTATCTGTAAGATTTGTAATAATCAAAGCAAAACATAACTGACAAATTTTGGAAGAAATTCAGAAAGTTAAGAGAACTTTAGAGAATATTTTAGGAGTATTGTATTATATAGTGTGGAAGTGCTTAATGCTCTCAATCAGTAGCTACCATCCTCATACTGTTACTCCATCGAAATTTCATCCTTCAGACAATGCCTAGTGAAATTATTCGGGAAAAAGAGCTGCCTTGAGGTACCTTATGATCAAAAGTCTCGACACAGACAAATTTGGCGAGAAAAGTGCAGTAATTGTGCCAGAAACGTAAGTTGTTTGTTCGAGCTAGGAGATTTGTGACATACCTTTCCGTCTATATATACTACATAGTATATGGTATACTATACAATGTTAAGGGGCGCCTGTGGCCTAAGCAAACTGCAAAGACTTCATAGGAAGGAATACCTTACTTTTTAATGGGGTTTTTGTCACAATAGAAAGAGTGTCGTTATCAAAATGCATTTACCTACTTGTTCAATAAGGGTTGAAAAATAATTCCAAAGGAAAGAGTAAGTAAAGAGGGAGCAATGCCACTGGCATATCTTTTGACTGTCTTTTTGATGGAGACATTACCCAGACTGGAAAGCTTGCAATGGTGCGCGAGGGATATTATTTATGGCCAAGAGAATTGCGTGGCCGATACTATCTAAGTGGAGTGCCACCATGAGTTGGCACGGAACATAGCAAGAAAATTTAAGCCAAAACTACCTCCTACATTGCAGGAAATTGCCTTTCCCAGCCAACTTGCTTGGTTGCTGCCAACAAGTTTGCGTGGTTGCAGTTGTCAGTTGTTAAATTGCGCGGCTGGCGACTTTGAAATTCATATTTTTGCGCGGGGGATAAATCCCCCGCGCAGGGCAAACTTTCCAATCTGGGACATTACCCCTAGCCTAGGCTACCACAACTGAAAGTGAGAGGCATAGGCCTGGGCCCTAATGGCATAATGCACTTAGGTTAGGCTATCAATTGAGTTGCACCCCACTACCCCGGACATAGTCTGACATTGTCCACAACTTCATTGACAAAAGGCTTACCAGTTAAAACATCCCATTACGAAAACATCCCCGCTATTGGTCAAAACGTCCCCGTGCCAAAACGTCCATGTACCAAAACGTCTCCGGATTGAATCATTGGCCAGTCTGCATTCCATGCACTACAACACGAAGATCTTCGGTGTGAGCACCGACTCCTCGGCGTAGCGGCGGGCAAACGGAACTCCCGGCGTACCGGCGGGCCGAATCGGTCAACTCCCGCCATATGATCACGTACAGTACTGTGCTATATATACCTGTACTTGTATTGCCGATGCATTACGTACATGTATACATACGTACGTACAATCGCTTAAGGATTGCTACTGACTAGTTCTAACGTGTGTGTACTATATAGTATATACCTGTACGTGCATTGCCAATGTATGGTGACCTGTATGCATCACGTACATGTATATTTTACGTATGTACGCACGCCTGCAGATTGCTATGTACATGCATTGTATATGCACAGTACAGGAAATCCCGGCGTATATCAGCCCGGCGTACATCGGCCCGGCGTATATAAGCCCGGCGTACGATCACAAAAACCTTGGCGTACCTCCGGCGTAGGTCTTACATGGAATGCACCCTGGATCATTGGACTAGTTTTATGCTAATTTTTCAACTATTTCATTTGTAAATGTTTTTATTAACATTGGAAGGCTGTTTTCTGTTTCTTCAAGGAAAATGAAATACTAATAGCAATTTACTTTATAACTTACCGCTGCAAATTTTTTAAATACTTCAGGGCCTACGTGTTGTGCATAGCCTACATGCAGGTATTGCAGTGTGCAGTGAGAATGCAAGTGAAAGTAGGTAGCGGTTAGCATTGTGCTAAGTAGTTTTTTCATGTTGTGATATTACTGTTCCAAACCAAAAAAACTATTAACGATTTCCAAAGTTCATAATATGTAGCCTATCATTCATAGGCGGGGACGTTTTTGTATTACATATACATGTACCTCAGTCAAGTCTGTGACTGACAACTTGTGAAACTAAAATGACATAGCCCTCTGTTACCAAACTGATGAACGATTTGTGATTAAGATTTCTGCAGACCTTGTTTGTTTTCTTGTTGTGTTACTTTCTTACTTTTTTTTGAACTTTTGTGTTATTTTTATTTATTTTGTCCATTTCAGTTTTTAAATTTTTGTATTAGGCCTAGGTTTTGATTTTGTCTTTTTGTTTTAAAGTAGGCCTATTTGTTCCTTGTAATGCACTAAGAGCTTCCATTTAGAATAAATGCAATAGAAATGTAATCACCAAACTGACTGACCAAAGATATGATTGTTTGCTGAATGTTGGCATCTTTGTACAAAGGGCAACAAATAACCCACAATCACTCCTTGGTAAGTAAAGTGACTGACATTTGAGGTAACAGGACTCACCTTTTTGTCAATCTGGTGACTGACAATATTAGCACATTGAAGGACTTGAGTCACATTGTCATTGGTCAGTAGGGCTGCGACGGTTAAACGGTTAACCGGTTAACCGACCGATCGATCGGTTAAACGACCGCCAAATGTTGTTTCATTTAACTGTTTTTGCATCCTAATAAATCTGTCGCTGGAGTTCACCATTATACCTAAACTCGTTTATGCAGTAAACCGCAGAAGTTGCTTGCCCCAAACCACGTAACAATGGGTAAACTTTGGATGAAAAATTACAAAAGGTTTAAAAAAAGACCTTTATAATGTCAGTTGCACAGTCTGCATTGCGTTGCTTTGACTGGTATATCGATCCGTTCGCCCCATGATCTGGTTTGCCGAAATAAAGTGACAATAAACTCTTTCACGCAACTTTTGAAAAGGATTAAAATTATCAAGGGTGCAGGGATTAAACTATGCAGTACACCCTACAACAATCCACCATACCTTTTAAAAGTGTGGAGCACCGTAAACTTGATAGATAAGACTAAAAAAGTTACCTCTAGACGGCAGAAAAATATATGCTTAATATCGTTCAAGATAAATGCACTTCGGGAATTTTCCTGGGCTTAACTTCCAAGGTTACGTGTTTACAGTTCATCAGTCTCAAAACATGCTGTCTGCACAAAGTAGTGACCAAGCTATGTAGTCCTGGGCTTAATTATGCAACCTTGGCTTACAAGCCTTGTAGGTGCAACTAAAATATTTGTAACTACGTTAGCCTCCCCATTTAAGCTAACTTAATAATTTTAACAAAAACCGATTAAACATTTTGTATAATTTTTTGAACGTTACTATAATTCCTGGAAAATTTTCAACCCCCCAAATTCGCAAAGATGAGTGAAATTCTTTCAGCCATTTCATTTATTAACCCCAAATTATAAAATATGGAGCATTCCAATGGTGAACTTCGTGAATAGTCATATTTTTTTCGAACATAGTTAGCACAGTTCGTTGGACTTGCTGACCGAACCGGCGCACTGCACTTACGTGCATTGTACAGTACAGTACAGTATTTGTAATTAGTAGAGCTGATTGAGCTTGCTGAACGAACCGGGCCGGCCGGCCAGCCATATGCTTCGCTACTTCGCACGTTGCATGAACGATCGTTTATGACATACCGTACGTACATTGTACAGTACAGTATTGCGTACGAGACAACAGTGCCAGAGTCCCGTTATAACATAAAGTATGAGGTAGCTGCCGTTATCGACAAGTTTCGCCGTTTATAATTACGAAGAAACTGGTATTTTCAGTAGGTGTTTGGTAAAAAGGCATGCGATGTAAGACAAGTTAAAATTCAACGTTACAATTTTTTACGGAGCCTGCGGTAATACATATGGGTAAAAATTTTCACCCCTTTACGACATAACGGTGCTGGAATTCTTTGCAGACACTTGTATATTACGTATGAATTGCAGCAAGGTCACAAGACACACTATAGTACACTATGTGGTACGTTTGTACTCGACACTGCTCTGGGCGTGTGTGATACTGTATCGCTGTAGCCGGAGAAGTGTGTCTTGAACTGCGATAATGCCAGTGATATCCATAGGCTTCTAATCTTACGGTGCTGTTAGACCTCAAAAATCTCAAAAACGGTAATCAGTGGCATAACAAAAAGTATATGCATGTTTGTGAAAAGTTTGAATAAATGCGTGATTCGCCCATGCGTACGGAGTGCTTGCCAAAACATCGCAACTAATGCAAACGTTTTAACTTGCACGCTACTTCGACGATCATCACTACCGGCGCCATTTTAAGTGTAGAAACTTTGGTATTTAAGTGATGGTGCTCTTCCGAAATGTTTATTTTGTTTATATACCTTGACTTGTTTTTATTTACGGTTAACCGTTAACCGTTCGGTTAATAAAAACGGTTAAACAGATAGTGAATTAACAGGAAATGCACAGCCCTATTGGCCAGTGACCCACATTTGACTGACCATACCAGGGAGTAGTGGGGTGCATCATTCAAGTGATATGCACATTTCAAGAAATACAATGGCTTTGAACAGTGTTTTTTCGAGATTTAGTGTGAACTACAGGGCTGCAGAACTTGCAAAACTTCACGCCCATACTTTGAAAACCAAAATTTCAAGCTCACCTGGTCTACTTAATTTGAGACTAAGATGAAAATTTCTAGCTGCAGCATGATTTTTGCAGACGCAGTGCGTCTTTGCGTCCAGCTTTTTGCAGGCATGGTGAACATATCATCTGTGCACTTTGGTGCTCATAACAACTCGAAATACGGAAACTCAAGACTCATCACAATCCTGCATAAATTATGCCACTTACCACATTCCTTTTGTTAAGTATTGAATTACTTATGGTAGGCTAAAAAAATGGACAGTTATTTGAGTAGTACCAGAATGGCATCACATTTTATATGTATTTTATCATGCAGTCTGCCATTTTAAATTGAGTGAAAAAGCTTCAACATTTTATGTTTCAGCTCAGGAATGTCCTGTGAAGATGGGAGTTGGGATATTTGGATTCATTTTCCTTGTATCGTACCATACATTTTCAAAATTTGAGACTTAATAAGGTACACTTAAAGTTAGACGTATATATGTGTAGAGATACACCCTAGATGGCGTGAAAACATAGCCACCCTGTATGTAATAATAGGTGATTGGTAAAGGGCATCTGCTTGATTGTGTAATTAAATAATTGGTAATCGGCAGTTACCAACTGTGGAACGGGTAAAACACTGCTTAACGTTTATTTCACATGTACAGTTAATTGCTATGAGGTCACAGGGACTTGTTCCATCCCTAGTAGATTGTGGCTTTGCCCTCTATAATTTGAGTCCCTTACTCTTTTGTAACACCGTCGTTTGTAGCCTTGAGTACCTAGGCCGAGTTCTCACTAGGGCTGGACCTGATATCCGGTTCCAGTTCTGACCGGAGCTTCAAAGAAGTTTGGCAGGATTTTTCTCAAATTCTAGCTGGAATTATCCCCACCATCAAAAGATAGTTGTAGCTTCACAGGTGAATTTAACACCTTCGCAAAGGTTTTTTTTTTCTAACATGTACTGTAACATGGCAAGAAATTGTCACATTAAGGTGTGGTCTAGGTTTGGTGGTTCTGGTTCATTGTAGAACCCACAGTGACACAATTTCCTTATTATAAGTAGTCTTATAACCCTCATAAGCATGTCCCAAGTAATTGGAGGTGACAATGAAGATAAATTCAAAGTTAGCCTATGTCCACCTACATCACAGGACCCACATTTGCAAATGTCATAATGTATGAATATTTAACAGTTATTTCATATTTTAGTATGTATTCAAAATCTCTGTCAATTATTACTTGACAATATGCACTCTCTGAATCACATTCATCAGAACATTTTAATTTACATTTACTGTCACTGTGACTGTGGTGACTAACAAATTGAAGTTGTTTCAAATACCTCTGCAGTATATCATTTGAAATAATTTTACAGAGTCTATTAATTTTCTGTCTGCATTATTCTTCAGTCCAAACCCTACAAAATCACACCAGCTTAGTGACCTACAGTTGGACCTACAGTAACACTATCATGAGGTCAGCCACCACCAGGGCTGGTCATGAAAATTTTTCAGGAGGGCAAGCAACTGCCTGCCTTACTTGAGATGTTGTGCTTCTAGGAGGGCAATTAGTTGCCCACCTAACATTTCAGGCGGGCAGTTGTGTAAATATACAAGTTTCATTTAAATTTATCATTCTTTTCGGTTTACGCTCTGTGCCCCCCCCCCCCCCCCGTGTCCCTCCCTGTGTTCTACCCAGTTCCCAACAGGGCATATATGTGACACACTGCCAACAAACAGTGGGGCCATATGTTTTCTGACATCATATAAATCAGTGAAGAAATGAAAATGACTGCATCTCAACTTGCCACAAAACCCTCATCAGCAACATCATGTCGCCCTTCAGGGTAGAGTTGGCGCTCTATTCCCTTCTACCATATGCACCACTGTGGACACAAAGCAGGCCAAGTCCAGGGTAGCATATGGCGGAGCCACTCCATGGATGCATGCCAATAGGGGTCCAAGGAACCATTAACTGACATCCATGTACCAATATTCCTTCTTCCATGGCACATAGTTGGGCCGAAGCCTACAGTCGGGAAAATGGCAGTGACAAGTTAAATCTCAAAGCTTTTTGGTTTCGATGATAAGAGAAACCTATGCATTCATGATGGCGTGTGTGTGTATGTATGTGTGTATGTGCGTGTGTGTGTGTGTGTATGTGTGTTTGTGACTTTGCTCGTTAACACGATATCTCAAGAAGGGAAACTCTGACAGTTCTCAAACTTGGTACATAGATGCCCCATATTGAGAAGAAGAACCCTATTGTTTTTGGTGGGGGTCAAAGGTCACCTGGCGTCAAAATCTGAAAACCTTGTTAACACAATATCTTGAGGTAGGAAGCTTGGATGAATTTCATATTTTGTATGTAGATGCATTATGGTATGAGGAAGAACCCTATCATTTTTGGTGGAGGTGAAAGGTCATCTGGGGTCACCGGGGGTCAAACCCTGAAAACTTCGTTAACACGATATCTCAAGAAGGGAAACTGTGACAGTTCTCAAACTTGGTACATAGATGCCCCATATTAAGAGGAGAACCCTATTGTTTTTGGTGGAGGTGAAAGGTCATCTGGGGTCACCAGGGGTCAAACCCTGAAAACTTCGTTAACATGATATCTCAAGAAGGGAAACTGTGACAGTTCTCAAACTTGGTACATAGATGCCCCATACTAAGAGGAAGAATCCTATTGTTTTTGGTGGGGATCGAAGGACACCGGGGGTCAAACTTTGAAAACCTTGTTAACACAATATCTCGAGGTAGGAAGCCTGAATGAATTTCATACTTTGTATATAGATGCATTATGGTAAGAGGAAGAACCGTATCATTTTTGGTGGAGGTGAAAGGTCATCTGGGGTCACTGGGGGTCAAACCCTGAAAATCTTGTTAACACAATAACTTGAGTTACAAAGCTTGGATGAATTTCATACTTTGTATGTAGATGCATTATGGTAAGAGGAAGAAGCCTATCATTTTTGGTGGAGGTCAAAGGTCATTTGAGGTCACCAGGGGTCAAACCCTGAAAACCTTGTTAACCTGATATCTCCAGGTAGGAAGCTTGGATAAATTTCATACTTTGTATGTAGATGCCTTATAGTTAGAGAAAGAACCCTATTATTTTTGGTGGGGTTCAAAGGTCATCTGGGGTCACTGGGGGTGAAACCCTGAAAAACCTGGTTAACACTATATCTCAAACTAGGAAGCTTGAATAAGTTTCATACTTTGTATGTAGATGCGTTATAGTAAGAGGAAGAATCCTATCATTTTTGGTGGAGGTCAAAGTTCATTTGGGGTCACTGGGGATTAAACTCTGAAAATCTTGTTAGCACAGTATCTCCAGGTAGGAAGCTTGGATAGATTCCATACTTAGTATGTAGATGCGTTATAGTGAGAAGATGAATCCTCTTGTTTTTGGTGGAGGTCAGAGGTCATCTGGGGTCACCAGAGATCAATGTCTGAAAACCTTTTCAAGATGATATCTCCAGGTAGGAAGCTTGAATAGATTTCATACATGGTAAATTGATGTGTTACAGTGAGAAGATGTACCCCATTGTTTTTGGTGGAGTTCAAAGGTCATCTAGGGTCACCAGGGGTCAAACACTTAAAACCCTGTTAACACAGTATCTCAAGGGAGAGCGCTTGGATAGATTTTATACTTAGTATGTGGATGTGTTATGGTGAAAAGATGGACCCTATTGTTTTTGGTGGAGGTCAAAGGTCATTTAGGGTCACCAGAGGTAAAAAAAGCAAAATTTCCCAAGAATTCCCAAGAATATCACATGGGTTCACCAGAGGTCAAAGAGCAGAATTTCCCAAGAATTCCCAAGATCGTCATCTGGGGTCACCAGAGGTCAAAACGCAAATTTCCCAAGAATTCCCAAGACTAAATAGGAATACAAAACTATTTTTCCAACATGTTAAGATAGCATTTGACCATTGACTGAAAGATATGGGACATCATGGCTTTATTTGGAATAGAACATGCAGTATATCATCGAAACCTCAATGCATTTTTGCATTCTGGTTTTGTCCTTCTGTTGAGTTATGCCTCAGGGTCTGAATTTAAGTATTGGGGATCAGGGGTAAAATAAAAAAAAAAATGCCACTCCAGGCCCACAGGATTTTGCTGGTGAGCCTTATTTTGAAGGACCCAGGATAATATTGCATTGGTGAATTGCAGTTTGTTTGCCTAATATAAAACTTGTGTTTGCAAGGGTACAAAAACGTAGTAACCCGGGTACCTGATCACCATATCCATTAGATACCGATAACCGATATAATAGTGTAAAGCAGCAATTTTGTAAGGACACTTGCCTGATTTTTCACCTGTCTCGGAGGGGTAGTTACCACATGTTCAAGAAGACTAAAATTCTCACAACGAAATCGTGTCGTTTCAAATAGAAAATTAACAATATGAGAAACCTGATAAAAACAGCCAATTAGTAAATGCAGTACTTTGTAAGGCCTCTATCTATCTACTGCATTGAATTTTGGGGCGTTTTCCGACTCAAAAAACAAGCTTAACTCGAAGCTGTCTAGGTTATACCAATTTAAACATGTCAACCAATCAGAGCCGTCAGAAGTATTCTCTTGCACGTCCGACATTACAGAATGTAAACAAATGACATAGTGAAATTTGCTACTACAGGGTGTACACATTATCACTGACAGCTTCGTGCGTTCTTACGTAGCTATCCTTGTGTTGACATCCGGGCTACTCTCATTAGCTTGCACATGGAGTTTTGCAATTTTTACGATCGTCATTTTGGTGCAAACTAACGTTAGATACAATAGCACAGTTAATTTTGAAACTTTTCTTTAATATTTACAGCGTTATTATAGTCGAATCTAGGTAGTTTACACATGGCGAGAAGATGTTGATTTGCACAATAGTGACACGTTTGAACGTTGGGCGAGGTTTTTTATTTTCTTTTTGGCATACTCAAGGAGGCATGCCGTATTGAACTGAAGGAACAGCATTGCGTAGTATAATATGTACTGTACATGCAGGGCTCTGTAGCACGCCGAACATTATCGCAACTTGCAATGGGTCAGGGCGGCGTGTCTAGTATGCAAGCTACTGTAGCCTGCTACTACGTAATTTACTGTGTACAGTACAAGGATCGTAAGAAACAACGTTGCTTCGAACTCGACGATTCGTGTTCATGAGGCTGTCAGTGCAGCACGCGCTAAGTTGCCAAATATTTTCAGGGAAAAAATTCTTAATTTTTGGAGGTCTTTTAAATATACTAATGTAAATATATTCGGATGTTTTTAGCAATGCTCTTTCACACGGGCGATCTATTTCTCAAGGTGGGCTATTTGTTGCCCACCACACAATTTAAGGCGGGCATTTTGATGCCCGCCTTGGGAAGTATTTTTGCTTCCAAGCCGGGCAATAAGGCGGGCCCGGGCGATCGCCCGGGTCATATGACCAGCCCTGGCCACCACTTCCTCTGCCTTGACCCCTCCCCCGTCCCAAACCGGTCGTTTTTAAATGTTTCTCTTTACAAGTGAAAAAATCCAGTTCCAGTAGCCATGGGCCCTAAGGCGGTAGATTTGAAATGCAATCTGGCAAAATCCGGTTCCAGCTGAAACCAAAAAATTTGGATCCGGTGCATCCCTAGTTCTCACATACACAATGTTCCCTGAACTAGGCCTAGGCTACTCACGTTCAGAGTTTTTCCCGCATGCTTATGTGAAAGTAACATGCATCTGCGTGTGTTACTGCAGTGACTTGCTACATACAGTGCATACACGTATGCTTGTATATGAATGTAAACATAGCTATGGACTATGTCACAATGGAACAGCAGTGCATGCTATTTAGCATACAATAGTGAGAACATCCTAGTTGAAAGATTTAGCAGCTTGATAGAATGTTTAAAAGACAAAACAGGATCACTGTGTATTAAAAGCAATTTTTTTTTACATTTTCAGGACACTAAGTACAAGTACTCTTAGAGTGAAGGGTCTTAAACATGTAAATGTACAGGTCAGTAACCTAGGAGTATATGTGAATTTGAGAAAGATCAAGACCTAGTTAAAATTTTTGAAGATGCGGTAGCACAATTTGCAAATGGCGTATATTGCTGACCTAGTATGGGAAGCCCAGTGACCCAAATACTAGGTCAGTATTTGTCTGTTCATGCCATTCATGAGCTTTGGTCAAAATTAAAATTTGTGTCTCTTGAAATATTTTGAGAGGCAAAATTGCTAAAGGTGACTAGTTGGAAACGAGTCACTGGGACCAAAAAAGGTCAAGAACACTGACATATGTTAGTTAATGTACTGAACAAAAGTTTGTAAATGGCACACCACCATTTGAACGGTGCAGATACATTTCATGAAGGTGTAATTTAAGGTAACACTGCCTGGTACGTACTTACGTCCTCATAAAACCTGTTGGGATCCAAAATACTTCATTTTCAAATTTATTGACTTGATGTAAAGAAGTCCTTGGCAATGGGATGAAGGAGTTCCATTTTCTATCCTCTTTTACTTACATTTCATGATGGTTGACATGTAGGGTTCAGGTTTACAAGCTTTCAAGTGATTCCTATTTATCCTCCTTTCTCCTTCCATTTTGAATGGTCCTCCCACTTCTACTTTCTCCTTGAAAATCTTTTCACCTTCATTACCTCATTGTTATGACTTAAAAGTAAGGCATAACATGGCTTTTTAAAATTACAGCAAAAATGTCTAAAAGAGGCATTATGATGCTGTCAACATTGCAGAGTATGGATGAATGAAAGCTTGCAGTTACATTCTTCTGAAGTTTTTTTTTCTTTTTGGATCAACAAAATCCTTCTTTCTCCTCTTTTGTTGATAATTTTGATCCTACTTTAATGCCAATTTTTCGCTAGCATCTACTTGAAAACTTGCATTTAATTTGTAGAGAGTCAGGATTGCCAGTAATTTTGCCAATTATCATGATTTCCTTTTTCCATTACAGGATACTCTTGAAAAAATTCAGCCACTCAACAAGGCTACTCTCCTAATAAGCTCATTCACGAATGCAAATTTACCAACAGAGGTAGGTTAATATAAAGTCTATTGATCACACAGTACTACACTGCACCGTTGGTATTCCTGGAGTCTTCACTGCATGATGATGTCAACATGCTTAACGTCATGTGAAATTGTCACTTTCAATGGTTTCAAAAGAGGCTCCTTGTTGTGGAAAGAAGCACCTGCCAAAATGCACTCTAGAAACCAAAATAACCAAAATGTGAATTGGACTGGTGCTGGCCAATGCCTGCATAATGTAAGGGTTTGGTAACATACCTTTCAAAATATATATCGCTACCATTGGCATCTTTGCTCTACCTTTTAAAATCGAATTTCACACCCCCCCCCCCCTTCCCGAAAGCGTATGTACGAACATGTAAATGAGTTCATGAACTTATGTCCATGTTATGCGCACAAATGGACCAACATACTACTCAGTACTTACAACATTTGCCTCAGTTTAAGATTTGTGCTAAAGTACACTATAGGTGGATGTGATCAGGCAGTGCTTTCTACCAAAATTAGGTCATAATTTTTTAAGTAAATCGGGCATTAAATTGCTGGGACCATGAGGAAAGTCGCCTTGCACCAACTTCATGTAAAGGTTGATGGTACCATAGCACACAGGAAGAAAGCAGAAACTGGAAAAACTGGGGGAAGAGTATCAGCAGCAAAAGGGTAGTTCCCTCTGTTTACTTCATTTTCTCAGTCTGGATAGAGGGAGTGAATCTGGATAGAGGGAGTGACCCCATTTGTGCAGAGGTTTTTATGTTGCTGTTTGTATGTCAATTATGTAGTAAAAACATATCAGTGATAATATTCCATACATGTTTACACCATTTTAAGTCATATAAAGACTCACATAGTCCAGGTCCATAAGCAGGTCGCACATTCTAATACACTTGCAGCTTTAATGACACACTTAAATGCTGCCCTCTACTTTCAACAGTGCAGGCAAATGTCAGCTGTCCTCTTCAGGAGGCAGATATTCTCATCCTTTGAAAAGTTTTGGCCGGAACTCCCCAATGACGTACAAGAAAGATGGAAAGGGGAGCTATTGACAGCTGTGCAGAAGGAACCAGTACCAATGGTCAGACGAAGGATTTGTGATGTGGTAGCTGAACTAGCTAGGAATCTCATTGGTAAGTTCTATTCATGTGTTCAGTCTTTGGATGAAGGATTTGTGATGTGGTAGCCGAACTAGCTAGGAAGCTCATTGGTAAGTTCTATTCATGTGTTCAGTCCTTGGATGAAGGATTTGTGATGTGGTAGCTGAATTAGCTAGGAATCTCATTGGTAAGTTCTATTCAAGTGTTCAGTCTTCGGATGAAGTGTGTAGCTATGAAGATCTTTCAAATGTCACCTTACCCTTAGGATTCATGGTTGTAAGGATATGTCTTTCTTAAATTTTGAAAATGTATCATAGAGATTACACTCTGGTCTGAGTAATTACCATCTTCATAGAATTCTCTGTTGCCAACATATAAACTAAAATAACGGCTGTAAAACAGATTTTGAAAAAGATTAAAGGATGTCAATAAAAAGATTCAGCTCGAAGCATGTTACTCATTTCTTTCTTGAGTTTTAGTTTCATTTCAAGTTGTGTTTAATTCTTCATGTCTGCCTTAAGATGTTTACAGTAGTTTACACCATGAGCCAAACTGCATTTTCACATTTTCAGTGTTAGATTTTGTTTGATAGTGGTAGAGAGCTTGTTTCCTTTTTGTCTGAGGTTATAACGATTTTAATGAGCCAACAAGTGGGTATCAATCAGCCTTCCTTTCCACCATACTGGTACAGACCATGAATGGTAAACAGAACTGTAGTGATAGATTTGTATTTTTAAAGTGGAATTTCCAGCAGTCAAGGTCCATTAGGATGCCATATTTTGTGACCACTGTCTTCTTTCACCCTTTATAGTGCCTGTCTATATGAAGTTTTCCCATTTCTCCCTTCCCCCTCTTTCTTCCCCCTACCCTCCCTGCCCCTTATGAAAACTTAATATGCCACTGGATATAATTGAGGATGCCTAAAGATTCAAAAGTTTTGAATGTAAATGGTGAAAGGAACAAGATAATTATGCTACATAACACTTTCTCTGTAGATGACTACGGCAACCAAGGATGGCCGGAAGTTTTGCAATTTCTTTTTGACTGTGGATCATCGAATGTTCCGGAACCTAAGGAAACTGCTCTATACTTAATAAAGTAAGTAGAAAAACACAACAAACAGTTGTATGTTGCTGAAACATTCGAAAGATGGGAAACATATCTTCACCATGCATATGCATGTGCACCCTTGAAAGGAATATTCCAGTAAAAAGGAAAAGAAATTGGAAATGAAGTTTCTGTAACTCAGTGAAAATTTACTCCTTTCTTTGGTGACAACCACATGTCAACAACAGTCTGCATTTTGAAGAAACTGATGTTTTGAAGAATCTTTAGTTAATAGAAAGCATGTAATGTTAGGGAGAAAGAATTGTGGGGAAGTGCCCCTCCCCCCATTTGGATAATGCCCCCAGATTTTTTGTAATTACTGTTTCAACCGCACTCAAGGTAGGTACATATAAGGAGCCTTCCAAGCATAATCCCCACCCCTCCAAATGCAAGCCCACCCCTCTGTGCTATGATCCACCCCTCCAAGCATATACTCTGCCCTTCCAAGCATAATTCCCACCCTTCCAAATATGAGCAGCTCCCAGCTGGCCTAAGAATTTGTGAGTTGGATGGGTCTTGATGGTATTATTACATTCAGTGGCTTTGTTATGATGTTTCAAAAACAATTGCCTCATTGGAAGGTATGGTAATTTGACATGTCATTGGTTGTCAAGTGTATCTGGGGTGTTTGACATTATCTTTACCTTCATTTTACAGCTATTTTCCAGGAATCTTTGGAAACAGACAGTCTCACTATCTTGAAGTAATACGACAGATGTTACTACAGTCATTTGCATCAACAAACACTGCACAGGTGAGAGAAACTTATATAATGCATTTTGCATGAGAGGCAACATACAGCAGTTTGCTAAGAAACAGCAAATTTAATGGAGGAACTCTGTCAGCTCTTCCATTTCAATGTCAGGAAGTGTGGTCAACGAAACATAACATATTTGCTCTATATTTTTTCTGATGTAATTCTTTCTGACTTTCTAGCATTTTCAGTAGATGAGGAAGATACAAATTGATTTAACTGCTTGATGTTTCAAAGCCTTGGAAGAGATAACGTGATCTTTCATTTATGGCTATACTTTGCAGTCATTCAAAATACCCTTGGTGATGTTGTCTTCCATTTAAGTATTAATTCACTTGTTATGCTTTGCTATCACCCAGTGCATTAAAAACCCCTGCCTGGATAAGATCCCTTCCTTGGAAACCATTATGACACCAACATTCTGTTGTGTCCTGTTGTTGTCTCCTTGCAGCACATTTTTGGGCTGTGAAGTGTGTGTCAAGGTCGTACTAAGTAAAATGTTTCCTGTCAGGAAAGTCCCTTCTGTTTAACCACCTTTAGCTAGAAGTTCCCCAGACATTACACAAACCTTGTCGAACAATAGTGTTAGCAGGATACAAACAGGGTGTGTTTGACCACTTCATTTATAACTGTTTCCTATCAACCACTCAACTCCTTAACGGCTGTGATTAGCTTGGAGTGTCAGAAAGGCAGGACTTGTACGAATGTAGAAAATGAGATAGGGTAAAGGAAAGTGACATCTAGGAGTTCAAGGAATGAATTGTTGTAGTGTAGAGTTTTTTTAAGTATTCCATCTTTGTTAAAGCAAATTTATGTTGTTTTGCCTAGCAGTGGTGACATAATAAGTTTTAAATGCAATAAGACATATCTGGTCAGTAATGTGGCTTTAGATTTGTATTCTATCCAAGCATCATTTTAAAAGTATCCAGGACCAAGGCCTAGAGAAGAAACAAATTTTAAAATGAAACTTATAGAAGGACACGGGAATTTAAGTGCACAATGCTAATGCAAAAACAATGTGAATATTTGTTGGGACCATGTAGCTTTAAATCTTACTTTAGTATGCAATTCAATGTGTGGTTACAGTAAAAAAATAAGCTTCGAAACCCGTTTCAAATGTTTATTGAGTTCTAGTACGTGCGGTAGAATACTGATGTAAATTTCTTAATAGTCTCCTGTTATGCCAAGTAATCATTACAAATTGGAGCGTTGGAGAGAGGGTACGGGTGAAGAAGTATAATTATGATAAAAGCCTCTCCCAGTCAGGGATTCCGCCAGAAATGCAAAAAAGGGGGATTAATTGCTCCTAAACCCCTAGTCCAAATTGATGTTGTCCCTGACTAAAGTTACAAGTGGGTTCAGGGGGACAAAAGCTTGCTTCAAGACCCCTATAAGGTGCACTTTGAAGAGTTTTAAAGGCCATTTACTTATGAAAGTCCAAACATTGCTGCAAAGGTGTCCTCTTCTTAAGTAAGAAACCACGATATGGACAATTTTTGTAATTTTTATGGAAATGAAAAGGGGGGATTTTACCCACCTTCTTCTGGAAAGGGGGGGGGACAAATCCCCCCTTTCCCGCCTTTGGCAGAAACCCTGCCAGTTTCTCTCAGTGGTAAAGGACTCATCCACTGGAGTCCACTGTCACAAAATTTATAAAAGGAGGACATGGGTGAACATTTGAGGGAAATAACTTCACACACAGAGTTCTTGCTACTGGGAATAGTCTGTCACAGAACATGGTCATGCTATGTCTGTCCAAAGTCTTGAAAAGAAACTTGACACATTTTGGTCACAGCAACTTTTTTGATGTAGAAGAAGAGCTAATGTTGGAGGCATATTTTGTCTGCTAAGTAAAGGCATGAAAGTACCAGTTGTCATCAGTGTGTACGTGTATCTCAGGGAATAATTTATCCAGTATCGCATCGCAATTTGCTCCACAAGCTGGCCAAATTGCTACACAGTTATGCAAAAATGTGTCACCCTTTTTTTGTGTGTGCATAACCGTAGGGTTTTCAGTGAATTTTCACTACAGAATTCTCAAAGCTGCTATGCATAACTGGAATACTAAATTATTCCCTGTATCTATGTTTGTATGACGCTCCACTGTAATATGTTACTGATCACATGTTGTACAATTTCACAAGACAAACATTTAAGTAGTGCCCTTGTACCAAGCATTTACTGTACTGTTTTGGAAACAATGACCTTTTTTCAGATCCGAATGATGGCAGCAAGGGCAGCTGTTTCCTTCCTTATAGATCAAGATGATGCATCAATAGCACAGAGAATGGGAGGAGACTTTCTGCCAGGAATCTTACAGGTAATGAATGAATGATGAATGGTGGAGTATATTACTGTAAATTATCAAAATGTTGCCAATTCCAATATTGTTGTAGTTACTGGTTGCCATGATTTTAATGTTTTTGTTTGTCATAGGAATTGAAGCCTATAGAAGGTGATGAGATCTGCAAGTTGTGAGGTTTTCATCCTGTTATTTCAAGTTTAGACCTGGTGCCATCCCATGATAGTAGGGATATGACATAGATATGTTCAAAGATGAGCTTTTGCAGATTCGCAGATTTCCATGATTTTTTTTTCGAACCTCTCTGCTATGATATATTCTCCTTTTCTGTGATATCTAGAAAAGTGGAAAAAACAATAGTATGCACTCCTTATACTTGAATGCACAGTATAAATACTAGTAGTATCATCACCCTGATGTAATGCAAGTTTCACTGTTTAATAAAGTTGGTAACTCCAACAGGTCATACATGCAGCATTGTGCATTCTTTGCCAATTGAGTTGCTGCAGCTACAGTACAGGGTGGTATTCCAATTTAAGTTTTGATACATTTAATGGGATGAACACCAGCACTTCTAGGATCATTTTGCTCATTTGTGGAGACAGACTTCTCCCTGAAACTTATGTGGTATGAGCCTCTGCACCTCTTGGTGCTCTAGTTATTCTGTTATGTGTCTTAAGTTTTGCATTGTATTCTCTCTTATGCCAGATATCTTGCTAGATTTCAGTTTTTATCCTTTGAAGTTCTCTTTTGTTGCTTTGATGTGAATGGTTTATCTAACTTGGAACTTCTACAGGGCTTTTGATTACTTCTTCGTATAGTTGCCACTTTTTCAATCTTGTGGTGACAAAGTCAGTTAGAGAAAGCAAGTTTTAGCAGGTATACTTTTCTACTTCTAGGCCATGGTGGAATGTGTCAAGTTACAGGAGGATGACAGTCTCTTAAAGTCTTTCATTGAGCTTGAGGAAAACTGTCCAAAGATGCTAAGACCACGCCTGGAAGATGTCTTGAATCTGGCATTGGAGGTAGGGTTTTTACAGTTCTCCATCCTCTATTAACAGAGTGCACTTTAATTTCATGTTGGATTCAGATTTATTTATCACCTGGTGGGTTGTTGGAAACTAGTACTTAAAGGCAGACACTCATCACCCTAAGTACATTTTTGGTTAGGGATAATCAAAATTCTTAATTGGTGACTACTGTTTGGTTGACATTTACAGCCACAAAATTCAAAACATGAAAAGTAGTAGCTCACATTTCACAGCATGCAGAGAGAATCCTCAGATTACACATCAGGGCCTTGTATGCTCACCAGGATATTATGGCTTTGAGCAGTAAACTAGGTTTGTGTCTGAACAAGAAGGAGCTTAAGGCAGTTTTAGAGGGTCTAGAAGTAACTTAGTTGGGAGAATTGGAACTGTCTGGGATGAGGAAATATCCCTTTAAAGGATCTAATTAATGAGCAAGTTCAATTTTTTTGCAAAATCAATCAGCATTATCTACACCCATTTTAATGTTAATTACATTACAAGGTTTCATTCATGTATCTGTACTTCGTTTAAGAATGACAATTGGTGTACCTCTGTAGTAAATTTTGAAAAATGCTAGGTAAGGCAGTTTTGCAATTAATAGACAAGAATTTGAAAAATCATTAATGTAAGACTTCATACATGGTTGACCAGATGACCTGGTTGGTAGGACCAAATCAAGTAGAAATGACTATCTCAGGTACTACTTTATTGCAAAAAAATTAGATTTTCCTTAATCTCATTCAGTACCATGTAGTCATGTGTTTTCTTTTGCCCAGATTGCCAATAACACCGAACTGGATGATCAGTGGCGCCAACTTGGTCTTGAAATGGTCGTCACTCTGTCTGAAGTAGCCCCTGCAATGCTTCGAAAGTTTCCAAGGTTTCTGCCTCTGATCAGTGAGTTAACTTTCAAATGTTTTTCTGTAAGTCAAGAAAATAAGTGACAGTCTTGTAAGGGTAGTCCCATCCCTTTTGCTATGTGGAGGAAGTCCTGAATTTTCATAAAATTGTCAGAATCCCCTTAGCCTCTTGTCATCACAACAAATTGTAGGCAAATCAGAAAACAGCTTCATTTGTCAGTTTGAGGTGAACATTGTGCTGTGCAATGAATAATTCATTCAGTTACTGTACATGTAACTTAAATTGATTTTGATTTTGGTAGTGAACCAGATGTTGGCTATGATGGTTGACATTGATGATGACCCTGAATGGTCCTTGTCAGATGAGATAGATGATGATGACTGTGATACCAATGCTGTGGCTGGTGAGAGCGCCCTCGATAGATTTGCCTGTGGTGTTGGTGGCAAAACCATGCTACCGCATATCATAGAACAGATTCCCAGCTTTCTACAGAACCGTAAGTTCCTGTGCAGCATGTTAAAATTTGTTAAAATGATTTAGAAAACATTTGTTTACACAAGTAAGTAAGAGGTCTGTTTGGCAGTATGTGTGAATGTTCATCTGTGTGTACAACCTGCAGCTTGTTGACCAAATAGCAAGCAAAGTTGAATTCAAGGTGCTACTTTGCAGAAGATATTAAGTCCAGTGTTGTAGCATTACCCACTGTAGGAACTGGATGACTATGGTACTGGGGGCATGTTCTGTATACTCCTAAAGATAATGAAAAATGAAAGACCCCTCCGTTTGAAATATCACTTGACTTGGAAGAATCCTTCAGCATTTCTTCCAGGACCTGTGATGATTTGTATTGTCACAAAAAGTAAATTAAATCAAAATCAAAAATACCATAAGGCACAAACATTTCAATTTTTCCTAAGATTTCACCTTTATGAATCCATGGGCAAACTGAATTTTTTGAGAGGGATAAAAGAAAATCCCAAGTGTTAAATGGAGGCAGACCCATTAATGCAAGGTAGGGTGACAACATTAGAAGAAACAAATGTAAAATGTCTTAACATGAAAATACTTGGTCATGTCTGAACTACAGAAAACTGGCAACACCGCCATGCTGCTCTGATGGCCATCTCAGCTGTTGGTGAGGGATGCCACAAACAGATGGAAACAGTTCTAGAACAAGTCGTTGATGCTGTTCTGCCATTCCTTCAAGATCCAGTAAGTTAAGTTTTTTTTTTTTTCAGCCTTTGTCTGGGTTTTCTGTGGTGTGTACACCACTGTGTTGGCTGTCAGTGAGAGACCAGCAGGCTGGCATGAACTTAAAGTATATTCTGATAAGTTAATGGAGATAAGTCTAGCCTAGTACATTCAGGGACATCACTGGTGGAAGGGGGGAGGTGGTCACACCACCTACTTCCCACACCCCAACTGTTGGTAAAACTGATGGTATTGTTGAGGGCACAGAAGGTAGTATTTATAAGTTTGTAAATATTCTGTCTGCAAAAATCATCCAGTTGAAGTTTCAAACCTCCACCTTCCCCGTCCCCCCTCCCCCCATCATTAGGTTCTTAGCTACCTGTCTGGAAGCTGTTGTTTGTAAAGACAGTGATATGGTAGAAGTTAGCAGGAATGAGGATCTGTTTTATTTCCAATAGTAACCACAGTCTACAAATTGAAATGGACATTTTCCAAATTTGAGTTTAAAATTTACATTGGCTGGCAGCCAAGATGAAGTCATTCATTAGTCCTCATGGTTTCTCTGAAGCCATGGTCATATAGCAAAAGTAAACTATCTTTGAGACTGTTGCTATTGGTTCAGACTAATTTGCATGTTTGAGAGAACCTGCGGCTTTCTTTGAACCCATGACCAAATCATTATCTGTGGTTTATCATCAGCTTGCTACAGGGAAGGTGAATTTAGGAACTAGTTTAAGGCTATGTGTAACTGATTTGTTCCACAGGATAATCATTTCAGACTTTACAATCCATGGTACACCCTCAAGTTTTTGCTTGGTCAGTACGAGTCACTCACTTGCTTTTCCTCTTGAGAAACCAAAAAAGTGGACAAGGTAACCATAGATCGCAGAATATATGCTAGGCTGTGCAAAATGCTTGAAAAGTTGGACGTACTTCAGTTGAGTGCTATAGGGGACAGGGAAATTAGATTGTACTAGTGGAAGTCCATGTAATTGTGGAAAAGGTATGATAAGGAATTCTGATCAACCATTTTGTTTTCAGGTAATAAACCTGTTTTATTTTGCTTTCTGCAGCATCCTAGGGTTAGGTATGCTGCGTGCAATGCCCTTGGTCAGATGGCAACAGATTTTGCTCCTACATTTGAAAAGAATTTCCACACTAAGGTAAGAAAATACCTCAATCAATGAAGTGTGAAGCTTTTTTAGGCATGTATTTCCTTTTAGTTAAGATATTTTAGTGTCAAATGGACACATATTCATTGCTTAGAAAGTTGTTGCTGATACCATCGATACTCTTGGTCAGATTTTTCACTTTGAAATGAGAAGGAAATTTTCATGGGATTTGAACAGAAATACTTTATTGGTGCCCATAGTGCATTACAGAGTAATTATTTACCATATTCAGCTTAAATTTTAGTGGACATACATGTTGTAAAGATACTTTTAGAGCTTGTTCTTTTCTTGAATTCATGCTAAGTAATTGCAGTCATTGTTAATATTGAAGCCTGCCATCAATCTACACAATTAGTGTATAAGGTTAAATGTGGACTTAATAACTACAAGTTCAGGAGGTATCACTTTGTTTGATTCCTTGCCAAAGGCAGAAGGAATCTATGAGATGGTGATGTTGTGTATGTGTGTGTTGTGTGTAGGCCTATGTATGTGACACATTGCTCAGAAACATGATTTCTCAAGAAGGATAACTGTGAGGTATCTCATACTTGATACTGTATGTGGATACAATATAGAGTAGATGATCCCTGGTCAAAGGTCACCAGGGGTCACCAGAGGTCAAACTATAAAAGCAATGAAAAATGCTTGTAAACACAATATCTCCAGAGAGGAAACTTCAGTGAATTTCATAGTTAAAACGTGGATAACACATATTAAGTAGATGATCCTTATTAATTTTGGTGAAGGTCAAAGATCATTTGGGGTCACCAGAGGTTAAATAGTGAAAACCTGGAAAACTGCTCATAAACACGGTATCTCAAGGCAAGATTGAAGAACCTCATACTTTGCAACTCCATGTTGAGAAGATGATCCCTATTGCTTTTGATGTAGGTCAAAGGTCATCTGAAGTCACCAGAGATCAAACTTAAAACCTTGAAAAATTGCTTGTAAACATGATATCTTCAGACAGGAAACTTTAGTGAATTTCAGTTGCCATGTGGATAGCACATATTGTAGATTATCCTTGTTGATTTTGGTGGAGGTCAAAGGTCATTTGGGGTCATCAGAGGTCAAACAGTGAAAACCTAAAAACCTGCTTGTTAACATGGTATCTCAAGGTGGGCAAGATTGAGAGACCTCATACTTTGCATGTAGATACTTTGTGTTAACAAGATGATCCCTATTGTTTTGAGTGTAGGTCAAAGGTCATGTGGGGCCACCAGAGGTCAAACTATGAAAAGTTGCTTGTAGACACTTAATCTCAAGATGCACAAGCAAAAGGGGTCTCATATTTGACAAGTGGATACCCCATATTGAGTAGATGATCCCTGTCGTTTTTCGTGGAGGTCATTTGGGGTCACGAGAGGTCAAACTCTGAAAGCCATGGAAAATGCTTCAAGTAAACAAGGTATCTCCAGAAGGGAAACTTAACAAATTTCATAGTTGGCATATGGATACTGCTGATTTTGTAGATGATCCCTGTTGATTTTGGTAGAGGTCAAAGTTCAGTTCTGGTCACCAGAGGTTAAATAGTGAAAACCTGGAAAAGTGCTTGTAAACATGGTATCCCAAGGTTGGCAAGCGTGAGGGACTTCATACTTTGAATGTAGATACTCCATGTTGAGGAGATGATCCTAATTGTTTTTGGTGTTGGTCAAAGGTCACCAGAGGTCAAAATGTAAAAACCTTAAATATTGCTTGTAAACATTTAAAGGGAAATATTGCGTTTGTTTTACAGAAAATGTTCATATTTTTTAAACCAATATTTATAGATACAGAATGATAGACAATTCAATATAAGGCAGTATGGTAGCTTTCTTTTCAAGAAATACGGCTCTCACATGAAGAAATTTAGTTATTTACTGTCCAAAAGCAATTTGTTCACCCAAACTTTCAAAAATTCAAATGATGCAACATCCGTTACTCTTGTAATGCATAATATTTTGAGGAGATAAAGCTATTGCTAGAGATTATTGGTAAGACTGAACAGTTTAATAATGATTTAAGGTATTTTCTTCCTATGCCATGTTGGTGCATTTTAAATGCAATATTTCCCTTTAATCTCAAGATGTGTAAGCTTAAGGGATCTCATACTTGCCAAATGGATATGTGGATATTCCATTTTGTGTAGATGATCCCTATTGTTTTTGGTTTAGGTCAAAGGTCCTTTGGGATCACTAGAGGTCAGTGTTGAAAATCTTGTTAATGTGATTTCTCAAGAAGGAAAATGTATATCCATCTCAACTTTCCAGTTGGGTACTCAGTATTAAGCATATAGTGTCTGTAGTATTTTGTGGAGGCCAAAGATCATTTGTGGTCACTAGAGATTAAGCTGTAGAAACCAAGAAAATCTTGATCTGTTTGACCTATACTCATGAACTTTTAACTTTCTGTATAGTACAGTAACTTCTCGATATTGCGACCACGGAAACCATTTGTACTAAAATTATATCCAAGAGGCATGGAATCACTACGCCTTTTGGCTTCTGGTTTATACTTACTTTTCTTTTTTTTCTTTTTTGGGTGTCAGGTTATACCAGGTCTACTTATTGTTCTAGATGATAACGCTAACCCACGAGTACAAGCTCATGCAGGTGCTGCTCTTGTCAACTTTAGTGAAGACTGTCCAAAGAGTATACTTATTTCATACATGAGTAACATACTCCCAAAGATTGAAGAGATTCTTCAACAGAAAATACAAGAAGTAAGTGTCTTCAATTTTTCTTTTTGTTTTCATATTTAGTTTTTGTATGTTTGGTAGTTTTTTCTTTTTTAGATATGTGTTTATTGTCAAAAATTAAGAGTTTTTTATTTAAGGAATTGCTTTCATTTGAGCAATGGTAGTGTTGTTGTGGCAACAAATGTCACAGTTAAATTTCGCAAAATCGTTATGGCTGGAAATGCTTCAATTTCTGCTGGATGTTTACCACCATGTAAAAAGTGAGGTTTTGGTAAAAAAGTTTGAAATTCCCAGACCATGAAGGTGCTGAAATTCATCATATATATTGTTTAGTCTCTTTCAACTCAGAAAGGAAATTGAAGAAGACAAACAGTGGTTACTTTAAAGACTGAAAAAGGTTTAAGAGGATTTCTCAGCCTCACATGGGGGTAAAATTTGTAAATGTTCTCCTTTGTCATGTTAACGAGTTGTTGACCGCATTATCTTTGTAATTTCTTTTCTTCATTCTCTTTCTTAAGAGCACCATGGCTAGATAGCCTTCACATATGTTATTGTTTAAAGTTGACAATTGAAATGGAGCACAGTCTTCCTGTATTCCAAATCCTGCCAAGTACTTTATTTTCTTTAGAACCTCACACAACATTGCAGTAATGTATCATATTAAAATTTATGATTCCTGAGATTTGTGGTAAAGTAGTCAATTCTATCCCACCAGGCAATGTGTCAGAAGAACAACATGCTTTGTTTGTAACATATAGAAATGACTTTCAGGCAGTACAGAAATGCACTGATTAACAATTACTGGAAATTTTCACATATGTTTCTGTAACAGAAAAACATTTTATTTTACAGCTGTTACAGAAAGGCACCAAACTTGTCCTGGAACAGATGGTGACTACATTGGCTGCTATTGCTGACACTGCTGAGGAGAAGTTTGTAGATTTCTATGACAACTTCATGCCAAGTCTAAAATACATCATGCAGAATGCAACATCCAAGGAATATCGGTTATTGCGAGGAAAGACAATAGAATGTATCAGTTTGATTGGTTTAGCAGTCGGAACCCAAAAGGTACGAAGTGATACAGGACGTGGTCAAGTTTTTCTGGTTCAGGGGTTGGAAGAAATTGGGAGTAAAGTTTGTATGCATTTTGAAAAAGTTTGATGTATGTATTGAAGAATATCATAAAGTCTGATAAGTTCATGACAAGGGCAATTTAACTCACAGTAGATGACAGCTTACCTTGGAGTGGTGTCTAACTTGCTGCTATCACAAGAACTTGGTTTCACCTTGATTGCTTCAAATTTGAAAAGGATTCTGTATATTGTAAAATGGAATCATAGTACACTGACAACTGACAGCACTTTGACAGAAGTGGAGCATGTGTTCTCCTTACTGTTCTTTTCTTTGTTTCACACATTATCTCAATATTGTCACAGAATTTTTTGTGAGCTTAATTGGGAACACTACTGACTGTTCAAGTCATTGTTGACCAACCACAGTGGAACTATATTGCTTGAATGGAATGTCAATCAAAGTGCAGTCATCAACTTTATTTAGAACTCTAGGGCTATTCTTAAGTATGTTTTGGCAGGGTGTTGCTAGTGACTCCCTGGTTTGGGGGGATGCCATATCCTAAGTAAATAACAGCTTGCTTTTTTTGTGGTGATCAAAGGCCATTTGGGGACAGAGGAGGTCAAAATGTGTAAACCCTGAAAAGGGCTAAACATGGTATCTCAAGAGGGTAACAGTCAAGGATCTCACACTTAGCGTGTAGATGAACCATGTTGAGTGGATGATCCCTATTGTTTTTGTTGGAGGTCAAAGGCCATTTGAGTCACCAGAGGTCAAAAGGTCAGTACCATAAGGTCAGTAAACATATTCCACTTGAGAACTTGGTAACCTTAGTGAATCAGAGAGGTGCTATCATGATATCAATCTGTTTGATCTCTGACCATGGATCTTTCACTCTGCTCGTAAATGTCAACACAGTAATTTTTTAACTTCATAATGAAACTGTGCCAATTTGAAACCACTGTAATACTTTTATACTGTATTCCAGAGACAAGGAACCACTAAGTGTTTTGTCTTTCTGGTTATATTTATCTACCTGGGTGCTTAAAAATTACAAATTTTGTTTTAGACTGCCTCCAAAGTCTCCCCATTCTACATTTCTCTTATACTTATGTGCTGCATTGGGTCATTCAGTATGACAGACTTTTAATTATGTATGAAATCAACTAAAAATGAAAGATTTCATCAAATTTTTTATTTGTAGTTCATGCAAGATGCCACAGATGTTATGCAGCTTTTGTTGAAGTCCCAGACAGATGCTAACGACATGGAGGATGATGACCCACAGATATCCTATATGATCTCGGCTTGGGCCAGAATGTGTAAACTTCTGGGACCTAGTTTCCAGCAATACCTCCCTGTTGTCATGGGACCCTTGGTTAAGACAGCTGCTATGCGACCAGGGATAGCTTTCCTTGATGGTGAGTTGCTGTGCTTGGAATTGTGGGAGTAAATTCAAAGGACTGTGGAAAGTTCACACATTTAATTTGCTGGTTTGATGGTTTATTTTGATTTACTCATTCTGATTAGAGGATTCCATTTTCTAGCAAATAGAAATTAAGTGATGCACCTAAAAACACACTGGCTCATGTTTTCTGAGTGATTGCTCCCTGCTGATATAGTATCCTTTTGTGGTCTCACAACTCTGTTCACCTTTTCCCACCCCTTATCCGATTGCTAAAGATTTTAATATAAAGCATTTATCTTAGCCAGACCTCTCACCAGCGGGAGATTTCCCCCACAAGTATCTTAAAATTTGAACCGTGCAAACCTCCATGCATAGCTTGTTACACAACAGTAACAAACTTGTTATTTATGGATGACTGTATGAGAAATCATTGAGACAAGTAATTTATTTGGGGTAGTGATTAAGGGATTAACATTTACCCTGCCCCTATCTATATCTACCTTCTCCTCTTCCCCAGCTGATGATGCCAAGAACATGACTGAAGAAGAAGGGTGGCATTTTGTAAATGTTGGGGAACAGCACACATTTGGGGTCAACACCGCTGGGCTGGAGGATAAAGCTACTGCCTGTCAGATGTTGGTATGCTATGCAAAAGAATTGAAGGAAGGCTTTGCAGATTATGCAGAAGAAGTTGTCAAGATTATGGTGCCTAATTTAACCTTTTATTACGAAGACAATATCCTTTCATAAAGTATTCCAGTGCACAGCTTGTTGATGGGCAGCAGGTGTTGACATTTTGAGTATACGTGGCCAAGTCTCATTTATATGTTGTCAAGCTATAAAGTAGCCAATACATGTAAGCATCATGACAGGGCTTTATGGGTTACAGATTTATTCTTTTAATAAGTCATTTCTTTTGTCAGCTTTAATTTCTTCAATACAACCTTGTCACTTCCACAATTTGAGCACTTAAACACACATTGTCACAGGTATCTATTTCTCTTCTGCTGAGACCACCTTCTGATACAGTTACACTCAGTATTATTAATAGTGAGAAATAGTGACTTGGTTGTGTTTACGTATTTACCTTCCTTAGGGAAACCAAATTAATCTGTCTCATCTTGTTAAAAATGGTGTAAATTGTGCTACAGGGTTACATGTTTTGTGAGTATTTAACCAAATATGTATGGAATAGATAATTAGGGCTCAACCGATGTGGTTTTTTGCTACCGATCTGATGTCCGATGTTTTTATCACAACATTGGCCGATGTCCGGTCCGATCCAATATTTTCGCTATCAATGCTTTTACATCGTTTCACAGCGCGATCCAACATTCCTCATACCTTGTGAGCATATCTATGCATGCACATCGGCTTTATGGAATTTGGAACATCGGCTGACGTCCGATCCTAATGACCACAGTCATTGAGCTGGGAAAGGAGGAACTACACCCAAATAAAATAAGCATGGCTTACTTGTGTTTCCCTCCCAGACCCATATATTATATTCCTCCAAACCGTTTATGCATTATACATTATATTTACTTGATACGTTTGCTACGGTAGGCTATGAGGCCATGTGTTTACAATTACATCATACAAAAATATCATTGCAACTCACAGACAACTCTCTGAAAAAAGATGCAAACTTGCAAACGGCGCTCGATCATTGCGTATGATTCCAGTAATCCATAATTCCGATGCATTTCGAAATATGACACATCCCTGACACTGTCCTATTTAATCTAGCCATGGATGCATACGTACAGGATTTTTACTGTGAAATACGAAGTATGGTAACGTTCACTTACAATCATTCAAAATGACATTGGCCTTGTGCTTTGTATATATGTTATGTGCGCCGACTGTACGGTATATTGTATGTAGTACAAGTCTGGGCCCATCTTTGCAGTAAATTCTTGTATAGATAATTACCACAAGGATTGCACATTAACTTTCACTCAGAAACTGTACTGTGTGACACAATTACACAAACTCAATGGGGAAATTCCATTGACTGAACTATGTGCTTGTGAGATTTTGTACACACAAAACTTACATTGAACGTGTCGCGAATTGTGATTGGCTGGTTAAACATTGAGCCAATCACGATGTTTTTTATTAATGATGTTGCTGCGTCTAAGCCCTTATTGTTCTTCAAAGTATTTTCGACTCATGGAACATCGGCAAACATCGGCAAGTGCAATTTGCTATATTTCGCCGATCAGATGTTTTACGGATAGTCGTAAACATCAGCCCAATCTGATATCCGATCCGATGATCGATTGACCCCTATAGTTAAGGTTGGTTTTCGATTACCTTTGGATCTAGCCATTTGTAAAGAAAGATTGAAATAGATGAATGTTTCAGGCTCATCTAAGGTATTAAACAGAGTACTTGATATCATACCTTAATGAAATGACTTCTTAATTGATAGTGCCATTGTGTGTGTAACAATGTTGTCCTAATGTGAATAAGTTGCTCCAGCTTTTTTCACTGGATTGGGTTAGGTTTCCTTAACCGTCGTTGTGTTTACTAACCAGATATACAGCTGCAGAATCCCTTCCACTTCTCTTGGAGTGTGCTAAGATCAAAGGGGAGCAGTACTTGGTAGAGATGTGGGCCTACATCTACCCACCACTTCTCAAAGCCATTCAGACAGAACCTGAAGTAGATATACTGGAGCAGCACATGGAATCATTTTCAAAGGTAACTTTTAGACTTGCTCAAGCATAGAAACTTTACTTGAATTATTTTCATCAGTTTCATGTGAAAATGAGGGATATTAATAAACGCATGATAAAAACTAAAAGTGAAATGGGAATTTGCCTCTTGCAAAAATTTTGTTTGCTGAAGGGGAAAATCAACACCATCAAAACCAGTTTGGTTTGCTAGTTCAAAATTTTTGTAAAGAGAAAAGTCTCAGGTAGTAATTAATAACACTGACTAAATAAAGGTGGAGTTAGCATGGTGGTTGAGTGTACTGCTTGCATTTGAGAGGTCTCTAAATCAAATGGTGATAGAACCACCATGATATGTTCCATTGGCTCAGAATTTGCTGGTTTGACATGGGTTTCCATGGCATGGGGGGGTTCAGGCTGGTGATTTTAAGTGAGTATGGTTTTCTGATTCAAGAGGTCATGTGGTTCAGTAAGTCACCCACTGCAGGTTCATCTGTCAAGCCGTGGTACAGAGCAAGGATCCTCTACCCCTCCCAGGTTTGAACAATTGGCTGAGGACCGGGGTACACTCTCATTTGTCACATGAGAACATTAGATGGCGGTCTTGGGAGCAGTATTGGATCAATTTCTTTACCCCTGCCTTGTTACTGTCTTAGCACAAGTCCAAAGATGGCAGCAAATCTTACTGCTGTTGATCTGTTTACAACCTGACGTTGGGTCCTGGATGAACCCAAGTGCATTCTTGACCCTGAAATGTGGAACATTAAAATCCAAACAAGTATTCTTTTAAGTTGAATTGAAAAATTTTAGAATTTAAGTAAAATCAACAATGATGGGACACCTGCATATACCGTCCAGTTTAGAATAACTATCACTTAAATTGTTGAACATTTTATATGCATGATACTTGCCATCCCCCAACAGTGTGTGGAATTCTTAGGACGAGGCTGTTTGGATGAAACCAAGATGCAGGAGGTTGCAAAAGCTTTGAATGAAATGATGGACTCACACTTCAAGAGGCAGAGTGAAAGACACGGTAATAATTGACTCAACTCTCAGACTTACCTTTTTCCATGTTTGTAGTCCGTAAGACATTCCCCCAACTTAAAACATGAAGAACCCAAAGCTGTAGAAGCTCTCCCTCGTCGTAAGTCCAATGCTCCTAGCTATTCCTTGTTAATGTTTCACTGTTGTACTGTACTGGTGCAGACAGAATGCTCTTTCCTTGGACCATTTGCCATTTCTTTTCTCCAGTATCCTACATGAGAAAATATTTTTGTGAAAGAATAGATTTGTATTTTGTGTTGTAAGTTCTAATTCCACATCATTTCATTTGTGTCTCATCGTCAGAAGTTTCTAAGGACTTATGTTATCATTCTGTAGGTTATTATTAAAAGTGATAAACAGATGAGAAATAGAGTGAAATAGTGAGATTAGAAGCAACTGATAGAGTTGTTTGGTGTTATTCTCCTTGTGTCAGTCACACAAGGCAATAATGGCTGTAGAGTTGGCAAATACCAGTTCTCGTAAGGTGAACATCGATCACTTGAAATTTTTTCATTACAAGCAAGTGTAAATGAACACAGTTGGTATGCTGGAGTGTTGGAGGCTCAACTCACTACATTTGGTTCCCAGACATGTTTTTTTCAAAGTTGTATATAGGTTGTATAGTGGACAGGACTCAAATATTGAAACTAGAAATTGTCTGTTTCTGATATTGATAGTATTTACCAATTGAAAAATGATAGTATTTACCAATTGAAAAATGAAGAGAAACCACATGGGTCAAAGTAACTGTTTCTTTGGTATAAGTCTGTGATATTCTTTTATCTTTTCTACAGAACAAAGAAAGGATGAAGATTATGATGAAGATGTAGAAGAAAACTTACAAGATGAGGTGAGACAACCTCTCATCATCTCAAGTTCAAGTTTTCATAAATCCCCGCCCCACTCCATTCTACAGAGATGTATCATAAAGGGTCTAATAAATATCCCTAAAGAAATATGAGCTTTTACAAAACTCATATTTGGGAATAGATCACTGCATTTTATACATTGTACCACAATTTTGGTGGGGGAGGGGGGGGGGGGGGAGAGGGAGTGGACCTATGTAGGCAACACAGATTCAGTAGTCAGATAATTTCTTTTAAGTATGGGGGTAATATAAAACAGTGTTTCAAGTAGAGATTGGGAATAAGTGCTTCACCCCCTACCGAGTACTAACATTTTATGATTTTCCTATTTCTGGCAGACTTTTTGCCAAGGCAGAAGGGATCTATGCATTGATGATGTTTTGTATATGTTTATTTGTGTGTGTATGAGACACTTGCTTGTAAATGCATTATCTCAATGTGAATGGTGAAGGATTTCATACTCGGCATATGGATGCCCCATATTGAGTAGTTGATCTCCATAGCAGCTGATGTCTAGGTCATGTTAGCATGACACTAATCTTCTTGATCGATCATTTCTCATAGATGTATTCTAAATGAAATGGATTCACCACTTCATCTTTGGTTAACCAACTTTATGAGTAAACCATTAAACTAACTTCCACCTTTAAGGGGGAGTTGTTAAGTGAATGAGTGTACTACATAAAGAGCCAGCAGTGGGTAGCATGTGGCAGCATTAGTATACAAAGTCAGGGGCCAGTCATGAATGCAGTCACTTAAATATTGTCAATTAGTCCTGTATCTAGGTAAACCTGTAATTGGGTTGTCTCTTCTCTCTTCTTGTTTTAGGATGATGACGATGTTAAATTACTCAGCAAGGTTTCCGATGTAATTCATTCAGTTTTGGGCACTCATGCTGAAACAGCCCTTCCTATGTTTGAAACTTTGCTACCAAATGTAATCAGGCTATTGGTAAGTAGCTTACCTTTTGGATATGTTTTGGTGACAGATATGGGCAGTAAAATGTGGAAAAGGGTCATATGGTCTGTTTTTGCAATTTCTGGTGCAGCACAGTTCAGGTGCGTCAGAGGGCACGCAGTATTACCTACAAGGTGTGTATGCCATGGACCATACCACACACCTGCTTATGATATTGTGCTACAGACAATGGCTTTGAGCTGGTTGTTTTTGTATTTCAGTCCTAATCATATCGTCTGTACAAATTAGGTGCACGTAAAAACTTGAGAATTGGAAACTCGAGGTTAATAATCCTGCATACCTTATACCACTGTCTACATTCCATTTGTGAAATTTTTAATTAACTATGAGAAGCATATGGGCACACATAAGTTACAGCGGATACTGATATACTAGCACACCATTCTTAATTTAACACCTCCTTAAATTTTGAAAAGGAAATAACATGCAACAGTTGAAAGTTAAAAATGTTTTTAATCACAAAATGCTCAGATTTATTGCACTTCTCAAATTACACCCTAAAATACAAAAGACCAGTAGTAAACTATTTTTATTGATTCCTTGCCGAAGGCAGGCAAGGAATCTATGCGATGGTGATGGCGTGTGTGTGTATGTGTGTGTGTATGTGTGTGTGTGCGTATGTATGTGTGTGTGTGACGTGCTTGTAAACACTCTATCTCAAGAAAGGTAATCTTGGGGAACCTCATACTTGGCATGTGGATACCCTATATTGAGTAGATGATCCCTATTGTTTTTGGCGAAGCTCAAAGGTCATTTGGGGTCACGAGAGGTCAAATAGTGAACGCCATAGAAATTGCTTGTAAACACTCTATCTCAAGATGTGTAACTTCAAGGAATCTCATACTTGGCATGTGCATGGCCCATATCAGGAAGGTGATCCCTATCGTTTTTGGTAGAGGTCAAAGGTCATTTGGGGTCACCAGAGGTGAAAAGGGCCAAAATCGTCCAAGCACAATATCTTTGAATGTAGAACTTGGTTTAACTTGAAACTTGCTGTGTAGCTGGCTTTTATGTAGTACATATTTGTCCTAAAATTTCATGAAGATTAGAAGTCATTTGAGGTCAAAATTGGCATTTTCTTTAAAGGTCTTCATTCTACGGTAGCTGTGATGAACCATTCATATCAATAATGTGATAACGGTCTACGTATATTTACTACACGCTCTGTAAAACGTAACCATACCCCAAGGGCATCCGTATCCAGAAGATCATGATAGCTGTTAGCTGATGGTATTCAGCTCTCCCATTGGATAGTTGTCCTGACGTAGTGAGTCTCTCATGACGATAGGCCGAACTATCCAGTGGGAGGACCGGATTTCGAAGATGGGGGAAATCCCTTTATACAAGTGACGTCACCATCGCGACGACTAAACGTGATCATGTGCAAACGAAATTTTCGCAGAAAAATATTCCTTTTTTTAAACACATTTATCGGTCCAAATGAGTCGTCATACCACAGAAGTGCTGTACGGGCACGATTGGAAGATTGTTGTGAATTGATAACGGAGAATAAGGCATGAACAGCGTGATTCAGGCAGGCGAAGTTGGTACCGAAAGGCTGTGAAGTGCGCTACCTTTCCACTATTATATGTATTGTATATAGCCTAAGGTATTAACTTACTCGTTTACTGTATAACGTTAGGACAGCCTGTGACTAACTGTTACTTGTTAGTGTTACTAAGTGCAAGTATCGTTAGAATGAAGGGTCTTACAAAGTTACATGTAGGCAGCTGGCTAATGATTTGTAGAAATCAGTTAGGCCAAGACCTACCTACGAGTATAGCCTAGGCCCATACAGGAAAGTTCAAGAGTTTTCATGCAGATCTGTGGCAAATGAAATTGTATGCCGTACTGGCTTTGCCCGCTTTGGTGCACGATGCCGACGTCATTGGGGGGGGGGGGGGGGCATACTAAAGTGAATGTCGGTACTATAACAAACACTAATGTTAGCCTAGCCTACACCTTAAGCCAAATACACAGTAGGCCTATGTCTGCAGTAACCAACAGTAATGTATTGTAGTGTCAGGCTGCAGGATTATGCTTTCTGAGACTGGGGTGTTAACAATAAGTTGGCGTGGCATAGGCCTAGTCCCCTGTAAGGTTTCACGGTACCGCTGAAATTTGGTACTGCCACAAATGGTACCGGTAATACCGCAATACTGGTTCCATTAGAGAAAATAGTCCAGTTTTTGGTTCCTTGCGTTAGCAAAAGGAACCTATGTAGTCAGCTTGGCGTGTGTGTGTGTGTATGTGTGTGTGTGCGTGTGTGTGTGTGTGTGTGTGTGACACTTGCTTCGGTACGCTGTAACTCAACAAAGGAAAGTTGGACTAAACTAAAACTTGGTATATGGATCTGTCATAGTGAGAAGGTGTGCCCTATTGTTTTTGGTGGAGGTCAAAGGTCATGTGGGGTCACCAGGGGTCAAAGACCGAAAACCTTGTTTGCACGATATCTCAAGGTAGGAAGCTTGGATAGATTTCATACTTGGTATGTAGATGCATTATGGAGAGAAGATGAATGCTGTAGCTTTTGGTGGAGGTCAAAGGTCATCTGGGGTCACCAGCAGTCAAACACTGAAAACTTGTTGTTAAAACAATATCTCAAGGTAGGAAGCTTGGATAGATTTCATACTTGGTATGTGGATGACTTATGGTGAGAAGATGAATCCTGTCATTTTTGGTGGAGGTCAAAGGTTATTTGGGGTCACTGAGAGTCAAATACTGAAAACCTTGTTAACGCAATATCTCAAGGAAAAAATCTTGGATAGATTTCATACTTGGTATATAGATCTACCATAGTGAGAAGCTGTGCCATACAGTTTTGGGTGGAGGTCAAAGGTCATCTGGGGTCACCAAGGGTCAAAAACTGATTTCCCTTGTTGTTAGCACAATATCTCAAGGTAGGAAGCTTGGATAAATTTCATACTTAGTGGATGCCTTATGGTGGGGAAAAAATTTTGGTGGAGACCAAAGGTCATCTGGGGTCACTGGAGGTCAAACTCTGCAAACCTTTTCAACTCTATATCTCAGTGTAGGAGGCTTGAATAGATTTTTGCTTTGAGGTGTTGCATTAAATCTAGCAGAAAACCCATATGAGATTTGTTGGATGTCAGAGTTGAAATCACCAGATGCCAAAAAGCAAATTCCCAAGAATTCCTAAAGTCAAAAAATATAAGCACAAAACTGTATCATTGACTGAAAGATGTGGGACATCTTTTAGAGATGCCAAGTATCTCAATTTTAATTGAAATTATAGTATTATGATTTTAATCCATAATCCTGCCATTATGAAAACGTGCATAAAGTTACTACTTTTTAATATTGCAGAAGATTCTCTGCCCACAAAGCAGAGGACTGTTGTGAAAGTTCACTAGACAGACAACATTTGTCCTTAGATTAGGACATGTGAGCTTGCAGGAATTGGAAATTAGAATTGATTAATTAAATGCAACTATGGGTTGTTAGTTTTATAAAGAGAACCAAGTTACTGATCATTTGGATCAGATACCATTGAGCGTGCATGAATTGTGATTGCTTAATTGAATAAAACAAATTGTAACTGTATACTGTCTGTGTTGATATCCCCTGAAGTGCCTGTAGGCTGTATTTCTTCAGAACAATTTATTTATGCTTGAATGTGTTAACACAAGATGTGCATTGTCTACAGAGCAGATTTTGTGAATCAACAGAAATACTGCTTCATTCAGTAGTTGGCTCAGTTTCATTACATTCAGCAAGGAACCACAGTGCCCATTGGGCTCTTGTTAACACAAAATACCTGCAAAAATGTTTAGATTCATCAGCTCAAAACTAAGCTTATTAAGTGATAGAGAGTCAGGGTTGTAGCTACTCTGGTCCGCGCCAGGTCAGTGAACCACAACAAAATTTTCTGCTAATATTTGTGGGTAGGCTACAACCCTAGTTCACATTTCATGCAGCAAATTTTTCATGCTTTGTAGCAAATCACAAAGACAGTAGGCCACATTCGATCTATCAACTCATAGGCCTACATAATGAGTACGTAGTCGAGTACAGTCCATCGATTTGTGGACAGTATCGAACGGATACTTATGTAGTAAACTAGTAATATACAGTGCGTGCATGCAGTACCTACCCCTCTTTATGATACTAAAACACCTAAAAACAAGCACATGTGGGCCTACACCCTGTGTTTGTGTATATGCATTACACGGTAGGATGGTGTGAAATAGCCAAGTAGGCCTAGTTGCATGGCAGTACTGTGGGCTTTGAAGTTCCATTTATAGTTTGTTCTGTGAGAGACTTTGGTTAAGATTATGGCCGGGATGTGGCTAGGGATGTGGCAGCAATATTTATACTCTTCTTATTTAAGAGAAGTGAATACTTGACTCACAATAAGAACAAAAAGATTTGAGCATAGATAGCATTATTTGTCACTGCCATTCTCCCGACTGTTGGCTTCGGCCCGACTATGTACTATTGAAAATGGAATATTGGTACATGGATGTCAGTTAATGGTTCCTTGGACCCTTATTCGCAACATTCATGGAGTGGCTCCGCCATATGTTACCCTGGACTTGGCCCAACCTGTGTCCACTGTGGTGCTATGGTAGAAGGGAATAGAGCGCCAACTCTTCCCTTAAGGGTGCCATGATATTGCTAATGGGGTTTGTGGCAATTGTACAGTACTCCCCAGTTTATGTTTCGTTCAGTCGCAATTCCGGATAGCAGTCACTTGGTGGGGTCCTACTAATTTTAGCCCGGCTCGCCCTGTGCTACCTAAACTTAGCCTGGCTATACATGAGTGTACATTATAGAAGCATCGTAAATGTACGTAATGAGGTACGATAAAGTTGACTGCCTAAAGAACTTGGTGGCCGAAAAATACCTTTTCAATGTTGTATTTTGAAGGCAAAAGGATGATTTTATTTATATTTTTTTAACAAAAGTAATTACAGAATGAGTCAATGAGTCTGCATTGACAATATTAATTTTTATCAATCATAAATTTCAAAGATCATGTTCAGTGTTTTGGCAAAATTACTGCAAAGTTTGCCGGGTCCATAGGCCTGCCTGGAGTGCCTCAGCTTGAATGGGCATCAACAGTTGAGTGACGGGCATGTTACTTTTGAAAGTGTAGGGGATTATTCTCCGCCCACTCGGCCACTTTTCTTTCCCGGCAGATGGAATCCTGTATGTGAAAATAACTAGAGGTACATTCGTGATCATACCGTAATTTCATTAGCTCTGACAACATGGGCGTCCAAGGTTGAGGCAAGGGGGGACACTTGCCCCCCTGGAAAATCAAAAACGAAGAAAAAATAACTAAACCTTCAAGACTACTTCTGTCAAATTTTGAAATGATCTCACACCGTTTTGCATCTAGGCTCCTTGGAAAAGACAAAAACTTTTCAAAGGGGAGGGACGCCCCCTCCCCCAGGCCAGCGACAATCCTACTTTGATGTGACCCCTCAAAGTGGTTTCCCCCCAGCTACGGGCCTGCTAATCTGATCAATTAAAGTTTTTCCCCCATGATGTGACAACATAGCCTAACTTAACACATACAGTAATTGGCTTTTTTTTGGGGGGGGGGGACAAACTTGTTTAATATTACTATACGTGTGATTTACGTACCAATTTGCTGTTAATACGTTTGCTAAACAATTGAACTTCTTTACGGCGGTTGATTTGTACGTACATGGACAGCCGGGCTCTAATTAGTAGGACCGCTTGGTGCTGGGCTTCCAGTATGTTAGTAAATATCTGCACACTGTATACTATGCATAGTAATGTGTAGGCCTATACTTACGGAACCATTATGCTGCAAGCACATTTTGAGGAAGCTGTATGTTTTCATGTATAGTTTTTCATAAATACTGTTGTACTCCTCCATTGGTTAATAATATTTTCTATAATAGTTTAAAGCTTAGATGAGTTACAAATACAACGCAAAGCTGTTTTTGCAAACTTTTATTCTCCAAGTTAAAACAAACGTCACAAGGGTACTCATTAGCAACATAGGATAACATTAAAATTAACATTTCCGAGGTGAAATTTGTTATTGGAATGGTGAAAAATAATTATCAAATGCACGTTTCAGGTTTATAATTTAATATAAAAAATGCAAGGCAGTTATCCAATGGATGTGGTGTTTATAATTCAGTAATATTCCATTCAATTGTATTTTCAAAAAATATTTTCGCAGTACCATCGGGTACAGTTCTCATCGATACTTTGGTATCTTATGATGGGTGGTAACATATGGGTACCGGTATATACTTGTACTTACAAAAATACCGGTATACCGTGAAATATTAGTCCCATTGCATGACATAATTTGGCGTAATTCTGTGGCGTACATCATACAAACTTTTCAGTATGTATAGGCCTAGGCCTACTATGTGAATTTGAGAAAGGTTGAGACCAGACAAAGCTTTTGATTCCCTGACATAGAGGAATCTATGCAACGGTGATGCCATGTTAGCCGTATGTATGTGTGTGTCTGCTGTATGTATGTGTGTGTGTGTATGTGACACTTAGCTTGTAAACACTATCTCAAGAAGGGTAACCTCAAAACATGAGTTTAGGGAGAGAACGTCATTAGCAAACATGATTGGTGCTTCGAAGATTGCTTTTTAAGTTTCATTGGCAAGGAATCACTAAGCCTTTTGGCTTTCTGGTTACATTTTAAATCCCTGCTAACTGCATTGTTCACTTAGTCACAAAAAGTTACTTGATAAGTTGAAGTTCACTAACAAAAGCACACTGCATACAGTGTGTTATATATACTGTAGTGCTACTGATGTATTGCAGAAATTTTTGGGAATTAAGTTTGTTTCATTTGGAGAATCTTTTAAATAAGATGTAAGTGTTGGGCAAGACTCTTAACAAAAAGTATTCATATCATAAAAGAACCATGAGGTGGGTATTAAAATAAGAAACCTGAAGTATTTTTAGCAGCACTGAAGTGCTAAATTAGTTGCATATTGTTGCATAGGACTGGGCAGAAAGGCTACTGTATAGTCCTACTACAATCCAGTGCAAAACATTTACACAGAATCTTTGGACATATCAATAGATGAAGACTAGGCGGAGCCTTATGTAGGCCAACGGACTCCTTGTCTAGGCCTGTTACATTGTAGGCAATGTCGGCTAATGTATTTAGGGTATAATTTTATTTTAGTTTTTGAGTGGAAATCCCACAAAATTTAAGATCCCTTTCATGGAATGCACATAACTTTTCCATATATTATTCAACTCCAGTGTGAGGTGTAAGTTATTACGGTGTTTGCAAATACTAAAGCAGGGAATAATTTAGTATTCCAATTTTGCATAGCAGTTTTGAGGGTTTTTTTAGTTCTTAAGTGTGTATCAGTGAAAACCCTATGGTTGGATACATAAAAAGTGCAACACATTTTTGAGAGGAGTTTGATTTGACTTGGTTATGCAGTGTTAATAAAGCAGATCACAGGTTCTTAGATTAAAATCACTCCGATTGCTTATTTTTAATGAGAAATTGGCAATTATTTTTTGCGACCCTCCCTAGTTTGCCCGTCCCCTGGAGTAGAGTATGAATAATGGTATTTTAGCTTCTTAATTGCATTTGGTTGTATTGTCATCACCCAACAGCAATAGATACGTTGATTGCGTAATGGTGTTCAGTAGTGCATACTATTAGGAAGTTCCAAACTACTAAGTTGCCAACTACCTGATACTACTGCCTAGAAGTGGTATAATATGAACCACCTCGCCACTAACGTATGGGATGAAGTTGTATGATCAGAACGAAGTAGCTAGAGCACAGTATTTGTAAGCACACTCAAGTGCTGAGACAGTATTTGTTAAATACATCTTGATCAATTGCTCACTGTTATAGATGAAGGCAGCCATTCCTTTCCTTTATGAAGAAGACCCCAACTAGGTGCTCTATCCTAGGGCCTTTCTGAAAATTTTATTAAATATGACAAAACTCTATAGAAGATTGTTCAAGACATAATATCCACTTGCTTGTCATAAGTTTACATTGAAATTTAAGTCTAAAAACAAGTGAAGAATGAGAACAGTACCATAGTGCCTTGTAATGTAGAAGTTGAAAAGTTATGTATTCTCACCAGACAGCTCAGTACTTTCAATCATGTTTGTGTTGTGTGAGAAGCTCCATTCAAGTACGTAAGCCGTTTCGGTGCTGATTTAAAATTATCACCCTTGAAGTGTTTTCCAGTCAGCACTTTGTGTTTTCCAGTCAGCACTTTGTGTTTTCGTGGCCTTCTCTTTTCATGTGAAAAAGAAAGATTTTTTTGGAATAAATGTAAAATAACATAATTTTCCACCAGGGATGTCAATTTGCAGGCAATTCTGTGTAAAGACTAAAAGTTAATGGATCGGTATGTTAGTTGTTTGAGAAACTGGACCTTCATTTTGATTAACTGCTTTTTTTGTTGAAAGACTGAATGTTGGTTAAATAACAGTATATTTATGTTAAAGAGAAGGAACAAAATAATATTTGAACAAATATCTGTTAATTTACAGATAGTTTTAACAATGTGTTCCAAGTTTCGTTGTTCTTTTGTTTGTCAATAAGTAAAAAGAAAAGAGATTCAAAGACTCCAAAGATCATTCAAAAATTTTTGGGGGGGCTAAGTATCTTACAAAATTTGAATATTAAAAGTTCAGAAGTATGCATCATTTTTGCAATGCAATAAGCCATGCCAACAGCAGTATTAACATCGTAAATACAAGGAGGTCTTGTATACTGAACAAATTTAAAGCACTCCATAAGCACTCAGATGAAAATGTATCTACTTGGTACTTGGATTCCACAAGGCTGCACAGGAACTTGGTGCTTGGCAGGGTTGCAAATTTGCAAAAATGTCTGGTAAGCAATGATAGTGTAAGTGCATACCAACAAGTGCTAGCTTCCAGGTTTAATGTTAAGTGTAACACAGCACACATGATAAACATTTCATTTCTGACAACCAAACTTTCCTGACTTGCCAGTCTTTTCATGTATTGTGTAGTTATCTTGTGCCAAAAAGCAGTTTTCCCAGGAAAGCGGTTTTCTGTTTCAGATCGGTGGTAGTTCATTGGTTTTAATGCATTTGATGATGATGCACCAACCACAAGTGGTTGAACATTCATTATTATGCACCATGTGTGCCATTGTCCTATTGGTACGCCATCCACGTATATGTGGAAGTGGTTTTAGTATGCCATGTGGGGTCATGCAATATACGATATATATATATATATATCAATATATATTGCCAGAATTCCACATCACAGTATGTGATATGAAATACCCTTATCAAGATATAACAATATAGAAAAAAATGAAACTTTTGGGGGACTGAAGTTTCTATAATTTAAATTTTGAAGATGAAACGGTGTTTATAATTTCAGTATTCATTCATCAATTTCGTCCTGATTTAGAAAATTAGCTGTAAAACTTTTTTAGGATTATTTCATGCACATTTAGCCTTGTCTACAACAGGTTTATCCATTTTGGCAATATATCGATATAGTGCGAAAATTTTGGCGATATCATTGCGATATATCGATATGGATTTTTTTTATATCGTCCAACCCTAATGCCACAGTTTAAGTTTGGTACGCCCGTGTACTGCAAAAGTGCAAATCTCCAACCCTGATGCTTAGTACTCGGAATCCATAAGCTGTGCTCAGACGTAGATACTTGAAAAAAAGTACTTGACTACAGCTTTAGTATACTGTGCATTGCATTTGTAGATGCTTGCTTGATTAACTGGCAACGAAGAACCCATGAAAGGAAAAGACCTTGTGATGTGTAAGCTGTCCACAGCTTTGTATACTGTGGGAAATTTCCAAGAAGTTACGAGTAGCAATGCTCTGCTGAAAGTAGTGTGCACACTTTATCCACTTTATCCATTCTCAATCCAAAGGCTCCCCTCAAGTTTTTGCCTGGTCAGTGAAAGTGACGACAGTTTGCCTTCTGCGAATTCAAAAAAAAAAAAGAACTTGTAAAAAAATGTTTTAGGGGTGACTGTATGTAGGAATTGTTACATCAAATTGTGTTGTTTGTATTATTTTTGACAATTCCAAAGGGAACTAGAAAATCGTACTTGCAGGGCAAGTACTAATCGAAGCCCAGAAAATGTGGGCACTTTGGCTTGATTAGGGGAGAATGACAGAGGCCTGTGCAGAAGTAACCCTAGAGGTGGCATACCACCATTAATTCCTGCCGTTGACTGACACACTAAACTGGGTTTGTTTTTAGCCTCTTATTCCTTGTCAGAGTTTTCAACCCCAACAAGGTACACATATCCTTGAAGCTCACGAGATGGTGGTTGCTGGCTCATGAAAATTTCCATAGTACGACCATGCAATTTTGAGGAGGAGGTGCCTGAATATAAAATTATGATCTGTTTTACTGCACAACACGCTAAGATACAAGATGGCTCCACTCTCTTCCAAAGTCTCAAAATCATAAACAGCAAAAGCACATTTTTGACCATGATTTTTGAACATTGTAATCTTCAATCTGAGCACTACATCATGTATTACAAAAGGATCCACTGCTCTTTTACAATAGGGTGAAAATCAACCAGAACAATTTCAGGCACTTTATGCAGAGGGATCATCCTTTGGCCAAACTGTAATTTTCTGTAATGGTGGTGCACCACCTTAATTAAGGAGAGGCAAAATTTGTGTACCACCCCTAAAATGAGGAACAAGACCCACTGATCTTCCTGACTACAAAGTTATAATAAGATTTCCATTTTTAGTATAAACATGGGCACAGGGTACTCTTCAAAATAGACCCCAAATTGGATGTCCTATATACAGTCACTGAACAAGAATTTGTACACAGTGCATTTATGCAGTGGGGGTCTGACTCTGAACTCTGGTGAACGTTTGCTTCAAATTAACTGTTGCTTTGTCTCAGTATCACAGTAACTTCCTAAACCTGTGTGCACAGTGCAGCAAGTAAGTACTGAAAAATAAACATTCAAAGATCACGTCAGTGACTTCAGGAGGATGGGAACAAGCACAACGAATGGACATGTTACTGCTTCATCAATTTCTTTTATTGCTCCAAGTGTCAACACATAATGATAACAAAGGCAAAGAAAAAGTTGTTCAGGTGTACAGACTTCACTCAAAACATTGATTTACTCCCATACCTGCAAATAAGAATTATATTTTGAAAATAAATTAACATTCATATCCCATGTCAGTAGGTTGTAAACCAATCAAAAGAGTTTGTGAATGTGGGAGCACCCTTTGCTGACAGTACCAGTACTGAGTTATGCATGGCCACTTTAATGACACTGATCTGTCTAGGAAGTTTGTCTCACTGCTGTTGTGTAGTCACTGCAGGTTTCCCAGGAAAGATGGGTTGCTTCAACACACAGACTAATATGACAGAAATGTGATATCATAATTTTGGAGACATCATTTATGTCATAGTTCATTTGTGAGTGAGCAACCATACATGCTATCAAAGATGTATCCTCCTTCACTGGTCTCCTTGTGGTGGCATATAGTGTAGGGCATCACATTCAAATGCTGTACTGAGTCCATGGCTTTAGCCCGTAGTTGCAAGTCCTGCACGACCATTCGCAATGCTACAACTGTGCTCTTCTTGACACTCCAACTCTGAGTCAATATCATTTACAGTTTTTCCTGACCTACTTGTATTCCCCCACAAGCTGTTGCTTACATCCTTGAAAGACAGATCCAGACTCAGGCCTGTACTTGATGGGCTGGGAATTGGAACAGTGTAATGTCCTCAGACATCCCTCCCCTGCAGGGGGTCCATCTTAATAATGAGAAAAAGTTGACCATTGTTCTCCCTCATCAAATAGGTATGCCAAAGAAAAAACTGCAAGTGTAGGTTAATTGTCTATACAGCCCAGCCTACTGTCTTTCTGCTCCTCTGTTGGGAGCCCACAACATATCTGCAGCCAGTATAACTGTAGCCTATGCCTAACGTTAGGCCTTGATTAAAATCATCCAAGCCCCATGGGTAAACTTCGATCCTTCCCTGGCCTAGGGGCTAATGTATATTAGGCCTAGGCTACATTCATCCTGAACCTCGACCTGTCGTTTGTTTACAAAGGAAAGTTTTAAGAAGGCCCCACTGCCGGCTACAGGCTAAGTATTAGGCTGTTAGGCCTAAATCCCTTACGCCTTGGCCTAAATTTAGGCTAGGCCTTGGCCTAAACTTAGGCTAGGCCTAACAGTAACAGTTAGGTGTCTGTCGTTACGGATGACACATGCCTAGCAAAGTTACTTAGGCCTCAGTAAAGGCCCGTGTATGGCCGGTCGCAGAATTGCACCCTACACACGTGTATAGGGAGCAATTCTGCGACCGGCCATACACGGGCCTTTACTGAGGACTTAGGCCTATTTTTATGAAAAGTCAAGCGGTTTATACCTCACAGCTGGTAAAATCGTTCAAAAATGAAACAAAGAAAAAATCTAGGAGCCAAAGTCTACACTATGTAATGAAATTAACATGAAATCAACTTGAAATTGGTGTTGATTTCTTGTAAACACAATTGATATCGCAGTTGCTGTGAACGTAGTTGCATGACAGTTAATGAAACAGTTCCGACAACCGTGCAAATTGAGAGCGCTCTATTCGTTGGCCAAATCTTGTCAAAAACTTACTAATTTCAGCCTATCAAACTTATCTTCAAATCAATGAAAGTATGAATTAATTTCAAACTTCTTAACATCTTTTTGTAAACAGAAAAGACGCTTCTAATGCAGAATGATACCTTTGAATGTGGACTTACTTTTTTGCTCGCACAAGAATATTTTACTACAGGGGAGTTGTTCGAAAAAATCCCCTTTTATTGAAATAGTTAGGCCGTGTTGAAAATCCCCCTAGTGAAATACTTAACATTACTTCGCGGCTGTCCCACTGTATGAAAACAGCACGCGATTGCTCGTTGAATCCAAACGGAACATGGATATAATATTCGTCCGCCCGACCGCATATGAAGTCTGAAAATCACGTGACAGAGTGAAGCAATTCCTACAATCGAAGCTGTGGCTTCGATTAATTCCTACAAGAAAGATGCAATCATAGCAGAACTGTTACTTGTGAAGAGTTTATGAAGCTTTGCCTGAGTGTACATCCCTCACTTGAATTGAAAATATTTAAAGGAAGCTTGCCTAGTCAACTAATGCAAGCAAGTTTGTCCAAAATGTTAAATAAAAGCACTTTCTTTTTTTTTTGTTTTCTGATGGGTAAGCTGTGAAGTTGCTCACTAATAACTTGTGATAAAGAGTATTTAATTTTGGAAGAAAAATTGTCAGTAATGAGGTTGTCAAAGAAAGACTGTCCATACTGTGGTGCAGTAACATTGCCACAGATAACACCTGTTTATTAGGCAGGAGGCACTCACCCACAAAAGTTTGCAAATAGAGAATTTTGGTTTCTTGCCTGATTCGTCATATCATATCAGCAAGCCTTTATACATCCAACTCTGTGCAATCATCAAACAATAAATATATGTCATGTTCAGTTGGCATTTTCAATTGCAAAAGCTTTTATTGCTTTGGAAAGCCTTTCATTATCCTTTTTTGATGAAATATATCTCATGATGATAATCTAGACCTTATGCATTGACGCCACACTACGTCAGTTTGGAATAAAACAAAGCACACATGCACGAATGGCGTAGATTTCATATGCGCATGTAGTTGACTACTGTGCGTATAGAATTGGCTGTCAAATCAGCTGTCTGCATTTGTTGGTGTAACTTGCAATGATACATGCTTTTCTTTCAAACGAGGGAGCAATTTCTACTCTTTGAAATCATATGCATAAGGTGTTAAGTAAAAATGTATTAAACCAAAGTTTGTTACAAGTTTATATACCTGTTTATGGTGTATGAATTTGTAGAACGGGGTTTGCTCTGACAGCTGCACTTGTGCCATTTGTAGTGCATGGCATGGGTTCAAGTGGTGCATGAAATGGTTAAAAACCTTGAAACAATCATAAGACATGAATCTGTGAATTGATCAAACACTGCATATCTCATGCTGTGGCAGATGCTCTACAAATTATCTTGTCTACATTTAATTACCTGATGAATTTGTCTTAGGCTAGTAAATATTAAATAGGTACTAAAATTGACTAGACTTTTTATTCACAGATAAAATTTTTCTTTGCGAATATTACCTCTTCAGTTATATATTTACAATAAAGTAACACTAACATTAAGTTCAAGATTTACAGCCATGAAATGGATCGTAAGATCCATGAAATGAATTATGAAAAAGATTAATTTGTGAAGAAAGTGCATGTCATGAGGGCCTCCACATGACACTTTGAAAGCCTTAAACACTGGGGTTTCACCTGGGGATACTACCTCTTGGATTCCATCAGGGGCCTTTGGGCGGCCCCCAGAACTGCAAATTAATGGTACCTTTGCCCTCTTCTGTCTCATGAAACTTGTTTTTTATTGAGGAACCCTGTAGTAGATCTCAAGCACAGTTACAGCCAACCCTTACATTAAGCAAGCGTCAGGTGATTTTTACCCTATGATCCCACAGATTTAGCACCTGATTTGCTTCAACAGTCTAATTTTGGTACACAAAGCCTGGCTCTATGCCCCATCATATAAAATTAGAAATAGGGATACATTTTTAATAAGTAAGAATTTTCCTTGATTTGTACACATTGACACCAGCTCATGCTCATATCACATCTTTTGTACATATAGTAACTTGTAATACCGGGGTGCTCCTGGAGTCTTGGAGATGCAGTGCAAAACGTGAATTAGATTGGTTCCTGGTACTATCCTCTTTAATGTAAAGCTTGGTCACATCTATTGTTTGTATTTGGGTACTGATTGACAACTGCTCTCTTTCTTTACCATCTAGCCTCAGGACAGGCCCTGGACAGACAGGCAGTGGGGATTATGTATATTTGATGATCTTATAGAATTCACAGGATCGGTAAGTTATTATGCATCTTCAAATTTTAGTCCTAAGAGTTTGTTTTCCCTTCTATTGTGAGGAATTCCGAAGTTCATAGCTCAGTTTGAGTTGTGGATCAAAGTATTTTTAGACAGGACTACCAGATTGAGAATCCACAAACTTTGAAGGAACTATCTGCTTTCTGCTGCATATCATGTAAAAGCAAGCATGACAAGCATTTTTAGGGAAGCCAGTTGATCTTCTGAAGCTATTAATTTGACAAGAGTCTGTTATGGGTTGCATCAAGGCCCTGTTTTCAAAAAAATTATCATGCAATAGGTCTCTATGCATCAAACTTAAGATGGGCGAAAACTGTAAGAGATGGGGCCCTGATTAAATATTCTGTAAGGTTTTCTTCCTCACATGAAAGTTTAAATGGTGTCAAAGCTAAGCCTGAATCAACACTAATACTGAACTTCTCAGTCCTTCAGGGCTTAGTAATAGGTTAAGAAAGTTACCATTCATGCTGTAATCAATATTTTATAATTTATTTAGACCTTGTTCTTCCCTGGGAGACAACAAAGCAAGCAGAACATAACAATTTTCTTTAAGTGAAAGATTTACTAATGCATGGAATGTTGGCATGAATGAAGGATTACCCCTTAGTTTGTCTGCAATGTATGCATGTTGTGATGATAGTGACAGATACTTGTAGGGTTGAGGATAGATCGTGCTTGGACAAGAAGAACATACCATTTTAGTATAAATAAAATGTTTTATGTTTTCATACTAGCATGCATTTAAATACAAGGACTATTTCCTGAGGCCGATGTTGCAGTATGTGTGTGACAACAGACCAGAGGTCCGACAAGCAGCAGCATATGGTTTTGGCGTCCTTGGTAAATTTGGTGGTCCTGAGTTTGGTCCAGCATGTGCAGGTAAGGTTGAAGGGTCAGTTACTTTTCCCAAGGAATACATTGAAGCAAGGCTGCCATTTATCATTTAGCCATTCCATGGCCAAATATTGTAAAGATAGCCTTATATAAACATATTTAAAAAATATTTGGCTGTAAAATCTTCTAGTACCTTCTACTGCATGTGTTTGGTCTAGTGGGTGACCGTGTGTTTGGTCTAGTGACAGAGCATCCACCTCTCACGCGGGAGTCCCAGGTTCGATTCCCAGGTCAAGTCATACCAAAGACTTTAAAAATGGAACCTTCTGCCATCGTGCTTGATGCTCCACATAAGCAGTGGAGTAAGGGAAAACAAGCCAGTGAGCCACAACTGGAAAAAAGGCCGTGACCGGCTTGACTTGAACCAGTTGGTTGGAAACTGGGCCATTAAACTTCATCTAACTAACTCTACTGCACTGTTGTAGGCACAGTAGATTTTGGATGTAGCCATACTTTTTGGGAAGTTCAGCTGAAAAGTGTGAATTTAATCTAGCATCCCTGGGTTGAAGTGTGAAATCTTTATTTTTAAAATATTTATTTTAGAGAAGAGGTCAAGTTGAGTCATGGACTGATGCTGTGTTACATTTCATGCAATCACAAATGTGGTAAAAGTGCCATGGCTCATTGACTGATAAATTTACATCCAGAAGACTGAGTAATACAGCAATTTCAGATGAAACTGGATTATTTTAGTTTTAAAGCTTGTATGAGATAATTGTAGCCTTCTTGAAAATGAAAAGCACCTTTTCCACAGTTTGGAATGGAGTTTTTATGGCTGCCAGAACTGAGTCTGAATGAGAATCTATTCTGTATTGTGTTTGTCTGAACTGCAACAATGTTTAACTCAATATAATGGTTATTGAAACCCCATATGTAAGGCTTGGATTTGCTTTCTGACATCATATGTTGATGTTATTTTTTAAATTTGTGTTTCGTGCTTTTGGCTAGTACACCTTCGAAGGTTGAAGTCACTGAAGACATGTCTCACGTAGTATCTCATTGAATATGAAATTGGACCTACTCACACTTATAATTTTGGAATCTCTTACTCCATTTTAGTCAAAGGAACATGATATCCAACAGGAATCAAGAATTTCCCAAAGCCTAACATGAACAAAGTATTTAATCATATGTGGCCTAGTTTCTCCAGATATTGTCATGTTTAACCTCCTAGTCATGCCACAGGGAGTTTACTTGAGTTTATTTTACTGGAATTCATGCTCTTGTTTTGTGTCAGTCATCTTAAAACAGTTTTATTTCTTTACTGATTTTTTTTTCATTCTTGTGTTGGTATTGGTTTTAAATATCCAATTTTTTTTTTACTGATTGGGGGTACCAATAATATGTTTTTAGCCTTGGGCAGTAAAGGCCCTAAAGACTTTACGAACGTTTTGCCTCAGTCTTCCCCTTCCTAAATGTAGGCAAGCTCCTTTGGACTATAGTAACATGACAACCATTATGACATGCAAGTGACAAAAACTCCTTGTTTTAGACCAGGAGTTTTCAAACTTTTTTTACTAGCATGCCTGTGAAGTATACAGGACCTGTTATGTGTACCCTGAGGCACTGCAGTTAAGAACATCCTTTTGACAAGTATAACCCAGCATTGCCACATTTTTATTGCTTAGTGGTGAGAGTTGTATTGTTCTACTTAGAGCTAGAGCCCAGTAAGATGTTCATAGTGTAACAGTGAAATGAGTATAACTTACTGGTTTTGCTGATCACATGAAAATCACTCCTGTTCCAACAAAATGATGCATATTTGGTAAGGATGTTTTGCATACCCTCCAATCCTGCATTACCCATAGGTGTATGGATTTCTGAGGCTGATGTAAGGTTGGTAATGTGAAAGTTCATAGGAAACTTCAAATTGCACTAGAATCTTGTGGTTCTCCAGAATGAAAACTCTCCCTTTTTATCTACAGAGGGCATTAAGCAACTATCAAGTGTCATAGCTGACCCCCAGTCACGTAGTGAGGAAAACATAAATGCCACAGAAAATGCCATCTCTGCTGTTGGCAAAATATTGCAGCACAACCAAGGAAACCTCTCAATAAACGTAGATGAGGTGTTGCAGCTTTGGTTTTCCTGGTTACCTGTGTGGGAAGACAAAGAAGAGGCCAGCCATGTTTTCAAATTTCTTTGCGATCTAATAGAATCGTAAGTTTTAAATTTGATTGTTTGGCTGTTTTGAGCTCTTTGTTGTGTTGGTATGTTTACATGGGAGGGAAGGATTGAGTAGAGAGTGATGGGTTAAACATCATGTACTTTATATTATGTGAACCCCGTCCCTACACCTATTGTGTAGATCTGGGGTTCGACTCCTGGCTGGGTCATACCGAGACTTTAAAAAATGGAACCTACTGCCATTGTGCTTCATGCTCAGCATAAGCAATGGAGTAGGGAAAACAAGCCAGTGAGCCACAACTGGAAAAAAGGCCGTGGCTAGCCCGACTTAAACCAATTGGTTAGAAACTGAGCCGTAAAAACCTCATCTAACTCTAACCCTACACCTATTGTGGAGTGTGATTTCCTTCCACAAGTAAACAGACTGTCCATATGAAGTGCTTGAATGACAAACTTTGCTATGATATTGGAAATTCATACAAGACCTTGCAAGCCTCTTAAAGGTCATGTGACATACTACCAAGCAGAGCTGTTTCACTTGTGAGTTAAAGAATTAAGTCCTCCAGTGAAAGATCCATTGGAACTATTTCAAGATCTTTTACCGTTCTCAAAATATACACCTTCAAAGTTCAATGATTTCTGAAGAAACTAATTGCCTATGCAAAAAGAATGATGTGAAGTGTTGCACAGTGTTAAGATTTCTTTTTTTAACCCTATAGAAATTACCTCTTAATTACTGATCAGACAGATTACAGTTTGTTGAGTGATATCAATGTTTCTGAAGGAAAGATTTTAACTTTCATAATAAACCCCTCAGGGGATAACAATGCTACCAGTGTCCTTGAACTTAAGGTTGCAAAAACAAAGGCTAACATGAGCCATATATGGTATGTCCATCTTTCAGTGTCACATATTTGCATATTAAACCCATGTTTATTCATGATACAAGTGTGAAATAGAAATGACCCTGTAAAATGGTTAACATTTGATGGATTTTAATGGGAATTGTGACTATTTTCTGGATATTTAATGCTTTTTACATCAAATACCCAACTATGTTATTTTCATGTCACACACCTTTAAGGACAGCAAAGCTTTATACATTTTACCCTGTCACTATTACACAATATGAAGTACATACACATCTCTATTTTGTCATGAATAGGAATAACTCCGTCATATTAGGACCCAATAACTCCAACCTGCCAAGAGTTGTGGCAGTCTTTGCTGAGACCTTTGCTAAAGAGGGCTTGAAGGATGATGAAGAAGTGTTTAGGAGATGTACAATGATCATAAGACAAATACAGGTGAGTATTGTGCATCTTAGATGAGATGTACAGTGATCATTAGACAAATACAGGTATCATGTATCTGAGATGAAATTTATACTAATAATTTGATGAATACAGATGAGTATCTTGTATCGTAGATGAGATATAAACTGATCATTGGACAAATACAGGTGTGTATTGTGCATCTTTGATGAGAAGTACATTGGTCATTAGACAAATGCAGGGGAGTATCCTGTATCGTAGATGAGATGTAAACTGATCATTATTAAATAAAAACAGGTGAGTATCATTAAAGGAAGTTTATACATTAAACCAGATACAAAATGTCAGAGACTTTCTATACTTTCAGAATCATATAATGGTTTGATCTGATACTTGTGAGCATTAATTGTAGTACAGTAAATCCCTGTTTATTCAAACTGGTTTTTGAATTCACCAAACAGGTTCCAACACAATTATGCTTTCAGTGCATTGGGCCTAGTAAAATCTCATTGGAAAGTTGAGCAGAAATTGGTTTTGTGGCTTTCACAAGGTCTGGCTAAGATGTCACATTCTCTAAAATAGCACTTACTTGGGCAGGAAAAGGAAGTGTTTTAACTCAGATTTGGAAGAAATATCTTAACAGCTCATTTTAAAACTCTCTCAAGGGGATATGCTCTAGTATGGGCTCAATACCCCATTGATTATACTAGTTAGAAAAGCTTTAGAGCTATTTAAAGTAACTCTGAAGCAGTAAGTATCAAAGTGGTCTTTACAGGTAAAAAGAATGAAAGTCACGGCGGGAAAAAATCGGCAAAACGGGAAGCTCCTTGCCGGGAAATTTTGCGTCTCGCGGGAAATCCCGCCACGTCCAAAAAAAATCTATAAGGATGTGAGAATTTGGAATGATTTTAACACCTGCATGAAGAAAAATAACTGATCACTACTCTAGTTGAAACCTTTAAAAAAGAAACATTTTAATTTACCACCTTACTAGGAGGTTTGTTTAGGTGTGTTGTTCTTTTATTTTTAACTGAATCCCTTGGTCATGCACCCGCGGCTTCGATCAGCGGCCGCGCACCTCTAATGAATCTCACTGTACGCAAAGCTAATGCAGTGCAGACTACAGGATGTTAAATGTTTCGGATACTGAGTCACTCCTACCATTACCTACTGTGGCTTTGTGTCCAGTGTGCCGTAACGTGCATGGTAACAAAAAATAACGTTAAATTTGTCACTGCAACTTCTGCACTGTAAAGTACCTCAACCATGTTGTCAAATTTCTCGTGAACTGCTTTCTTGTATATCAAAATCCGTTACCTACTGTACACACTGATCCTTCGTGATAATTACAGTAAAAATCTTTCTAATGCATGTCCTGGGCCGAGATTTCACCCGTACAGTACCGTTAACTATGTACGGTACGATACGGCAGTCACTGTGCATGTCGTTATCACATACGAACGTTCGTTCGTTGCCTGGGTGCTCTCTTCGATATGCTGTACCAAAGCAGTGCACGGGACTTTGGCACGATCCACTAGCAAATGAGGGTACACAAAAATGGGAAATATTTTGCTCTTTTTTGTCATATATTTGGAAACTTATAGTTTGGAAACAAATAGTTTGAATAGCAATGAAAAATTATGAGCAGCTTAAAGGTAGAAATCATTTTAGTTCTTAAGGTAGTAACAGGATAGATAGGACAGGATAGAAGATTTTTTCTGAGCACACAGCGCAATATACCCCTTGAAAGAATGTGCACGATGCTACAGCTGATGAAGTGAATTTTGTTTCCAAAAAAAGTCTTTCCACCAAAAACTTGAAGTCTTAGCGATTGATTTGAGACACGAGAATATTATTGTGGTTGGAATATGTGCATAGTTTATGTAGCGTAACTTTTTACCAAAATTTACTTCTTTAGATAATGAAAGCATGTCATTTTAATGTAAGTGGTGAGTATGAAATGTATAGTAACATTAAAGTCAAGCCAATTGACCTATCTATTTGGGTATGCATTTTACAACAATGGCAAATTTTCAGCACTTTCTTTCACTCTACTTCTCGGCCTTAGTAAGAACGGGACCAATCTGACACAGAAGTATATGTGCCCACAGATACTTACCTGGTGCAGGAGTATCCGTGGTCACGACGGCGGAACTCCCTGGCGGAGGTCATTCTATTCAGCCAGTCTAGAACGTGACTTCGCACGTCAGGTTGGTTGGTAGTGTTGTTAAGTAAGTTGTTCCTTGGGGATGTATAGCTCCTTTAGGGAGCAGAACTCCTTTCGCCCCTGGCTCTTCGCCAGAGAGTTGGGGGGACTTTTGGGAAAAAAAAGTATCGGAACGTTCCCAATCCACACGCACTGCTTGCAAAACACGCTCCCCAGCTGTCTTTTGACGTTCATGTATGAACAGTACATACAATGTAGGTGCTGAGCCTAATGGCCTGACTGTACGGCGCGAAAGAGAATTGAGCCTAGATCGCTTGACAAAGGAACAAAACTAAAATAAATGTAACAAACTTTGAAGAACAAAACACAAGGAGACTTTACATATATTAATAATCCATGCACAAACAAGTCAAAGTACAGTATTATGAGTGCCAGATGTATATGCGTGAATTTAGTTATGTTGGGTTCAAACAAAGTCCTGTCGGGCTACCACGTACAGTCTGATACCAAAAACCCTGACGGCTACTTCTTTCAAAACTATTTTCCGAGCCGTGGCCCGAGATATGCAACCATCAGGGCCTGGGAGGGCCGTTTCCTGCAATCTGGGAGGCTTCATTTTGCCAAAAATTTTCTGTACGCTACACGTGAACCCATGGTTGCGCTCCGCTTAGATAGTAAAGAATTATAATCACGCGGGAAATAATTTCCAGGCTGAGAAATTTGCATTTTTCCCAGCCCTGATGAAAGTAGAGCTTTCACAAATAGCTGTTTTAAGGTCACCAGAGCTAAAACTGAGAAAACCTTGTAAACATGATACCTCCAGAAAAGAAGAGTGATCAGTCTTATTCTTTGGAGATAGGTGTCAAAGCAAATGGGGTGTAAGAGAATCCAGTGATTTTTGATGGAGGTCAACGGTCCTTACAAGTCACTAGATGTCAAAGTGTTTACATGATATCTCAGAAGTAGAAACTTTGATAACACATACTGTTCTCACAAAAGAATTTTAATTATTACCAATGGATCTTAACTTCACAATGAAGGTGTGTCAATTTGAAACCTTAGTGTGACACAGTATTTCATCCCAGTCTGAAATCACTTAGCCATTGGGTTATCTAGATACTCTGTAGCCTACTATATCTTTTACTAATCTTTGACCTTATCAGGTATTTAATGATACCCAACAAATGATTTGATTTTAGTTTCTAGTAAGAAAGTATGAAATCTGATCTAAGTAAAATGGTGGAGGGGAGTCTTTCTGAGAATGACACCTTATTTCAGATCAGTTATCAGGTAGATATTTTAGCTGAAAGTTGGATTACTTAAATTTAGAAAATCATTCTAGGTTGGGAATTTATGTTTCTTTTTAAATGACAAACACCCTTGACTTTGACATAGCTAGGACCTTGGTTTCTAAATGCCATTGCTTGAAAGGCCTTGGACACTAAAATTAAGATAAGTGCAGTGTGGTGCATAATTTGTTTTAGTGTTTCAGAACATGCTTGTTACTTTTAATCTCATTTGAATTTTAACTCCACAGAGTAACAGTGAAGTTTGGTCAAATTGCCTTGGTCTACTCACTCCTCAGCAGCAACAGGCTTTAGCAGCAGCTCTTGGTTAAACAGAAAACAAATGCATCATGGGAAAATATCATATTGTGTTACACCAGCACCTTGGGAAGGTTGAACAAATCATGGAGTGACATTGGCCTGAGTATATTGACCATATTTTTATTTTAAGAATTATGTTGTCAAAGTTGTCCATTTACCAAAATGTGGGATGTCCATTTCTCCCACAATTGAATAATACTTTAAAGCAATTTTAAACAGATTTTTACTTGAGTTTTAGGTGGTGGACAATGATTGCTCAGTCCATATTGTTTTCAAGGTATAATCTTTCACTCCAAACTTGCAGTCCTTTTTTATTTCAAGTAAACCTGTCGCACATAGACTTGTTGTTGTAGACAGTCTTAATTAAGGCATACCGTTGTGTTACTTGAAGTAAATCTCATTTAAATTTTGTTAGTTTGCTTATAATCTGTAGTTTAATTTTCTGGTGGATATTTAAATTTTTTTCTTTTGTACAACTACAACTCTTGATCTATTTTCCACTTTCCAAACACCTGTAATCATCATCAATAGTTCATGTGGAAAAAAAGGACACAAACTCTGGTTTTAAGGGTATTTTTCACTAAATTTTATGCTGTTTGTGTGAATGAATTGTCTGCTAACACAATTACCTCAACCCTGTGTGTTGTTTATGTGAGTAAACTGTCTGCTAAACACAATACCTCAACCTCAAAGGGTTTGTGGAATGTTATGTGCATCTGGGAAAAGTAGTTTCCTGTTTCTTCTCAAAGGACGATGGGTTATTGCTTCATTTGGCCAGGGAGTAGGTATGCAGATGGAGATATCTTGTCAAAACTTCCTTTGAAGTGATTTTGCCCAGTCAATTTCAGATGGTAATCTTTGATTATCTTGCTCTTGAAATTTCTGTATGAACTTATCTATATTATACAGTTAACACAAAGGGGTTTGTCATCTTCTACATCTTGAGTATAACTAGGGAGATTTTACCCATTTCAATTACATTGCCCATTGCCTGAATCTCTTCTCTCTGGTGTTGATTGGTGTCACGTATGAGAGCACATCAGCTTGACGTTATCTGAAATTGTGAACGTATGCTTATGCCTGGTCATTTCAGGAAAACTTCCATTATGCAGTAATAGAATTAAACTTCTGCCTTGTTAGCTCATTTGCATATGGTCTCTTGAGAAAGGTAGGGGTATATCTCATTGCTCTGTTTCCATCCTACAGTTGTTTTGAATTTAAAAACCATCCTGTCATAAGAGTGTTGGCAGCAAAAATCTACACCTCAAAGCATTTTTTAACTTATGCATGTTGTTAAAGTGCTACTAGAAGTGAATGACATCACCAGGTGATGGGAATTAAATTGAAAATTTTAGATAAAGGGCTTAAGTCTCTTCAAGCCTTATCACCAAGATAATCTTTGGTAATCTTTTTCATAATCTTGTATTTTAAACTTTCTGAGCTATCTCCATTTGGATAACAACTCCATGATTTGACAGTCCTTACAGCTTTCATTGTGTTCAGGGAGATGACACACCTGAGAATTGAAAACGATGATTTCTTGAAATAGGTCCAATCAGCAATGGTTACATTTGGTGAAGTAAATAACCATGTGGCTTATAATATCTCTGTTATTTACATCATTTGTTTTATGTTGTTCTGTATATTTAAGTATTAAGTGCAATTTCATTCAAATAAAAATGCTGGTTTGTTCAAATATTTTGAATGTAACCTAGGTGACATTTTCAGCTAGTCTTTTGTTGTCTGACATTCATTTTACCTCTCATTTGTTACATTATAACCACATTGAACATATATTTATCTTGAAGAAACGAAGTATTGACAAACCCTTTCTCATTTTTTATGAAGGTGACATTTTAAAGTTTTGACATAATTACAGCAAGTTACCAATTTCATGCCACCTTACTGAGGTTAATTTGAGAATTGCCCTATCACTTAAATTTGCAAACAATTATTGTGAGTTTGCCGTAATATTATGTTGTTAGTTACTTCTTACAAATGTTCTCTTCTGTGTTATACATATTGTTCAAATTCTGGGCCTTTTCAACTGAGTAGATAAGGAAGCTTTCAAGAACGACTTTCAAATTACATAGGAATATATTGTGAATTCATGCATGATGGTCACAGATTTTTACCCGCATGCAAGACAGTGCCAACTAGTTATGTATATATATATATATATGAAGCAGTTGGAGAGAGATTATTGCCAAGGTAAGATAAATGGGTCAATGTATTTTTTCATGACAGATAGAAGTAGTTCCCAGATGAGCAACAGAACATTTTTACTTCAATGATATTATCTCAGGCAGTAATTGGGATTTGCATTTAACAGAAGCAGATGCCTTTATATTAATTATGCACATTGATACCAGATTTAAGCTATGAATTTTTTCCTTCTTCTTAATACACTGCCCCCATTAAATTTTTAAGAGAGAATTGTAATCGGACTTGTAACGAAACACTCTTTGTTTGTGTGGTAACCAAAAATTATTTTCTATTCCTAAGTTACAGCTGTTATTCCTCACACACTTTAAGTTCTCAGTGCACGTTGGATCAGCAAAATTGAGCTGTCCCCTTTGTCACTACTTTAAATGAATGAATGATGCAGGGAATTGTGGGTAAAGGTTTTTAATCTCATGTGTTGCCTTCTTTAAAGCATTTAAGTTCATGTTTGCATTGGTTTGGTCAATATAGTCTTGTAAAAAGTGTATACAGCTTGGAATTTGCTCTTGTAAGAAAGGAAGAGAAGATGGCTTCGTGCATCACCATATGGTTCAGTCTTTTGGGGTTGTCTTTTGATTTTGTATCTGAAACAGGTTGTTTGTTAGACACCACCCAGGGGAACGTCCAATCTACTGGCAGTAAACAGCTTGCAACACTATTTGATGTGGCCTGTGAGGCAATTCAGAAATGGAATTCTAGTAACATTGTATACATTTGAAAACGACTTGACACTCAACATTTACCATGCTCACCATTTTCTGGATACTTTTGGTAAATCAGCTGTGCAATATCCAAGCCCAAAAGCCAAGTTGGGGGGGGGGGGGGCATTTTAGTACACCTCCCCCTTAAAATCACCCTCTGGAAGCCATCTCACCCCTGTTGGGTACCTTGTCTGGCTATGGGCCTGGTAATTCCACTACTAGACCCGTACCCTTTATTCTTGAATGCAGGGCCTGTCTGTGCAGCCCTACATTTTACATGCTAAGAAAAATCAGTTTTGACAAACAAAATGTAGCTACACTTGAAAAAGAGGCAAGTAATCCATGCTGACATGAATTTTAAATTATTTTAAGTCACTACTTGATTCCTTCAAGTTTGCTCGCCTGAACAGTTGCTAATATTGATACATGCCGAGACTGCCATTCAGAAGCTAAACCCCTTCAATGGCCAAATAAATAGTCCTTTAGCCAAGACTGAATGTTGTTACATTCTGGAAATATAGCAGAACACGATATTAACGTGGTGTTACATTGTGTTTAATTTTTAACCAGCGTGGATTGATTTCCAGAAGTGAAAGCTCAGCAAGTCACTTTCAAACGCATCACGGCTCTTTTAATTGAATTGAATTATTCAGTAAAATAAGTTTTTCTTTCTGCTTTTTGGATGGCGCGTCTCGACCTTAGTCTGATTCTCTGACCGTGCTTGAAGATAACTGGTATAGAGTTTTCTCACATACTGGCTACTAACCGTGAAAAACGCAGACCTGTGGTGACTTCGTTTCGGAACAGGTTTTCTGCAACCTACTTAGTTTGGGATGCAATCTCCCGAATCGCCAAGTCACGCATGATAAACATCAAAATGATACTATGAATCAGACATGGCAGACACAGAATTCTGGGTTAGAGTCCGGTTTCCTGCAAACTAGGGGGTTTAGAAAACCATATTATCTGACTCCAGCCCTAACCATGCTGCAGCTGAGGTCGGTTTGGTCCCATAAGACGACGTAAAAGTCAGGGCAGATTGCTTTCGACACAGCTTCGGGACCTTTTCAGTATGGATTTCGCTCTCACGAATGAGCGCCCTCTCTCTAAGTTTTTAACCTCCCCTGCGGCCCTTGATCGCATCCATTCCGATGCACTTGACCCTGACCCTCAAAAAGTAAGTACCATCTCCTTAATTCACAAATGCGGCCCAAGGACTTGTCGGTGTGGCCCCTGAATTGACATTTGGTTTGAGAAAAATCATCTTCTGCAAGAAAAAACGTAGGAAAGTTGGAGAACGGGCAAATAAATAATCCATGCTATCACATGTTAGCGTGGATTATTTATGTAAATTATGTACTTTATGTATTTAAAGTTACTACTATATTCCTTCCAATTTTGCTCCCCTGAAGTGCGTGGTGCTAGGTTAATATATGCCTAGACAGCCGCAGTTCGGAAGCCTGATTTCTGCAACGACAGAATAAATAGCCCTCTACATGTCTAGCCGAGATTGGGACTCGAGTTTCGTGCACCGTGTTGTTCGACAATCATGTTTTGTGGACTGTGGCGAATAGTTATGCAGTCATGCATTGTATTTATTTGTATTGAATAAGCTTGTAGTAAAGTTACATCGAGGAAATCTAATTGCTGAGTACTTTTATTGTGCAAAAAAACGTATCTTGTTTAACGTGCGTTGATTGATTACTGCAGTTAAAGTACGTATTAAAGTAAACAGTGGCGCCTCCAGGATTTTGTGATTGGGGGCACCATAGATAACGCAGGCCTTTACATTTGAAATCGAAGGCAAGTACGTAACAGCTCTCCTAAGAGCTGCTATGGCGAGCTGTTTCCTAAATTTTTAGTGATGTTACATGCAACAGAAAGCTTGTCAGGCTATTGTAGACGAGCTCTTTTGACAATCAAGGTGAGCAGTAAATGACTCGCCTCAAATTCATTTTAGGCGAGTTTAGGCGCAGCCGAGCTATAGCTCGCGTTAAATGGAAAGGTCTGTAACGTTGTAATGCCACCTCAGTCGACACCCCCAAACTGCGTAAATGGTACGTTTTATGAGCCCCGAGATTGTATACAGCAGTGGGGGATCCTTCCTTTGTCACTACATAAAGGTGCCGTCCTAGGGGAGGGGAACACCTTTTGAGAAATCCCCCCTTTTGGCTACTTTAGTGCCTTCTTTTCTTTTTCTTGTACTATTACGAAAATTTTCACGCTTCATTGTGCATTACGAAAGGGTATATAAGGCTGGCAGACACCGGTATATAGCCTTCTGGAAGCTCTGGATTTATTATGATAAAATGGGGCACTGACATAATGGGTATTACCTGACATCCAAATGACACTATATAGTATAACGCCGAGCACTTTACAAACTATCGTAGTTTTACTAATTTTGAAATAAAATCCAGACGAACGGCTTCCAGTAATGGGAATGGTAAGGAGTGTATATAGGTGCAGGGAGGTGATATTAGACCTCCCTGATAGGTAGAGCAAAAAGACATAATGTTTTTTTTTTTTTTTTTTTTTTTTTTTTTTTTTTTTTTTTTTTTTTTTGTTTTTTTTTTTTTTTTTTGTCGTTAGTGCATTAACAATCACCATCTATACCGCTAATCACTGCGCGCGAAGCGCTCGGTAACATTTTTGAAAAACAGTATAACGGCAAATAAGTACTTTCAACCTTCCACATCATGCTACAAATTGGATTGAAAGATCCTATATTGGTACGAGGCCCCTACAGAGGTTGGAGATGCACCTCCGTTTTTCGGAAAAGTGTTGTAATTGGAATAGTTCCATGTATTATAACCTTAATAATGGTCATGAGATGGAGTGCAAACTCTAAGGAATGCCCGCGAAGCGCCCTGAACTTTTTCATTAAAATAAGATTTCCATGACCAGATGACCAAACCTGCATTTAGGCTCTGCATCGAGACACTTTCAATTCCCCAACAAACCTATATCAAATAGTCATTCTTAAACAGCTTTCATATTTTGCTCCTGTGCGTCTCTGGGAGTTGCTACCGCAAGATATTGATAATAAGAACAATACTAAAGTATAAGGTTTGAAGCGCGCGGAGCACGCGAAAATATTGATAGTTTGGGAAGGATTTGCGAAAATTCTGATAGTTTGAGAACCATTTGTGACAGAAAATGATTACAATAGATCCATCACTCGGTCGAAAATACACCTCACCCTACCCCCTACAGAAATCTATAGCTTAAACGCCTTTTGGGATCATTTTAAAATTTTCATATTTTTTCAGAAATCGATTGGGGGCACGCGCCACCCACCCCCGGTGCAGGCACCACTGAAAGTAAACGTATTTCCTACGAACAGTCGAAAGAGAAAAAACGGCCCTGATGCATTTTAATCAAGATATTCGATTGTTTCTCTTCCATTTTTACCTATCCGTCTGTGCCCCCTGAGCCCCCAGGGAAAAGTGTGACTGCGCCACTGTACACAGCTCTAGCTAGCTGGTTGATCCCCACAATTTCCACCTTGGACAATTCAAAATTTTCTGGGCGCTGAGTGTCTGAGGGATAGTTGGGAATTGTCCGGGGTAAAAATTGTCCATAGTGAATATTGTCCAGGGGGAAATCTTCTAGGTGAGAATTGTCCGTGTGGGGGAGTTTTACGCGAACAGGTCTTTCTATGTACTACCATGATTATAACTGTCTACAAACTATTTTGCACCCCGTGCGCACCCAGACGCTATTATAACCACCTATAAATAAGGCGTTTTACCATTTACCTTGCATTTTCACTTGAGTGGAATGCGTTTCACTTCAGATGAATGCATTTAAACTAAGTTGAGTGGAATACACTTCACGTAAGTGAAAGTAAATTCCACTTCACTATAGAGTTTAAACTGATGAGGTGGAACTGTATTTCGCTTAAGTAGAAACTGTAAAATTCTACTTCGCTGACTCGGAATTTATTTCAAGTTAAGTGAAAGTGGACCTACCTATTATTCCTCTGTAGTGAGAATTGCGTTTCACTTAAGTGAAACAGCCTGTCTATTTTACTTCTACTTAACTACTTGATATGCAATTCAATACAGTAAATAACAATTCCACAAAATTTACATATATTACGTACTAAAAAGAAACCGGCATCAGTGAGGGGGCATGGCCCAGTGGCCCCCTGAATACACCACTGATAGTATATGTTTAACCATTAAAAACACACTGGTGAATTAATGCCAGATATGTAGGTGCTGGTAAAATTTAAATCAGAACTTCATTTTAATTACCAAGGGAGTTTTTTAAGTCATTGAAAAACGGAAATTAATAATTGACTTCAAATTAAACTTATAAATAGTTTATACTAATCTGGGTATTAGGGTTAATTAAGTTTCCTGCAAGTTATTTCTCAAAAATGTCTGATTTTCTAAAAAATATCCCGAACTCAATGTGAATTCCTGAAATTGACCGTTTTGGGGAAATTTCCTTGAAAGTTGAAATACTGACTTTTTATAACATCAGTATTGACCTTGATAGATGTGTTATTGATGGTTTTTTTCTTGTAAAATAATCAGATTATTGTATTAGTGTATGATGCGGGCACGATTGTGTTTTCATGACATCAGATAAGCAGACGACAGGGCCTACTTTATTAAACTCTGTAAATACCTATTTTATATGTATTGAACACTATCGCGATTTTTGGGGGGCAAAATGTCATTTGCCCCCACAATAATATTGAGGGGCCATAGCCCCCTGCCCCCCGGTTCCCACGCCACTGAAATTATGCCTCAGTGAAATGTAAGACCGCTTGAGGGAAACAGAATCCAAAATGCAGTCATCCGAATTTGGTTTAGTGTATCCGGGTATTCTGTTTCATGAATGACTCTCGAGACTCATGTGACAACATGTTTCTCACTGAATTGTGAAATTCAGAGTAACTCCTTGGTTTAATTTGAATATGCAATAATTATATTCTGAAATATCCTGAAAGAATTAATTGACTGCTTGAAGGGAAATAAGAGGAGATTTGAAACATTTAGCTGTTTTTTTTTTTCAAAATAAATTTGGAGCGACTGCTTATGCTCTTTAAGTACATCTCAGTGAGGAGTTGATAAAACGCCATTCTTCCGAAGTCTAATGCGATTCCAAATTCGTTTCACTAAAATGAAACAGGGTTTCACTGAAACAGAAAGTTCACATTAAGTACAAGTAAAATTCTATTCCATTTACGTGAAACTGAATTTGTCTTGGTAAAACTTAAGTTGTCATACGGCACCCGCACATGACATTCACTGATCTTCAGGATCGATGGAAGCTAGTTATGTCGAAAATGAAAAATAAATAAGCAACATCACACAGGCGTAGGAAGGTATTTTGGAGTGGGGCGAACTGAGAATGAATGGCCAGTGCCCCCTAGTAGGGTTTGTGGTACGACTAAACCTAGCTCCACAATAAATTGGCGCGTAGCGTGCAAAGAATGTTTTTCAGCAAACATGGCGTCCAAATTGCAGGAAATGGCATTTCTCAGAGCATGGTAAGTGCTCTATTTTGGCTCGATATCGTGCTGTGAAACTTTCGTACACTTCCAAGAGGAAGGTAAGTTAATGTTTCATTTTGTACAACATAATCTGAGGAAGGGGAATTTTTTCCTGTGAAAGAATACTTTGACACTCGAGTCGACTATCCTTGGAGAAGAATCTGTGAGGACGGGGTGCATACATCACCTTTAAAAATTTTTGCTCTTAGAAGGAGTTTCAAGGAAAATGCAGTCCCCATAATTTGAATTAGTGTACCCCGTCATCCTAATTCAGGAATGACTCCATGTCAATCATGTGACAATATTTTGGGGATTTTTCATGCAGAATAACTCCTTGGTTTACTTTTAATATTCAGTGCCTTTATACAGAAACATAATGGAAGCAGTGGCGTCGCCGGGGGAGCAGGGGCACTTGCCCCCCCAAATTTGGCTGTGCCCCTTGTATACCCCCATGAGCTTTTGGTAATGAAACAAATGCACAAATCCACCGTTTGTACATCGATATGAAGACGAGGAGCCACTGTCACTTTATCATTCCATCATGCGGCTAAAATTGCACAAAATGTTTTCAGAACTACAATTTTGGGGCGCGGTTCACGCACACGTATTTGTTGTACTATGTGAAGGGCTGCCTTATTGGGAGATATATAAAATTCACAGCAATCATTTCAGCAACTAAGGGGCTATTGCGGCCGTGTGTCCTCTCCCTTTCAATACAATTCCCACATCGATTATCTTTTAGTGGGATTTTATGTTCGAGAACTTGAAACTGGAGTTTCCTTGCCTTTTTCAAAGCGTATCCACTAAATATGAGGATAATTAAATAGTTTCACCCCACAGGCCATAAACTTTGCAATGGTAGCTATGTTCTCCTGAATCCTTGCCGAAGCGAAACCAAGACCCACTGTGACACTAGGGATCTTAAGGTGGAGCTACCTCCAATGGAGTATAAGTACTTTGCACGAAATTTTCATAGATGCTTAATACCAGAATTTTCTACTCGCTTCGCAAGGGCCCCAGGGGTGCTCTCAGAGGGCACTACCCACCCAATTTTCATTTATTGCTGAGGAAAAATATTTGCATAATTATAATTTTAAGGCACCCAAAACCCAGTGAACCACATTCAAGGCCTTCTTTTCCAATTTTTTTCTGCTAGCTCTTGATCCGCAGCCGTAGATGGACCAGCTTCGATGCTCTTATGTGAGGACTTCCCCTCAGTGGCATACCTGGAAGGTATTTATTAATTCCTATTGGACAGCATGAGTGAATTTATTTTTGAAGCCCAACTTGCAACTTGCAAACCTTATCATGATCCGTAGTTCCCAAGCACCAAATCCCTCCCAATTATTAAAGCGTTAGTGTGAGTAAGGCTACCAAAAAGGGTCAAACTGTGATTTCTATTTTTGTGGTCTGTTTAGTGCGGATCAAATGCCATTTAGGGATAATTAAATGCTTCATTCTAATGGTCACATTTTTGTAAATACTCCAGAGCCTCCGGGGGCTTCGTCCCCCTCGATCCCCTTTGGAGTGTTGTTCCTGGACCCCACCGGAGGCCCCACCGCCTACACGGGGGAGCAGTCGCGTCACCATGACGCCTCCAGCAACGCTCAGTCCTTCACTGTGGTGTGCCCCTCCGGGCGGAACGTTGTTTCCCCCACCCCCTTCGAAATTTCTGGCACCGCCACTGAATGAAAGATACTTGTGAGTAAAATCAGAGGAAATCTGTAAGATTTAGCAGATTTTTGAAAATAACAGGGGAGACTGCTTTCTCCCTTTCAAAATGGTGCTATTATTTCATTTTATGCGTTCATGCTCTGAGAATTACCATTTATACTGTCCAGGAAACATTTTTTTGGAAACATGACTTACTTTCAAAACATATTTTTGAAACAAGGAAACATGACTCAGCGCTGTTTATTTGCTACTGACGCAGCAGTGACCAGGTGACGTAATGCTGATTTAGTGTTTTTATAAATGGGAGTCTGCAGAACTGCGAAGGGCGCCAAAAATTTGACATACATATCGAAAACTCTTCACTAATCGTGAGCAAAATAGATCGAACCCGCCTCGAAAGGATAACTAATGTAGGACTGTATCGTTCGTTTTTTTTTTAATTCAAGAATGTGCGCTCCAAGAGAGCAACAAACCGTCGTGGGGACTGAACGCCGTCTGGGATCACCCACACATAATCTTACCGTACCCCTCATCTTGACTACTGAGACACTGGTCAAAATTCTCCAACGCCTAAGGGGACCCACAGTCCCTGCTCCCTTTTGCCGCCACTGATTACTTAACGGTGATATAGCTATTAGCTACAGTTTTAAACGTCCCTGAAATCGATTAAAGGGCAAAAGAGCGCTTGCTTGTATCGATCCTTGTGTGTAGAACAACCTTTAACCTACCTGTGCATGTGAAACATAGTCCATCTCTTGCATCGGTTTCAAACACTCTCTGAAGACTCATCTGCTGATGCAAACTGTTTAATTATCTGTTCTGTTTTCATTGCACTTTTGTGTACTGCGCCAAGAACGTATTTTTTTTATGAAAGATACTTGGGCGCTTTATAAATTCCACTCAGCATCTTAACGTCGTCGGCATCATCATAAGCGTATGGGACCATTTCGATTTGGGGTAGGGGCACAGTTCCCCCTTCCCCTGCCTCATACTCCTATGGTCATTATCATACTTATAATTTAATGCAATTGCAACAGTGACGTTTCTTGTATCCCGAATCAATCGTCTCTCCAACGCAGGCTACTTATATAGGTTACGGCTAGTCGACCGGGTGTTCTTCACAGAACATGACATGGGTAGTTGTAAATTTCAGTTAGATGCGATAAAATGCTGATGCGTCGATTAGACAATAACCAACCAAAATTACAACATAGCAGCATGTCGGCAAAGATTTTTTTGTAATGAAATGAACCCTGGTCATACTCTTTCATCATAGTTTTCATCTGGCAGCCTGACGGATGAAAGTTGCACTTACCGTTCCTTCCGTCTACGAGAATAGGCCTAGAAGCAAAATGGGGAGAAATACCGCGAGTGAAAACTTAAAGTCCTTAAAGTTTTCACCAACAATCATTTAGTATTCTTTCTGTATATAATGCTCAGGAAAGAGAACCATGTGAATACATTGAAATACATCATGCTGGCGTGTTGCAGGCGGCAGTATACATTACGGTACCAATACTTGAGAGTGGCGGGGGAAAACGGGCGTTTGCCCTCACAATCTCACGAGTGGGGGAAGTCGCCCTCGCGGCACCCCCTGTTTTCCCTCTGCCTATCGCCTGTGCATCAGGAGCTGCTATGTAACGTACTAATACCTCTAAGTTTAACACTGATAGCAGACGACTGAGCCAGGCGCGTAGCCAGAAATTTGCCAGGGGGGGGGGGGCGGGCGAAGTCTTTAGGAAAACTATCTAAGCGTAGCGCCACCATAGGTTGGTGCGAAGCGTACAAGAAAATTTGGCCGAAAATACTCCCCAGATCGCTGGAAACGGCACTTCCCAGACCTAGGCTGGTAAGTTGTTATTTTTTTTATTTTGAGTCACTATCAGTATCATAAAAAAATCATTAAACAAATACCAAAAATATGCTCGAGGGCTGCCCTTTTCGCCCCCTTGGCTACGCGCCTGGACAGAGTTCACTGATCGTGTTCCCAGTGTAAGTCCACTTTATAAACAATCGCAATCCCTGAATGTCAATAAAATAACTAGCCCGAGAAGAACCACACGTAGTACCAACCACAAGATTACCCGTGCTCAATTAGCTTGCCGTGGGTAGGTTATAACGCTACACCAAGCCTAAAACATACAACAGGTAATGGCTCTCTAGTTTGACCTCCTCTCCCCCGCCGGGTCAAAGAAAGGTGGGGTTTTCATCCAAGAGCAATCTAAAGTTTTGGTAAAGAAATTGTACTAAATCTGTATAAGCATTTGGTAAGACCCCACCTCGACTATGCAGCCCAGGCTTGGAGTCCCTTATATGAAAAGGACAAGTTTCTTTTAGAGCAAGTTCAGAGGAGAGCCACTCGCCTTATAGGCTACTCGAGGTGAGACATCTACCTAATCATTTTAGGCTTAAAGGCAGTATGCAGTCACCCCAATCAGAGTGAGTGTATCCTGTCACTCTAGTTCATGATTGGCCCATTCTGATCATGTGACAATATTTTTGTTGGTAAATTGTGAAATTCAAGGAGAATTTCTCCTTGCTTTACCTATTGTTTGTAATAGTTATGTTCAAAACATCTTTAGAGGTGCTTAAAGCAATAAGATGAGATTTGCAAGAATTTGCTGATTTTTCAAAGAAAATTTTGGGGCGACTGCCTATTGCCTTTAAGCATCTTGGGCTTACCACCCTGGAGTTGAGAAGGATTAGGGGGGATGTGCTTCAGGTGTAAAAATTTCTCTCTGAAAGGAATCCTTTGTCATCTTGTAGTTATATAAAGGTTCAAAGTAATTCTCGGGTTCGAGGCCATTGTAAGAAGCTAGTAAAGTGTTTTGCAAGGCTTGACATTAGGAAGTTCAGCTTCTCTCATAGAGTTGTCAACGAGTGGAATAGTCTGCCTGAGTGGGTAGTTAACTCCACATCTGTGAACTGCTTTAAGGTTAACATTGACAAGTTCTTCCATAACTGTGGTAGAATCTAATTGTGCTGGGCTCGTTTGGTGTTGGTTGTTTGTTTTCAGTTAAGGTTGTATGGACTTCAGGGCATCTTATGGGGGCCTTAGCCCTCCTTTGCCCTTTAACCTGTTATGTTATGTTATGTTATGATGTGGACGGTTGAAAGTACGTACTTGCCGTTATACATTTTTCAAATATTTTTACCGAGCGCTTCGCACGCAGCCATTACCGGTATAGATGGTGATTGTTAATACACTTTCGACGAAAAAACATTCTGAGAAGCGCTGTTTAGTCCTTTACCTTAGTTTGCTTTACCTTTCAGGGAGGTCTAATATCACCTCCCTGCACCTGCATTTTCCCTCCCATTCCCCATTGCTGGAAGTGTTCGTCTAGATTTTCGTTCAAACACAGTAATATAGGATAGTTGTAAAGTGTTCGGCATCATACTCTAAAGTATCACTTAGATGGCAGGTAATAATCATCATATCGGTGCCCCATTTTATTTAGTTAATTCAGAGCTCCAGGAGGCGCTATACCGGTGTCTGCCAGCCTTAGATACCCTTTTATACTGCACAATGAATCAAATTAAAAAAATTTGTAATAGTCCAAGAATGTTTCTGTGGATTCCACGCCCGTATTTTGACGTAAAAACTTCCCCGAATAGAAGACATTAAAGTAATGTCATGTAGTATGTATGATAGGCCCTTCAGTATAAATTGATGCTGACCGCCATTTTGCTGTTTTTCAGTAAGATTGCAGATTATCGTGCAATACCTCATTTACATAATTTTGAGACAATGCACACGACGCCCAGTCTGTCGGGTTTCCCCCTCCCCTGTGATTGGTCCTTGTTGATGGCATGGTACTTTCAGCCAATGAGAACCCTTATCCTGTAGCAGCAGACTTCCAACCTTAAGTCGGAAGCCTGGATCCCACGGCCACTCGTGTTCTAGACTTCTCAGACGAAACATGTAGTCACCTGTGTAATTTGGAGCCTGTAGCTCCCCCGAATCATTTTTATGGCTAGCCAGTTTAACCACCGATAATTTTCATCACCAATCATCTGTAAATACTCGCAATTTGAAGACTAAATGATCAACGGAATAAATCATGGATAATTTACAGAATTGTCTTCCATCTTTCTTGTACCGTTTGCTATACCCCCAAGCCTAGTCGCAGGAGCGATTGGTCCACGACACGATATGGATGGAGTCGCGGGCTCTCGAATACCTCACAATACGATAGTAACTAAGGGGGGGGGGGGGCTTCCCCGAACAGAAGACATTAAAAGTAGCTGGGGGACTTCAGGGGGTTTGTTGACACCATCAGTGGCGCCGACAGGGTTTGGTGATTGGGGGGGGCAAAACAGATGATGTCATAATGCCATCTCAGTTCCCCCCCAGTCTACTTATATTGTACCATTTTTGTGCGGCCCTTGTATTGTACACAGCAGCTGTGGAGTCCTTTTTGTCACTACATAAAGGTGCCGTTCTGGGGGAGGGGTCTAAGGGGAGCGGGTGTCCCCCTCCCCTTTGAGAAATTTTTGTTAATTTAAGGTTGCCTAGATGCAAAATGGTGCTATCTTTGGAGTATTTTTGGAAGTGATCATATATGACTGGAAATTATCCTTATGTTGTGAATTCTAATTTTTGGTTAGGAGAAAGATGAGAGTGTGCGTCCCTCCGATGGTATACAGCAGTGTGGAATCCTTTTTGTCACTACATAAAGGTACCGTCCTGGGGGAGGGGCCTTAGGGGAGGGGTGTCCCCCTCCTTTTTGAGAAATTTTTGTTAATTTAAGGTTGCTTAGATGCAAAATGGTGCTGTCTTTAGGATATTTTTGGAACTGATCATACATGGCTGGAAAATGGCATAATTTAGTGAATTCTAGTTTTTGGTTAGGTGAAAGAAGAGAGTGTGCTGTCTTAGAGAAGGGTATGTTGTCAACAAACCTCCCCAAGCCCCCCTCCCCTTTGGGCAAGGCTTTAATGCCTTCTATTCGGGGAAAGTTTTCACGACAAAATACATGGGTGGAGTCCACAGAAACATTCTTGGACTATTACGAAAATTTTCCTTTGTCTCATTGTGCATAAAAGGGTATCTAATACTGACAGACACCGGTATAGTGCCTTCTGGAAACTCTGGATTAATTATGTAAAATGGGGCACTGAAATGATGATTATTACCTGACATCCAAGTAATACTATAGAGTATAATGCGAAGCACGTTACAACAATGATATTTTTACTAAGTTTGAACGAAAATCCAGACGAACATCTTCCACCAATGGGGAATGAGAGAGAGAGAGTATAGGTGCAGGGAAGTAATATTAGACCCCCTGATAGGTAAAGCAAAATTTAAGGGCTAAACGGCGCGTTTCAGAATGTTTTATACGTCGTAAGTATATTAACAATCACCATCTATACCGGTAGAGGCTGCGCCCGAAGGTCGGTAAGAATTTTTGAAAAATTATAACGGCAAATATACGCACTTTCAACCTTCCACGTCATGCTACAAATTAGACTGAAAGATCACATAGGCCCCTACAGATGTTGGGGATGTACTTCTGTTTTTCGGAAAGTGTTGTGATCAGAATAGTTGCATGTGCAGATGTGTAATAACTTTAAAAATGGTCATTAGTTGGAGTGAAAACCGTGTCGCATGCGCGCGAAGCGCGCCGAAATTTTTCATTAAATAAGATGACCAAAACGAAACCTGCATTCATGCTCTGCATCGAGACACTTTCAATTCCCCAACAAACCTATTTGCCAATCAAAAAGCCAGTCCGAGTTTACCTGAGAATTCGTAAACAGCTTTCAGCTTTTGTTGCTGTGCTTCTGCGGGAGTTGCTACCGGAAATTATTGATAATTAGGACAATATTGAGGTAAGGTTTGAAGCGCGCGGAGAGCGCGAAAATTTTGAAATAGATTTGCGATAATTCTGATAGTTTGAGAACCATTTGTGATGGAAAATGGTTACAATAGATCCATCACTCGGTTGAAAACACACCTCACCCTACCCCATACAGAAATCTATAGCTTAAACGCCTTTTGGGATCATTTTAAAATTTTCACTTTTTTTGCTGAAATCGATTGGGGGGGGGGACACGCGCCCCCATGCCCCCCCCGTGCCGGCGCCACTGGACACCATACCCTTCTCTAAGGCAACATACTCTCCTCTTTCAATTAGTAACCAAAAATTAGAATTCACTAATAAGGATATTTTCCAGCCATATATGATCAATTCAAAAATACCTCAAAGATATCACCATTTTGCATCTAGCCAACGTTAAATTAACAAAAATTTATCAAAGTAGAGGGGACACCCATCCCCTTAAAACCCTCCCCCAGGAAGACACCTTTATTTAGTGACAAAAAAGATTCCACACTGTTGTTTACAATATCGCAGGGACGCACAGAAAAAGGTACAATTTACGCAGACTGGGGGAGGGGGACTGAGATGGCATTACGACGTCATCTGGTCTGTCTTCATCACCAAACCCTGGCGGCGCCAGTGGTGCAGTTATTAACTGTATTTAGAACTCGGGGTTTATTATTAAATGTTTGGGCAGAGAGTTGCTAACAACTTCCTTGTTTGGGGATGCCATACTCCATTTAAATTAAATTTACTTTTCCCGGGTTCTTTCTAAGAATACACCCACCATCAATCATCCTGCCAGCACACGTGGTATCGGACTATGAGATGAGGTTGCAATTTAATATCGTATACTCAACTAACCGCATATACTTGATACCGCACGCAATACGCGGCTTCCGTTCAATCGCTACATGTACTGTGCCGTGGAGTGTCATACTGCCGCAAATATAACAATGTTTATTCAGTATGCCTTCTTCCAAGAACTGGTTTACCATGTAAATAATACTTGTCTCATAAAAGCAGAATCAAAACAGCTTGTTCCATATTCGTGAGCTAGCTAAGGTCGCTTAGAGCACATTCTTAGCCTGTTTCACTTGGAATTTTGGATCTGGTAAGTTTTTTTTTAATTTTACAGGCTTTCACATCGTTTTATCAGTGGGACCTACCATAGTGGTGTAATCGATGTTAGATGCGGGAGCTGATAAGTTTCGTACACAAATATAACGTATGCTGTGTGTGAATTTTCTTTTCTTTCATTGCATTGCAGTCTAGAATAACATTACTTCTCACATAGATTCATGTGCAGTAGTGCATATGTAGCTGCCGCACAGTGAACGATCTGAAGGCGCTGCATAACATGTACGTCGCTGGTGTTGCTTCTAAGCTGGTATTGCAACTCCCTGGTATTATACGCATACCGTCAACGTCGCAAAAAACACATCGCGAAAAGTCCCTAAATCATGTCCTATGTCGTAAGATTCGATGTAGTGTAGTTTCTATTTCTATAACACTAAATCTACGCAAGATTCCCACTGTGGGCTACTACACACAAAGTTGCACAGAATAACGGTTACTACCGATAGTAAATACATATATAATTTCCTGTCTATTTTACAACTCGCGAGAGAATCTGCAAATTTGAACTAAGGTAGTAAAAACCGGATGTTGTCCCTTCGAATCGTTCATTGCTGGTCAGTGCAGGCTATATACACCCTGCACTGAAAACTCGTGGGCATTCAAGCATAAATGGTGCTTTTGTACGTTGAGCCCAAAAGCAAACAAAATCGCGATTGCGGCTCCGCCAACTTGAAGACCTGGTCGATTTTAGTTTTTTTTTTTTTTTTGGTAAACCTTTTACCAGTGATGCTTTTCTGTTTTACAAACGTTAGTGTTTACGGGTTTATCTCTGGGCACGCGTACCTGTATTATACATACAGTACATACAGTATTTGAGTCCGGGGTATCAGGCTACTTCACACTATCCAGGGATCTCCCAGCTCTGTCTGATGCAGTACGTGACTGTGGAGTCCAGGTGATTTGATCGAGACTGGTTTTTAGTTGCAGAAGCTTTACAGCAGTGGAGGGCAGGCAGGGCCGTAGCTAGGGTCATATGTTTGGGGGGGTGTGAAGGTCCCAAATTCCGACTGGATAGATATATTTTCCAACTGAATGGTGGCGCGTAAATTGCACCATTTTTTATGTGCCCTGCGTTTACATACGGCAGTGTGGATCCTTCCTTTGTCACTACATAAAAGTGCCGTCGTGGGGGAGGGGTCTAAAGGGAGGGGTTGACCCCTCCCCTTTGAGAAACTTTTGTTAATTTAAGGTTGCTTAGATGCAAAATGGTGCTATCTTGGGATACTTTTGGAGCTGATCATATATGGCTAGTAAATGTCCATAATTAAATGAATTCTAATTTTGCCGACTGGTTTGATTCTTTTTCCAAATGAGTGGCGGCCCGTAAATTGCATTTTCGTTTTTATGGGCGTTCCTTTTGTATGATACAGCAGTGGTGATCCTTCCTTTGTCACTTCATAAAGGTGCCGTCCTGGAGGTTAGGCCTAAGGGGAGGGGTCCCCCTCCCCTTTGAGAAATTTTTTTAAGGTAAGGTTGCTTAGATGCAAAATGGTGCTATCTTGGGATACTTTTGGAACTGATCATATATGGCTGGAAAATGTCCATAATTTAGTGAATACTAAGATTTGTTTAAAGTAGAAAGTATGTTGTCTAAGAGAAGAATACGTTGTCAACAAACCTCCTGAAGCCCCTCCCTCCACCTTTTGACTACTTTAATACCTTCTATTCTGGCATCTATTGCTGGCATATACCTGTATAGGCCTCCTGGAAGCTCTGGATCAATAACATAAAATGGGGCAATGACTGGCATCTAAATAATAATATAGAGTATGACGCCAAGCACTTTACATCTTTCGTATTTTTACCAATTTTGAACGAAAATCGAGACGAACAATGGGGAATGGGCGGGAGGGAGAGTATAGGTGCAGAAAAATGATACTAGACCTCCCAGACAGGTATAGCAAAAAAGGGTTTAGAACTAACAAGCGCGTTTTCAGAATGTACACATAGTTTATGCTATACAAGTTCACTGGTACGTTTGTACTTATAATGTTCATAAGTAATACAACGTGGATTGTGAGGATTGCGAGCGAAGCGCGCCGAAATTTGGGGGTATACTTCAATGCCAAAATGAAAAAAACCTGCACGGTAGGCTCAGCCAGGGGTGGTGCTTTGATTTGCCGACATGGGGGTAGGCGCCCTGACTGGGGGCCAGCTACTCTAAGTCCCGACAGATGCAATGGGTTGCCGAACTCAAAATATAATGCGCGCGAAGCGCGCCGAAAAATTTGGGATTATATTAAATTTTCATTAAGGAAAGTTGAAAAAGTTTAGGCTTTTATTGAAGAATCTGGACAAAACCAAGAAATTTGTTCGGGTGACTGCATGGTCGTCGTCGGCGATTACATTCTTTATCTTACCCATTACGGATCTCCTACGAAACTGAAAGATCTTTTTCTTACAAAATATGTTTGCCACGATGGCGAGGCTGAAGAAAGAATCTTTTAAAAGTTAGGAAAAAGAGGAAAGAACTTCGGAATGATGCATGCATTTTCGTGTTTCTCTAGAATCACGCCTACACGGAAGAACAACATTTGTGGAAACGTTGAAATCCAATATGTTTAAAACGGGGGCGTTACCACTAGGTAGAACTAGAAATGAAAGCGCGCGTAGCGCGCGAAAATTTTTTGAAGTTATAGAAAAAATAGTTACAGAACTTACTGGCTACGGGCCTGATAAATAGACGTATGGAATATTTTCTGAGTATATCTATGTCTTCACCAATATTAGTCTATAAAAAATTGGGGAGGGGGGGGGGCTAAAGTGCCCCAGCTCCCATAGAACTGTGTCTGGTATAATTACCTTAATAATGTTCATGAGATTGATTGTAAATCGTGACCCATGCGCGCGAAGCGCGCCCAGATTTTCATTAAATAAGATTTTCATAATAAAACCTGCATTCAGAATCTCCGTCAAAATACGTTCAGTTGCCCAACAAGCCAACATGCCACTCAAAAAGCCAGTCTTTTACCTGGTAATTTGTAAACAGCTTTCAACTTCTGCTGTTGTGCTTCTCCGAAAGTTGCTATCGGAAGATATTGATAATAAGAAAAACACTGAGGTCAGATCTGAAGCGCGCGGAGCGCGCGAAAATTTTGAGAGTTTGACAAGAATTTGCGAATAAGGACAGCTTTGATTTGATTTTACGTGAGGAAAATAACGTTTGGGAGTCTCACTTGGTCTAGTTGGAAAATATATACAAAGTTGACATAGGCTCAGTCGGAAAAATGTGCTAGACTGAGATATCAGAAATTCCAACTGGCATTTCAGATTTTCCGACTATCGTCGCTCTGACGAACTTTGGGGGTGGGGGGGGGGTGAGACACCCCCACACCCCCCGGTCGCGACGGCCCTGAGGGCAGGCAAGTCCCTTTTTGGGGAGTTACATTCTTTCTTGATCTCGGTGATCAGCAATGTTTGTTTGGCGTATACATCGTGCATAGACGGAGCGATATCGCGATGAATATCAATATCGCACCGGCCCACCCAGACTTTCGGATAAAATGAGGGGTTTGAAGGGGACATGGCTTCCCCCACACTTAGGGAGTTGCTAGCAACTCCTTGCCCAAACATAGTTAGGAATAGCCCTAGAGTTCTAAATGTAGTTGATGACTGCACTTTGAGTGACACTCATTCAAACAATATATAGATTCACTCAGGTTGGTCAACGATAAGGTACAGTCAATGTCCAGTCTGTGTGGCAATATACACGGCCTCGAGTAAATTTAACTCAGTGCAGGCTAGTTACTGTGTCTCTGTCTTGGAGGTGTATACTAGATCTCAGATGTTGTTTGCTTTCGCAAGGTGAATGCATGGGAAACATAGGGCTTTCACAAACCTCACATTTACCTTAGGGAAACCCATATCCCTATATATCTCAAAGTAAAGACAGATTGAAAAAAAATGAAGGAAACGAGCATCGTCCATCAATGTGAGGAGATGACGTGACATCACTCCGTTTGGCTTGCCTCACGTTCCCTACAGGTTGCAAATGTACGGTCACACATAGTTCCCCCTTTGCATTTAACAAATTTCAAATCTCACAAACCAAAGAAACAGCCTAATAAATCGACCATGTTCGATAATTAAATGAGTGTTCAAGTCCGAAGGTATCAGTTGATTGCGTCCGGCGATCAACAACCCTTGCTTCTGCAGTGTATAAGACATTTAGATATAAAGAGGACTATGAGAACATGGGATACTAGATATTGTGTAATGCTCAGTGTGTTCTCAATACGAAAGACGAAGCCAGAATGATGGACGGACCTTAATCTCATAATATTTGAATGATTCCGTTATCTCTTGAAGGGACAGCTAAAGAAGCAACCGCTAGTTGACCTAAGCAAGTTCCTTTTACGATACTTCAATAACTCTTTTATTGAGACGTTGTAGATTTCAGTGTAGTGCTGCACATGTGCAAGTCATGAATTTTCACGTTCTGGTAAAGATCAGTGTCCAAGTATCGGCTCCTTATAACGATTGTATGGGCGATGTTCCATTTACAAGTAGCCTCTGTTTGCACTCTTTCAGTTATTTATTCGAAGGACCATTCATAGGCCCTCACAGGCGAAAGGAGTGAAAACAGACCCGTAGACAACGGAAGGGAGATGGATACTCCTTAGAAACTTTCTCGCCCCTCAGAATTTTGCAAGATAAAAAATACGTTGAATTAACACAAAGCTGCTCCTTAAACTGCTGAAAGACGCTTTGCCTCTCTGCAAGATGTTTCACTTCCTTCAAGGCATTGGCTGGCTTCTGGTCTGATTTAAACTTTGAGTTAAACATAGGTAAATGGTGAAGAGTGGGAAAGAGTTTTCGGGGAAATCTCTTACGCTTAACCGTACCTCCAAGGTGTTTCTCTCTTCACACGGGGTTCCGATAAGCAGACGTCGATTAGTGTGTGATGCTAGGGCCTGATATGTCCCAACTCCCGAATTGATCCATCAGATGCATCGATTAATTTACTATGTTTAATTTTTGATTGGATTCTAATTGACTACTGAAGTTGTCTCGAAGAGGGATGACTTTCTGCCAAAATACATTCACCACACTTACTAAATTCTAACTAACTATCCCATGATTCAGAAACATTTCATTTTGAAGATTTAGGATGGAAATTCTTCTTCAAAGAGCAGATCCTGCCTTTAGTTGCCATGAAACCGCAGGTCAGACTGTCCTCTCCTTCGGGATTACGCATGGTTAAGGTCCTTGTCTTGTAAAAGAAACCATTTCCATTTTTGAAAGGATAATACTGTCGTCTTAGGTCTTTTTCATTTTATTTAATTCTCCAGTAAATTGACAAGTATAACTATACATATATACAAATGAAGTACATAAACCGATTGTGTAGTCTTGTAGTTTTAAAATCAAACTAGTAAAATTCATTTGTAAGGAATGAAATATTACAGTTTTTATTTAATGACTTAAGCCTATTCTTGAGCAAAGATACTAATTACATAATTGATAGACTGGAAGTTGGGGAAGAGAGTAATCGATCCCCCTCCCACCCCCCACACCCCAATAATAAAAAAAAACGCTTGTGAGCTAAACTGGACCGTCATTACCAAAAGGAAACAATAACACCTATAAACAAAGTTCTAACCACTGCATCATTTTCAACTTACACCCACTACCCCCACCCACTCCTCCTCCACCCACCCAGAGAGGAAGACCTAACTAATCCTAAGATATGCAAGTAGTAAAAATGTTAATATACTTTAAGAAAGTACTTTTTAAGGTCATTTTTTAAGCTGGCTATTGCACGAATTTTTCGAGATTTTAGTGGCAAAGAATTCCACACATTGACCAAACGATATCTCAGGCTCAGTATACCCTGATACTCTAATTTGTGGATGGCTCCCCTTAAATCATGTGACAGTATTTTGCCAATCGCCAAATTGAACTACTTGGTTTGCCTTTATATTCTTGATATTTGTCGAAACATTGTAAAAGATGTAAAAGATACTTGAAAGAGAATTAAGTGGAGATTTGTGTGATGTAGGATATGTTTCCAAATAAATTTCAGGCGAAGGGCGAATCCAAACGTAACACTGACGGGCTTCTGCTCCCGAAGAAGCTGCATCTCTGATGGGACACATTCTTGAACTAACCATCGTCTCGGCCGTCAAACTCAGCCCATTTCATCACAAGTTTGTGATGTTTGGCCGCGTTCTTGTGTTATAGACCATAGGCGTAAGAAAGTGTTCTTGGCTGGGGAGGGGTGAACGTTGTTTCAGACCACCGTCCTGTGGGAGGCGTCTTACATGCAACTTGGTGCAACATATTGGGCAAATTATAAGGACAATGACTGCCAGTTTTGACATTTTTACAGAGTGCACAAATAAGGGATTTTCGTTCTTGAATTGAGGGGGCAGAAGCGTTCTTCCGCCCCACCACATTTTTGCGGGGGGGGGGGGGGATTGTTCAGCAGCAGCAGACCGATGGAATGTCAGGGCTGTGCGAGGAAAGAATTTCAAGGTATTCCCAGCTGAATAATTTGGACAGAACTTAATCGAATTACGATTTAAGACGTCGCATCTTGAGAAATATTACGTATAGCGGACCAAAGAAAATGTTTGTTCTTTGTGTATAGCTCGTAAGCGTTCAGTCATGTCGGAGTCGTTTCAGGTTTTTTTCATGCAGTGGGAGATGGCCGAAGTAGCCCGCAGTAGCCCGTACTGTTGGAATATACTCTGGATCAAGCGTCCTCTAAGAAATATCAACTTTAACTTGTTGTTCTGACAAGCAAAGATACATTGGCAGCATTTGTTGTAAGTTCACGACATACTTATACTTCAGCTTAACCGTCAGTCTATTCAAAGAGAGCTCTCGCTTTATTGTTTCGAATGGTATCAAATAAATAAATCAATAAATCCAAAACGAAAAATGCAAAGGACTGCCCGGGGCTTCTAGTAAACAGGTAGTCTCGACGCCCTTCGCGGTCGTCAGGCCCATAGCCAAGGAGGCCAAGGGCGGCGTTGCCCTAGAACAAATTTCGCCCCCTAGAACTGCTTAATGCATGTTAACATTTCTCTTCCCCTAAAAAGCATTTCGCCCGCAATCAGTTATCTCACCCCCCCCCCCTTCAGTACTTTATCTGGCTCTGGGCTTGGCAGTCGTTACTCCTCTTGGGAGTAGTTTCAGGTTATCGCGTGCTGTTGGAGATAGCCCTCAGCCCTTTTCCATCAGTGGAATGAATATGTGGTATTCATTTCGGATATCTCTAAGGATACATACTGGGGCATAGGGAGTTACACGAGCAAGACCCTCTCCCTTAATTATTTTACCTACTGTTGATGAGGACGTGTAAGGTACATGTGAATATAGCCCGTAGGATTTTTCATAAAAGAAAAGTTTGGGGCTATCAGAAACGTACCCTGTCCAACAAGTGGGCTCACCAGGGAGCTATCACGACCCTGGTTTGACGCAGCATGCCAAATTGAGATTTCGAGTGGGGAATGGAGTCGACAAAACCTTATGCTCGCAGAGAGATGTTGTCCGCAGACATCTCAAAGGCATCTTGCTTTTTACTTGCATAAAATCGGACACGACCATACCGGTGAAACAAGTTACCCACACTCTCAACCCAAATTAAGAAGACACAAAACTGCTCTCACGAGCTGACTGGTGCTGCTACCGAAGAGCCTCGACCCCGAAGGAACACTTTAAAGCAGTGGTTCCTAACCTTTTTCAGCTTATTTCTCCGAATGGTGTTGGGTACCCCCCCCCCCCTCGTCTATAGCATAGTATTGCTATGAAAGAAACAACAAGAACACATGTTAAAATAAACAGCAGGCCTACGCATACATTATTTTACGTATGGGTCTGACACAGGGTAGGAATTCAAAAAGTTGTGACGGCAGATCACAAAAGTGGAGTTAAGGACGCAATTTGTTTTGGAAGTTAATAGATACCAGGGGCACCACCGAATCGTAGACCGTTCTCAGGGGCAAGGTTCCAGTGGGGGGATGGGGAAGCCCCCAGAAGCTCTGGAGAATTACAAATTGTCGACATAAGAATGAGGCATTGTGAGTCAAATTTTGACTATCTTCCGATTACCTAATAACCTTAAATGCGTACTAGAGACTACAGAAGACGTAAAGAAAGCACCTTTAGAGCAATTTGTATTTCAATAGTTACAAACGGAAGTTTCCTATGGCGCGGCAAGGGACTTTTCCTGTGGGTAGGAGGAAGACTGGAAGAAGGATGGTAAGGGCCACTCAAGCTGTTTTACTGGCAAAAATAATGAGAAAACAGAATTTGGCGAACCGGAAGTGCATTTTTGATATCATTTTAACAATTTTCTTCATAGTAAATAGTAAAAGTTATCTATTATGTTACAATTACCTACAATTGTCACTTCTGTCAATATGTCATGTTTATGGCCAAGGGAAAAACTACTACATTCAAGGTCAAAGTGTCTTGAAGCCTTGACAACTTTTTAGCCATGGATAGAAATGGCCCTTTCGCTTTCACTGCCACTTATGGGAATATGAGTGAGGGTCCTGGCCAGGAAAGTTTCGAAATTAAAAACTGTTAGATGCAATTTCGTGGACTTAAGCAAAACAGATAATTCACAAACTTTTTAGTGCACCTGAGGAGTGAATATTAGACCGACTAAACTTGTCGACGTCATTTATCTCATTTTTATGCCAACGAATTAGAGAGCTCATCTAAGGGAGACCTTTTGGAATCTTGTAAGTTCCGGTTTAAATTTAGTATTTCATTTTTTCAAAACACCCCTGCCGCCCCCTTAGCGCTCATCTCCCCCACCCCACAGAGTTTCGAAAACGCCCCAGTTGGGACCCACTGCTCTAAAGGCATTAATAACAAACCCAACATTACACAAAACCAACCATGGCAAACCCCAGGCACGATGTACAACACACACACACACACACACACACACACACACACACGACGATTTACAAAGTTCACTATATACAACCTACTCACCATATATACAAGAAGCTAAACACCGAAAAACGATACCCCGACTACCCCACGAGCCTACGACGGTACCTTAGAAATTGACTGTACACGACAGAATGTTTTGTGTGACGTGGGGTGTAAACTCTGGAAGTGAAGGTAAGTATGCCTGTCTGTAGGTTTAGTATAGACAGACGTGATTATCTCTCCACCCTCAATCATAACTAGTACATCTATAGAAAGGGCAGTTTCTTTGAGGAATAATGAAAAGTAAATTTGATAGATGAATGGGCACTATTTGCAAGATCAAAAAAAGTTCGGAGATTGTGAAGCCCTTTGTCCCCAAATCATAAAAATATCACCAATGAATCGCACATAAAACACAGGTTCCTGCAGATAGAATAACTTCTTGTACACCAGTACATATTGCATAAATATATTCGCATGTGACGGTACCGTCCTCGTGCCCATGGCAGTCTCGTTTACTGAAAATTGTTGTGGCTCAAAATGAATTCAATGAGATTAGTTATTTCAGACTACCCAGTGACGGAGTTTCTCCCCATGAGATTGTAGCATGCATTTGCGCCCTCGTCATGGGGAATATTGGTGTTTAAAGAGGTCACGTACGTGGTCAGGAGCGTGACATCTTTGGGTAAATACGAAATTTTGTTTATCTCTTTTCAATAACTGATCATGGCTTTGCTCTCCCTATACTTTTAAGATTGGATTTTTGGCCATGAATTATTAACCTCAAGTCATTAGTCTGACCCACATTTTGTTTGATACAGATCGGGGAGGAGATAAGAAAAATAACCCATTTCGATGAGCACATAGTATTTTCGTTAAAATAATGACAATTGAGACGGGTAGCAGTGCTAGCCACAAAGCTTTTTGCAAAGTTGACATTACCTTCATAGCAGGTGTCGATTTGATGTACATACATAAGTTGGTATTGCGAGTGCAGCCAATTGCAGGAGTAATACGCGTCCGTCGAGCGGGCAAAAGCTGCCAGGGCTTGATTTTCCCTCTGTTACACGGTCTGCTAGGTCCACCCTTGGGACGGGGATTTTTGACCTTAGCTCTAACTAAAGGGTTCTTAAGATTGGAGGGTTGACGAAAACTCACAACGGGAGGTTCAGGAACAGCCTTTCGAATCCTACTGGAGAGGTGAAGGAGAGGTAGGCGCTTCATTGCAGTACCCTTGATATCAGGCAAACCAGGGTGGTACTGAACCGTGAAATAAATACTCCTAGGTTTCTCTTCCTCTCTACTGGGGGAATTTGAGACTTACTAAATATCTTAATTAAAAAGCCCTGGGAATCTGACAAGAGACGTTTTTGCGATTAAACCCCGCTACGAACCAAGAGGGCAGACAGTTCGTTGTACCGGAGGCATGCAATAGAAGAGATCAGAACAGAATGAGAATTCTAAGAGTTAGATGAGATTTTACGGCTCAGTTTCTAACCAATTGGTTTAAGGCGGGCCGGTCACGGCCTTTTTTCCAGTTGTGGTTCGCTGGCTTGAATTCTAATAGTCTGACTAACCGGGAAATACTTTGTTTAATATGATTGGGGTGACAGCTATAAGCACTGGTGGGTATCAGTGGGTTTAGTAAATAGATCAGCCGAAATTTGGTCCAAGGAATTACGAGAAACAGTTACACCCATTGAACGGATATATATATATATATATATATATATATATATATATATATATATATATATATATATATATATATATATATAATGCAAACCCCTTGCCTACAGTAACATCCTCGAAGTTTGCATGTGAGAACTCCAATGCATTTAGTACGAGAAAAATAAGGGGTATACATTGAGCCCCCTTGAAAAAATAAACAGATTTCAAGAAGTATGCAGTGGACTCAGTTTCGAGAAATTCTTTTAAGCAAGTGAAGTCGTGCGCTAACTCAAACGTTACGAGAAAGACTCCAGAGCTGGCTTCCGGAAATTTCTTGCTTGAAGATGTCCCAGTAATAGTGTGTGTCACTTCTCTGTTCACATATGCACGACGGGCGTTGGCGAAGAGTGATCAGTTTGAAAGGACTTTTGTACAGTTCTGAATCATTTTAGCATTTGCTTAGTTTTATAGCCTTGCACGTGAGCAAAGTATAGCACAGTATAAGATGTTTCATAAGTTTGCTTCAGTTTTTCTACCAATCAGTGGCGGAGAGGCGGGAGTCGAGTAGAGTCCGACACCCTCCTCTTAAAAGCATGGTCTGGTGACCAAATTTAATGCTTTCAAAAAAAGAAGAAAAATTTTCTGTGTTAGGCAGTGAAAACCTCATCTCAATAGCATCTTGCATTCGGAAGATACAAATTTTTGAAGAAATACTACATTTTCAGTTTCCCTAGTGCATGATGGGAAATCTGTGATGTCATCTGGGCAAATGGATTTGATGTAGCTTTTGTATTTCTTTATAATGTTGATATCACTATATTGAATATTCCATAACTTTATTTGCTGTACCATAAGTATGGAACAGTTTTTCACTATATCTACACGGAAAAACATCTAAACTTTCCAACGGTATCAAATTTCAAGGACAAACAAGGTAGCCAATTATAAAGAATAACAAAAGGAATCTGAGGCAATTTGCCCACTTTGGATCACGTTTTGTGACCTTGAGGACACTTGAGGTATTTCTTATTAAAAGTAACCGATCTTTAGAAAGAGATATCTTGAGTTAGGAATGGAGTTTTGATAAGGGGTTTGGATGACATGTAATGAAAAATTTTTGTCTTTCATATAAGACCCCTATAAAATGCCACCAGACAATGCCTTTAACTAAAATACTGAATTGTTGTCACAAATTACATTGACATTCGTGTGTGGAGAACCGTCCAGGTAAGCGTAAGGAGTTTCTGACATGACAACTGGGAAACAATCATGACATGCTAATGCGAGATCGACAAGTGGCTTGGAAGGGGGGGGGGTGGGCGTACCTCCTAGAATCCCGGTTCCTACGCCCGTGTGCATAGTAATTGTCATTTTTAAGTTTATTTCTCTTTCTGTTTCTTCATCGTTTGCGTGATAGATTGTACAGAACCGTTAAACAATCACGATTTGTAATCACCTTTTCTTTTTCACGCTAACTGACAATGAAACCATTCAATTAATTTTGTCCCTACAGAAACTGATACTAGTGGAAGAATATTCACCGTAAATAGAAAACGAAAGATGGACAAGAACAACTACGAGAAGGTTGACAATCGTCGGTACTCTGTGGCTGAGGCTACACAGAGTCACGATTTAGACACGATGTACAGCAAGGAAGCAAAGGAAATCCGATTCAAAAAGATGCAAATGGCCGGAAGAAACAATAAGATAGAGTCTTCCAAAGTTTTATTACCATACAGAAGAAAGCCGAAAGAGTAAGTTGATAAAAAACTTTCATATATTGTGTCAAATTATAGATTTGATGGTAAAAGATAGGATGTACGTATTACGGAGTTTTACGTAGTTTGACATGAGCAAACCATCAAACTTTAACAAGGAAAACGAAAGGTAGTAGATTACATTAACGAGGTAGTAGAAATGACGGCATTCCTTTTAAGGAAAATGCGGCCACCCTTATTTGAATTAGTGTACCCGGGAATCTTATTTCATGAATGGATCTTGAGAATCACGTGACAAGATTTTCCTCACAGTATTGTTAAATTCACGCAAAGTAACTCATTGGTTTACCTTGAATATACCGCAATACTTATGTTCTAACATATCATGAAAGATATACTTGAAGTGAAATAAGAGGATATCTGTGAGATTTAGCTGTTGCTTCAAAATAAATTTGGGGCAACTGCTTATGCCCTTTAAATTCTAGTCAAGTTTTTTGAACTTTTCTTTTCTTTTGCAGCGTTTATCATTTTAAACATGAATGTAGCAATATTGTGCAGGGTGAGAATTTGACTCCTTCAAGTCTGAAAGCTCTCGATATTGGATACAAAAAGTTAGATTTGGAACTTATGGGATTTAACGCTTAGTAATATTGACACTTAGTTTCAAATTAATTGAACGCGATGCAGTAGTATAGTATTTCATTACAGTAAGAGGAGGGAAATCCAAGGGCGATCCTGGACGTGTGTTACTCCTGCACATTGCAACTCCTTGCATTTACTATCTGCACTCGTAACATCAGAATCCGTTCGTTAGAAAGAGGTACATATTCGGCAACTTCTGCGAAGGTTAAAGGGCAATGACAGAGACAATTACTTGGAGTAGTAGGCTAAGTGACTCCCCGATCCCCTTGAAGTAGAATGCTCGATAATGTACTCTGTAATGGTATCAACTAATTTCTTTAAATGTATCAACCACAAATTGTTTGGTTTTAATGACTTCTGAACAATACCGCTTAGATTACTACCATCCCCAATGGCTTATTTTGCCTGTGCTGTATGTACAGAAGTATCTGTTTGGTAAATGAATCAGTTGAGGATACGGTATGTCTTTGAAACTACTTTACTATATTGTTAATGATGGAGATAAGCTTTGAAGCATTTATGAATTTGTTTGCTACTTTAATAGACTCATCTGCTGACCTTAAAGGAAAAGACGATTTTGCTTGTTGGGAGCATGAGTTTTGGCTACAGTAGTGAGCCACATGCTGGCATTTATGGGACTCAAGAGTTAAGCAAGGTTACACTTTGCAGGGACGAGATTAATAGTGGAAACTAATTTTGAATAATTATGCTTTACGATGTAGTCTCTCTTCCAATGGAGGGGGGTACGGGGACGGCCTCTGACATGGGGAAAATGTCCCTTTCCTCCTCTGGCTACGCGCCAATTTTGCTTTTCGTGTAAATGATCGAATGATTGTTAAATGGTGAAAGGAATAATCCAATTCCTTCGTATTCGATGGAAGCGTATCAATACGCCACATTGAAGTAGTTTAATGTGTTCCCTTGCATTTGGGGGATAGCCCACACGGCAGAAAAGTAGCTAGTTGGGAGAACGAAGCCTACATAGTGCATGGCGGCACCAGAGTATTGAAAGTGGGGGAAACTGGGTTACCACACGAAATTATTGGGGGCAAAACATGGAATGACCCAATTGCGCTCCCCATGAGCAGGGAGTCCAGGGGCCTTCCGAAGGACCCGTGATGGGGTCAAGGACATTACCCCAGCTGGGGACCAGAAGGCGAAGCCCCGGAGCTGTGGGCTTTTCGAAATTATGAAATTATGAGCATTAGAAAGAAGTAAGTTAGAGTCTTCAAAGCGCGTTTGGTGTGCACTTAACAGACTACCACAATCACGCTTGAACATTTCCTCATAAGAGACGAACTAGAACTAACAACCAATCGAGTGAATTATAAAGGTGAATTTTGAATGGGAGAATGGCTGGTGATAGGCACAGGCGTATGAGAACACTGAGGCGGGGCGCACGGTGCCTCCAAATTTTTGGAAAACCCAAAAAGTCGGGCAGAATCTGTAGAAAAATTGGGTCAAAATTCTTCTAAAACGGCTCAGAGATTCGGGCAAAAAGTTGTGCCCACCGAATCCAAATTGTCCCATACGCTAGTGTCTGCATGAGATTTGAACAGTAATATCACACCAAGTACCACTTAGTGGTGTGAAGCCCGCTGAAAAATGCATGTTAAGGAAATTTCAGTAAATCCGGAATTTTATTCATTCCATTTGAGGCTGTATACAATAGGAGCAATTACCCTAGTCCTACATATTAGGGTTTAAGGCTGTCTACAGTAGGAGCAATTACCGTAGTCTTTCATATTTGGGATAGGAACCAGATTCAGATGGGTGTAGCGGTAATGTGGGGAACTGGAACATTGGAGGAAAATTTGCCCACTCCCTCCATAGCGCCGCCGCTGGTCCCACCCCTTGAAAATTTCAAGTCCTCGATTCAAATCCTGGGAATTATCTGGATTTATGGGGGTCTAAAATTGTATGTTCCAGAACAATGTTGGCAATGAAGTTTAGGATATTTCGAACTAGTATCGTTTAGGATTTCTGTCGGTCTGAACGAATCACATCTTTGCACGGGCGTCGCCAGAGCATTTATCATGGGGGTGTGGTGCCGTATTTGCCGACTCAAAAGAAGCGAATGCCGACTGAAAGTGTCGATAAGAGATGCAGTTAGAGCTGAGAACCGATAGTCCAACCGGTAGTGGTCCAGCAGGGGTGGCACCAGGATTTGCCCAACGGGGGACAACGATCCGAAGCCTCGAAAGCCCCGATGCCGTCGAGGGGTTGGTGAGGGGAGATTTGAAGAAAACCAATGTACTATACCATGCCATTGCGAGCATATATTGCATAAAATTTTGTTTATACTAGAGGAAAATAGTTCCGCCCGATTTAAGGTTTTTCCCGAAATCTAAACTGTGAAATTGCAAAGCGCGCGAAGCGCGCGAAATTTTTGGGTAAGCTTACACTAAAAAGAATCTGTACTTATTTAAAGGTTATATAGGTCAAGCAATGGCGTACCCAGGATTTCTCTTAAGGGGGGCATGCAACATGTTGTGTAATCGCCGGCCTGGGGGAGGGGTGTAAAATTTTTGAAAAATTAGGTGTCCTTACATGCAATCTGGTGCCACATATGCCATCTTTGGAAGAAAAACTTGTGTTAAAACATATACGTCTTTTTAGGAACTGAAAAAAATTGGCATTCGTCAGGGGACATGGCCAATGTCCTCCCCCTGTGTATGCCACTGAGGTCAACTGTCCGGGCAGTTGGGCCCTATCGGGCACAACTTACTTTGTACTTTTCTCTTCGAGTCACTAGCCGTACCGAACGACAGACTCAAGAGAACGTTAACTTACTTTAGCGAAATGAGATGAGATTCCCGGCATTTACATAAACGATAAATTCTACTTAAGTTATTTGAAAAGATGGAAAGGGTTTGTTCTATATTTAGCTATTAGTAACGAAACTGAGTAAGAGTGGGCAAAGCACACCGAAAAGTTTGGTTTTATCGCAGAAATGACCCTTTTGAAAGCTAAAATAAATAAACCGACCATGGGTGGCGACAGAATTTTCCCGACATGAGGTAGGGCAGTACTAGCGACCCCAAGTTCCGACAGCATGTCGAGGGGGATATGAAGTAGCCTAACTATCCCATGCAAATGAGAGTACCGTTTACTTTGCATTGTATCACTTAATATGTCAAGAGCCGAGTTGCGCACTGATACGCTTCTTTTGAGTCTGAATCGTGAAATTGCAAAGGGCGCGAAAATTTTTGGTAGGCTGACACAAAAACATGTTATCATTAAGAACAAAAAGAAAAACATAAAACTGTTGGAGTTGTAGACTGTATCGGGGACAACATAGGGGCCTACATTGTGTCGAAACCACCTGGACTACCCGATGAAATAGCCAAACTTTGCTCCATGAGTCGCTCACCAACTGACCGTACCGCATGACACAACCAGAGAACAGCAACTAGGCTTTGCGATATGGGATGAAATTTACGACCTCTACATAACCTGTGTACCCTGCCTACATGTTACTTGGTAAGGTTGACAGGACTTATGCTATCTAGCTATGTGGAATGGAATTACTGAAGAAACTGGAGTGACATTACTGCGCGCGTAGCGCGTCGAAAATTTTGGGTTCTGATTACAGAAATTGTCCTCTTTCTTTCACTTCTTTTCCTCATGTTTCCTTCATTTTTCAGACTAGGTGCAGAATTTACCGACTCACTGCCAGAATACCACATGAACGATGAACTCCATTAGTATACAATGATACTGAAAAGCCCTACGTAGCTTTTTTGCCGACAGAATATGTTTTAAGTTTCAAAAAGTGTTGGTTACGGGCTTTGAAAATATTGTGATAAACGTTGTCTACAAATGCATTCCAATCTCCTGTCTTCCGTCTGCACCAACACCTTTCTCTTGCCCTGCTTTGTCCCTCCCTCCCCTGTTCTTTTCTCTGTTTGCTCGGTCTTTCTCTTTCCCTCTTCTCTCTCCTCTTTTTTCTCTTTTTTCTCCCCTCTAACTTTCCTTCGTTTTCACTTTCCTCTTCCCTTCATTTTGCCGACTAGTGTCGGCCCTGCATCTTTGAGTATGTCTCAGGTCTTTCTTCACCCCATCACTCGGACTACGTTATGGAACATGACTCCCCTACTCCTCTAAACCTTCTAAGAAGTGGCTTAACGCTACATTTGACATGCACTGTAAGTCTCGTAAGAGGGATTGGACGTTAGGTGTTAGTGTTGGGATTCGGATAGGCAATATAAACAATGTAGAAACCTGCCTCCGCTGAGAGTGACTGGTTAGTTTGTGGACACTTTTTCCAAAAGAGAAGGTGACTTCGCTAGTGTTAATGCACCATACACAGTTAAGAGGGTCCTAAATGAGATCAGAAGCCGCTTTTAACCAAAAACTAAAGTAAATTAAATGAGAACTTCCCCAATACAGAATGGTAGGATGGCAAATCGGTCTTATTTTGAAATCACTCTTACGAAGCTCATCGATCCATTTTTTCTACTTTGTTTAGAATGAAGTAGCAGACCTGAGAAAATGTTAAAGACGGGAATTTCGAATCAGTTTTTTTTATTTCTTCCCGATATACCATACTATACTCTTGAAGAATCTATATGACACTTGCGACGCCTTTGCCCCAATCCAATTCCCACGTTTCACATAAAATTTGGCTCCTCCCAAATGAAATCTCTCTATCATTTTGGAATTCAAAATGGTTGCCGTAGTTTGCAAGTTTTAAGTCTATAATATATTTCTCCATCGCAAACGATCGAATAAACTGAAAAAAGGTTTGAGCTGTCACAGTTTCGTTAATTGTAAAATATTGAAAAATGATCGCCATTTTCAAATTTATTATCAAATTTAAATTGAAAAAAATTAAATTGACGGTTGGAAGAATGGCATAACCTTTTGCAATAAGCATACCAATACAGAGGACAACGTTAGGCCATGCAATCTGTATTGGCACGAAATACGGAGCTGGATTTCCCTCTCCCCGTTTCCCTCTTAAAGTAGAGTAACACATCTCTAACACCCTGTTCGGTGGGTGGAAGAACTTTATTATCAAAGACGTTCTCCCTCTTATTCTCGTTGAAAGACTCGCGCACCTTATGCACCAAAGGTCAAATTAAGTGGCAGCATGTTCTGGAGGTCCACGCATCACATTGCTTGAGTACTTGACCTAGCTTCCGCGTGTGTTTGGTTGACCTCCAGAACGTGGTTGCGTACGTTTAGTTAACTTTTGCACGCTTGAAACCTCCCTATTTATATTAGTACGCCAGCTCAGGCTGGTTACGCCAGTACTTCCACTTTCTAGGAAATTTTCGGGTTTTTTTTTTTCCTCCTTGAGGGAATTTCGGGACGCTGGTGCTAGAGAACATGCGACTAAGGAGAGGACGTCACCCTATTGTTAAAACGGGGTTTTTCAGGGGTTCCACCTGGGGGGTCGATTTTGCCTGGGGTTCGGTTAGGGATAAGGTTAGGGTTAAGTCAGTTTAGGGTTTGGTTAGGGTTAAGTGGCCTCTAAAATAAGCAATCTCCGAATCACAAATAATAAGGATATCATACGAATGTGAGTACTATTTAACCGTATTTTGGGGTTTAGGAATGACGTTCTCTCCCTAGACTCATGTGTGCTAGAGAGGTTTAATTTTAAAAATTTTACAAAAAACATAAAGGTATACTCCTAGCTTGGTGCCGTGAGGATTGAGTGAAAGGGTATAAGATCCAAAATGGAAGTTTAGCGCACTATATTTTGGAGTTGGTTTAAGGAAAAAGAGTTAGATAATTAGGGGTACTGGGTCAATGTCCACGTGGAGGATTCAGGAACATCCGTAAAGTTTTGAACTGAAATCCCGATTCCTGAACCCACAGGCAGTTCTTAGCCCGAACCTTGCGTCATGGACGTAGTCATCGAAGGTGAATTGATTCTGAAGTACTCTATCCAGAACTTCATTCGCATTTAAAAGTACCGAAGAAAGTCCCATTTGCTTTGATCGGAGAAAGCCTTCTTGTTAATGTTACTTGTTAGTGACTGGAATCCTAAAGTAGCCTAACGTACTGTAGGTCTGCACATATGGCGTAAGATATGCCAACAGCCTTTAATAGCCCTAAGTTAGGCTTAGGTACGGTCGGTAATAGGCGCTCGTGACCAAAGGTATCCTCACCTCGGTATATAGTGACATGACCTAATAAGGCCACTTTCGAATTTCGTGCATCGATACAGTCAACAAAGCGCGTCAAAACCAGGGTTCGAAATAACGCATGCACAGGTGCACCAATGCATGTAACTTTTTGTTAGTGCATGCAACTTTGAGTTGCTTACCTGCACGCGTGCATGTAGGCCTAGGCCTGAGCAACTCCTAATGGTAGTTTAAAGAGAAATGTATTGAAGGTAGAGCCACAGATTTTCCGCTTGAAAAATCACAAAATTCCGTTTTTAAGTTTAAAAATTCTGTAAAATTCCGTTTCAAGCATAGCCAAATTCCGGAATTTTCGTTTGAAGCCTATTGTGTATGAGCAAACTATGCTAACACACTACTGCATAGGCAAATTGCAGCTTATAGCCTACCGAGAAAATTTTGAAGATTTTCAATAAGTTGCTTCTCCTTTTTGGATCATATTTTTGATGGATTTTGATAATTTAAGGGGTGAATTGCCATCATTATAGATGGTAAAATGTCTGTGTATCTCTTTCATAAATGCAGACATTCATTTGATATGGTTTTGGAGAATAATAGCTCATCTTTTCTACCAAAAGTTACATTATTTTGAGCTGGATAATTTCTTTGCTAAATTCCGCAGAGAATTGTCAAAGTTACGTTTTTTTCGGGGGCCCGAGATGTAATGATGGTATCAACGTCTCACTGATTGTTCCTACTTACTGTATGCCAAGGCTATTATAACTTGAAAAGGGAAGAAACTGGGGTAATGTTAGACCTGAGTTTTTTAATCTTTCATTGTCATACAGTACTTCAATGGTGCATGTAAGAATTTATTTGTGCAGGTAAAATTTTAAGATTTCAATTTACATGCACAGGTGCATGTAACTTTTTTTTTTCTAATTCGAACTCTGGTCAAAACTGCTGTCACAATCAGTGTGTCAATTTTTGATGCAGCATGCACATAACGAACTCCCTTGCAAATGCGCAAAAACCTGTTTAATATTTCAAGCACATGCACGCTAATATATGCGGCCTCAGATTGAACGCACAAACAGCCTACACTGAACCCGTACATACAGCTGTGCATACAAAAATTGTAAACAGCACCCGCTGGCCTTATTAGGTTACTTCTGATGTTAGGCTTCAGCTGGAAACGCTGAACTTGTGGTAATGGTATCTCTTGAAAGGAAAATTCTGTGGTAAAGATTTATAGCTCTCAAATAAGGTTTGCAAGTCTGCCAAAAGAATTTCAGGTACAACAGATTCGCATTCTTTTGTCTTGTTTTATAAAACGAAAACTTTCTTAGAGTGGCCTCATAAGGTCGTGCCATCAAATTCGTAGGCTACATTCACGTCACTATATACCTAGACTTACAAAGTAGGACACTGCATGGATCTTGTCCCTCATCTTGCTGGTTTGCATCACAGGCACTCAGAGCATTATACATACATATAACATATACTATATGTATACTAACAAGGTAGGTCACCTTTCAGGACGAGGCTCAGAGCTTGGCCTATTTTTACATTCTTACACTCACTGTGAAACTCACTGATTTCTTTCAATCACATCGTTTGATGGGTAAGAACATCTAACATCTCTTCAGACACAACTCAGGCCATAAAATCACTTCTGGTCAGAATTATTCTTAAAAAAATGGCATGTCAGGAGGAATGCAGTAGCACAGGCATTCGGAGCATTATACATACATATATACACCAGTGGCATAGCTAGAGGGGGGAGGGGGAAGGGGGTGGTTGCCCCCCCCCCCACAAAGCCTGTGAAGGCCTCTCTCAGAAATTTCTAGTCTCTGTCAGAAATAAGTAAAAACAATTCATTTGAAACACTTACAACACTTCTTATGTTTTTAAGCAGAATTACAAATTGAAATGGTTACTGACAAGGCCTGGAAGTGTCATTTAAGGCAATCTCGGAGATATTTTAATCTAATTTTTTCCGCGCACTACATGCCAGATGATGGTGGTGCTACACTTAGATAGTACATCATTACTTCAAGATAATAATCTGTTGGAAAGTTTTTGCTTTTGCCCCCCATCCCCCCCAAAAAATATCTAGCTATGAAACTGATATACACGTACCTATCTGCAAAGCGACTATTCAATCTTTTGCTTCGCTTTACCTTGCACCGCGTGTTTTTGCTAATACTAGATGGCATAGATGGCTGCACAGGCTACAATCAATATGTCATCTGCCTCAGTGAAGTTTGGCTACCCTGTGGCTCCTGACATGCCATTCTTATGAATAATTTTGACCAGAAGTGATTTTATGGCAGAGTTGTGTCCGAAGAGATGTTAGATGTTCTTACCCATCAAACAACATGATTGAAAGAAATCAGTGAGTTTCGCAGTGAGTGTAAGAATGTAAAATAGGTGAAGCTTTTAGTCTCATCCTGAAAGGTGATTGTTATTGACATCTTTCTGCACTTTTCACAGAACAATTTCAAGCATGTAGGCCCATACTATTTTCTTTTTGGAGGGACAAGTTTCCGTAACCCATTGCAGATTTAAGTCATCCCAACAATATTTTAAAGGTCATTAGAGACAGAAACATTTTTGAAATGTATTTTGTATTCACAGAATCAAGTGGTTTACATTTTAATTGCTCTCGTTTTATAACTTTTACTTATAACTACACTTAAATCGTGCATTAGAACTTGGCCTGCTTAGAAATCAGAAGACTCTGACCAGACCTCACAAAGGGGAGGTTGGGTGTAATAAAATCCTACATATCTGTTCATTTCTTTGTTGTAAGAAACCACTTTCACTTCTAGAATAACACTTAATTTGTAGCCAGTGAGCAACTTGGAGCAGTTGAATAGCTTTAACAGATAAGCTATTGACATGTCCACTCATTGCACAGTTAGACCTTTTGTGTCTAGGGTATTCACAGGAAGTCTTTATTTACTTAAAGAAGGGCTGAGATGACACCAAGAATCAATCAACTATACAGGCAGGGACTAAGTGTAATTAATCAGGTAACAGATACACAGTTTATGGTTTCAAAAATAGGGTCTGGATTTCTTAGCAGATGGGTGCCTAATGTGTGTATTTGTGAGAGTTTAGTTCATCCAGTTAAAATGCAAAAAAAAAAAAGGGGGGGGAGGGGGGAATGCAAATTTTTCTCTGAAAGAAACCTGAAGTCATAAACAAAGTATTATTTCAAGCACTTCTTTTTAAAACATATTTACAATGGTGGTAGCTATTATGAAAAGTCAGCAGTTAGTACTTCTTTGTGAATTTGCTGTGTTGATCTACACCTATCAAGCTGAGGTATCTGCCATAAGGTCTTACAGAAATCCCACCAAATATGACAGAATCAAGAATGGAAGTTATAATCTAGCTTAAATGTTCTTGAAGCCACTTGTTCACCATAAAAAGTCTTTGAATTTCATGATACTTATCATTCCTAGTGTAATAACACAAGTACTCATTTCTGATAGGAAAATCTGTGTAAAGTGTAGTGGAAAGTTGTGTCTCAAGAGTTGAGTTTTTGCTATCTAGACAGTGAAAAATTTCAACATTGTATACTTTTGTACTTGTTTTCTAACTTCCTCCTGGTCCCCCTTCCATCTCACTACCTTTTCTGTTATTACTTACATTGATTTGTTGTTTAAGTTTAATGTTTGAGGGTCAGGGAGCCAATTGGCTCATCAAGGACCCTATACCTGATTGAGCGTGGATGAACAACGGCACGATTCACCTTCTCTTATATTGACTAGTGCTCATAGGTGAACAAAGCAGGTGTGTACTAATCACTCCCAATCTGTTCCCTGGACCACCATTTAATGTCTCCATCTGACGGATGTGAGTGTATCCCCAGTCTTTAGCCACTTTTCCAAAGGCTGGGAGGGGTGGATGTTCTTTCACCTTCCTTGCTCTGCACCACTGCTCGTCAGTTGAACCGAGCAAAGCTCACAACTCCCTGAATCAGAAAAGTTCCTGAACCAGGAAATCAGATACCCAATTAAAATTCACCAATTTAAACCCCCTCAGCATCACTGTGAACAGCTACAGTATGCTGAATAAGTAAATTTTAGTTCCGAGAAAATTTCCAAGTGGTTCCACTGGGATTTGATCCAGGAACCTCTAGTAGTCTAGTATCCAAGGCAGTACACTCAACCACCAAGCCAACTCCACTCCAGATGTAGATGTTATCTGCATTGATTTGCTCTAGTGAAACACTATTGCTGTATTACATTTTGTTATGACTTAACAAGGGAAAATGCAGTCCCCCAATTTGAATTAGTGTACCCCATCATCCTAATTCAGGAATGGCTCCTTCCAATCATGTGACAATATTTTTGTTACTTATTTGTAAATTCATGCAGAACAACTCCTTGGTTTAATTTAATATTCAATGTTTTTATACAGAAATGTAATAAAAAATATAGTGAGCAAAATAAGTGGAGATATGTAAGTTTAAGCAGATTTTTGAAAACAACCTTGGGGCGACTAATTTCTCCCTTAAAGTTCTGTTGAAGCAGTATCTCTGTATATATTTTGTAATGAGAGGGAAGGAAATAATTGTAACTGAAGTATTAACTTTTCTCACCCCAAACCATGCTGGGGTTTAGGTCAGCTATGAAGTACATATGTTGCTGCTAGTTAAACTCAACAAATTGACTAGTTCAACACAGCACTGCCAATAATTGCACACAGCAACACAGTACAAAGCTGTAGGTGCAGGAGTAGTGAGTAACCATTTGCAAGTTCAAATCGTGAGCTGTGAGTCCAGAAAACCTGTCTGTGAAGTCATACAATATTGTCAACATTGATATATATTGAATGAAACTACCACACAACTGAAAAACTACAAGTCCTACTTTTATCGAACTTTTACTCTTTAAAATCCTCCTTTTCTAGTTTATTGGGAATTTTAATCCTACCTTTTTGGGGATCCCCCTTCCAAATATTTTTAATGGGATTTTGGTTCAAATGGGGTCTTGATAAGTTGCAACATGAAAAGTCAACTTTTTCTCAAAAAATGGTCCCATCAAATGCGGGAAACTCCTGCACCTGATTTTAAAATTTGCAAGATTGTTCAAAAAAGTGCAGGAATTTCACAGTGCCTGTTGCAAACACTCTTTCATTCCAAGGACTCACAAGTGCAACAGTTCAAATTGTGGTAGCCACAGGGAGGTACTAAGCAGGGTAGTACAAATTTGACGTGGTGAATCATGCATTACAGTACAAGCCCCAAAATTTCCCAGCATGTCTGTGACTTTAGGTTTCCCTCAATAATTCATGCTTTTTGAAAGATTATTTTTCTGTTTCCTGTAAAAGAAAAAGCTTTACTGTCTGGTTCTAGACTAGCTGAAAAGAACAGATAATAAACTAGCCTTTGAATGGTACAGTACCATGACTTACTGCCCCTGGTAAGTACAGCCCATGCAAATAGTGCGAACCCCCCACTGATAATCGGTTCAGCGTGCCCCTGGATATTGGGGGGTTTGAACTTTTTATACAGTTAGGCGATAATGTTTTGAGTAGTAAAGTAATGTTAGTTCTTGTTCAAGGTATATTGCCTTTGAAACGGGTCAAAGATAGGCTTTTAGGTAAATGAACCCATATAGCACTGATAGTAAAGGTGTTGACTTAATGTTTTTGTAGATCAATTGTCTGAATTTGTATGTTAGAAGTTGTGTGAGAAGTAATAAAATATTTATGATTTCACTTTCTTGGACATCGTTTTGAAAGAAAGGCTATTAAATTGTGATTGGTATAGATAATTATAGCCTAGAGAGATTGTGAAACTTCAGACCTTTTATCTGTTGAAGAGTGTTCTGAGAACAGAGCAGGAATGTCACACATAATATGGTTATGAAGAGTTGTTTAATGTGACTTTACAGCTGTAAAGTACTATTCTTTACATGTTTCTGAATTTATTGCTCAGTCAAAGGAGCGGGTATGATGGGAAAGTAGGTATCATTTAAAGAGAGCTGCAGTTACTTAAGTTGTTAATTGATCAATGTAAAGGAATCATTGTATTGTTCAGGTAGATAATTTGAAAATCTACCGTATGGAAACTACATGGCAAAACCTAAATATTCAAGAATACATTTGCACATGTATCAATTTGTGCTTTTACAAACCTAGGGTATTAATTACTCCTCAGATCTATAGAATTAAGCAGTCCACAATGAGTTGCTTACATCATCAACATTAATACATGCAGTCCATCATACAGACTCCCTTTCATCTCATTGTCAGTGATTGTGTACCGCCTATTCGTAAACGCTGCACCTTGATCCCCAGCGGTAAGATTTACAGTGGAACCTATTCAAAAACATAAAACCTGCTACCTTTTGAAAGTTCTTTAAATTTCAAACCAACATCGTTTCCGTTTATTTCATGCTGCAAGTCAGACTTCTTCCTTCACAATCTTAGTTCAAGGGGAGTAAAAAAAAAGTGCTAAATGTACCATCATACCTATGTATTTATAAGTGAGAACCAGTGCTAAAACATGATTTGAACTGCCCCTGGTACTTGCGGCAGTTCAAACTGTACAAGCATCTCTCAATTCGGACACACATAACCATAATGCTATCATCTTAACCCAACCCTTATCCTAATATTGACCTCAGTGTTAACTTGTCAGAATATAGAGACGTCGGAAAAGAGGGCAGTGAATACAGTTAGCATATTTGCACGTACTGTGGATGATAAATACTTGGGCTCTGCCAGCCAAACTGGAAGTACAGTATGGCATTCCACAAAAATCTTTTGCATATGAAAATGTACATCAATGAATTTGGCATATGGCACAGCTATTCCTCAAATAGAAACAATACAATTTTGGTGTGGTAATCCAAAGAAAAAATAATTTTAGCATATAGAGGGATTTCATGTGACGTCACACGAGTGGGATTCCCAGGCAATGAAGGGCAAAACACATGCAGTAGGCAAATTTACAGCACACACGCACGGCATAACCATAGATACTACTGTGACACAATGGACGTGTGCCTTTCCAAACCACTAGAGACGCGCGATCTTGCCCTTCAAAACAAAAGAGACGCACGATCACGTGACCCAGTGAAACCCCTCCATAGGACAATGGCCAGCATGGTTTGCTGGCTTAAGCAGGCTGCAGGGAGTTCTCTAACAACTTCCTGATTTTAACAGCTTCGTTTGGAACTTTGAATTTCTGGAATAAGAAATACTGTATATTGTGGCATACAAACTGGTGTTATATGTGGGCCTAAATATTCAAATTTTGTATACCCTTTTTGTTGTAACTCATTGGTGTGAGATAAATACTTTCCGGTATACATGCCGCTAGAATTCAATAGGGTTGTTTAGCCAAAGTTCCCTGGGAAAAGGCCATTTTCTCGGGTGAAATGTATAGATGTCTTATGTCGCCTGAAGGCCTTAATCCTCCTATTGAATCCTAGCCTCATGTGGCAATCCTCAGCATCACATCCTTGGTTATGAAAGTTCAGTTATTTTGCAGTTGTTCAAGACATCTCTTTTATTCATCCTGTTCAAGATATTGCTTTCTTGCACTAGCATAGGACCTTCTTGTTCAGTCTCATATCCCTTTGGGCTTGCAGGTTTTGGGGGGATCAGTTTTAGGGTTTCACCTGCAGTGGTAGGTGGCTGTCAGGACTGTTCTTAATCAAAAACTTGATTTAAAAGAAATGTTTCCTGTTAACTGAGGGGCACTACAGCCATCAGTGAGGGCCCGACAGCCATTGCTGTCGGTGCTGCCGGTTATTTCGAGCCGTTTACTGAATCTCTGTCAAAAAGTGGTGTGTAATTTTTGAAAAGTGGTATGTAATTTTTGTATAGTGACTAGAACAGCTTGCTGAAATGGTACACCAAAAGCAATAGCTCAGAGCATGGAGCTAATGCACGACAGTAAATGACAGGTCTCTCCTGAACCCATAAAACCCATAAAATCCAGTAAAAACCCATATTGACATTTTTGGCCAATATTTATTAACTTGGTTGCAGTTTTAGAAGTTATTTTGGTTTTTAATGGGGAGAGTATGTGTGTCCATAAGCAGATAGGCACAAACTCACTTCAGCTCCACCATTGCTGGTACTGACTGAGGCAAGAAACTTATGAAATTTTTAGCTGCTTAGATCATGGAGGGAATTCTATACTTAGATAGCAGAAAATTGGGTAGGGGGAGGAAGGGAGTGGTTCATCTGCTTAGACAGCAGAAAATGAGGTGGTGGGGGGGGGGGGGGTAGATAGGATGGGGGGATGGTGTGAAAAAGTCTATGCATGGTTGCTACAAATTTTGTAAGACTCACTCAAAATCTGTGCTAACTTGGCAAGTCTGCCTGGTTCTGATGTGAAGAAGCTTAAACTAAAGTGTTTGTGCTAAAATACATCTTAACACCTAAAATCTCTCTTGAGGAAACAGCGGGTATGATCAAATGAGGATTGAGGGAATGGCAAGTGGCCTTTGTGCCACCATTGATGGGCACTGCCACACCACATCTGTACATGGATTAGATTTTCCACTTTGGTCTTAGAAGTAAATTTGTGTGTCAGAGCTCATCTCTGCTTTCTAGACAGCTCAGAATTTGAAAATTTTCTCATTTCAGCCCAAACATGATAGGGCATGGCGGGCTGTGTTCACCCTCTGATGGACTGGAGAAATTTAAACAGCTCAGTACTTGGTAGCTCTGCTCCTGTTATATAATGTTGTCCAGTATATAGTTCAATTGACTGTGCATATAAGAGTAGCAAGGAGCCAGTGCAGGTTCAGGATGTAGACTGTGACTATAGACCATGTAAAGAGTAGTAAAATACATTGGTATGTAATGAAGAAAACTTGCACTGAATGCCTGAGAAAGGCCTAGTTTTAGTCTGAAAAATCCCACCTTTTCCTTGTTCTGCTGTGAATTGTGATCCTACTTTTATTCACTCTGTACTTTTTTTCAGCCAGGTCCACTTGAATGACAGCAATATGTGTATTTTAACTTCCAGTAATATAATATAAGTAAATCAGTTTCTTACAAGGCCTTGGTGTTTGTTATTTCCTGTGTAACTTTGATATTTGATTGACAAAACAGAAATTGTGTCCTCTCTACCAAAATATCAATTTTAGCACAATCTTTGACTATATTATTATCTCTCACCATTAATCATTTTTCAAGAAATTTGATCAGATTGAAATTAATTTCTTAATGAAAATATTCCAGGGAGCTGTTATTGATGATGAAAAGTTTGAAATTCATCGGCATGATTATGCATTCCTTGGCATGATGTGGTTGCAAGGCCCTCAGAACAGGAAAACAGCATTCTCTTCAAATAAATTTATCTCGACCTCTTGCTGTGGAAGTAACCTCAGTGTTCCTTTGTGAGGACTTGGCCCTAATAATCAAATGAGTTCTCCTTCCCCCAAACACTGAAATCCTGGCTACCTAAATTTGGCCAAGGCTGCATGCATACAGTTGTCTGTGTATTATGGAGACACATTTTGCTTTACAAAGTGATTTTACTATATAATTCAAATTTGTCTTTAGTATACCACTTCTTGGAATAGAGTGGGGGTGTAAAAATCAGTCACAAATTTCAGTATTTTTAGATGCAATTTACTGTATAGGCTTGAAAAATTCTGGCAGTTTGGAAGGCTTTTTGGCAAAGCTTTTCCCTGTAAACTGTATTCCACCTGGTGGTGGCACTCCGTAGTGACACGTGCCAACCCACCTCTGAAATGTTTGAAGGCCCTCTAAGCTCACCCCAGACAGTAACAATTCTCCCCACTAACCTGACTTCCAGCCCTGCCTCAAATTTAAACACAAACAACTGCCCCACAGTAGAACACTTCCAAGACAGAGCCACAGTAGCCTGCACTGAGTTTCAATTGCTCGAGTTAATATTGAAAAACAAACTGTGTGTGACTGTGAGCCTAATTAAGAACACAACTGACTGTCCAAGTCATTACTACCAACCAGAGTTGTGCTGTTATTGTTTGAATGAATGCCAATCAAATTACAGTCACCAACTGGATTTAGAACTATGGAGATATGTCTAAATATATTTGGGGGGATGCCACAGCTCCTTTAATGTAAAAAATTGGGCTCTCAGAAATAAAATCTTGGCCTTTCAGTGTAAGCCTTTAAAAACCCAATTTTTCTATATCTGAACTTTTAAACACCCATTTTTGTTTGTTTGTGACCTTTAAAGGAAACCCATATTTACAAGTCAAGGCTGTGGGCCTAAATTGACCTTTTTAAATGCATAGTAAACAAACCTTTTCATTCAGCTTTTGTCTATATATAAAGGAGCTGTTGCCTGTAGACCCAAATGGTAGGAGCCACCCACAGCTTATATGCTGACTATAGAAGGAAAAAAGTGTCAAACAGTGTCATCAGCTTCAAGTACTGTGCAGGGCGGGGGAAGGTGTTCTGATCAGATTCACTGTCAACACTGAAATGCACAAATATTTAGTTGTTTTGCTCAAGTGCAGTATGATATGTTACCTAGCAGGTTGTTGCGCAGCTTATATCTTCTCTCATGCATCTATGAATGTTTGTTAGGAAGGCAAGATAGGGGGTCAAGAAACAAGGTATTAGCTAGGAATGGGTCTTGCCATCTTTCAGGCAGCCAAATTGTAATGGAGATGGCCATATTTATGCATTACTGCTTCTGAGACAGCCAAATAATTGATAACTAGGCGTAGCTTTCCAAATTGAGTATAAATCCAGTGATGTTCGGTTAATAGGCAAGGGTTCAATAATCACCCATTTTACAAACCAACAACTCTTTTAAATAAAAAAGATCTGAACCCTGCCTGCAGCCCTAGTGGGGTGGGAGGTGTGTAGGATGATCTCCTTGGGAAGATAATCTGCATCATTATACGCCCCTTTGAGTGCAATAGTCATGCATCTGCTGCATGACTTTGAGAAGGTCCTTGTGAAGTATGCAGAGGTAAAGACATAAAAGTTCCTATTAGATTTAGAGAGGATTGTAGATTGTTTCATCAAGTTGTAGAATTAGAATTTGAACATTTTGTTTTGGTTTTCCAAAAAAACATAGTAAAAGCAAAACCTGTAAAATTTGTGTTGTGACCTGTAATTATAGAACCACTGCTTGAAATGGAATATTTAGTTTCTCAAAATTCACTTTGAAATTGTTGAACATGCTGTGTGATCTCATGTTTCTCTTGCAAGGATCTTTATGTTTTACAGTTGTGCATGCACTGTATATTACTGTGCATGTGAACAAAGGGGTTGTCTTTATACAATATAATCAAGCAACAAAAAAACTAGTAAAAAGTTTGCTTAGTTTTGCATACCTGTGCAAATACCCATTCAAATGCACTGGGTAACTGTATTTTTCCTTTGTTCTGGTTACAGTGGGAAAGGGAGTCCCATGGACACAAAAGGGATTTTTCCCACCCTCTTTTATACATGGCTGACACCACTCTTCCAGAAATCTTACAGCAGACAACCCCTACAAGAAAATGACTTTCAGTGGATGATGTCATCTCGTGAGGGTGCAGATATATCATCTGAAAGGTAAGTGAATCAAAATTATTAATTTTTGCATCACACAAAATTTCCTGTATTATTGGTCGAACTATATGATTGTGACTTAGAGGGACTAATACTTTTAATGTTGCATCAATATGGCATGTGGAAGGTATAGCTTTAACATTTAGCAAACTAGGTACCATCAGTGGTACCCCCAGGGTTTGGTGATGGGGGATTCACAGATGACATCGTAATGCCACCTCAGTTACCCCCCCCCCCCGTCTGCGTAAATGGTAAATTGTACCTTTCACGCATCCCTGCGATTGTATTCAGCAGTGTGGAAGCCTCCCTAGTTGCTACATAAAGGTGCCATCTGGGGGAGGGGGTGTCTTTCTCTCCTTTGAGAAATTTTTGTTAATACAAGTTTGCTTAGATGCAAAATGGTGCTAACTTTGGGATATTTTTGGAACTGATCATATGTGGCTGGAAAACATCTGTAACTTAGTGAATTCTAATTTTTGGTTTTGTGAAAGATGAGAGTTTGCACCACCTGCAATTGTATATAGCAGTTTGGGTCCTTCCTTTGTCACTACATAAAGGTGCCCTCCTGGGGGAGGGGTCTAAGGGGAGGGGGTATGAGAATTTTTGTTAATTTAAGGTTGCTTAGATGCAAAATGGTGCTCTCTTCGGCCTGATATTTTTGAAACTGATCATACATGGCTGGAAAATACCCATAATTCAGTGAAATCTAATTTTTGGTTAGGCAGGTTAAAGAAAGAGAGTATGTTGTCTAAGAGAAGGGTACGTTGTCAACAGACCTCCTGAAGCCCCTCTTTTGGCTTCTCTTTGGGGAAAGTTTTTACGTAAAAATACGTGCTTGGAGTCCACAGAAACATTTTTGGACTATTATGAAAATTTTCCTTTGCTTCATTGTGCATGATAAAAGGGTATTTAAGGCTGGCAGGCACCGGTATAGGGGCCTCCTGGAAGCTCTGGATTAATTTTATAAAATGAGGCACCGACATGATATTACCTGACATCCAAATGATACTATAGAGTAGATGCCAAGCACTTAACAACTATTGTAGTTTTAGTAAGGTTGAAAATCCAGACAGAACAGCTCCCAAGAAATGGGGAATGGGAGTGAGAGTATAGGTGAAGGGAGGTGATATTAAACCTCTGTGATATAGGCGTAGCAAAAGGGGTGAAGGACTAAAAACCGCATTTCAGAATGTTTTTTCACAGTAAGTGTAGTAACAATCACCATCTATACCGGTAATGACTGTGCACGAAGCGCTTGGTATAAATTTTTGAATAATGTATAATGGCAAATTTCGTATTTTCAACCTTCCACGTCATGTTAGAAATTAGATTGAAAGATCCCAATGGCCCCTATGGAGGTTGGAGATGTACTTCTCTTTTTCAGAAAAGTGTTGAGATCAGAACAGTTCCCTGTATTAAAACCTTAATAATGGTCATGAGACTGAGTGCAAACTGTGAAGAATGCGTGTGAAGCTGGCCAAAATTTTTCATTAAATAAGATAACCATGACAAAACCTTGATTCATGCTCTGCATTGAGACACTTTCAATTCCCCAACAAATCAATATGCCAACCACAAAGCCAGTCTATTACCAGAAAATTGGTAAACAGCTTTCAACTTTTGTTGCTGTGCTTCTGCGGGAGTTGCTACCGGAAATTATTGATAATAAGGAAATTATTGATAATAAGGACAATATTGAGGTAAGGTATGAAGTGCGTGAAAATTTTGATAGTTTGCGAAGGATTTGCGATAATTCAGATAATTTGAAAGCCATTTGTAATAGAAAATGATTACAATAGATCCATCACTCGGTCAAAAACACACCTTACCCTACCCCCTTCTGAAATCTATACCTTAAACACCTTTTGGGATCATTTTAAAATTTTCAAAAAAATTGTTCTGAAATAAATTAGGGGGCATGCCCCCATGCCCCCCGTGTCGGCGCCACTGGGTTCGGTGAAGTTACTTTGGGCGCATATGTTACTAGGACACTAAAAGTGTGGTGTTGACTGAGCCTATTGAAGGGACTTTATGTCTAATAGTACGTGAAAAGCACTAAAAGTATTCACATCCGTTATCAACACTGTTTACACCATATAAATGACTGTGTGACACTTGACAAGTAACTGTTACCTTTTTATCTTTCAGTCATGATCTGTCATTGTGCAAGTTTTATGCATTTATTTGTTCATAAAACTCCCAGGTTTCTACACTATACTAGTGTTTACTGAGGTAACTCAGACTGGGTCTCACAGAGAGTAATATTTAATTCAAGACTGGTAAAGGGGGTGACAGCTGCCTACTAATAGAAAAATACTTAGATATTGTACAAGTTGGTGATTTCCTGTTCAAGAATTTTTATGATCTTGTAGAAGATCAGTAAATTTTGGTGACTGCTCTGTGTACCGACATCCATGTTATAGCACCTCACATGTTCAGACAAGCCTACGTGAGGGTCAGTGTTAGGATATTGGTAAAATTAGGGCTAGCTAGTTAAGGTGAGAGGATCATTAGGGTTGTGTGTGTTGGAACAAAGAGATATGGGAACATATGTAGGGGTGTACCTGTAGATTTAAGAAATAAGTTGTCTTGCTTGATTTTTGATCATTAACTAACTTAACAAAAGTATTGTATAAACATGAATGAATTGACCAATACTTGAATGAATTGACCAATACTTGAATTAGCTTAGGGGTTATGCTAATTTCAAACTAAGAATGCAAATGCTCATTAAACTAGAGAAGTCAGGTACTTGTGATATGGGAAAACAGAAAACAACAACTTAAAGGAGGAAGAAATGGAAAAACATAGAAAATCACACAAAATTTCCAAGTTGACACAAAAAAGAAGAAAGAAGAAAAGGAAAAAATGAAGAACAAAAACCACCATAAACCCAAAGTGAAGGTAACATGCCAATAAACTATACGTCCATATTTTTGATTCCTTGATGTAGTCAAAGGAATCTATGCGATGGTAATGCCGTATGTGTGTGTGTATGTGTGTATGTGACGCTTTGCTTGTAAGTTTACATAAAATATTCTGTCTCAAGAAGGGTGATGTCTGGGGATCTCATACTTGGCATGTAGATACCCCTTATTGATTAGGTGATTCCTATTGTTTTTGGTGGTGGTCAAAGGTCATTTGGGGCCACCAGAGGTCAAAAGGTCAGAATCTTGTAAACACTGTCTCACGAAGGGTAAGTGTTAGAGATCTCATACTTGGCATGTGTATTGCCCATATTAAGTGGATGATCTCTATTGTTTTTGGTGGAGGTCAAAGGTCATTTGGGGTCATCAGAGGTCAAAAGGTCAAAGCCTTGTAAACATATCTCAAGAAGGGATCTCATACTTGGCATGTGGATTGCCCATATTGAGTAGATGATTCTTATTGTTTGTGGTGGAGGTCAAAGGTCATTTGGGGTCACCAGAGGCCAAAAGGTCAAAACCATGTAAACACTATATGTCAAGAAGGGCAAGTGTGAGAGATCTCATACTTACCACGTATGGATGTCATTTGGGGTCACCAGAGGCCAAAAGGTAAAATCCTTGTAAACACTATATCTCAAGAAGAACCACTGTGAGGGATCTCACATGTGACATGTGGATTGTTCGAGTTGAGGAAATACTTCCTCAAAAGGTCATTTGGGGTCACAAAAGATCAAAACCTTGTAAACATATGTTTTAAGGAGGATAACTGTGAGGGATCTCATACTTGGCCTGTGGATTGTTCATATATTGTTCATATTTAGCATGTAGATGGCCATTATAGGGTAGGTGATCCCAATTGTTAAAAGTGGAGGTGAAAGGTCATTTTGGGTCACAAAATTTCAAGAGGTGAAAACCCTGGTTAACATGATATCTCAAGTAGGATAACTGTGAGGGATGTCATGCTTGTCATGTGGGTGGTGCATGTTTGTTACAATGTATCCATATGGCAAGGAATTGCTAAGCCTTTTGGCTTCCTGGTTTTTGTTTTTCTGTTGTAACTTGCCTATGTTCTATAGCAGGCTGTAGAGTGTATTCCTTGTTCAGTCATGGGAATTAGGCCGCAAGGGGGAAGGCTGAGTAAATAGAGTCCACTCCTCCAGGTACTATGGATTATCATTGCTTTAAATGACAAAGACAAAGGGAAGGTGAACATGTGATGTGACAAAAATAAGACATGGTGCTTGATCTGTTTTAGACCACAGAAAACATGCATTTTAGAAAACCAGAAAAAAACAGAGAATGTTACTTTTGAGCATGGAACACTTAGCCCTTCTCGTGCCTTTACTACCACCTGTTAGAAGAGGTGTTGGTTATTATTATCCCTGCTGGTACAGTTGTTCAACCCAACTTGTGCAACTCAGCAGGGACCTTATGGTGAGTCATAGTGTTCTGTCATAGTGTTCTGTCAGTAGTGTCCAATTTGGTTCAGCAAGAAAGTCTTGGAAACACTGGGGAAATGTATTTTCTTTCCTTAAAGGATATAAGTAGTCCTCCCAGATTTAGTTTGAAACAACAGCTAAATCCCCCCCCCCCCCCCTGCCAAATATCCTCATATTTCCCTTTCAAGTGCTGTTAATGATGCTTTAGGTGATAAATATTGCATATAAACCAAGGACTGAGTGAATTTCACAATTCAGTGAGAAAATTCTTGTCACATGATTCTCAAGAGCCATTCATGTAAGGTTACCCAGGTACTGTACACTTCAAGCAGGGATGACGTTTCTTTCCCTTTAAGTTAACATTGTAAACAGCAGTTAAATGCACCATGGCAAGTAACAATGATTTTGCAAGGGTTGTTGAAAGTAAATACAGTCAATAGGATAAAGGTAGTATGGTACAGTAATGGTAAAGGTGAGAAATGAACCTTACACAATAAGGGTGGGCCATATAACTATAGGGAAGGGGAACAACAGTATATCCTGTAACATATGTTCTAAGATTGAAGTGATTTCTCTCTGAGCAAGAGGCTACCATTGAGCTGCTAATGTTTTTTGTTCTAAGTGATAATGCCAGCTCAGCACATCTGCATCAGTATGTTCTTGTTTCTGCAGACACAATACCTTACATTGCATAGTGTGCTTATCTCCCTTACTGTTTACAGCAAACAGACCTGAGCAATGTATGGGAATAGACGAGTTGGGAAACTACAAAATACAATGCATGCTGGGAATGAAAGTGTACAATATAACAAAGACTGCATATGCAAGACAGATGTTTTGTATAATCAAGCACAATTTTCGAGTTTAAAACCTATGGTTCTCTAGACATCACTTACGGGTCAAAGAGAATTTTAGAGGACAAGTTCTTTTAGAAGATAGTCTCATTAACTTGGATGGAAAGGTTAGACAGTTGCAGAAGACAAAAACACAACCGCTCGAACCCTTTGTATCAGGATGAAAATGTTCTTGGACTTGATCTGTGGTACTACATCATACACAAGCCTCCAGATTTCACTACATAACAATGGTTTCCGGTAACGTGTCATTACTGTGAAGTGCCACTGACGGTACCAAAAAGTCATTACCCCCAAAAACAGGGTCCGTCTTAAGGATTTTGTTTTGCATAGCAAAACTGCTATGCATTTTTTATTTTGTATAGCAGTTAACAAATTTTGCATAGCAGATTTGTTGTTGGCAAAAACGTAATCCATGTCAGTTTAAAAAATAATACATTTCAACTTCACTAAACATACAGTATTCTCGTAATTTGATGCAACTTATTTTGAACGTTTAAACAGTTAAATGAATGATCGGCCGTTTACACAGTGCCAAATTTAACCAAACGATTAAATGGATTAAACCTACCCACTTTAAGATAAGGAGGGAAGGTTAGCATTTTTTCCATCCCATGTTTTGCTGTGATATCTTTTATTGTAATGATGTTTATTTGCCAGTTTAACGACCAAATGAGGCTTTGAAAATAAACTGTCGGAAGTTGTTGATTCTTCATTCATAGCATAACTCCGTGATTCTCACCTGCTAATTCCCCTAAAACTAAATACAATGCCTTTAACATCCCATTTGTACTGTAGCAGTAGCCCAAATATGCTTATTACTACTGTACATAATAGTGCTATACAAACTGATTGAAACTTTCTCAGTTTACTTTTTAGACCATAATTGTAGCCCAAGTCTTTCACAGAGTGAACGGTAGAACACAAATACTTAGATGCCCTCAATTTTCAATGCAGTTAATTGGACAGTTTCACACCATCCTACCCTGTACAGTATTACCACTACATAAGCAGAAAATGTAGGCTCACACCTGTAGAGTTTCATAGAGCAGTAGATAATGCATGCACGCACTACATATTCCTAGTAAATATCTGTTTGATGCTGTGCACAAATCAATTTGAGGATCAATCGAATACAAAATCGAGTGTGTCAATCTTTCTTGCACAACTCATGGGGCCACGTTCGTCATTGAGTAAATACAAGACACTTTAATATCACACAAATTAACATGTGTTTTACTGAAAATCATCCACCATTACTACCGCAAACTGTCAGGTGACAGCTGTAAATTTAGCAATAAAATGCAGTGATGGAAAAAAATGTAGGGTCCCTGTACCATGACTAATGTTCTTGTGATGTTAGTCAACTTCTCAACAGAGCAGGTGCGTAGCCTAATGTATGGATGTTTGCATACAAATATGGACCTACACATGCACTGACTTTACTGTACTTTCATCGGGTGTTTCACTTGAATGTTTGTACAGAACACAGACATGGCCAAAGGTATCGGTGTTTGCAGATATTTCGGCCCTATGTACTATTAAAGACTATGAATTCGGCATTCAGTTTCGTGCATTGATAAGTTTGGGTGAACAAAATAAAAATTGGTGAAATGATCGCTAAATTTCGACGTACAGGTTTAAAAAGCTTGTGCATGTTGCGGACATTGTTGTGCATGGTGCAACGTTGATACTGAATGTGGATGGCATGTGTTAGATTCAAGTTGTCTCATTCCTTGGTGGGTGGTACATCTGAAAGATGACGACGTTCAAACAGTAGAAAGAAGGTGGGGCTTATTGATTTGTAGGCATGTTAGGCTACATGCGAGGATGAAATGAAATGCCTTGAGTATAAACACAGCGGAATGTGGACATCGTTTAACGGTAAATGAAGGTTTATTAGGGCCGTTTAACGCTTAGGAAATTTAATGGAAATTGACAGCATTAGAATTATTGAATTATGAAAAACTCATACAGGGAATTGATTCCTTTGAATGATAGTATTTAGGATGGAACTGAAATGTAAAAATTAGGTGCGAAATGAAGTCAAGTCAAATCGTTGTGTGGATGTCAGAATGCCTGTTCCTGTACAAATAGCTTCAATCGATTTGCAGGTTTGTGTCGCAAATCTGCGAGGCGTTAAAAGTTTTGTATTGCTACTGTCCTTCAGTTGCATCGCAAACTGCGATGCGATACTGACTATTGCGGACCCTGCCCAAAAAAAAACTAAACTTCATACCTCAAACTGAGTTTTACAAGTTCTTGATAGCTCAAACTACACAAACCCATATTTAACTTGTGATTCTAAAATAAACAAATGCATGTATATTGAACAGCAAACTTACAGTCTCAAGACTGAGAAAACTAGATGAAATTTAATTAGGTGAAGAGAGTAACAAAAAATCAAAAGTCCTTTTGAAGTACGCTATTATGAGTATTGCATCTACGGCCCTTGACCATATACATCTCAGGCTTTTAATAGTAATATGTCGCATTCCATTGGCTCAGTGATCACGGTGTGGACGAGCCGTATTTTTCATGCATGCAGTGCAGATAAGCAGACAATGATAATTTTGAAATATCAGTTGTGCAGAAAAAAGAAATGCTGTGCGCACCGACCGAATGGCATGCTGTATTACAGTACGTATCTGCCATATTTGCACACTGCATATCGTGTAATGTTTGGTGCGAAATGGGTTCCTGATGGGTTCCCATGTTCTTATTTTACGGAACCCGAAAATGAGTTCCCACAAAAACTGAAATCTGGAGGCCTGTGGTACAGCAAAATCTAATTTCCCAACTCGTGTATTCAAGGGGTTTATATACAACTTTTCAAACTTCAGTAATTGCTCTAGGCACCAATTTTCACTCGGGCTGGCTGAGTGTAACTTAAGTTTACATATGTTACTTGCTACACTCTGGAGAGCAACTATACGTGTAATCATCAAGGCCGTTTGTACTTCTCAGCTTCACTGAACTGTGATCAGATTAAAATTCCTACCTTGGTGGAACCTTGGTGGTTTTAATTGATCGGACAGGGATTGACAAATGTGGGTTATTTATCGCAGATGAGTGAAATCAGATTTTTGCTGTAAGAGTTGGTAGGGGAATGTACATGGTATGGAATGAGATTTGACTCATAGAAATTGCTGCAGTGGCATTTTCTTGTTTAATATGATGGCTTTCAAAACTGTGTGCGTCATGGAGTGTATTAATATTCACGTATTGTTGAGCACTACAAAACAAAAGCCATCTTGTAACACATTTCGCAGAAAATTGAAGCCTTAAATAAGTCTAAATGCAAAACAGCTTAGCTGTTTAAGTTTTTGTTGGCAACTGTTCAAGCCTGTAGGCAGTTTCAATGGATTTTTTTGTGTAAATAGAGATGTATTGTTGAAATGTGTTAAGATAAACTTTATAACCACTAACATACAGTACATACTTTTATTCCCAAAATTTTTAGATCAGCTGCTTTAGCATTGTTTGTCCATAAATGCTGTGAACTGTGTGTGGAAGCATCTTACCTCCTCCAGCTTCAAGAGATATGTCATAGTAATCATGCTGTTAGTTGAAACTATTAAAGCCAATACCTACTTAAAAATACTCAGGGCCATGTGCGGGGAAGGAGGTGAGATGGGGAATGAGAGATATTGTTGCGACCATGGCAATACTGACCACCTGTGATTCATACTTGATACATGTCTTCAGCATGAGGCACTTTTTTGTGCTTCTGAGGTCCTTGGTATGGCTTTGAATGGACCTGTTAGAAGGCTAATTTACCTAAGGATCCCATGACACTGCTAATAGTTATGGGTATTGTAATGTGACATGGCAGAGAAGATGGGGGGGGGGGTGGGTGGGGGGATGAGGCCATAGCCAGACTTGGTAGGCCTACTTGAACGAGACCAGATAGCTTTCAAGGGAAGCGGGGGCAAAAATTGTGTGGGTAACATGCTAAAATGCATTGAGGCAATGGTAATTTTAAATTTCTAGCCTGGGAACAAAAAATTTTCTAGGGGCCATCCCATTGGCTATTGGCATAGGGGAGGTGGCCAGTGATTGATAATTTAAGGCTATGGGGGTAGCTTCATGATATTGGACCTGTCAATTGGCATCTCATAATTCTTATTATGTACAGGTGGTGTAGCTAGGGTAGGAGGAGCTTGATCGACAAACCTTTACCCCTTAGGAGCTCCTCCACTGGAAAATTTCAGATGGAACATAAGACCAGTTCCGTATTTGAAGTCCACTCTAATGAAATCAGTCTCCTGATTGCTACAAAGATGCACAGATGTTGCTCAGTTCGAGTTAATTGGATTGCATAACATTGCGTAATGTGAATCATACTCATTGCATGAACATGTCGGAGAGGCCCGAAAAACTTACTATAGTCTTTCCATTATTTCATACAGAGTAAATAAAAATATTGCTTAAAATTCAGAGATGATGTAGATGACGAGTTACTTTCTTAAACTTGCAAGTTTAAAATGAAACAAGTAGCGATAAAGCATAAAATTCAGGCATTCTGTCCGTGACGTAACACCATTTTAGACAAAAAATTTTGCCAGTCACTCCATTGGTAAAAGCCATAGAAATGGGTCATTTCATAGTGGAATATCTTCAGATTCGCCCAAAAGTTAGATAACTCCCTCTTCTTGACATAAAAAATTTCTTATTTATAGGTAAAGAGTTGAGGTTGTGTGGCACTTTACAGTGGTTGCTATGCACACCCACATCATTATTTGGTGGTCATCTTGCCCAAAACCAATGTGGAAAGAAGGGTGCATTAAAACAAGCAGGTGTTAGTAAGCCCTTGAAACATCTGGAAGACTGTTTCACAGAACAAGTACACAAGAGGGGACTCACTAGTACTGCACAATGTTCACAAACAAGATACAAATTCCAAAAGCATTTTAGCAAGTATATTTCATAGTGAACTGATTCAGTTCATGTGTTTTTTGCAATGGGATATTTTCAGTTGGTTAAACTTTAATATATTAAACATATCCACGCATAAATGCTTGTATATGTATCTTGTTTGTCATTTAAAGAAGTTGCATTTTTAGGTTTAGTGCGGGGGTGGGGGTCGGGTGGGGGTGGGGTTGGGGTTACTGTAACTAGTTAAAATGAAAAGCAGTGTTGGGTTTTATGCAAACCACTCAATATTTTTCACTCTATCCCCCTCCCCTTACAACCAGGAGTTAAGCCCAACCCACTTCTCCAAAAGCTTTTGTGAAAATGTGGTCAATTTTCTCAGGTTTTGAAGGTTTCTCCTGGGGCAAAGCCACTTCCCTCATCCCAAACCAAAACATCCTGATACATGACTATCAAGCAGTAGCTAAGGAGAAGGGGAGCAGGCACCTGGCCCCCTAGAAAACTGCCCCCCTAGAAAACTGGATTAGTACTGCCTTAATACATTTGAACACATCTCACCCCCTGAAAATAGTTTACTCCTGGAAGCTGTGTACCTTGCCCCCTACCCCCCCCCCCCCTTTAGTTGTTTCACAGCCTACTGACCTGCTGACCTGTACCAAGTACTGCAATAATAGAAAATAGTTTCTTTGATGGGATCCAGATGATTCTTTTCAGCATCCTCTAGGGAACAGAGGGCTATGAGTTTGTAATGTTTTTTTCATGGCATGACCTTTATACTATATTTAATTTGTTACTTCTCAATGAACATTTTTTTTAATTTGTGTTTTGACACAGGCCACTTCCCTTTTACTTCTCAAGGAATAAAGTTCATAAATTGCAAACAAAGTGGTGATCTCCTGGTTAAGAGTGAAGGCGAAATTAGAGGGAGGGGATGAAAATAAAACAAAAGAAACAGCAGAAGAAGACAAAGTGATGAGCAATAGATCTGATTCAATTGAAGCACTCTATGTACAGCTTTATTCTTTGGTGCTCAGCTATAACCAAAGGTTGCTTGGTTCAAATCATTATATAAAGTGATCAACCAGATTATTGCAATAAAACAAAATAAACTTTGGTTTCCATGCATGTAGGTTCTCATTACTAGTTTTTAGCATGGCCAATAGGGTCAGAAGCCTATGCAAGCCTGATCATCTTGTGAAGGTGGTGCTCAGAGAATGACAAAGAAAACACCTGGCATTGCCTCATAATGGAAGAGGTTGGGAGTTCCAGTAGTCCCTAGGCACTTACACAAAAAGTTTTCGTGTAGCTACCATTGAAGTAGTTGTGAGGAAATGAAACATCTTGATACAGTGCAAACCATATTCTGCCACTAGTAAAAGCCAGCCCAATTGCCAGTTAACTTCTTTGCCCCCAAGACCCAACCCCCCTGCACCCAGTCCCAGCCTTAACCCATCAAAATGATACTTACCAACCTCCACCTTCAATCTTCATCATAAGTATCAATATCATGATGCTTGAGAACATTCACCTGTTCAAATTTCACCATACAACTAACAGTAGTTGGCAGCCATCACAAAGTGTCATCATGACTGAATCAGTAATACATCTGACAGTACTTGTAACATGCAAACTGTATACATGAATGACTGTCCACATGAATTACAGCTTTCATTTTACATTAAGATAAAGATCATGAAAACATCTGTCTTTTAAAGTTTCACTGATAATAGTCTGGCCCACTGCTTTCACAAGAGTCAGAACTGGAAAAATTAAAAATCTAACTTTAATTACTAAAATCAGGAATGAGCTGACATGGGGGGGGGGGGGCACACCTGTCACTCACATATGACTGACACCTGACACTCTTGTAACAATATGCAAATTTATCTGTACTATTTTTCATCTTTTTTAAGCCATAAAAATACGTCTCTGTAATAGTTGTTTAGTTTAGTTCGAAAAACTGACTCTTCCATAATTTTGCATAAAGGGAACGTAAGATACCCCTCAATCCACCACCACTCACCTAAGACCTATCTCTTTAATTTTACATCTCTAAATGAATTAAGCTTTTCATAAAATAATTAATTTTCATTTCTTCAAAGGGCCATTACTTCATTACTTCAAAGGGAGGATGCTTGTAGGCTGTAGCAAATCAGATCTTGGTTCAATCCACCCAAACCATGATGGGAACAACTCCCTCCACCCACACCACAGTGAGGCTATGCTTATAAAACTATTGATTACAGAATCTGTTCACTACATGTTTTCAAGCCTATCTTCATCATTATTATGGAATCAAATGGTCTATACATGAATCAGTGCATACTTCTTACACAATGGACATGCTCCAGTGCTTAAAACATGCTCCTCTCTAACCTTTGATCTGGTGACCACAGCATTAATTTTCATTGCTTCAAAGTGTTTTTTCCTGTCATCTGGGGGATGCTTGTTGTTAAAAAATTGTATACTCTTTCCCAACCATGACCCCCAGTGGGTCTATGCTTTGACTGCCAAAGACTGTTCAGTCTGAGTTGGACAGCCTTCCTTATTTTATACAAACTATAGATAAGAATTAATGTTTTTACCTTACATTATCAAGATGCTTGAACGTTAATCAACTTTTAACTAGAGAAGGGCATCTCTTCGCTTGCCTTAGACCTCATTTTGGTACACTCTGGTGCACTCTTTCCAAACGTCGTAGGCCAAAGACGACCTGTTGGCCCATCAGCACACTTCATAAGTATCACAAAATGCAGTGCATTCACCCACAGTGGGCAAGCCTACCTTATACTTACATGCAACATAAATTATTTTGTTGGTTTTGTACATTATACAGTTACTAAGACATTCATCTGTCTTACTTTCACAACTAGAGTAACAGAAGTTGATAACCTGTAGCTATACTGGGGTCTACCTGATATTCATAAGGTTTTTTATTCATAAGAGTCAAGATTTATAAGCCTCTTGTTACGGCTTGTGGTCGCGAGTCAAACCAATAACAGCGAAAGATCACAGAAGAACGAGATTAATATTCAACAACTTAATGATTATTTACAATCTCCTTATCTTACTTAAATTTACAATAATTAATTAGACTTACTCACAATCCTTTACCTAATATTTGCCTGGTCTGGTCCAAGGGCTGGTAGTGCATGCACGTTGACGATGGCACAGTGGTAGACCTGCAGCGTGCTGTAGCGTAGGAACTGGTTCCACGAGCGAATAACGACAAGGCTAGCGATGATGGATGATAAAAATCTCAATACACAGCGTAGAAACGGCGTAAGGCAATTTATCAGAAGTGTTCAGTGTCAGTGGCTGGCTTATGATATCTCAGTAGTGTGACAGTCTGGTCTCGTTGAAATCTCTCCCAGAATAGTTGTTGAACTGCCTTTTATATGCTAGGCTTTTATTCGAGAACTCTCCAGAATTTAACAGAAACTTCTAGTGTTTACAGTCCAGCAATTACGAGAACGTTCCTTAATAGAAACTTCTAGAACACACAGTCGAGACATTACGAGAACATTCCTTGTATGCACGGTAGTAAACAGTGTAGAAGTGTCGTCAGGCCGCGTAAACAGTTCTCTCTTCTAGACAATTCTAGAAAGGCTGCGTTGAAGTTGAATTCTCTGGAACTTTCCATTCGCTCGTCGATGGATTCAATCCGGTGTTCCTGACGGGTCGTCTTGTAACACTCCCCCCCCTTGAAAAAGTTTTGGACGTCTCGGACAAAACTTAAGTTACAATATTTACAATGTATAACTTTACAGTAATAACTACAGTATGTATATTATGTAGTCCAATATTCAATGGAAGGTACAATTATAACATATAATTTGTCTTGCAAGGTGATGACACATGAATACAGTAACATCATCAATACACAGTGTGCCATAGTTAACACTAAATTCCAAAACTTACAGTGATATCTTCAACATACTGCATCAAATCAAATTCTTGACAAAGAGTCTGGTACAACATTGTCTTTCCCTTTAATATGCTTAATATCTACATTATATGATTGCAGAAATAAACTCCACCTCATCAATCTTTGATTCTTATTCTTCATCTTAGATAAAAATGTCAAAGGGTTATGATCAGTGTATACAGTGATAGGGAAACTAGTATTTCCCAAATAAACATCAAAGTGTTGAAGACCAAGTATCAAAGCTAATGTCTCTTTTTCAATTGTTGAATAATTTTTCTGGTGTTTGTCAAATTTCTTAGAATAATAACAAACAGGGTGATCAACACCATGCTCATCAGCTTGAAGCAAAACTGCTCCTATGCCAGTTTCACTGGCATCTACTGCCAACTTAAATTGCTTCTCAAAATCTGGAGCAATCAACACTGGTGAACTCATTAGTGCCTTTTTCAATGATTCAAATGCTGCTTGGCAATTATCCGTCCAATTAAACTTTTCATTCTTCTTTAATAATTTTGTCAATGGTGCAGCAATGTCAGAGAAATTCGGACAAAAACGTCTGTAGTAACCAGCCATGCCTAGGAAGCGCATGAGCTGCCTTTTATCAGTTGGGGCAGGGATTTTGTCAATGCCCTCAACTTTGGCCTTAATTGGTCTAACTTTGCCCTGACCAACCACATGCCCTAAGTATATCACATGGGCACAAGCAATCTCACTTTTGACCAAATTGACAGTCAAATTAGCTTTGGCAAGTTTGTCAAATAATGCCTTAACATGTTGTACATGTTCATCCCACGAGTTGCTGTACACAATAAGGTCATTAACATATACTTCACAATTTTCTAAATCTGACGTGAGGTTATTGACTAAGCGTTTAAAGGTCATCTGTGAATTTTTCATACCAAACGGCATAACCTTATACTGAAATAACCCATCTGGCGTCACGAATGCCGAGATTTTCCGAGCCCTCTCAGTGAGTGGTATCTCCCAGTACCCCTTTAGTAAGTCAAACTTTGATACATACGTAGCTTTCCCAATCCTATCAATACAATCATCGATACGGGGTATCGGATAGGAATCCGTTCTTGTGACCGCATTCACCTTTCGGTAATCAGTACAAAATCTGTACCCACCGTCTGGCTTGGGGACCAATATACAAGGGGAAGACCATTCACTATTACTAGGTTCTATAATGTCATGGTCCAACATGTACCGAACCTCATCCCTGAGATGTTGTCGTTTTCTAGGGTTAACTCGGTAAGGATGCTGCTTGATTGGTGTGGCATCTCCCACATCAACATCATGTTCAATCAAATTTGTCCTAGTAGGATCATCTGAGAACAAGCATGCATATTCATAGATTAATGATTTCATTTCTGACTTTTCTTTGTGATCCAGATGACTTAATTTCTGGTCAAGATTTTTCAACACATCAGAATTTTGTAACGTAATACACATGTCAGGAACATTATTAGCCTTGATCTCATCATTATTGAGTTCATAATCAGCATTGATAATACACACTTGATCACCTGTATCATTAGTGTTACTATTTACATCATGTACACTTTAATCCTTAGAAATGTCACAATCTTCTCTTTCATAATATTTCTTCATCATATTAATATGACATACTCTTTTAGATTTACGCTTGTCAGGTGTCAAAATGACGTAATCTGTGTCACTAACTTTTCTCTCAATGACATAAGGTCCTTGAAAGCGAGCTTGAAGTGGCTGACCAGAAACAGGTAAAAACACTAGCACCTTATCACCAGGTTTAAACTCTCTTTTCACAGTGGTCTTGTCATACCACACTTTCATTTTCTTCTGAGAGTGTCTCAGATTTTCCTGAGCAAGTTCACATGCTCCATTAAGACGATCTTTAAAGCGGGATACATAATCAAGTAGATGTATGTCTTCACCTGGATCTGATAACCACTTCTCCTTTAACAATTTCAATGGTCCACGAACTGTGTGTCCAAAGACAAGTTCAAATGGACTGAACCCAAGTGACTCTTGCATAGATTCCCTGGCAGCAAACATTACAAATGGAATGCCTTCATCCCAATCTCTCTCATTATCATGACAATATGTCTTTAACATATTCTTCAATGTTTGGTGAAACCTTTCTAAAGCCCCTTGGCTTTCAGGATGATAAGCCGAAGACTTAATTTGGTCTATGCCTAACTCATATAACATCTGCTGGAATACAGTTGACATGAAATTAGACCCTTGATCTGATTGGATCTCTTTAGGCAATCCAAACAATGTGAAAAATTTAAGTAAAGCTTGTAAGACTGTCCGAGCCTTAATATTTCTCAGAGGTATTGCCTCTGGAAACCTTGTAGAAGCACACATAATGGTTAATATATACTGATGCCCTGCCCTACTCTTAGGTAGGGGACCTACACAATCAATGATGACTCTACTAAACGGCTCTTCAAAAGCAGGAATTGGCTTTAAGGGTGCAGCCGGAATATTCTGATTCGGCTTCCCAACCATTTGACATGAGTGACAGGTCTTACAAAATTTGGCCACATCACTTTTAAGTTTTGGCCAATAAAAGTGATTTAGAATTCTGTGGTAAGTCTTATTGACTCCTAGGTGCCCTGCAAATGGCATTTCATGAGCAATACTCAGTATTTCCCTTCTATAAGTCCTAGGTACCACAATTTGATGGTAAATTCTCCACTCTTCATCTAATAGTGCATCAGGTGGTCGCCATTTACGCATCAAAATATTATTTTCAAAATAAAAGCAGACTGGGACGTCTTTCGATTCATCCTCAGTGAGTGCACCAGCTATTAATGGCTGAAGCTCTTCATCATGTTGTTGTTGCACTGACAACTGGTCTCTGTGGAGTGTGTCAGACATTTTTAATTTTTCCTGTTCTACCCCCTCACTATGTGTGGGGCCAGGAGACTCACAATCCTGACTATCATTAAGATTAGTCATAAAAGATTGGCTGAGATCATACCAAGAATCTTCACTTTCATGAATATTTTTACTAGAATCTTTTCCAGACTCTGACTCCTCCTTTGGGAGTGTTGTTCCATTTTTAGGAACTAATTCCTCAATTTTAGAGGGCGGATGATAAAGTTTATCATCCTTATTTTCAGAAATCATACCCTCATTTTTAGAGAGTGGATGTTTAAGATTATCATCCTTACATGATTCCTTACTTGTTCCACTTTTGGGAACTGTATCCTCACTTTTGGAGGGTGGATGTTTAAGATTATCATCCATAGCGAGCTTTTGTGACATAGCTCTAGTGACAGCACAGGCAGGGAATAAATTTGGAAATTCCTTTTCTAATTGCTCTGTGTTGTTATAATCACATGGTTTATCTGTCAAAATTGCATTGGCTACTACCTTTCCACCAGCTAGGTCATTGCCTAGCAACAGAGATACCCCCTTTACAGGTAGAGTAGGTCTGACCCCTACTATGACCGACCCAGAAACTAAATCTGACTTCAAATTAATTTTGTGGAGAGGGACAGAAATAAATCCACACTCAACCCCCTGAATTAGTACATTTGCCCCTGTGGAAGTAGAGTCCGATAATGGCAAAACTCCATCAAGAAGCAACGACTGAGTTGCGCCTGTGTCACGCAAAATTTTAATTTTGACGGGTGGATGAGCTGAATTCCCATCTAGGGAAATAAACCCCTCAGACACGAATGGAAGGTATTCTTCCTTAATTTGGTCTTTAGACTTAGGCCGTAAAGTCACGACTACATCAGAAGAATTCTCTGCATTGGCTAAGGCATTTGGAGCTGTTTCAGTCTCCTTTAATTTTGCCAATTTGAAGCAATTTGCCGTTGTGTGGCCCTTTTTGTGACAGAAACCACAAATTATAATGTCTTTAAAGGCAGCTTTGTTTGAGCTGACCTGGTCGTTCTTTTGACGATTTGAATCTGGTTGTTTTTTACCAGAATTTGTTGGAGAGATAGAACCTGACTGAGATCCACTGTTACCTGTTGTGCCACTATTATTGCCATATTTCTTATTTGGCCTACTAAACTGACCCTTGTTTTGAGTCTGACCCACTTTACCAAATTTATGGGTAAGTGCATACTGATCAGCCAAATTTGCAACTTCCTTTAATTTGTCAGCCTTATTTTCCTCAAGGTGAGTCTTAATGTCATCATTCACACACCGTTTGAATTCCTCGACCAGCATCAGTTGTCTTAAAGTGTCAAATGTGGAGACCTTTTTGGAAGCACACCATCTGTCGAAATGCCTTTCTTTTTGATAAGCAAACTCTACGTATGTTTGTGTATCCGCCTTACGATACTTTCTAAATTTTTGGCGATAAGCTTCAGGCACCAATTCATAGGCTTGTAATATGGCCTTTTTAACCTTATCGTAATCCATGCTGTCCTCTATTGACAGAGTGGAATACACTTCTTGAGCCTTGCCAGTGAAATTACTCTGGATGAGTATGGACCATTTATCTCTTGGCCATTTTAGTTGCTCACCCAGCTTTTCGAAATGCTTAAAGAATTTCTCCACATTATCCTCCTGAAATTTGGGGACAAATTTTACGTGCTTAGAAACATCGAATCCCCCAGTATCCAAGCCTATTTTAGGGTCTGAGGCTTTTATGACCCCTAACTCTAGTTGCTTCAACCTAAATTCATGTTCTCTTGCCTCCCTTCTTTCTCTTTCTTCTCTTTCCTCCCTTTCCTTTTGCATTTGCATTTCTCTTTCCTCTTTTTCCCTTTCTCTCTCCATTTCTTTTAATCTAACCTCCTTACTCATTTCTATTTCAAGCCTTTTCAATTCGAATGTGTTGTCAGTTGGCACAGTGATAGCTGTTTCCAATACTGTACTAGGCAGAATACTTTCATCCACAAGATATTCTAGAACATATCTTTTAATCTCGTCTTTCCGCATTAAAGGCTGAAATTCAATGCCATAATGTTTTGCGACCTTTACAATCTCAGACTTCTTTAATGAATCTAGTTCCTCGACTGAGGGACTAGCCACGAATTCATCTAAGTTGAATGGCATTTTGAAGTTATATATATATATCAAGCATTCAACAAACAAATAAGAAGTCTGGGCAAACACAGTTGCTTACGATTCACAACAGAATTTCTCGAATTTTCTAGTATTTTTCGTTCCCGGATGTTAGGCCACCAATTCTGTTACGGCTTGTGGTCGCGAGTCAAACCAATAACAGCGAAAGATCACAGAAGAACGAGATTAATATTCAACAACTTAATGATTATTTACAATCTCCTTATCTTACTTAAATTTACAATAATTAATTAGACTTACTCACAATCCTTTACCTAATATTTGCCTGGTCTGGTCCAAGGGCTGGTAGTGCATGCACGTTGACGATGGCACAGTGGTAGACCTGCAGCGTGCTGTAGCGTAGGAACTGGTTCCACGAGCGAATAACGACAAGGCTAGCGATGATGGATGATAACAATCTCAATACACAGCGTAGAAACGGCGTAAGGCAATTTATCAGAAGTGTTCAGTGTCAGTGGCTGGCTTATGATATCTCAGTAGTGTGACAGTCTGGTCTCGTTGAAATCTCTCCCAGAATAGTTGTTGAACTGCCTTTTATATGCTAGGCTTTTATTCGAGAACTCTCCAGAATTTAACAGAAACTTCTAGTGTTTACAGTCCAGCAATTACGAGAACGTTCCTTAATAGAAACTTCTAGAACACACAGTCGAGACATTACGAGAACATTCCTTGTATGCACGGTAGTAAACAGTGTAGAAGTGTCGTCAGGCCGCGTAAACAGTTCTCTCTTCTAGACAATTCTAGAAAGGCTGCGTTGAAGTTGAATTCTCTGGAACTTTCCATTCGCTCGTCGATGGATTCAATCCGGTGTTCCTGACGGGTCGTCTTGTAACACTCTTTAGTCGTATTTTAGGTTCATTATTCATAAGGGTCATTATTCATAATCATAAAAAGGTTCGTTGTTCATAGGGTTCGTTATTCATAATAGAATACAGGGTTCGTTATTCATAATAGGAGAAAAGGTTCGATATTCATAATCGGAAAAAGGGTTTGATATTCATAATAGCAAAAAAGGTTCGATATTCATAATTGACAAAAAGGTTCGAAATTCATAATAGGAAAAAGGGTTTAATATTCATAATATGGGAAAAAGGTGTTTTTCCAGCTTAAAAGGCTTCCTGTATCTCGAAGAAGGGGGCACACCCTTAAAACTTGCAGGGATGATAGGCCAGTGTGATGTCTACAACATGTTGACAGTGTTTTTATACGGTCTATCTAGGTTGGCTGTAATTGGCCTTTCAAAGAGACTAAGTCGAAATTTGTTGGGATTATGAATAGTGAACCTTATTCTCGATTATGAACAACAAGCCCTTTTCCTGATTATGGAAAGCGAACACTTTTTTCAATTATGAATAACGAACCCTTTTTTATTATGAATAATGAACCCTTTTGTTGATTATGAACATTGAACCTTGTTTTCGATTATGAACAACGAACCATATTCTCGATTATGAATAGCAAACCTTATGAATAATGAACCTTTTTTGGTTTCGATGGTAAGAGAAACCTATGCATTCATGATGGCGTGTGTGTGTATGTATGTGTGTATGTGTGTGTGTGTGTGTATGTATGTATGTGTGTTTGTGACACTTTGCTCGTTAACACGATTTCTCAAGAAGGGAAACTCTGACAGTTCTCAAACTTGGTACATAGATGCCCCATATTGAGAGGAAGAACCCTATTGTTTTTGGTGGGGGTCAAAGGTCACCTGGGGTCACCAGGGGTCAAACCCTGAAAACCTTGTTAACACAATATCTCGCGGTAGGAAGCTTGGATGAATTTCATACTTTGTATGTAGATGCGTTATGGTAAGAGGAAGGAACCTATCATTTTTGATGGAGGTCAAAGGTCATCTGGGGTCAACAGGGGTCAAACCCTGAAAACCTTGTTAACACGATATCTCAAGAAGGGAAACTCTGACAGTTTTCAAACTTGGTACATAGATGCCCCATATTGAGAGGAAGAACCCTATTGTTTTTGGTGGGGGTCAAAGGTCACCTGGGGTCACCGGGGGTCAAACTCTGAAAACCTTGTTAACACGTTATCTCGAGGTAGGAAGCTTGGATAAATTTCATACCTTGTATGTAGATGCGTTATGGTAAGAGGAAGGAACCTATCATTTTTGATGGAGGTCAAAGGTCATCTGGGGTCACCAGGGATCAAACGCTGAAAAGCTTGTTAACACAATATCTCAAGAAGGGAAGCTCTGACAGTTCTTAAACTTGGTACATAGATGCCCCATATTGAGAGAAAGAACCCTATTGTTTTTGGTGGGGGTCAAAGGTCACCTGGGGTCACCGGGGGTCAAACCCTGAAAATCTTGCTAACACAATATCTTGCGGTAGGAAGCTTGAATGATTTTCATGCGTAGTATGTAGATGCGTTATGGTAAGAGGAAGAATTCTATCATTTTTGAAGGAGGTCAAAGGTCATCTGGGGTCACCAGGGGTCAAATTCTGAAAATCTTGTTAACACGATATCTCGAGGTAGGAAGCTTGGATAAATTTCATACTTTGTATGTAGATGCCTTATAGTAAGAGGAAGAACCCTATCGTTTTTGGCGGAGGTCAAAGGTCATTTGGGGTTACCGGGGTTCAAACGCTGATAACCTTGTTAACACAATATCTCAAGTTAGGAAGCTTGGATAAATTTCATACATAGTATGTAGATGCCTTATATTAAGAGGAAGAATCCGACTATTTTTGGTGGAGGTCAAAGGTCATTTGGGGTCACTGGGGGTCAAACTCTTAAAATCTTGTTAACACAATATCTCCAGGTAGGAAGCTTGGATAGATTTCATACTTAGTATGTGGATGCATTATGGTAAGAAGATGTATCCTATTATTTTTGCTGGAGGTCAAAGGTCTTTTGGGGTCACTGGGGGTCAAACACTGAAAGCCTTGTTAACACGATATCTCAAGGCAGGATGCTTTGATAGATTTCATACTTAGTATGTAGATGCGTTACAGTGAGAAGATGAACCCTGTTGTTTTTGGTGGAGATGAAAGGTCATCTGGGGTCACCAGAGGTCCAAATGCAAATTTCCCAAGAATTCCCAAGATTAAATAGGAACACAAAACTGTATTTTTCCAACATGTTAAGATAGCATTTGATCAGTGACTGAAAGGTATGGGACATCATGGCATTATTTGGAATAGAACATAAACCATCGAAACCTCAATGCATTTTTGCATTCTGGTTATCATTTATTTTTATGAATAATGAACCTTATGAACAATGAACCTTACTTTTGCCATTCATCATGTTATGAACAATGAACCTTATGAATATCGGGCTGTCCCTGCTATACCTGGGTGGCCAACAGGATCAGTTCTGCTACATACATGGAACTCAGTGGCACTCCTTAACATAGCAGTGATAATGGTTCAAGAATCAAGATTTCTCAGCACTTATAGGAAATAGTCCTATGCAGCACATCAAAAAGTTTAATTTGTAGTTGTACATGATGTGACATCTCCAAACAAAGAAGTTGCATTTTCAGTGTGCCTGATATGAAAAATGTGACAAATTGACCCCCAACTTTATGACATATTAACTGTCCATGATAATTAAATAATTATAGTAATAGTACAATAGATTTATAAAGTGCCTTATGTGGAACAATCACGAAGCACTTTGACAAAAAAGTTTGTCTTTAAGTTTGAACAGATAAGTTTTAAGACTCTTTCAAAGAGTTCACCGATGTTGCAGTGCAAATATGATAGGGCAGGTTATTCCATACAGTTGGGGCTGCCACAGAAAATGACCGATCACCGTAGCCTAGGAGGTGCAGACTGATAGTGGGTGTTGAAGAAAGTACTGAGAAAATGAGCGAAGAGCAAGGGAAGGCCGGTATTCCGATAGAAGATCAGCAATATATGATGGTGCCATGATATGTAGTCTTTTGCACATACAGTGTATGGAGGGACTATATAACAAAATCAAAGTAAATGAATGCCAAATACCATGTTGTCATGATAATACTGAATTCAGCACTTTCTCTGTCCCGACTCCATATTACTTAAAAGAACTTCAGGTCATGACACAACAGAAGAGGACTGGCAGAAGTTCTCACCAATTCCATTCATTTAGTCCAGTGAGTCCATGTTCTGTCTCTTTAAGGTGACCTGAAAAGAGATCAAGTATATATGCATTCACAAAATTCAAATACCAGAACAACTGTTTTGGCTTATCCTTTTCATAAAAAAAAACAATTATAAATCTGTAGCCTATGTGTGTATATATTCGGACAGGATTCATTAGACCCAAAGTTCACAAGTTAGCTAGATCGAAGGGTTCACTAGGCTGAATGTCTTAACTCTGAACTTAATCTAACCCTTACCATTATCTTATTAAACCAAAACCCTGTCCTACCGAGGCTGATTCTTATTCCTACGCTAATTTTGTGTCACCTATCCGTACTTCCCATCTAGACTTTTTGGAAGTCCATCTTCGGTTTAGTGAACCTTCCATCTAGTGACCCTTCAGTCTAATGTGCAGTGCTGGGTTAACAGTAGGGCCCATAGGGCCCAGGCCTGGGGCCCCCAGATTTTGAGGGGCCCCCAATTATTTAGGTCCCCAAATTTTTGTTGAGGCATTTCATCAACTATCAGTTGTTTGCCTTGCAGGATGAAATGTTGTTGTTCTGGACATTATTTTGGGGCCCCTAGATCTTCATGTGAAAAATTTTCAGCAGATTTGTGCCATTTGCAACAGTAAAATATACCAAGCACAAATAATTAACCCTTAAATCCCCAAGGCGTCCATTTCTGGACACTTTATAATGGCCATTTTAAAACTCCGTACATAGAAAATTTACGGAAATGTTAGATCATGGTAAACAATGCACCGATTGACGAAAACACTCCAAGAAACCATATTCTGGAATAAAATTTGTAGGTATATGTGTAAGAAAATATGAAAAAACTCATAAAATGAAGGCCAAAAAATCAAAATTTTGTCCAAATTTTGACCAAACTTTGACAAGTTGTAACTTCTAATCCAAAAATGGGAACATATACCCCCTCACATGTTTTTTTCTCGAAATTTCGCCCTGTAATTGAAAATCCCAGATTTGTTAGAGTACAGTAGCAACACTGGTGATTGATTTTTTTCCACAGGAAGTGAAGTGGACGTGGGAACGTATTATGTCTCAGTGAAGTTTCATTCAGAATCAGACTTATATATATGTGTCAAGTATTTCCGGGCATCTGTTGTTGACTAAAGACCGATGCCAAAAATATTAAATTTAAATCACCCCATTAAAAACCATAAAATTTTGAGCTCTACATTTTAAAATTTTCTAAATTCGGGCAAATGATATGAAAATTCAGGCAACAGTCCTTCTCAATTTACCAACATAAATTACATACTAAGGCCTCAAGTACCCATGAAGTACCCATCAAGATTTCGATGTATTGTGGGCAGTGCCGGATTAACAATGAGGCAAGCGAGGCAAATGCCTCGGGCCCCCACAAAAAGGGGCCACCACAAAAAAAATCAACCAAAAATATTAAAGGTAAATGTATGTGTTGTAACAGTACATATCAGTTGTATGTAACAGTATATTTTGGATATCTATAGACATGGGAAGTGCCATTTCCTGCAATCTAGGGAACGTGTTAGCCCAATTTTTTCTTGTACGCTCCGCGCCAACCGATGGTGGCGCTCGGCTTAGATAGTGTTAAGGGCCCCCACATTGACATAGGCCTCGGGCCCCCACATACCTTAATCCGACACTGCTAATGTGTATTTAATTCCCCCGCCCCAGATATTCAAGTGGTACAGTACCTACACATTAGAAAGGCCAGATATTAAGTCTGACACTATATAGCAGCAATAGTAACCAGCCTGTATAAATATTTTTTCAGTTCCAACAGCCCAATTCATACTGATTTTACATTAAAGTATTGCAATTTAAATTTACTCGGTTGAACAATTAAGAAATGTAAGGCATGTTATTTTGCTTTTTACACAAGCCTACACACGTATCACATGTTACTGTATTTGTAACTGTTGCCATTCAACTGTTACTAATGCACTGCATATCTTTATGGGGTTCAAAACTACTGTAGTTAGTTAGCACTACTACGCAGCTCCACCTATTCCTCAGGGTACCTTTTGTTCCACCAAACCACCAGATCAATTATGTAAAGGCCTATAGAGCTGTTGAGCAGGTCCTTCTGGTATTAGATTTAAGGCTAAAACTTGCTCTTGATCATTACTTTTTTGTGTCAGTTTGGTTTGCACAAAGCATCAGGGCCAGTATTTTGTGCAATATTAAGCTTACACTTGAAGTAATAGGGTCAGTTATTTTTATTCTATAGCCTAGATCCCATTGAATGAAAAACTTCACTTGAAAGAACTCAAAGCCCTTGACCTTACTTAAGCGAAAACTTGGTGGGATCTTGTTGGCACACTGAGATAATGGAGGTTAAAGGGTAAATTCAGAAAAACTTTTTTGAAAATTCTCAAAGTATTAGTATTTCACACACTTTAGTCTAAAACTGTCTTTGTAGTGGCCATTTGGTAGTCATAAACTTTGGCACCAACATGATCCCATCAATATTTTGTTACATTTGATTGATTTTTGTGTTTGTAAGCATATTTAACATAGTAAATCATTGGGACAATGTTGGTGTGCAGATTTAAGTAAGGTCAAAGGTCATAACTGACTACCAATTTTAATGCATTTTGGGCAATTTCCTATCCCCTGAAGTGTGGAGCAAATACATGTGCAAACTTTGTCCCAAAGAATTTTCAGTGTTTTATGTTTATGTGGATACTAGCCTGCACATTAAGAGCAGAAACAGCATGTGATAAGTGAGGCGCTGAGAAATGTTGGGGGTCAAAGGTCACAACTTAATTTGGAAATGACCATGAGACTGAAATAGTAGAACTCCGAGTCCCCCCTTCCACTCAGGAGCCCTTCCTCTCAGGAGCCTGTCCATAAAAAAAAATTCTGGCTTTGCCATTGATCACATTTAGCTATATATGAGAGTATATTGCCTCATGAAGTGGTAGAAAAAACACATAGAATTCAAAGCTAAATGAGTAAAAGACTTTACTATCGCAAGTTAAAAGCACCAGGAAAAGAACACTCAGTGACTTGGTGGATGAGCCGTCAAAAGGTATGAACTCTCCAACACATAATTTACCATACAATGGGGAATCAACAGAAACTTGGCCAACATATGTTCAAAATATTCACACAGAAGTATTACCAAGGTTCATTAAAGGCCCTCTAAGTTCACTCCAGACAGTAAAAATTCTCCCAACTAACGTAACTTTCAACCCCGCCTCCAATTTAAACACAAACAACTGTCTAGTAGTAGAACACTTACAAGACAGAGCCACAGTAGCCTTCACTGAGTTTCAATTGCTCGAGACAATATGGAAAAACAAACTGTGTATGACTGCGAGCCTGATTAGGAACACAACTGACTGTCCAAGTCATCATTACCAAACAGAGTGGTGCTAGTATTGTTTGAATGAATGTCAAAGTATAGTCACCAACTGGATTTAGAACTATGGGGATATGTTTAAATATATTTGGGGGATATGCCATAGCTCCTTTAAAACAGCATTTCAAGGAAATTGTCAGGTCGACTGTATGGTCACACATGGTGGGGTTGGGGGCATGGTCCCCAGAAATTATTATCGCATCAATCTTTGAAATATTTGGTTATATTAAAAATGCTAAAAGATTGTTTGGATATGACTTTCAAGGCATGGAAGGTGTCATTTCTGCATACAACAAAATGGGAAGCATATTTGACAACTTTTTTCTTGATACACTAAATGCCAATTAAAGATGGAGCTATGCTAGACTGGTCTCTTTTCCCTTCCCCTCCACTCACCGAAAAATTCTTTGTGTGGCCATTGTGTTGTCTAACTGTCATGTTTCTACACTTTCAGTGTAACAAACTTTATGTTGGTCTGAAAGTATGTTTAGTTGAATACATAAGACATACTAGACTGAAAGCATATATGCTATGTGGGGACAGTGTATCACTGTCCAATGTCCTTGCCATTTCAGAATGAGTACAGACAAGCCTGATCAGTTCAACTCTTGAAGTTCCTTGTTGGAAACTGCTTATTAATTGCTGTGACACTTAGCTTCGAAGTGCCCATGATATTATTCCAAAAATTGTCAATGTCAACCCCCACAACTGTCCCTCACTCCCTCTCCCCTTCCTTTAAGGTGTTCACATTCACAAATTTTTCCAGATGTTACAAATTCTATCCCTTGTTCCACTCAGACAGAAAAGTGATCCTCTGATTGGCCCACCTGGAAGCAGGCCTGCCTCCATTATTAGATTAGTAGTGAAGTCATTGAAGTCTTGAAATTTCTGATACTCTTGTCACAAAGCTATTGTGGATGGCAACTGTACTCCCTCTTTAAGTTTTATGAGTACCCTGTGATGATTGTTCCCATAGAAACTACTTTTTAAATGTCTTCTTGCTGTAACTATGGTGATAGCTCATTGTTGTAATCCTTCACTGTTTTATGATGGAGATGCCTTCCTTTTGATACTAAAGTATGTATAGATTGTGTATACAGAAACTGAGGTAACACTCCCATGGTGCTTGCATGATACCACTAAAACTGAAGGCAGAGGCATGACAGATACCTTTTTTGTGAGATTGTGACAGGGAGTGAGGGCAGTTAGTTTGTCCTAGGGTCACTTAGTTTTCATACATACCTCACTACTATTTGGCATTTTTTGATAACTTTTCACTTTCCCTAGCGCCACAAAAAATCACATTTACTGATTCTGCTGATCAATATTGTGCAGCAGCATGTATCTTGGAGATGAGGGGGAGGGGTGGTGGGGAGAGAGACAGGGAAGGGGAAGTGATGTATTTATCCACGGCCATAGTGTTCATGGTGCACAGTGTAACAGATTTATATTAAAAGAAAGGGTATTAAAATACCTCTGGTCAGAACTTCACGAATTTGATCATCCCCAAACAAATGTCCTTGCTTGTGTTCCTTCAGTGAAAGGCTTGGTACCCCTACCCCTTTCCTTTAAGATTTAGAGGGAAACTTTCCAAAGGAGAAGTTTTCAACAAGTAGGTCCAGTCCTGTACGGAACCTCCACCCGCAGGCCATATACGTCTGGGAGATCATTTGTTCCCGACCGCAAGGTATTTTGTAATTGTTACTCCCAAACACAAAATATATTAAATTAATAATTTTTAACCCATGGTTAATTATCTTGCTCCCTGTCTTGTGAATAATACAGCAGGTAATACCCCAACTAGAGTAGTACTTACAGCCCCCATCACAAGATAGTATGCATTGTATAAACCATGTGCAACATTTCAGCATGGAACAAGTGTAATGCCACTTTGTAATGTGAAACCCGACAGGAAGCAGTTTAGTTGTCATGCACTGTCTTGGTTCCACAGACTTACAACATATTCCAAGGGGCAGAGCACCTCCCCCTTCCTATACCTGGAGTGAAGATAAACAAGAAGTGGATAAGCTTTGCAACTTAAAGCAAAGAAAAACATAATGCTACCAGAAAATGCTACTTTTTTGTTGTGCTTCGCCCACATCCCCACAACTGTGTGTTCCCTATTTTCATTTAATTAAAGCTAATATATATATATTGCAACAGATGTCACGTTGTGATACTTCTAGCCTGCATAGCCTCGCACGTTCACTGTCACTTAAATGCTTCCAGTCTGACCCCAGACAGTAAAATTCTCCCTACTAAGTTTACTTTTAGCCCCTCCTCCAATTTAAACAAAAAACACTTGTGTGGCAGGCCTTCACCTCCAAGACAGGCACAGTCCTTAGCCTGCACTGAGTTTGATTTGCTTGAGGCCATATATTAACACAGAGTGACTTTGAGCCTAATTGGGCACACAACTGAATGTACAAGTCATCAGTGACCAACCAGAGTGAAGCTATATTGTTTGGATGAATGTCAATCAAAGTGCAGTCACCAACTGTATTGAGAACTCTAGGGCTATATGTTCGGACAGGAAAGTTGCAACTTATTGACTGGTTTGGAGGGGGGATGTCATATCCTCTTTAAAGATTATGCATTGTTCCATTTTAATGCCCAGAATTTTGTAGAATGTAGAAACTCTAGAGGTGTTTGGTCACCACATGACAACTGGGGCCACACACTAAACAAGAAAGGCTTTATGTTCCCTCAGCACCACTGTGTCGTTGGCCCACTTGTGATATTATCACTCTCAAATGGCTTGTGGTGGGGAAAAAAGGTTCCCTACCCCTGCTGTAGACCTTGTCATATGAATATCTCCAGAGGTACTAGGAAGTCGTACATTAAAGAACAAGTGGACTGAACAACTGTATGTGTGATATGTATCCTTGTATAGGATAAGTATGGAGCATTGTGTGTACTTAGTGCCTTTTGTCACTTTAATCAGGGAGTTGCTATTTGACAAATAACAATTCCCTGCCAATGTGTGCTGATCCAGTACACATGCCATCATTAAAATTAGGTTATTATAATGAGCTTTTGACAAGTCCTTCCACCTTGCATTGCTTCATAAAGGGAATATGCAATCACCCAAAACTTACTTTAAATCACTTTTGGACAAAGTCGTTGGAGTGTGGACGGGGGCAGGCCAACATGAAGGCAAGAAATGTGAAATTGTCTGATGAGCTCTGGTTTCCTATTAGGGTGACTACATTTGTGCTGTATACATGATCAGGTGTCTTATTTCTTTGTATTTGATTCATTTTATCTTGATGGTATTTGTTCCGACACCCCAGTTTCTTGAGTGCCTCAGGTAGTTTGTCATTTTGATATTTTATACTGACAGGGATCTTACATTTGAAGGAGGAAAATTGATCATTACAACATCAAAAATTGGAAATCAAATGTCTGTTCCTTATTCAAGATTTTCTTGTTTCATAAAAAGTTGTCTTAAAACACTTTGTTTTCTTTAAAGCCTCATGGTGTTAGTAAAGTAGAAATTCGATAAGAAACTTTCATGGTAAGCCTTGGATTTTGTTTTTAGCTCTGGAATGTCTAAGTAGCATTCTGAATACTTTGAGTGTACTAAAACTTTGCCACAATAAATTGTAAACAAATTTGTAAAATATTCTAGAAAGAGTTCTCAGTATGGTGAAAAATTGTAAGAAATATCCTGATGAAATTTAAAATTACTCCTTTTGATGTATATTTGATATTTGTACGGTTTGAATAACAGAAATTGAAGTAGCAGTCAGTGCAGATAATTACACATGTGATATGATGTGCATTCTTCAAAAAATAATATTTCTGTAATTTGAATCAAACTTGTTTTAAACAGAAATACTATTGAGGTGTCATTTTCATTACTCAGTACAAAAGTCTCACTGTAGTTGCTGAGGTTAAGAATTTTTTTGTGGTCACAGAATTTTCAAACCAATGTGTTAGAGGTTCTGTCACAGAGGGTGGGGTGAGAGATTGGGTGAAGGTAGAAAACTTAAGGAGGGAAGAAAGAATTTGACTTTGTAATAGTAGGTATGCCTTCTAAGTTTATTTGGAAGGGGTAATAAATGAGAGGGTTGCACTTTATGTTTCACCCCCTCTTAGTATCAAACTGAAAAAAGGCAGGGCTGGATGTATTTGGTGCCAAGGGGGGGGGGGGGGACATTGGGGAGAGGACATCTGAAAATGTGCCTCTTCACATATTGTTGCAATTACTAGCAGCGTGCTGGTTACAAGCAGCATGACTTGACTGCTATTAGTGTTGTAGTAGCATGTGCTACATTTACAATCGGCATGCTACAGTAATTACAATCAGCATGCTACAGTTACAATCCGCACGCTGCAGTTACAATCATCATGCTACAGTTACAATCATCAAGCTGAAATTTTACTGCCAAGTTTTTCAACCTTTACTTTGACAGATTGATTAGGTTATGGCAAGAGGAACTCGTCAGAAAAGGAGAAACTGATTCCAGCCTAGGGAGGACCCTAATCAGATTTGTCAGAACAAGACTCATTTTTTCAATGCTCACAAGTCTGTTATCTCTGGGATCAAATTATTTGATTGGGGTGAGTGAATTGAAAAGCTTCCATTAAGATTCTTGATCGACCAATACTGTTAACATAAACTTCAGGTACTTCTTATGTTAGAATGCTTGCAGTATAATAAAAATTATATTCATAAGCCATATAGGCTTCTCCCACACCTGTGGTTGCTTAGCATTGTAAAACAATTCACCCTTCAAGGCCTGCAAATGTAAACAAAACAGAAGTTTTTGGCCTATTTTGCTCTTCCTTATCTCCTGTTTACAAAATCCTTTCTCCCTTCTCTTAGTGATTGCTGCACTAGTGTGAAAGGTAGACATTCATAAACCCAAAATAAAATCTTGAACATTTGGGATTAAATTTAAAGGGGAATTTTCATGATCCCAGACAGTTCCAATTCTCCGAACTATGCATCTTCTAGCTCCTAACTTTGATGTCAATCAAACAGCAGTCACCAACTGAGAATTTTGATATACATACACTAAAAATATACTTTGGGGTGATGACAGTCTGTCTTTAAGCTTTTCCTCGAGCTGTATATAAACTACTCTGATTGGTCAGTGACATGTGCAGATCATTGAAATTTGCTTTGGTCAATAGAGTGGCCATACAGAGAGTCAACATGTTCTTAAAGTAAAAGGCAAGTAGGTGGAAGGGTTTGCAAGTTAGAATTGACCCTGAACAATTAGATTGTTTTTTTTTATCTCATCCCCCTCCCTCAAGAAAAACTTTGTACCCCGTTCTGTGGGAGCCAGCTCACCACCCCAATTCAGTACCTTTTGTAGCTATGCAGACCTTTGGGTATATCTGGCTATGAGCAACGAGACCGCTTTGTGGGAGGTGTGAAGACAATTTTTGAGATTGTATGTATGCAGGAGGGACCAAAAAAGTAACTGTATTGGGACAGTTAATTGAAACATTTTTGATGAGGATATTAGCCCATTAATTTGTTTTGTAAGTAAAAGTTTTCTTAGTAAATCACAAAAACATTGTGGATAGAAGCAGGCAAGAGCAGGTAGGGAATATGAGCCAAACTTCACTTTGGGAAATCAAATGTGATTGCTTCAGCAAGAATTATGGCCTTAAAAGATACATGTGAGTGTATACTTGGTTTGTGTGAAGGGTATTGTTAAACCAGTCATCACAGAACAGAGAGTGCACTACCCCCCCCCCCCCCACACACACACACACACACCCTGTTGGAGGTAAGCATGTATCATTGCAACTTACACCAACAAATGCAGACAGCTGATTTGTGTAAAGGTTTGCTATGCACATAGGTCTACTACATGCTATACAAAGTTTACATCTTGTGTGCAGTGTGCCTCAGTGTTTACCTGCTAAAAATGATGTCAGTGCAAAAGGTCTGTTGTACCTTTTGTAGATGGCATGCCCTTGTACTACCAAATATTAAGGGCATTATTTGTCTATGCACCTATTGATAGTGTTTCCATCATTCAACTAGACTGTTCGTGTGTACTTGTGTACTTGATCTAAATATTAAACATTTTTTTACGACATAGATACAACACTAGTGGAGGCAATGAAAAACAACATGATATTTTGGCTCTGTAGTACCTGTACGATGATATTGTCTTTCCTCCCGTTCTCTTAAATGTCTTACAAAGCAAGGATCTGCAATATTTTTGCTGGCAAGAGACATCTCTTATTGTGAAGCATGAACCTCTTTAATAGACCAGTCAAACATAGAAATAGCTGTGAGGGTATTTTATCATACAATTAGATGTTTCATTCTTTCATGGTACAAAGATTTACATTTTGAAATACAGAAAAATTGGAAACAAGATTCTTTTATTTGATAAATTTCTGCAGATGTTTTAATACAGTGTATCATTTTCTGGAAAGATCTCAGCGACCCACCCCGTTTTCTGTGATCACACACTATGTGGCAACCTGTAGTCGTTACATTTAAAACTGGCATAGGTTGTCATTTTACTATAGATGGAGTCTTTATCATCATTTAATTGTTAAACATCACTTTATGGTTTCATTCTTTCTTCTCCTTTTTCCTCTCTAGGCATATGTTCTGTATTCATTGGTCAACTACTTGGCAAGTGGGCCAGTTGATAGTATTCAATATGGGATGTGGCTTGCTGTTGCCCTCTTCCTCAGTACGGCCTTCAGAGCAATAGGGGCCAACTTTTCCTGGTATTTGAGTGTGCGGACAGCTTGTCGTATAAGAGCATCTGTACTCATGACAATATACAAGAAACTTATGAATGTACAGAATATAGTAGATGCTTCTGTTGGTGAGGTAAGTGTTTTACATCACGGTTTTTTCACACAGAAGCTTAATTATAGCATGTTTCTTTTAGACATATGTATAGGACTAGTCGGGTGTAAACATCCAAAGCAATCCAGCAATTTAGAATGTCACAAATGCTTTCCCTCTTTCCCTTCATGCCTCCTCACTCCGACCTACTTTTTGTCCTACAATTCTCTAGTAGCCAGCTGGTTTGGGACGATTCCCCTGGAAATTAAGCATATCCACAAATTTATGACTTAAAAATAAATTTCAAATAAGTTTCAGATCAGTGCACATCATCCATGGATTGGTGAGGCCATGATTACAACTAAGACCTATGACAATTATGAATCATAAGTTATGTAGGGGGAGCTTCTCAAGACACAAACTTCTCAAACATGAAGCTTGAACAGGCTGAGGAGCTTTCAAAGTAAATGCAGCTTGGCTGTACAGGACATGTAAATACTAAGTGATCTGCTTATTGACTCTCCATGAGCCAGCTGGATCACTCCATATAATCTTGATAAAACTGTACATTGTATTATTTTTAAATTACATGAAACCACTGATATTTCTTTATAAATAGTTTTTGGTATCAGTGACTCTATCTAAATGCAAATTTTGTGACTTTCGAAAAGGACTGACTTTAGCTCCAACTAAAATACATGGTTAGACTGCACGAGTTACCTACTGCATACTGCACACATATTGTGATGTAGAGAGTATCATGGCTAGATACATCATTTTACTGCATCAGAATTAACCTGATTGGTCAAAAATGACAAAAACATTGTCCTGACATGTGCAAAATACTCTCAAATAACAATCTGCTGTATATTGCAAGTTTTAGTTGGAAGGCTTTTCTCCATGGGGCATTTTTCTTCCAGGTTGCTCGCCATTGCCTAACATGTAATCAGCATGGATGTAGGCCTAATTCTGAGAGTCGTGTGTAGAAGTACACATAGAGCTACAGGACATACTTTTTGTTCGAAAATGTTAACGGATGTTTTATTTCTTCTCAAAGATGTTAAGCAAGCATGATAGCTTTGATATGTTTTATCTAATAGGTCTGTTGACAGAATTATGCCATCTTTGCTTTTCAAAGCGACTTGCATATTTTTAGTCTTACACCCTATATGTAGCCCGGCCCCTGTGGGCTGAGGGTTGTAGAATATGCCCACGGTATTCCCCGCCTGTCGTAAGGGGCGACTAAAGGGATGGACTTGAACCGTATTTGAACTGTATTTGAAACCAAACTTGAACTTGAACCGTATTTGAAACCATATTTGAACTTTACCTTTTTATCTAGCTGACACTATATAACACATTTGTGTTGGCTGTGTGTCGTTAAATCCTAACTTCATCCTATATGTACTGTTATGAGAAGATGATACAATCTCATATCTCCAAGGCCATCCAAATCCTATGGTGACTCATGGACTCATCACCACTCCAAATCATGTATCCATGGCCATGGGGGAGGGAAAGAGTTAATGGGCACCCATATGACAAAAAATAATTAGATCTTGCCCCACAGGCCTTCACCTACCCCGGGCCTCATCAGAACATATTAGTATCAATGAAAACCCTTTACACTGGGACTTAAATACTGGATTGGGTAGTAAAGTATGCACTGTAAGATATTTCTGTGTTATGGCTGCAGGGGACTTCACAGTCAAGCTCTTTTTTTTTCACTTCCTTTGCCGGTTATACCACTTAACGATATTATTGCACATGTGCTGATTATCTTAAGGACTGTCATGTGGTTGTTTTATTCTAATGATAGTTTTTGGCCCCCAGATTTTTTATTTGGCCCTAGATTCCATGAGTTAGGGGCCAGTTGGCTCCCATTTTATGGAAGCTTATTTCGACCTGTCGACAGAAATGAATTCATTGGGATGCATTTTTGCATTCTGGTTTCTGAAATGTCATTATCACAAGTGATAATGAAGCATCTGTAATAAGGTTTAGCATGAGCTAATAGGCGTACTTATCGCAACAAAGCCATGATGTAAACCTGTTGCATTTCTTGAGACTTGTGTAAAATGATCAGGTACAAGAGTACTTTAGCCTCAGTTTTTCATGGAATCCACAGGGAATTATTCACCAGAATTTGAATCTTCTTGTCACGCTCCTGGATTGAAACTGGTACCTTAATTCTGCTGTAAAAACTTTACCCTGCAGAGTCATATGAAACTAGAGAAGATATTGCTGGTCGGTTATGAAAATCCATGTTCCAAATACCAGTTCACTGCGTGTCATATTTATGATTTCAGGAACTAATTTGGTTTAAATTACCTTGACCCTGTGTCCAATATATTTGATAAAATTGGTAGTTCAAGTGTTGCTACAGAGAAAAATTCACTTCATTATGGGTTAATGACATTAACATGTAAGAGTTACCAATGGAGAGAAAGTTTTGTAGAAAGTGTTAAGGGTAATGGTAGAAACAGTGAAAGTTTGAAATAGTTGCACGTGGTAAAGAAATAAAACATAAGTCACAAAACACACAGCATTATACATTCTTCTCTTCTCGAGATATATGACAGTTTGCAGCAACAGGGGGCTGCCATTTCTTAAATGAAAGCTTGTTGTAAGTCTGTTGTACAGAACCAGAGTAGCTGTGACATTTTTAGTTTTGATGAGAAACCTATAGTCACATCATGCATACCAGCAAGGTTTATTTAGCGATACCTCAAGTTGTTACTTGTGTATGCACATCTCGGAATCGGTAACTAACATGTCATACTAGACAGGATTCACTGTGTAAAGTATGTAGCTCACGTACACAGTCAAATCAGTGCAATTTCCGCACTGACTTAAAGTGCAGCTTGTAAAACTTATAGAAAGTTAGTATAACAAGAACGTTTTCATTTATCATGATATCCCGACCACTTGTTCATATCAATATGGCGAATGATGGAATGTGTTCCTCGTGACAAGATATCCAAATAATTCTTCCAATCTGTGTGCATAAAAATTTCTTGTACTCCCATTGTATTGTTCAAACTCTAAAACTGGACATGTCCAACTGTAAGAATCTGAACAGGACTCTATTCCTTTGATCAGAAGTCTCCTCTACCAGAAAAAATTCTAAGTTCTAAATTCTAGCACCTCTTACTGTGCTGGCACAGGTCTACCCTAAAAATGTTCAAGCCCAATTTTAAAAAGAACAGATTTTCTAACCCCCAAAAATTTTAAGTCCAGATTTTCGCATACAATTGCGTGCACCATCCTTAACAGAAAAAGTTAAGAGAAAGTTTTATCAGAAAATTGAACATGATTTCATCAGGAAAGCTCTCTGTTCAGAAAATGACCAGAAAGTCAACAGATTCTCAACAGATTTGCTATTCTGTTGAAAACCTGTTGACTCTCTGTTCACTTTCTGATGAAAATTCCACAAGGGCATTCCTGGGCCGTGGGGGAGGGGGGGGGGAGGGGGGTATATGTTTGTTCATGCAGCTTAGCTTGTAATGGTATCAAGAAGGGAAGTCTAATGGTTTTCAATACATGGTATGCTGATGTTTCATGCTGAAAGGAGGAACCCTGCAGTGTTTGGTAGAAGTCTGAGGTCATGAGTCAAACTCTGAAAACCTTGGTAACACAATATCTCAGTATAGGAAGACTGGATACCTTCCATACTTAGCATGTAGATGCATTGTGTAAAGTAATAAAACCCAGTTGTCTTGGGTTGAGGTCATTGAAATTTCAAGTCTGAAAACTTCATTAACACCATATCTGAAGGTAGGAGGCATATGCTTCATGCATGTACATGTGTTCTGTATTATGTAGATAGAACTCTATGTAGGTTTTGGTAGAGCTTTAAGGGAAAATGAAGTCCCCAATTTGTATTAGTGTGCCCCGTCTGTCTAATTCAGAAATGGCTCCAATCAATCATGTGACAATGTTTCTGTTAATTTGTTAAATTCATGCAGAATAACTCCATGGTGTACCTTCAATATTCAGTGCTTTTATAAGAAATGTAATGAAAGATACTTGTGAGTGAAATAAGAGGAGATTTGTAAGATTTGGCAGATTTTTGAAAATAATTAAACTTGGGGTGACTGCTTTCTCCCTTCAAACCATCTCAGGTCAGTGGGGGTCAAACTTTGGAAACCTTGTTGAACATGATAGCCAGGCCTATTTTCAGTGTTGTAGTACTCGAAAAGTAGGCGTACTTGATTGTTGAAGGACACATTGTTCCGTACTTGTACTCAAATGTCAAAATACTTGTACTCATACTTAATTAATTTTTCAATACTCGTATACTCGACTCAGTCGTGTACTCGACTCAGGTCGAGTACTTAATAAGTACAAGTAAATAAACTTCTTGTGAAAATACATATACATTTATGTAAAACTAACAAGACACAACACTGAGTGGTATAAGGTTCTTTACCCTTTGGCAATTTAAAGTGTTACTTAAACATCAGTGGTACCACTTATAATCAGTTTTGATTCTAGTGGTTATGTAGCTGTTATGCATTCTACCTAGGAGTTTTAGTGACAGCTTGTATAAGTATATGGGCCTTCCTCTGGCTCATATGTACTTTTTACACCCCTGCCATGCTATCTTCTGAGCAGGTGTAGAAAAGAGAAGGCAAATCTCCTTGGTAGTCATCCAGAATCAGTATGTAGGGTCCTCAACGAGCTGAAGCGACTTCTTGATCCTGACTAAATTTAGTAACCTAGACTTCAGTGTACATTTAACAGTTTGCATTGTAGTTATTTCTACCATCATTAAGTGGAGTAAAAGTTACATAATATTTTCAGTGATGGCTGATGAAAGGAGGGGTCAGTCAGTTAGATGAGATTTAAAGATATTGGATGCTCATTTGAAGTTGAATGGTGGGAATATTTTCATGATATGTATCCTTCATCCTGTCTTCCCCCTGTGCTGAATACAAGTGAGTCACTTTAGAAACTGGAAAGATTTACAAACATACAGTGTGCTTATTAGTTTGGAGATCCAAAAGATTTAAAATTCATTCTGTTACTCACATCTTTGTACATAGATTCCTGTGGAACTCCTTGATTCATATAGGCCCTGTGTTGACCCTATGGACACTGATATTTAATCACGTCCAAACAGTTTTTCAATCCTTGGCATGGCAAACATTATTCCATATCATAGAAGTACTACTTCTATGACACAATAGTGAGTAGAGGGGCACTGCAGTGGCTGCTGACCACTTGGGCTGTTGCCCCATCTGGTTTTTCATTGCTGTGAGCTGAACAAAACAAGTTTGTTTGCTCTATGGGCTTTACCAGCTTTGGTTATATATGCTGTAACATTCCTGCTCAATTTGTAATTTTTTTACACCCCACTTAGTCAAGGGGGCTGGTGGGTTGGTGTTAAAGTTTGGAAATGACTGATGAAAGGAGGGATAGAATGCTTAATTTCACATGACTTACATCCAATAGCCCATGCTTCCTCACATGCTGTATAAACTTCTCATTTGAAAGTAGCCCTATAGTCTTAAACTTGTCAATCACTGACCATATTGGATATTACACACATCTATCTGTTTAAGGGGTGTGCTTGGTGTTCTAGGATAGACATTAAGTGAAAGGTAAATTCTTCCTTTAGCAGACATTTCGAGTGTCTGCATGGTTAACCCCTTTCAACTTACCCTGGACATGGACGTGCTCTATGCAGTGGAGGAAGAGCTGTACTGTTGAGCCAGATGAGAGCAGCATGTTGATTTTTAAAATTGACCTTAAAGGGGATATGCAGTCACCCCAACTTGAAGTAGTGTAGTAGACTGTCCTGTTTCATGATTGGCTCTTGAGAGTCATGTGACAATATTTTTTCTCCTCAAACGTGAAATTTACTAGAAGTAACTGATGCAATACTGAAGTCCTAAAATATTGTGAAAGATGCTTTGCAGAGAAATAAGAAGAAAATTGTGAGATTTAGCTGTTGCTTCAAAATAAGTTTGGGACGACTGCTCTTGACCTTTAACTTTTTTCTTCTTTAACCTTATTCTGAGTGTGCAGTGTCCGTTTTGATGTTGATGAAGGGGAGGACAATGTCATATACCAATAGTGACACCAGTGTGCTCAACAGACCTTATGCATTGGCATCACGAGACATCAATTTGGAGGAAATTAATAAAGCACACGTAGCAAGCGCTTGTAGTAGATAAACACACATATGTGCGATTGGTTGACAAATCAGCTGTCTGCATTTGGTGGTTAACTTGCAATGGTATGCACTTTTCCTCCAAACAAGGGAGCACTTTCTGCTCTGTTACATCATATGCATAAGGTCTAGTGTCACCATTATTTGAGGGTACATATTCTACTAAACTTGGCACCATTTCGTGCTCATTCAATGGCAGTGCTTTGGTTAGCTATTATGCCACATGAATGGTGTGTTCTATCTCATTTTTGCTGACTGTGTATTAAGATATGTCATGTTTCATTTTCAGGTGGTGAATATCTATGTCAACGATGGCCAACGTCTTTTTGAAACTTGTATAGTGTCAGGGATCTTTGCCGCAGCCCCCATTTTCATGATCATCGTACTGATTGCTGCAGTTGTAGTCATTGGACCTGCTGCCTTTGTTGGTGTGATTTCTATGCTTCTCATATTTGTCAGTCAGGTAAAATTAACCTTTGGAGATGTTTTCACGAGGAGTATATTTAGACCATCTAAAAAAGTTACTTGTTCTGCATCTCCCCACCTCTCTACCCATGAAATTTCCCCAAACTACTGAATTTTCTTTATTGAGTCAAGTTGACAGTGGAAAGATTGCTAATTTGTTACAGCCTGGGAAAGCCAAACAAAAAAGCCATGAAAATATATTTCCACTTTCCAGGCCTGGAAGAGTCATTTCATTTTGAAAGAATGACAAAAGGCATAGAAATGATATGGACTGTTGAATATTTCCTTTTAAATGCTTACTGTACAGTGCATATTTTATTTCTGATTGTACCCAAGAAAAAGCATGTATTTATGCAATTTTGGAATTTAGTCATGAAAAGTTCTGTTAAGTTTCATAGAATTTCATAGTCCTTAACAAGCAGAACCCCTGTGTAACTCATCTTTGTGCCACTAGCCTAGTTAACAGGTTTCTGATTTTCTAGTGTCCTTCAATTTTTTTTTGTTATTTTGTTGTGTATGTTGCTAATGTACTTTTTTGAAATCATTTGTGAAATAACCATGAAATGAATTGTACTCATATCATACAAGTAGTAGACATTTTAACATTTTCGTATAAATTTGGAACATTAGTGGTTCCAGTTGATTTCAAACTCTATGGCATGTCAAAACAGAGTGATATGGGTAAGGATGTAGGTCTGGTATCCATAACACAGTAGGCTAGTATGGAAGCACGAACGAACTTGTGAAAATTGCAAAGAAAGGAAGATTGCAGAATAACTGTGGATGTCTAGTTTAGGTCACTGAATGTTGGGTAGGTTTAGAGTGTTTCAGGCAATTTCAGTGATTTCTTTAAGACTTGATCAAACTTACAAAGGAATGATTTGTAACATTTAGGCTGCAAAGTGTATGAGTATCTGGCAATTTACAGAATCAGCGACTAAAATCAGTATGCATATGTATGGTGCACTAATATTCTTGTAAATAGTAATGAGTGCTGTATTGTAGCATACTGTACCCCTACTTGTTGTTATTTTCATTTCCACTATATGCACACATTATATATAGTTTTGTAAATGCAAAGCTCCATCCTGATCTTCCAAAATTAAAAAATTGGAATGTTAAGCAAGTAGTTTTTAACATGGTCATATATTAAAGTTATGTACAAAAATTGTAGTAAATGTGTTTTGCTGACCTCTTGCACACTTTTTTACAAGAGTCAGACTGTCTTCTGATACCATCAGTGGACCCTGCTTTTTTCCTTTAAATTTATTCTTCACTTATTATTTTTGAGCCACTGTATAGTCTTTGTTTTACTTCTGTGACTTAAAGGGAAATATTGCATTTGTAGTAAAGAAAATTTTCATATGTAAAACCAATATTTATCAATACAGAATGATAGATAAGTCAAAATAAGGCAGCACAGTAGCTTTCTTTTCAAGAAATAAGGTTTTCACAGAAAGATATTAGGTTATTTGTTTCTCTAGAATAATTTGTTGGTCCAAACTTTTAAAATTTCAAATGATGCAACGTAAGTAACTCTTGTAACACAAAATATGAGGAAATAAAGCTAATTCCGGAGTTTTTTGGTGAAACTGAATGGTTTAATAATGATGAAAGCTATTTCCATTGTATGCCATGTTGGTGCATTGTAAACTCAATATTTCCCTTTAATATCAACTGCCTCTTTAGCCTCAATTCTTTCAGAAGATCAACTGAGTTTCATGATAAGGGAATTTTAACTCCTACAACCTCCCCTCTTTTGCCATATTTTCGTATTAATTTAGAAGATAAACTGCACCCTACTTCTGGAGAGTTTCACCCCTTTTTCCATGCTTCACTAGCAGGCCAGTAGCCAGAATAACCGATTTTGGGGGAATATCGATGTTGGAGTTTCCCTGGCATGGGGAGGAGTCTAAGGGGAGGGGGTGTCCCCCACCCCTTTGAAAATTTTTGCCTTTTTCAAGGACTCTAGATGCAAAATGGTGCGAGATTTTCCATTTTTTTTATGTTTGTATTTCAAAAATGCTGGTCTCGAAATAAATTTTTCCTCCAGTGCAAGACCTTTTATTGAAAAATTTTGGGGGGCACATGCCCTCCTGTGCCCGCCTCCTGTGGCTATGTGCCTGTTAACCAGATGTACAGTACCTCTGGCCTGTTGTGCACCACAGTTGTACTTTCTGACAAACCATACAGATTCATAGTAATGCTGTGTACCTGCATATGCAAAGGCCATATCAATGGAGAAAACAAAGGTTATGTGTATGCTGGCAGTCCCCTATGCATTGCTTCAGCTGCTAGTCACATCAACCCCAATTTTGGTGCAGATTTAATATTGAGTTTACCTACATATGAGACTACTTGCCATAATTACCAGTCCCCTAATATCCGTAATAACTTTTGGTGAAGTAAAAGTACTGGCACATAAAAGACCATCACCTGTATGGTGACATATGAACTGTCTTCATCAAAGAGCTGTGCAGATCATATTCAGTTCCTGTTCAAAAGGTTCTCTTACAGTGTACTGCATGTCTCTTAAATCCTCATAGACTCGTATGTTGCTCGTGTCCCATGCAAGTGGCTGGATTATAAAACATCTTTATTTGTCAGTCAGTATCAATTTCTTCAATCGTAAGTGGAAGTATCTCTTCATTTTTGTCAGTAAGCATACTTAATTAGTTTCAATGAAAAACAGAGCCTCTTGAAATTCTCTGTGTTTTTGTTGTACAATGTTTCAGAGACCTTAATCACTTTCTGTTTTAATAAAGTGCTAGATGGGTGATTTCAATAACATGCCATGTTTTTTTCAAAATTTCAATGACAGATTATTTTATTATTTTCAGATTTCCTTATCTAGGGTCATTGGCAAGATACGGTCTAGAACTGTTAGCGTCTCTGACAGAAGGGTTAGATTGATGGGAGAGCTTTTGGCTAACATCAATCTCATCAAGAAGTATGCTTGGGAGGAAACTTTTTCAAAAACAATTGCTGGTGAGTTTCATGAATTGGGTAAGCCTATATTATGCTGGAAGAGGGAGGGTGAGAGACTGTTTCAAGGTATGATGGGATGGTTGGATGTCATGTTTGAGTTGGTACCTCATAGTGTCCTTTGGTTTCTCTGTGGTGCTTGATTACTTGTAATGGTGGCTCATCAGAGTGGAAGGGAAAGGGAGTGAAAGTAGGAAATATGTAAGACTATTCTGGCTTTAAACCTTTATGGGAAAGTCTTTTTCTCTATGGTTCTTAATGTTTACCTCAAGCACTGGCAGAAATTTGTTTGAAAAGTGAAGGAATAAAGGACCCTTAAAAGCAGCAGTTACTGAGGGAAAACCAATGGGAGAATCTTCAAAAAGTGTGTGATTGTGAGGGGGAGGAGATTGTGTAAAGGGGGAGGGTGGGGTGGAGAAGGGGCAGATGCATCTTTCCATCCCCCAGAATTTTTGCCTTTGACCTCATGAATGGTGTTTATCACAATTTCAGGAAAGAGGGATGGAAAAGATGTTTAAGTATTAAGTGCCACATAAATGTTGTTACAGTGGTACAAAATGTACTAACAGCTTTCTCTAGTACATGGACAAAATAATTTACCTCCTCAAATTACCTAGGCAGCATTGTGAGTCTTGTGGAAGTAATTTTGCTTCTGTAAATAATAATCATATGTACCAAGTACATAACATTGCTACAGAGCAATGCTCTTGCTCCAATCCCCAACCCCTACCCTGCCCCTCCCCTTTCCACAAAAGTCAGAAAGCCTGATTGAACTACACTTTTTTGGAATAGAGACAGTCTGCACCTACAAACCACACAGCGCTACATAGTATACACCTTTTCCATGCTTCTTATTTGCTGAATTTCGTTCAAATGTCAGAGGTTAAATTTTATTGCGGCAATGTCAAAGTCCTCAAATTCCAAGCTGATTGAATCATATTTCAATCATTACCAGACATGAAAACCTGTGGTGATCGGAAAGAAGCTCTTCCTAATGTTGAGTTGTATTCTGCATATCAGTTCAACTCTGTTATTTTATCTCCATTCACTGGGTTTTCTCAGTGAGTTATATCGGTTAATCAGAAGTTGCAGTGATCAGAAATGTTTTGCAATGCTTCAAGGGAAAATGCAGTCACTCTAACTTGAATTAATATACCATGGACTCCTAATTCAGGAATGGCTAATTTCCATCATGTGACAATATTTTTGTTTTTGTTACATATTGTGTAGACTAAATCCTTGGTTTACCCTTAATATTCAATATTTTTATTTAGAAACACAATGAAAGATACTTGTAAGGGAACAAAAGAGAAGATTTGTAAGGTTTAGCTGATGTTTGCAAATAAATTTGGGAGGACTGCTTATTCCCTTTAAATGGAAAATGCAATCTCCCAAGTTTGGATAAGAATACCCAACATTCTTGTTCATTTGTAGCACTTGGTAATGGAATGACTGAAGTTTCATTACTGACTTGTTAAATTAATGCTGAAATAACTCTTTGGTTACCGTGAAGGTGCAATATATAAACTCTGAAATGTCATAATTAAAACTTATTTGTGAAGGGTGTAGAAGGAAACTATTAAGAGTTAACTGATGTTTTGAATTTAAGGGAACACCTTGAACAAGCAGCCACCCTAACTTTATTATGAAATATCAGCTAAATGTTACAAATCTCTTCTTATGTCCCTTAAAAGGGTTTTTCATGATTTGTCTGAAGATAAATATTGAATATTAAAAGTTAACTAAGCAGTTATTCTGCATGAATTTAATAATTCAGGGACAAAACACTCATGTGGTTAGAAAGGGCCATTCATTAAAAAGGATACCAGGGTATAATATTAAATTCAAATTGGGGTGACAGCTTTTCCACTTTAACATTAATAGGGTGACTGCCTTTCCTCTTGAAGGCATAAGGGAAAAGTAATAAGGTATGTCTTGCTGAAGAATCTCAGGGAAATGTGTGTGTGCGTTATTCATGCAGGTTGATATAAATGATTCTACAGATTTTAAAAATTGATCCACACTGAATGTGTTGGGTTCCCCACAAATTCTCTTCTTTTTTTTGGATTTGCACCTCGTATTCCTTTGCCAAAAGCTCTTTCTGGCCTGCTGTAGATTAAAATTTTTGCTTGCACTGGTGTTAATTAGCATTGGGCGTGAAATGTGGCATTATCTCACAGAAGTGACAATGAATTCATGTATTTGAAAATATTCTGAAAGCTTTCCCTTCTGAAGACTTTAGTATGCATTGATGTCAATTATTTTAATTAACAGTAAGAGGAACTATTCCATGTTCTCAGTTCGAACTTGTTCAACTCAAAAGTGTTTTGCCTTTCAGTGATGGAGCTATCACTGTACATTTTGATTATGTCAATATTTTATTACTAAGTGTGTCTGTAGATGGTGTTTAATTTATGCATTCTGGTAATTAGTGCCTTTATACATCATTAGATGGTGTAATAGTTAATCCATTCTGGAAATTAGTGCATACCTGCAGCCATTATGTAGTATCCACTAAAACTGCAAGGAAGCTTTGTTCCCAACAGTTTTCCCATTGAACCTCATTGTAATGTCCCTTTCTCACAGGACATGAGAGTAAAGAGAAATAGAAACAAGGAGAACTGATGCAGGACTGAACTGATGACAATAATTACTACATTGTCATATTTCATTTTCATTTCACAAACGGTGACAAACTGAGAACTTCCATTAATGAAGATTTGTTCAGGGAATTTTTCTGTTGGCAGACATCATTGATCATCATAGGTACAAAGAGGATACATATATTTATGCCAAAGCAGCACATTAAAGTATAATTTTGGTGAAGAGGAATTTAGGTGTAGTGGTAGAGTTAGGGGGAGGGAAGAAGAATCGTAATCATTTTATTACAATGGTATGTTTATGTTCAGCTCGGTTCATGCAGCCCTCGACGACTGTGGTAGAAGTTTGTAAACAAGTAGCATCGGACAGTTACCTAATGCCGAGGTAAAGTGTATTTTTGCCGAAGTAAATCCTTTTCACTTCAGCAATTTTTTTGCCGTAGCCAATATCTTATTTGGAAGGGCTGTTCATGACATTTGCCCTTTTATCTTTAATAGGTATTTTCACTTGCATGGTGAAACTTATCCTTATCATACGCACTTCTTGAGTAATATTTCTGTCCTGTTTTTAGACTTTTTAAGTCTTTCCATCTCAGTATTAGGTACATAGGTGTTAAAGTTTGCAACACTCTCCCTGATAACATAAGACATTGTATGCAATCAAGTACTTTTAAAAGTAAGCTCAAAGAGCACCTGATTCATGTGCAGCAATGATACATAGGTTACTTTAAGTTTCGCTTATTCAAAGTTTCATGTTTTATCTTTATTGTTCTTTTTGTTTTGTTTTTTTTTCCTAATGTTGCATGGTGATTACCTCTCTAAGCTTTTCCAAGCTTCCTGTAATCACTCCTTAGTCTCTTATTATTATTTATATTTTGCCTATTCATCTTCTTCATCTATCAAACAGAATGAGTTTGAAATAAAGTTTTGTGAAACTGAAACTGAAGTAACAAGAGGGCAATCTGTGGAGTTGCAAATCTCACCCCCCCCCTTCTCTACATACCTTGGGGTTAAAGAAATTTCACATTGTTTTATACTATAACATACTGTTATGCAAATAATGGGTGGAAACTGAGTTTACCTCATTTAAAATTTGACCTCTTGATTTTCTACATATAACACCAACAATCAGGCATACAAAGTTTAGGCAAATGTGACCTTTGATTGTATTTTGACCTTTCACCCCACCCTTAGCAAACAAAAAGCACTATTTTAAAAATTATCTCATCAGTTCTAACATATCATGTGGTTAACAAACAATATTTAGCATATTTGATCCTTAACTTTAATATGACATCATCAATTACGAATGCGCAAGTTTTCATGGTTAGGTCTACCCACCAAGTTTGAACTTCTGACTTACAGTTAAAGGCAGTAGGCAGTCGCCCCAAAATTTGCTTTGAAAAATCAGCAAATTCTTGCAAATCTCTTCTTATTGCATTACAAGCACCTCTGAAGACATTTTGAACACAACTATTACAAACAGTAGGTAAAGCAAGGAGAAATTCTCCTCAAATTTCACAGTTCACTAACAAAAACATTGTCACATGATCAAAATAGGCCATTCATGCACTGGTGATGGGGCATACTAATTAGAGGGGGTGACTGCCTATTGCCTTTAAGCCTGGAGATTTATTGAGAGATGTTATCTTTTGGCACCTGTTCTAATCTTAATCTTTTGTCAGAGGTTGGGAAAAAGGAAAATTCAAGGATAAGAAACTTTCAGAGGGAGGGGGGGGGGAATCCCCATGTGATGCTGCTTCCACATACTGCATCCTCTCTTTCATTTGTGAGACTAATTACATGTCAGTCTGGTCTTTGGTCTGTGTCAGTCTGTATTAGCATAACAGCTACAATCCTGGTCAAAAATACATGGGACAGCACCCCCACTCCCCCGTTCAATGTTGAATTTCTTTAAATTCGGAATATCTTTGGGTTGGGACAACATTGATCCAGGGGGGAAGGGATTTTTGAAGACCACGAACCTGTCGAAGTATTTTGCTACATTTGTTGCCAAAGTGTCCCATCATTTTTGTCCAAGATTGTCTGAGCTACCATACATGTCCATAGGAGTATTGGTCAGTTATATATAGCATACATGAACACAGGTGAGATTCGATATTTTCGTAGCGGTGTGCACATCCCCGAATTTAAGATGATAGTTGGAAACGAATGTGACTTCTTTAATTGAGAATAACACAATATCATACCGAGCCGGATTTAAGTATGGGCCAGCGGGGCATGTGCCCAGGGACCCCACAAAAAGGGGGCCACACAAAATTATGTTGTTGTATTTTTGGGGTAGGACCACAACCTTTGCCTTCCTTTTATGACTTGCGCCCTTGTAGTCTTGTGGTGAATTATAGTCGAAGGGGCCCCCACAATATTTTGTGCCCAGGGCCCCCACAAAGTTAAACCCGGCCCAGATATCATATTACAAACACTGAAAAAGAATATACTACGTACGTACACAGAAGCCCGTTTTCATTTTCAAAGGACTGTCACTTGTACACCCCTTGCCGCGGCTAATAATTTGATATAGCGACATCATTTCGGACGGTCTACCATTGACCTAATGGCGGTCTATTGTTGACCTACACACTGTTTTAATGGGACGGACGGTCGACCGCACTCTTTTGGGAAGGAGCTTAATGCAAAAGAAACATTTACAGCAATTTTACGGTTGACCGTGGCAAATAATTAGTAAACTACATTTTAAGAATTACTTTATAGCCATAAAAAAAGTACAGTGATATCATCTATACATACTCCATCTTTGCATGTTTATGACATCATCCTTAGAGATAAAATATCCTGTAAGATAAGGTAGATCATGTGGTTTACCATAGTTCTGAAATAGCCATTGCACGAGGGCGCCCTCTTCCGTAGTCTCAAATTCCAGGAGTTATTACTTTGTCCCCCCTCCCCCTCCTTTTGATGGAATGATAGAATCCAATCGCTCTGGCATTTATGCAATAATGTCATCAATGATTTAACCGGGTATTATCATAATAGTTCTAATAACTCGACGAAAAGCTAAGAACTTCTGCACTTTGATATTATTTTCGAAAGCGTCCCTTTGCAATTTCATGTGAGCTTTCGGTTCTGGTGAGAAAAAGTTGTACTTGGCCATGGCTATGAAATATTGTATGCTGTGTAAAATCTTCAACTAAAGGCAGACCTTTGGTTATATTAGGCTGTATTGAGTAAGCAAGTGTACAAAACAACTGAATTGTCGGTCCCTCCACCCCTCCCTCTTCCGAACAATAGCATGAATACAATTGAATGGATATACCTTTTTTACATGGTCCTCCTTAATAAACGTCCTAACGCAACTTCTTAAATAGGCAAATTTATACCTCCATTACTGTCAAATTCCACCTTCCTAACTTAAATCCAAGTTTCCTCGATTTCCAAATTAACAATTAACTGCAATCTTTAATTACTCATTATCTTCATTTTCGATCATAGCTCTCAAATTTGTCCTACAATTTATGAACGTTTCTCTGCTGCAACGTATATTCGTATGCTCCCATACACTTGTACAGTAGTTCAGACAATCCTGGACAAAAATACATGGGACAGCACCCCCACTCCCCCGTTCAATGTTGAATTTCTTTGGGTTGGGACAACATTGATCAAGGGGGGAAGGGATTTTTGAAGACCGCGAACCTGTCGAAGTATTTTGCTACATTTGGTGCCAAAGTGTCCCATCATTTTTGTCCAAGATTGTAGATTCTTACAATGTGTGCTAAAACCTTCCAAGATTACTCTTATACTAGACCTAGATTTTTTGTCCCATATTCTGCAGTGGTAGGGTTGCCAGTTGGGTATGGGGAAGGAGTTAGCAGGTGGATTGTTTCTGTATATGCAAATTAAAGGTTTGATTGTCTATTGCCTTAAGCTTCTGTTAATGTTTATGTATGAAACAGGAGTTGTCTGAGTATATGGTATTGTCATTTTAAAGGGAAAATACAGTCCCCCTAATTTGAATTAGTGTACCCCGGTATCCTACTTCATGTATGGTTCAGTTTAAATCATGTGATGATATTTTTGACTGAATGGTTCAATTCATTCAGATAACTACTTAGTTTAACTTTAATATGAACTTGTTTTGTTTCATAAAGGAAATAGGAGGGAATTTGTAAAATGTAGCCAATGTTTCAAAATGAAATTAGGAGGACTGCTTTTTCCTGTAAGTATGTACAGCCCTTTAACCCCCTAGAGACTATATAAAGGTAAATTCTCTACCTGAATCTTTTGTTTCCAGGTGTCAGAAGTCGGGAACAATCTTTCTTGCAGAAAGCTGGCTACATGCAGAGCTTTAGTATTGCCATGGCAACATTCATTGCCCCAGCTGCGGCTATGACAACTATAGTTACACAAGTGCTAGCAGGAGGAACTGTCACAGCTGCACAGGTAAACAGTCTGGATATTTCAGGGATTGTGAGCTGGGGGATGGTTGTATAGAAAGGAGATCACTCACCGACAAGAACCATACTTAATAGCAAAAATAGTTTTACTTTGTGGCATAAAGAAAGGGTTAAAAGGGACAAGTCATTGGCCATATATTCCCTTTTGCCCAGCTTAAGTGAGCTTTAACTTGTTGTTGAAGATATGATAGGCATGTAATCATTGGTAGCTTCAAAGACTTCATGTTCGTAGCTGCCACTGCTGAAGAATAAGTGTCCTTGAAATAACAAAAATATTATTGGCTTCATTTATATTACAGGTGTTGAAAGAGGTACTCATTGGTCCAAATTTTACTTCATAGTGCATACATATTTATCTTGGTGAAAATTACAAAAATTTATCATTCTCAGTAAAAGAATAACTTTTGCAATAGTACCACTTTTGAGCTATACTCACATTTACTTTATCTTTCGTTATGCCACCGCAATGATGTGATCACTGGCTTATGGTAATAAAGTGCATGGTTTGTATGACTTAATTGAATCAAAAAAACTTGACTCAACTTATGTCTGTAATTTGTAAAGATCTAGGTGTGGCTTGAGTCCTGAAACAGATACTCTCATTGGCAGGAGACTTTTAGCCCAGGAGTTGTTCTTTTGGCCTTGTTTTTATAGACAGATTGTGTATGCTGGTCTCTAGCTGCATGGTTCTTTTCTTTTTCTCTCTCTCTCTTTTTTTTTGTTTCAACATGAGAGCTCACAGTTTTTTGCTAATAGATTAATCAGATAAACTCTTCCCTTCTATGAAAGAAATAAACCTGTTTTCCAAGCAGTAAAAGGATATGATGAAGTGAATGTGGTCAGAATTGATGCCTTTTGCACGACTTGATATTTATTCTTTGTTGAAGTTTGGTTTGATATATTCATTTAAAGGGGAATTTTCATCATCCCAGACAGTTCCAGTTCTCCCAACTATGCAACTTCTAACTCCTCCCATAACTGTATGAAGCTTGTCCTTGTGCAGGAATAAACCTGTTTTATTGCTTAAATTAAGGCCATGTCCTGGTGAGCATACAAGGCTATAAAATGTAATAAAAGCACTCTCTCTGCATTGTGTGGAATGTGAGCTACTCTGCATCTTTCAAATTTTCAAACTTTGGTGTCAATCAAAGAGCAGTCACCAAATGAGAATTTTGATACCCCCACACTAAAAATATACTTTGGGGTGATGACTGTCTGTCTTTAAGCTTACCTCAGACTGAAGCAAAAGGACACCCATTAATTCTATTTTCATGCTGTTCTTAAACGTAGACCATATTGTGCAGGTGCTATGTGTAAGCTTGGTAGAGTTGCCCTGCTCTCAAAGGTCAAAATCCTGATTCTTTTCTTTTTGATTCCTTGCCGAAGGCAGGCAAGGAATCTATGCGATGGTGATGTCGTGTGTGTGTGTGTGTGTGAACTTGTCTTCCTATCAGACCGAGGACCTGAACAATGGATTTGAGGTCCTCTGAAGGAAATTCAATAGATTTGTCAAGTCCTCGAAAGTTTGAACAATAGAGAGTCTATTGTCAAGGTTAGGGTTAAGGAAGTAAACACAAAGGAAATAACAAAGAGGTCCTCGGATTGTATGTAAAATTGACTTGTATGTGTATGCGTGTGTGTGTATGTGTGTGTGTGTATGTGACGCTTTTGCTTGTAAACACGATATCTCAAGAAGGGTTACTGTGACTGAGCTCATACCTGGTGTGTGGGTTGGTCATATTGAGTAGATGATCCCTATTGTTTTTGGTGGAGGTCAAAGGGTCATTTCTGGTCAGGAGAGGTCAAAACGTCAAAACCTTGTAAACACGATATCTCAAGAAGGGTAACTGTGACTGACCTCATACTTGGCGTGTAGATTGCCCATATTAAGTAGATGATACCTATCGTTTTTGGTGGAGGTTAAAGGTCATTTGGGGTCACCAGAGGTGAAATGGTAAAAACCTTGGGAATTATTTGTAATTGTTTGTAAACACAATATCTCCAGACAGATAAATGTGAGGGATCTCATACTTACCATGTGGATAGCCCATATGAGTAGATGATCCCTATTGTTTTTGGTAGAGGTCAAAGGTCATTTTGGGTCAGCAGAGGTCAAATGGTAAAGTCTTGGGAATTAATTATAAACACGATATCTCAAGGATGATAAATGTGAGGGATCTCATACTTACCATGTGGATTACCCACATTGAGTAGATAAAGCCTGTCTTTTTTGGTGGAGGTCAAAGGTCATTTGCGGTCACCAGAGGTCAAATGGTAAAACCTTGGGAATTAGTTGTAAACACGTTATCTCCAGATAGATAATTATGAGGGATCTCATACTTACCATGTGGATAGCCTATATAAAGTAGATGATCCCTATTGTTTTTGGTAGAGGTCAAAGGTCATTTGGGGTCAGCAGAGGTCAAATGGTAAAATCTTGGGAATTAATTGTAAACACGATATCTCAAGGATGATAAATGTGAGGGGTCTCATACTTACCATGTGGATTACCCACATTGAGTAGATGAAGACTGTCTTTTTTGGTGGAGGTCAAAGAACATTTGAGGTCACTATAGAGGTCAAATGGTAAAACCTTGGGAATTAGTTGTAGACACGATATCTCCAGACAGATAAACGTGAGGGATCTCATACTTACCATGTGGATAGCCCATATTGAGTAGATGATCCCTATCGTTTTTGGTAGAGGTCAAAGGTCATTTGGGGTCAGCAGAGGTCAAATGGTAAAATCTTGGGAATTAATTATAAACACGATATCTCAAGGATGATAAATGTGAGGGATCTCTTACTTATCATGTGGATTACTCACATTGAGTAGATAAAGCCTGTCTTTTTTGGTTGAGGTCAAACGTCATTTGCGGTCACCAGAGGTCAAATGGTAAAACCGTGGGAATTAGTTGTAAACATGTTATCTCCAGACAGATAATTATGAGGGATCTCATACTTACCATGTGGATAGCCTATATTAAGTAGATGATCCCTATTGTTTTGGTAGAGGTCAAAGGTCATTTGGGGTCAGCAGAGGTCAAATGGTAAAATCTTGGGAATTAATTGTAAACACGATATCTCAAGGATGATAAATGTGAGGGATCTCATACTTACCATGTGGATTACCCACATTAAGTAAATGAAGCGTGTCTTTTTTGGTGGAGGTCAAAGGTCATTTGAGGTCACCAGAGGTCAAATGGTAAAATCTTGGGAATTAATTGTAAACATGATATCTCAAGGATGATAAATGTGAGGGATCTCATACTTACCATGTGGATTACCCACATTGAGTAGATGAAGACTGTCTTTTTTGGTGGAGGTCAAAGAACATTTGAGGTCACCAGAGGTCAAATGGTAAAACCTTGGGAATTAGTTGTAAACACGATATCTCCAGACAGATAAATGTGAGGGATCTCATACTTACCATGTGGATAGCCCATATTGAGTAGATGATCCCTATTGTTTTTGGTAGAGGTCGAAGGTCATTTGGGGTCAGCAGAGGTCAAATGGTAAAATCTTGGGAATTAATTATAAACACGATATCTCAAGGATGATAAATGTGAGGGATCTCTTACTTATCATGTGGATTACTCACATTGAGTAGATAAAGCCTATTTTTTTGGTTGAGGTCAAAGGTCATTTGAGGTCACCAGAGGTCAAATGGTAAAACCGTGGGAATTAGTTGTAAACACGTTATCTCCAGACAGATAATTATGAGGGATCTCATACTTACCATGTGGATAGCCTATATTAAGTAGATGATCCCTATTGTTTTGGTAGAGGTCAAAGGTCATTTGGGGTCAGCAGAGGTCAAATGGTAAAATCTTGGGAATTAATTGTAAACACGATATCTCAAGGATGATAAATGTGAGGGATCTCATACTTACCATGTGGATACCCCATATTGAGTAGATGATCCCTATTGTTTTTGGTAGAGGTCAAAGGTCATTTGGGGTCACCAGAGGTCAAATGGTAAAATCTTTGGAATTAATTGTGAACATGATATAAATGTGAGGGATCTCATACTTACCATGTGGATTACCCACAATGAGTAGATGAAGACTGTCTTTTTTGGTGGAGGTCAAAGGTCATTTGAGGTCACCAGAGGTCAAATGGTAAAACCTTGGGAATTAGTTGTAAATACGATATCTCCAGACAGATAATTATGAGGGATCTCATACGTACCATGTGGATACCCCATATTGAGTAGATGATCCCTATTGTTTTTGGTAGAGGTCAAAGGTCATTTGGGGTCACCAGAGGTCAAATGGTAAAATCTTTGGAATTAATTGTGAACATGATATAAATGTGAGGGATCTCATACTTACCATGTGGATTACCCACAATGAGTAGATGAAGACTGTCTTTTTTGGTGGAGGTCAAAGGTCATTTGCGGTCACCAGAGGTCAAATGGTAAAACCTTGGGAATTAGTTGTAAACACAATATCTCCAGACAGATAATTATGAGGGATCTCATACTTACCATGTGGATAGCCCATATTGAGTAGATGATCCCTATTGTTTTTGGTAGAGGTCAAAGGTCATTTGGGGTCAGCAGAGGTCAAATGGTAAAATCTTGGGAATTATTTATAAACACGATATCTCAAGGATGATAAATGTGAGGGATCTCATACTTACCATGTGGATTACCCCCATTGATTAAATGGAGCTTGTCTTTCTTGATGGAGGTCAAAGGTCATTTGAGGTCACCAGAGGTCAAATGGTAAAACCTTGGGAATTAGTTGTAAACACGATATCGCCAGACAGATAAATGTGAGGGATCTCATACTTACCATGTGGATAGCCCATATTAAGTAGATGATCCCTATTGTTTTTGGTAGAGGTCAAAGGTCATTTGGGGTCAGCAGAGGTCAAATGGTAAAATCTTGGGAATTAATTGTAAACACGATATCTCTAAACAGATAAATGTGAGGGATCTCATACTTACCATGTGAATTGCCCATATTGAGTAGATGATCTCTATCATTTTTGGTGGAGGTCAAAGGTCACTTGGTTTCACCAGTGGTCAAAAGTTCAAAACCTTGTAAACAGCATATCTCAAGATGGGTAACTTTGAAGGATCTCATATGTAGCATGGGGATTGCCCATATTGAGTAGATGATCCCTATTGTTTTTAGTGGAGGTCAAAGGTTATTTCGGGTCACCAGAGGTCAAAAGGTCAAATCCTTGCAAATATGATATCTCAAGAAGGGTAACTGTGAGGGATTTCATACTTGGGTTGTGTATTACCCATATTGAGTAGATGATCTGTATTGTTTTTGGTGGAGGTCAAAGGTCATTTGGGGTCACCAGAGGACAAAAGGTCAAAACATTGAAAACATGATATCTCAAGAAGGATACCTGAGGGAGCTCACACTTGACATGTGGATTGTTTGTATTGTGTAGCATGTTCCTATAATTTTTCTTTTTCGTGCAAGTCAAAGGTCATTTGAGGTCAAAAAAGGTCAAAATCTACTGAACATGATATTTCAAGGAGGGTAACTATGAGGGATCTCATACTTGGCCTGTGGATTGTTCATATTTAGCATGTAGGTCATTTTGGGTCACAAGATTTCAAAATGTTTTTACTGTATAACATGATATCTCAAGTGGGAGTAACTGTGAGGTATCTCATGCTTGTCATGTGGGTGATTCATGTTTGTTACAATATATCCATATGGCAAGGAATCACTAAGCCTTTTGGCTTTCTGGTTTCTTATTGCATGTATTAAAAGGTCAAGAGCTGTGTATTTTGTTTGTGAAGTTCTCTGTTCTTCCTCTCTTTGTTCTAGCCATGTGCATTGTTCAGGTGAAAATAAAGAAATGTTTGGATATATTTTAGGTGAATGCTACCTTTATGTTAGTGTTCAATGACTTTTCTTTTCTTTCTTGAGTTCTTCATTTTGGTCGTGTTTCCATGTGAAATGTCTTTTTTGTGATTTTCAGTTGTTCATTTCTGTTTAGGTTCTGTTGCTTTTTCCATATTTACATATCATGGAAAACTCTGTATTCTAGTCATTAGCCTTGAATGAAGTAAAGCAAGACCAGACTTCACCTTTTGCAGATATCTAAGAACAGGCAAAAGAATGAACTTACTAGTATTAACAGTAGTTTTGAGTTTACAGTAGATGAGGAAACCCAAAGACCTGATGAGAAACTTAAATTAGCCCAAAGCATGATCAGAGACTTGAGGTGACTTAAAAATCAGGTGAGTTTCATGAATGAACTGACTCAAGCTATGTACACATAGACTCTAGGTGACTCAAATCTAAACTTTCACTTGAAATGACTTTGCTTTAAATGATCAAGATTCAACAATGACTTGAGTCTTGATACTTTGTGGCAAACAACTCATGGTGAAGTGACTCACGACAGGCAACTTTGGACAATATACATGAGCAATTGCTTATAAACTGCTTGGAAAGAATTTTTTTCCAAAGTCATCTTGTGTTTTGATTTTAACAGAAAACAAAAGGAATTAAGGAGAGCACTTTTACAGTAGCACACTGCACAATCAGCATTTGTGAAAATAAAAGTGTAGAATGTAAAATTATATGTTCAGTGGTAGAACAAGCTGTGATAGACGTTGTACCATTTCGTTTGTTTTTGTAACCTCTGTAACACATATTTTTTGCTACACTTACATTCCTTTTGAACCCTGTGGAAAATACCTAAGTGGAAAACTATAGGATAATGTATTGCAGGTATATGCTATGCCATTGGTGTGTTTCTGTCTGAAGTAACTCAATTCTGAGGTTAATGAACAGTTTCCTGTTTGAACTGTAATGTATTTGTCACATGTGTGACTTAAATTTGGTGGCACAGTGTGTGCATTGAGTTGTCAAATTCTTAGCAAGGCATTGAAAAGTGTTATGCCACTCATTATAACATGGTATGCTTTGTGGTATCCTCTAAAAAATTACTTATCCCCTGAATGAAATAAGATCATCTAAAAATTGTTACATGGACAGGAGATAACTCTGTGTAATGATTTCTCTAAGGTGTAGGCCAGGCAGAAGGTGTTGGTAGGGAGTTGCAAGTATTTATCAAAGGTGATGCCTGTTTTCTAATAAACATGACTTTTATAGTAATGTAAAAAGATTACATTTAATTTCACATCCAGCTGTACTATAAGAAGCAAATGAATATTCAGTAGCCTTTATTAGTAATACTTCACTTTTCAATATTTGTGACTTAAAAATTTGTCACATTATGCCCACAATGAAGATTTTCCACCTTGCTGTCTTTTTACAATCATAAAGGTCCTTATTTTGATTGGATAGGAACAGTATTTTGGCCATACCACCATTATTAGAAGTAGGGGGGGGGGGGTGCAAGAAGTGTGCTCTTACCACTTATTGTTGTGATTGCTGGAGGTTTTTGCCAAAGGGGTAAGGATACAGGGTTACATTACACAAAAACCCTCCTCTATGAAGACTTGGCCCGACTCCGCACTTTTTGCCAGAAATGTGCGGTTACCGCAAGCCTAACCCGTCTTCCTGTAATCGCAAGCAATGGAATTGTTTGTTTATTCTGGAGAGCTGGGTCAATAAAAACCTCCATTCTCCTGTGTTCAATGACTGTTTGAGTATCCAGTAGTGCAGGGTTGACCTGATACTGTTTGAGTGTGCAGTGGTGCATGGTTGGCCGGATTAATTCCCTCCAGCAGTGACCAGGTTTCATAGAGGCCTTTTTTGCTTAATGTTAGCCCCAAACCCCACCCCATGTATGGAATGAATTCTGTTTTTAGAGTTTTCAAGTATGCTGTAAATGTTGACTTGCTGAGAGGAAATATTTATCACCACTAAAGGTGCACTTCTTTCTATCACTGTCAAAACATCAGCTGAACCAAGTTAAAGCTCTTACCTACTCTGAAGCCTACTAGTGATAAACTTGCTGCAAAAAATAAGGTTATTTGTGGAATGATTGCTTAATGGTTGGATGTGATATTTTGTATAACGTTAAATATCTGAGGTGTTTTGAAAGGAAAAGGAGGACATAAAGTTTTACAAGTTTGAGTTTATGTTACAAAATAACATGGGGGGGGGGGGGTACTGCATATACCCCTTGAAGGTAATATGAAATCAATCATTAAATTGGTCTCAATATTTTGATGTTAAATCAATAGTGTATTGTGACATTAGGTCAGCTCCCCATAGGGGGTCAATATTTCTGGGGGGTCAGGGATAATTTTTGTCGGAATTTAGAATTTTGGATCAAGTTGCCTGAATTTTGTTACTGCCGTGTCGGTTGCAAAAGGGCATAATTTATATTCTTAGCTATCTCATTTGCCCGAATGTATCCACTATTTTTCCCTGAATTGGGAGGGCATATGCCCCCCTACCCCTGCCTCATACGCTTATAGGTCTACCGTAAGCACACATTCAGCTAAATAAGATAAAAGGCAACTTATTGTCAGCCTGGGGGTATTGTCCGGCAGTAGAGAGCATCTGTTATTGAGAACCTTACAAATCCAACTTTTATAAGTAATTCAGGTCTTTACCATGTGGAGTGACCATGAATGTAGAAGAAACCAGACAGGTATAACTGTGTGAATATAAGTGTGAATTGTAAATTTGTACATGGCTGCCAATTTAGCTTGGCTCAAGTACTGTTTCCCAATTTAAAAGGTCCATTTACATGGGAAAACTGTAAAACTGCTCTTGGATGAAAAACTTGCCTTACGTACCTTGACTTGTCTGAGAATCGAACCTACTGTAACCACTAAACATGTTAATTACACATAAAAAGATTGTGTCCTGAGAGTGCTGGTACATGTAAAATATAGGAAACAGAAAGTGTGGAAAAAAATGTATACAATGTTAAGTTAGCTGATGCAGCTCTGTGATATTCATCACGGAAGGTGATTACTGAAAGTGAAACATAAATAGACAAGGAAAACATTCACTTTAGAAAACAATTTAACCACAGCTGTACTTCCTTCCAGTGGCAACCTTTAAAATTTGTGTAAATCATCGTAGTTGTATTGTTGCTTAAAATTTTCAGACTGGCTGGTCAAGTATCTTCTGTATGGAAGAATTGGTTGCCATGTTGTTGTTTTCGTTTAACAACTATAAAGGTTTTTCACCGCACATTTCCACTAATTACCATATGCTTCATGCTGTAGATCATGCACAGGTGTGTTTAAATAACATTGCACACACAATAGGGCCCTGGGTATGTAGGTGTATGTGGCATAGGCCAGGGCATGCCCCCCCCCCCCAATTTCTGGACAAGCTTAAAGTTTGTGCAAAATCTGTGGAATCTTTGGGCTAATTTCTTCAAGAAAGGCCCAGATTCAGGCAAAAAATTCCCCCCCCCCCTCCCCAAGTCCATTGGCTCAATACGCTTTAGCCTGGGTACATTTGTGTTACAAAGAAACCCTACTGGCTGTCAAAATGTTCAGTAAACAGAGAGGTACATGAGGAGCAAGGTGAGGTCAGCGTAAAAACTCTGAAGGTCCAACAGGATAAACTAGTGTATTTGAATATAGTTGGTACATTCTTAATAGAATTGTAACCAAATTAACTACAGCTGTTAGTGACTTGAGTCACTGTGTTATTTCATTAGGTAGAAATTCTAGAGGTGGTTTTGAAAGGTTCTGACTCAAGTTGTGACTTGATGACAACTTTGATTGTCAGTGTACACCCAGACAACACACCAGATTGGGCCCCAATTGGGTCCTAATAGGGCTACCGATCGGGCCCAAATTAGGCTGCCCAATTGGGCCCCAACAAGTTTTGTCAGCCAGCCCCAATGTGGACCCAATTGGGCTGACCAACTAGGGCCAGAGTGAGCCATGATTGGGCCCAGATAAGGCTTTCCAAATTTGGCCAGTGTGGGCCCTAATTAGGCCCCAATTGGGCTAACAAATCAAAACCAGTTGGGCCCCCAATTGTGCTAGCCCATCTGGGCAGTATTTTCGGGCCCAACTGGCCCCTGCTGGGCTACATGCTGGGGCAAATCCGTGTTTGTCAGGTGTTCCCAGGTGGGACTCAACTGGGCTAGCCCAGCTGGGCTTGTCGGGCTCCAACTGGGCTACCCCAGCTGAGGTCGGTCCCACTTGGGGGTCCAGCTGGGTTAGCAATGGAAAATGTGAGGTAACTTTCCTTCTACAGTAAAAGCCTTAAAAGCTACCGGCATTGCTAATGCCAGCTTTTTTTCCAAAAGTCCCCTGACTCTCTGGCGAAGAGCCAGGGGCGAAAACCAAACAATACTCCCGAAGGAGTTCTGCTCCCCGAAGGAGTAACAACGTCCCCAAGGGACAAACTTTGACTTAACTGACACCACCTGACAGTGGTCCCATTCTAGACTGGCTGAATAGAACAGGTCCCACCTGGGAGCTCCGCCGTCATGATCACGGACACTCCTGCGCTAATGCCAGCCACTTTCAAAGGTAGTAGGATATTATTGGAATGTTCATATTTAGTTAAATAGTTTGGTTTGGCTATTATATATATTCAGTGAACTTATTTGTTATTATTAAAGATTAAGAATGCAATTTTCTTCATGACATTTCAATTTCTCCTTCTTTATGTTGTTTTGTAAAATTGAGAAACATGATTTTCTGCAAGAATTCACCATTGCCAGCTTCACTTTATTTCAATTAGACCTGCATTAAGTGATAAACACAAATTTTCTTTGAAAAATTTGGAATGCTCCATTAAGATGAAAGGTATATAAACCTGGTGTTCCAATAATATCACATTATTTTAAACAGATACTTTTCTCAAATTGTCTTTGCCAAAAATTCCCACATGTTTAGCAAAGAAAAAAAAAAAGATTTATGATAAAATTCCTAGGGCATACATTTTCTGAAGCAAGAAGACTTAATCACCTTAATGAAATTATATTTTGAAAATTTTCCTAATTGGGCCCATCTGGGCCCCAGCTAGGCCCCAGCTGGGCCAAAAATATTGGGCTAGCCCAGCTTTAGCCAGGCTAGAGCCCATTAAAACAAAATAAACTTCGAAGATGAACTTAATTTTAAATACGCATGCCTCCCTTTAACCTAAAAGCGCCAATGCTACAAAAAGTTAACAATGGGAACTTTATAAGAGTGAAATACCATTCATACATGAATGTGTTTCCCCAGCTGGGCCCCAGCCGGTTCCTGTTTGGGCTCCTCTGGTTTGGGAAACCCATCAATATGAGTTTAAACACTTTTTTTTATTTGAGCCCAATTGGGCCCCGATGAGGGCCCTAAACTCAAGCCCACCTAAGCCCAAGAAAAAAATGTATTTATTCCTTTTGTTTAAAAGCTAATAAACTTCATAAAATAAAAAAGAAACAATTTTTATTTCAATACAATGTTTCACGACTGAATTTAAACACCTTTTTTTTATTTGAGCCCAATTGGGCCCCGATGAGGGCCCTAAACTCAAGTCCAACTAAGCCCAAGAAAAAAATGTATTTATTCCTTTTGTTTAAAAGCTAACTAACTTCATAAAATAAAAAGGAAACAATTTTCATTTCAATACAATGTTTCACAACAGAGTTTAAATCCTATTATTTATTTGAGCCCAATTGGGCCCCGATGAGGGCCCTAATAAAAGCCCACCGTTAACCCAAGCCCACTTAAGCCCAAGCAGCCCAGGTAAAACCCAGTTGGGCCCCAATTGGGCTTGTTTGCTGGGCATGTGCTTATAGCCTGAATTGCCGTATACTCACTGAAGATAATAGCACCAATGAGATACTGATGCCAAAACTTTGTAGTGTATACCTGCATCCACACATGCAATACATTGTAGTCAATCCCAAGGTCTTCATAAGTATAAAATCACATGTAGAGGTGCTTCACACAAATACATGTGACAACAATAAAGTCAACCATACTGGACTTTAAACTTATCACACACAACATGTACACTTTGTATTGGTCAAAGGTTAGACTGTTTTGTATATTCTTTGTGAAGAATGTTTTCATGATGATAGTGAAAGTTTGATGCTAACTGTCAAGAAAAATCACAGGTGCATCAGTTTTATTATCGATTTTCTGTGTGTACACAGTGAAGGATCTTGCACGTGCACTAAGTTTGACATCAAAAATGGTGGTACAGGTAAAATTAATCGAGCTCATTGTGATGTCACATGAAGAACCTGTATAGTCAGTATGTACTAGTTTGACCAAGTTTTCTGCTTGCAAAGTTCGTACATAGTGCAGCATGCATCATGCTGTCTTGACCTCACTGTAATTTATAAAGCTATTTCATTTCAAACCCCACTTTTCTTCTGTAGCATACCTCTTCTCCTTAGGGTTTATTTTATTGTCAGATGATCTTTCTTGTCCTCTCAGGTTGCAATAAACTAAACAACACATTGCCTATTCCTTGTGTAGTACTCATTTACTTATACATACATGTTTTATGGTTATATGCAGGTTGAAGGTTAACTTCCTGTTGTAACTCAGTACACAGTAATAAGATGTAGAGAGCTCAATGCATTTTTGTGAAAGTAGTTTGTCAGATCGGTCATCTCATTACACGAGCTGTATTCTATGACATTACTAGGGTCTAACCTTAGGTGGCTGTTGTGATGGTCCTTGCAGATGGAAGCAGTGGCCATTTTTAATAATTCATGATGTACGGGTGTTCACAGAACATTACTGCAAGGCCTGAGTGACAACATAGCACAATTATGCAAACAGGAAGTAATTAAATGTCCAAAAAATGAATAGTGTTTAGTCCTTAGGCTTACCTGCGAGTAATGATGCTTGTCCATGACTGAATAGCAAGCTGTGTACTGTAGGGTGAAGCAAAAAGCTGCTACAAGAATAATTTGCATTTGTGCAGCAATATTTGACCAGCATCTGTAACAACAGGAGCTGAGCTGGGATACTGTAGGTTAAACTGGGTAAAAATGCCCATGGGATAAAAACACCATGAAAACTTTTCTCTGGTGGTAAAAAATCACATGGTGTGTGATACATCATTGCAGCATAATAAAGTTTTATTGAGAACAATCTTAGCGTATAGTAATGATATAAAGGACAAATGTAGTAAAATTTCAGGAGGTATTGAGGAACTGTTGAAAAAAATATGATGAAATAAGTTTTGAAAACTTCTTGTCACAGGTTTAGCCTTCATCAGTTCATGTTTACCAATTTGTAAATGTTGTCTGCGTTTTTTTTTAACATTTTTTAGTTGATATATATTAAAGTCCCAGTACGACTTTGTATAAAGAAATACTTAAACCGCCGAAAATCGTCATAGCACGAGAGCCAGATATATGAAGTTGGTAACAGTTTAAGAGGCTCTAACATACCTAGAAGAACAGTCTTAGCTTCTTTCGGGAGTAATCTTTGTCCGAAATGCAGATGTTGAATTCGGCTTGCCAACTCGAATTCGAGTTCTCGATCTCCTCGTAATGAGCTTATCAGTCAGGAGTATGAACCAATGAAAGTCTGTTTGTTTATGATTATTCATGAATAAACAACTATAGGTGCCTTGCCTTACATGCTCAACTGTAGTGAAATGTACGCACGTAAACAGCGCAGAGCATTTACTTGTATATTCCAACGGATGGACTACACAAACAACCTAGGACTATACTCAGGTTAGCGTGGGCTTAGAATTGAATTGTAGTTAGAAATAATTACCCACGCCAACAAAATTGCAGCACAACTAACATGAAAAAGGAGGAAACCTCACCTGAAATGCTATGCAAGATCACAAGCGTTCGAAACATAACGTACATATACTACACACACTGTATACACTATAATAAGAGAAGTAGGCCTGGCCAGTCGCAATTCACTGCCAGTGCTTCCACACTCTAAATTCATTTTTCCTGAAATGGCCGATTTCAGGTTATTTTAGATTCCATTCAGGAAAAATGAATTTAGAGTGTGGAAGCACTGGGTGTCAGTGCAGCCACGGCACTGGGCTTACTTCTCAGATCGAAACGTCTTACCTTGTCTTATTATACATGTTTATAGTGTGTAGTATATGTACGTAATGTTTCGAACGCCTGTGCCTAGCATTCGCAGTTGATTAGTGCACAATGAAAATATGGTAAGCGAGTGCGTATGCAGTAGATGTACACTGGCTGCAATGTGCTGCATGCACAGTCGACTAGTCGTCGACATGATGTGAAGCTGAGTAATGAATATTCATAATGATTTAGAACTTCCCACCGTGATGAACCTTGTGCATATTGAAACAGCCGTTACATTTACAACCACGATTTGTTTAAAACAACCTTTCACTTTCGTAAATGTCTTTTTTCTCCAACAAATCATTTCTCTGGTTATGTTTGGGTTTAAGAAACCTTAACCACCACTCATTTCTCTTATCCAAAATTCGTATACAAAGTCGTACTGGGACTTTAAGAGGGGTTAATAACAGCATTATGCTCAACCAGTATATAAACAACAATTTTTACATATGCGTAATACCCCCACTCTAAGTGGGCGTTTTTACCCTGGGCAAAAACAATGGCAATGGGCGGGGTAAAAATGCCCAGCAACATTCTTCACATGCAACTATATGAAGTCCTCATTCATCTTCATCCACCTCAGTATAGTAGATCTTTCTACAGCTATTACCTATCAATATTAGCTATTAGAGACCAACTACATATATTTGACAATTTTATGTTCTCCAGATATTATTATTATTATTATTATTATTATTATTATTATTATTGTTATTGTTATTGTTATTGTTATTGTTATTGTTGTTATTATTGTTATTATTGTTATTATTGTTATTATTGTTATTATTGTTATTATTATTATTATTATTATTATTATTATTATTATTATTATTATTATTATTATTATTATTATTATTATTATTATTATTATTATTATTATTATTATTATTATTATTATTATTATTATTATTATTATTATTATTATTATTATTATTATTATTATTATTATTATTATTATTATTATTATTATTATTATTATTATTATTATATATTATTATTTTATTATTATTATTATTATTATTATTATTATTATTATTATTATTATTATTATTATTATTATTATTATTATTATTATTATTATTATTATTATTATTATTATTATTATTATTATTATTATTATTATTATTATTATTATTATTATTATTATTATTATTATTATTATTATTATTATTATTATTATTATTATTATTATTATTATTATTATTATTATTATTATTATTATTATTATTAAGTTCATTACAGTTTGGTAATTTCTTTTTATGACATAACTGACTTTTTTCAACCATCATGCTCCCCCCCCCCCCTTATTTTACTCAAGATGCTGACTGTCAATGAATTGCATTTTGCCAATATTAATCTGATAAAAACTAATAAGAGCCATAAAACTATTTGCAGGCCGATGTTTTTAAATCTGTAAGATCATAACCCATAAGCGCAATTTGAGAAGCCAAACATTTGTTGCACTGTAATGACTGTGGGAATATTTTTCTTCATTGCAATGCAAATGTGCTCTCACATGTACAGTACATGACAAGTTAGAGACCAAAGATACACCACAAACAGACAAACAAGCAAACAAACGTACAACCTAAGAAACATCTAAGAGGCAAAACTAATGTCTGCAGGACCCTTAGTTTCACTTCAGGTGGCTTCACCATGCAAGGACTCAAGAATCAATTCATCTGCAAACATCACTGCAAATAACTATGTGGGAGAGTATGTGGCAGTTAATATATGTAATGAGGATTAATGGAACAAATGATGTTATCCCAATGTTTTAACTCATGTGACCATCTAGCACATGCATCTCCGTAGTACCATTTCAGTTAGCCAGAACAAAATGATGACATTCAGTAGAATCAGAGATGAAGCACAGTATCGTTCAATTTGTATTGCAAGGTGCAGTCTGTTATTCTGAAAACAGCTGTCACTGTGGTTTGAATAGAGGAAGACTAAGCAAAAAGTTGTTTATAGCAGGTGAAGATGCAATGCCCAAAACAAAAAGGATTCACAAAGTCATCATGGTTATTAGCTTGCAAGGACCCAAGTCCTTTATAACCATTTGTGTCTGTGTTGACTCTCCAGAGTGACAAGCAATGTGTGAGCCCATGCCCATTGTTCTGTATGTTAATGTTTCTCTTTCACATACATTTGTGTCAGGTACTGTAGATGACATCATATTCATAGTCCTCCAGCTGTGCTTGAGATGTTTGTAGTAGTTGAGGTTGTATTCCTCAAAGTTACATCAAAAAGTAAAAAGAAAAATAATAACTTTTCCAGAGGGGGACCTGTGGAATACATTGTCATCTTTTTTTAAAAGATATGGGTGGGCATTTTTTACCCTGAGACATGGGTAAAACGCCCGCCAAAATTGGTGTCGAACACTGAGGAAAATACTTCCTTATCTATTTCATAACCATGTGATATAAACAAATTATAAAGGAGACCTGTATTGCAAAAAGCCACACTTTTGTTTCCTAGAGTCTGCAAGGAGTACAGAGATATTTACCAAAAACCCCCAAATTGGGTGGTGTTTACTCCAGTTTACCCTTCAGGATCAATGAGTTCTTGTGTAAGAGTAAAATCACGGATCACAATTACTATCGTTGCATCTTTGCATCTTACCTTAATTGCTTTAAATGTAGTGTTATGTTCTGTTTTCTTTTGTATGTAATTATAACTTATTTACCAAGCTGCTATTCAGTGGATACCGGGCTTTTACTTTCTTGCCTCTTCCAATGTTTACAGGCATATGCTCTTATGTCACTCTTCTATGGCATTGGTGTAGTTATTTACATCATCCCGATGGCTTTGAAGCCTCTCTCAGAGACGTCTATTGCCCTGAGGAGAATGAAGGTATGCTACTGTCTGCTATACTATGTTGTCCTTTTCCACGTGATACTGTTATCCAGGTGCCTGAAGAATTAATAGAAGGGTCTAAGCTCGAATCAAGTTTTGATATATTAGAGGGGTACTTATTCTAAAGCAATCTGGTGAAATTTGCATTGAAATGCGATGTGTGGTTCTGAAGATACAAGCAGTTAATGTCACATTTTCGATACAAAATGAACTTGAAGCAAGCACATATGACATCATAACCTCACATTAATGAGCATTCTTTGTATTTCTTTATACTTTACAACCAGTTTCCTCCTCCTTAATCCCATGTTATCAGAATTTGAATGCGTATGAGTCATGGGAATTTTACATACTTCTAATTCCCCATGGGGAGTTCCTCTACCTTAATTAACTTCAAGGTCAACACAACAGACTGAAAAAACAAAGTATACAAAGCATTTCTCATCAATGTGAGGAAGTGATATATCCCCTGCTTTTCTCAGGCTCACTTTAGGTCACAAATGTAGTAACTCCATTTGCTGATACCTCGAGTACTATATGTCCCATTTGAATGGAAGTTTCACCAAATTGCATAGATTTAGTTCCTCTTTTACATATGAAAATTATTTTTTTTTGCCTTAACCCTTCCTTTATGTAATAACAAATAGGCTACCACATTATGTTGACTATTTTACATTATGTTAGCGGTTGCCACATGATCTTGGAAGTCATTAAATATTAGGTCATATTTATCTGGAAAAATTGCTGTATGGTGTTGAAAGCTATATATAGAGTTCCCAGCATTTCCCAAAAATGAATTTCTGTGAGTTTTCTGTGATGTTTTCCTGTGATAATTTTTCCAAATTTCATGCCAAAAATTTCAAGTCTAACTTGGGAATTGTTGCAAAAAAAAATGTGTGGTAAACACCAGTGCTTTAGTTACAACTGATATCCTCCCTGCTCCCCTTAAAACCATCCTTACAGTACCTTACCAACTGAATGGTTTTATTTTTATAGTGGAAAGAGATCCATCATTATGACACTTTATGCCCATAATGATGCCTTGAAAGTTTGCAGTTTACATGTACTGAAGTTGCAGCATATAGTATTGTATGCACTCACAGGGTAATAACTCCCTAAATCATCACCTTCTTAACCAGAGTAGCAAACTTACATGGACACAAAAAATTACTTGTATCATTTCTTGTCTGTTCAATCCCACCAACAATATCTGACAACAGCTTTTCTTCCCAAAACATTACACTTTACAAGAGCTGTGAACATTGCATCATTTGAAAATTTCAAAATTTGGGGGAATAAGTATTCATGAGTTATGAAACAGTGAATTCCTTTCTGTGAGAATCTTATTTCTTGATCATGAAGTTACCCACCAGTTAAGTTGCTTAGAAGTGCCTATCATTCTACATCTATAAATGACCGACTGCATGGTCAAGTGGTTAGAGTATCCGACTTGCAGCCAGAAGGTCTGGGATTAATTCGATTCCTGGCCGGGTCATACCAAAGACTTTAAAAATGGAACCAACTGTCATTGTGCTTGGTGTTCAGCATAAGCAATTGAGTAGGAAAAACAAGCCAGTGAGCCACAACTGGAAAAAAGGCCATGACCAGCCCGACTTAGACTAATTGGTTAGAAACTGAGCCGTAAAACCTCATCTAACGCTAACTCTAGATCTATAAACCAAGGTTTTACAGATAAATTTCTGCAAAGTACCACACAGACAATATTTCCCTTAAAAGGGAAAATGCAGTCCCCCCTACATAAATTAGTGTACCCTGTCACCCTATTTCAGGAGTGGCTCCTTTCAGTCATGTGACAAAACTTTTGTTACTTGTTTGTTAAATTCATGCAGAATAACTCCTGGGTATACCCTCAATATGCAGTGCTTTCATACAGGAAATAATGACAAATACTTGCGAGTGAAATAAGTGGAAATCTGTAAGATTTAGCAGATTTTTGGATGGTCTGGAGAACAAGTATACTTTTATATGCATATCTTATTTAAATAAGAGTCAGTTCAAAATTAAAAATTAAAGCTTACTCTACTGAAGGTAATTTAAGGGATTGTATATATCTGTATTGTTATGTAAGCACCAACTTTTTCTTGAAGTGAAAATTCTCATTTAAGCCCAAATATGAAGCTTTGATGTATCATTTCTTTAACATAAGCAAGATTTTGGAAGTAACACCTTGTTTTTAACATAGTTTTTGAAAAACTTCGCCAAATTTTCTAGCTTGTATTTTAATTATTAATGTGCAGAAATGACATATAATTGTATCCTTCTACAAACAAGATTGATTTTAACAAGTCTAGAAAAAAGAAGCAATAACATCGTTTGTTAACCTGTTTGAAAAGGTGATTTTGCTTATGAAAGAGACAAGCTTCAAATGCAAGGCACCGGAGGATACTAATAATGCTATTGAAGTGGTCAGCGGTTCATTTGCATGGAATTCAGAGAAGCCAGAAGAACAGGGTTTCTCTGCTTCCCGAGAGGACTTGCTAGAGCAGAACTCTAAAGAGAGAGCAGAAGGGGAGAAACTTCTAGAACAGAATGGAACACCCAAACAAGTTATCATGTTGAAGAATATTGATTTAGCAGTCCCTAAGGTGAGAATATTTCACATAAGTTGCAACAGTATTTTTTTTAGTAACTTTTGTGCTATGCTACATTTGGGGAATATCCCATCAAGTGTCCTTTTTGGCAAGAATTAGAGGGCCATATACCTTTTCTAATAGCAGGCTAATGGTGTCAAAAACTATTTAAGGTCTTCTTGAGGAAATTTCTGTGGGCTGTTGTTTCCCACAAGACTAATTACATCAGCAAACTCCTGAATGACACAGTCAGTCACAATATTTTCTTCACCTCCTTCTCAAGCAATGGAGTAGGGAAAACAAGCCAGTGAGCCCACAACTGGAAAAAAGGCCGTGGCTGGCCCGACTTAAAACAATTGGTTAGAAACTGAGCTGTAAAACCTCATCTAACTCTAACCCTTCTCAACAATGTGAAAAACAGAAATGTGCAGTGTGTGTGTTTGTTATTGTAGAAGTTGTGAAGTTTATGATGGCGGAGATGAATCGTAATGAGTTGAGCTTAGTTTCTGTCCACATCAGGTAGTTCAGGTTGCCTTAAAGATGGAAACATGGGTCACCTTAGTAACTGCATGTATAGACCATTTAGAATCATAAAAATTAGTTTGTAATTTTGTAAGTGATCATGAAGAAATTTGTCCTTGCATTATTCAGCTTTAACATACATTCAATAATGCAATGAATTGTGTGAAATATGTAAGCTTAATCTTTGTTTTTCTTTGTTTTTTTTTTTTACTTTCATTTACTCTTTTGTTATGCACAGTTTGAATATGAAACCATATTTTGTGATGAAACCATGGAACTTTCAAGCTCTTAAAAGGGCCAACAGAAAGTGACAGTCTGCTTTTATGCTTGGGCAGAGATTATAAGCCTTGTTGGTGATTGTTTTACCTATATAAACCCCGCTGAAGCAGGTTTCACATACATAATGGCTGCTTCACGGCATTATCCTAAAACTACTGGTGTTATCCTCACAGCAAACTCGGTGTTGAATGAAACTTTTAAAGTTTAATGCAATATGGAAATGACAAATCATCTTTAAAGGTCAAGAGCAGTCGCCCCAAACTTATTTTGAAGCAACAGCTAAATCTCACAATTGTCTTCTTATTTCTCTTCAAAGTATCTTTCATAATATGTTAGGACTTTAATATTGCATATTCAAGGTAAACCAATCAGTTACTTCTTGTAAATTTCACATTTGAGGAGAAAAAATTATGTCACATGACTCTCAAGAGCCAATCATGAAACAGGACAGTCTACTACACTACTTCAAGTAAGGGGTGACTGCATTTCCCCTTTAAACTCCCTTTTACTTTTCTATATTCTTTTTCAAGTTTCATAAAAGACAAGTTTGCATATTATCTATTGCAACCATTCTTCAATATGTTCCAGTAACATACTTGCCAACATTTGAAAGTTGCAAAGCAGTAGATTTTGCGAGGGAGCGAAGCGACCTAGCGGTGAGCGCACTTGCGCGTGAGGAGGGCGCTTGCATGTGAGGGGGAAGGTGTGGGAGGGGGTGTCCCCCTTCCATGGTGTGAAGCTTTTTGTTTTTTAATGTGAAAATAAATGATTTGGTGCATACTTTATACGGTATTTTGTATGCATAAGGAGACATTATTATGTCTTTTATGGAGCAATTTTGTAGGAATAACCATAAAGTAATCAAATAAACACATATTGCTGGCAAATAATTTATCATTCTTCAAGTAGACTAGCAAGCATAAAGACTGTATAGCGGTGGCAATAACTGCTGCGCTGCCTCCAGATCGATATATGTATGGAGGTCTGTGTATAGGTTATGGGATTATTGTCAGGCCACGAGCCCCCGCACGCTCTGATCACAAAAGATATAAACAATCGAGTACAGTACAGTCGGACTATCTGTGCACAGTTGTGTCTTACTTAACATTATATTGCAGAACACAGTACATGAAACCCACGTACGTATGCACGTACGTACATACACGTGTGGGTTTCGATCCACCCACATCTCCCAGCTCAAGCTCGGTTATGAATCATATTTTTATCAACATATTCTGAGCTGTTTTGGGGTGAATTACACACAACACGCACGCTTAAACAGCAAAGTGTAACTTAAATCATACTTTCCATATATTCTATGGCAGGTTTGCCAAAAATTGGTAGATTGGAATAAAAAATCGGTAGCTGGTTCAAATCTCTAAAAAGCGGTATTCTACTCCCCAAATGGGTAGAGTTTGCAAGTATGTAGTAAAGGAGGTTGGGTCCCACCAGACTTGTAGTGAGTACTTACTTGTACTCAAGCATTGGTTCATCTGCTTGAACTCATACTTGTAAGAATGGATTTCCACTTGTCCTCGTACTCAGAGATTATAAAAGTTAGGTATCGCTGCCTATGAAGAATTGTGTACTCACATTCATAAAATCGACTTTTGCTCGTACTCGTACTCACAACTAGTGACAACACACTTGTACTGGTACTCATGACGTTGTACTGACACTGCAAATCTGGTCCCAGCTGCCAAAGTGAATAATGTATATTTTCTAGTTATATTGTAAAAGAAGTCGGGTGAAACAGCATCTGCTGTCATAGCGATATTTTTTTTCTATGATTGTGTCATCTGTCTTTGACCTACCATTTTTTTCTAACAGGGTGAGCTGGTAGGTATATGTGGTGCTGTTGGAAGTGGAAAGAGCTCCCTTTTGTATGCAATCCTAGACCAGATGGAAACTGTCTCTGGATCAGTGGCCATTGCTGGATCCATGGCTCTTGTCAGCCAGCAAGCCTGGATTCAGAATGCTACTGTTAGGGAAAACATTTTGTTCACAAAATCTTTTGATCAGGAGAAGTATGACCATGTGGTGGAAACATGTTGTCTGAAGCCTGACTTTGAAATAATGACAAGTGGAGACTTAACAGAGGTAGGTGGTATTTCCTTTTTTTACAAAGAAACAATTCTGGAGCTTGAAATATTTGCCCCTACTTCTTTCTTTGTAATCTTGTATCAAAGTTGCCAGCCATCCTGGAAATCAGGTTATTTAGGGAAAAGTCAGGGAATTTGAGCAAAATGTCTCAAATCAGGAAAAGTAAGAGAATTAAACTGATAGGTCCAAAAAGAAAAAAATGGTCAGTGTGGTATTTTGTGTCCAAGCCAAACAGCAAGCTTATCAAGCATATGAGATGTGCTGAACTTAAAATAGGTCAAAATAATTATCATGAAATTGCAACATTTCATCAGGGAAAACTCCTGGAACTTCACTCTCTTGAAAATTCTGGGAACCTCCGTCATCAGCACATTTCCTATAGCCACATGCCTCTACCTTCTACACTGAAGAATGGATGTGATCTGTTCAAAAAAGTATGCCATTTAATGATAATTGGAGCTTTCACCAGATTTCATACAAAAATATACTTAGTCTTTTTCTTGTTTTCCCCTTGGTCCTCAATCCCCGTCCCTGCCTAAATTACAAGCTAATCCATCCTCTACTAGACTTATTCTCACCCATTATCTGCATCCCTAGCAAATTCCTTTGTCAACACATTTCTAAATGTTTATTTAGAATCAGAGTATTTTGCTGCTCAGGTTTAGAAAGTACCTTGACCTCATTTAAGTCCATGCACTTGTACTTAGTAAGTAATACACTACCAGCTACAGCTGGTGACTCATATCCTATTTACAAGGATTGCTGCCAAAATAGAATTTAATTGTTTATAAAGTATCTTCAGTACCCCTCTTATTATTAACTTTGTCTAAAACCACAAAGTGCTCAGTTTCTGTTCTGCAACCCACTCATACCTTCATTTTTAACTGACTTACTTGTATGCATTTTTTGTTCATGTAATATGAGTTGATACACAGATGCCTGTGAGTGAAGTGTGGGGGGGGGGGGGGTGGCAAACAAATTTCCATGACTAGAGTTGTGCACACCCTAACTCATCCTTATGGAGTTAAGAAGAGGATGGGAAAGGGGGGACAAGGGGTGATGGCCCTCCCTAGGGAGAAAGAAGGTGTACAGCATAATAATGAATGTGAGGGTTAATGTTTACCCAGTGCAAACAGAACTATTGACTTTCTTTGTGTCAGACTTTGTGTACCTTACATGCTTTCCTCCATTCTCACCAGATAGGACCAAAGAAAGTTGAACAAGTAATTCAGTGTAAATGCTTCGTGTCTAGGAACCGTTTTTGAAGCAAATGTATTGAAATATCTTAATGTGGCGATATAATTGGCATAACTAGGAATTCACTTTAGATAGAGCAGTCCCACTCACAGTGCCATTGAAAGGGTACACAGTAGCATTACCCACCTGTTCTCACTGTACCAAGAGGACTAGTAAGGTCTGTAGTTCATTTCAGATAGTTTGTCAATATTGTGATCTAATAATTGAAGTGCACTTGATGACAGCTTGTATCTGAAGAATATTTTCCATACTTGAATGGTGAGTACAAGGCATTGATATAATGTGAGTACAACTTGTTATGAGTACAAGTTTACACCCAAGTCCTTTACGAGTATGGATATAAGTATGCATGAACAAAATATATGATTAATAGTGGTAATTCATCAGTAAGGGTAAAAGTATTAATCCTTGTAAAATATAGATGTATGCAAGCACACACAAATGTGTTGAAGTGTGATAACACGTTCTCACCGCATTCTTTGTTTTACTACTAACAGTGAAACATTCTTGGAATACCAATTTTACTTGAATGACTGTTCAGTTAGTTTTTATTTTGAATTATTTGTGGTTGTATTGGTGGTCTTCGCTAGACTCACTTTAATATGTAGACAAACCGGCTCATGTCACCCAATAGTGTGTACTTCCGCTGTGAAAGATTTTTCTTCATATCTTTAAATGTTGCTGGTCTAGTCATGTCATTTGATATTTTGTCTGGATACAATTTATGGGAATTGCAAGGGTTATGTAACAGCGGAAATGCTCGTCATGCTTTTTCTCTCTCGTTTTTCAAAATATATCTTTTGCAATGAAAAATGTGATGTTACAAAATGTGTACGTAGCATCTATAGGACAGGTCAAGCATTTTGAAGTGAATGGTGGGGGGAGGGGGGGGGGGGGCAGTATGCAGAGTTTGATTAACTGGTTAAAACAAGACTTAATTATATCAAGTGGCTGTACCATTCTTATTCCAGTGCCACTTTGTCATGTATCAGGTACAGTTGCCAGTTTCCATCTATTTGGCTGTGTGTTAAAATGAGTGCTTTATGTAACTTACACTTGCATACCTTTTAGATGTTCAGGTTCTCCTACAGTACAAGTCCACACAACACAGTTCTCCAGTTTTCCACAGGCAGTATATATGGTTGCAGGTCCATGTTGGCTAGGGAATGAAACTACCAGAAAAACTTAATTTTGAAGGTCCCCAAACAAAAGGCAGATTTAGAAGATTCAGTTAGATCAGAAAGTGTAATCACTTACAGCAGCTACTGACAGGTTTGCGTATTAGAGTACATTGCAGTATCCCCCACCACCCCTTCCCCCACCACCCCTTCCCCCAGCCTCTACAGTCCATACCCTGTAAAAAAAAACTTCCATGCTCTTGTTCCAAATTTATATCAGTGTGCCTTTGCATTTTCAACTGGCAAGTTATTGTTTCCAACATTTGTTTGTTAAAATGTTTATACAGTAGTCAACTTTTCAGAGGTTCTGGTACGCCATGTTAGGATGAAGTAAAATATCTACAAATTGCATGTACTTTTGTTTGTGTATCATGTATGGACATGTTATGTGGCAGTGATTTAGGTGAAAGGTATTGATGGAATATATTAAAATAGAACAATGAAACATTCTTTTAGTAGAAGAGAAAAAATTGAACATGTTTGTCAACACTGAGACAAGAGTTTACATTTGAAAACAGGGCCTGAAGCTGTGACTTTTATCATGTTTCCTGGTATTGTAATCCTATAAATTTTTTCTGTAGAATTGTTTGTGTGGAAGTAGTGTAATTGTTTCACAATGTAGACAAAGACACTTTTGTCCTGAATTTTAAGTACAAAGCTTTAAACAATGACTAGCAGAGTTTTTAATAAACCCAATGCATTGACAGCATGTGACATCATTTTGGAAGGTAAACAATGAAGCGCACTGCACACATGATGTAGACTTTGCATGTGAGCCTAGTAGACTTAGGCACATATCCAACTGTTAAACAAATCTACGGAAGCCGAGAACACCACGGTGGTGTGAAATCGGACATGCCCGTTTTTCCACCCTTTTCTTCGGTAAACATGGGAAGGAGAAATGAAGATACTATTTCTCCTTACCATTATCCACTGATAATGTGGACTGGAGAAAACCAAAGTCACTGGGGGGTACTTCAAGAAAGGACCATTACACAGTGTCCATATATGGACGTGCCCGCACATGACATGGATCCTCTTTTCAATTTAAATAACATAGCTAGCTCGCTCGTCGACGATTCCTCCATACCACGGTGGGATCATCCCATGCTGGGATCATCCCATGCTGGTAATAATATAACCAAAGTTATATAGAGTCAATCCGTGTCATGTGCGGGCGCGTCCATTTATGGACAGGGTGTTCGAAAATAGACACTGTGTAATGGTCCTTTCTTGAAGGTCCCCCTCACTGACTTTGGTTTTCTCCAATCCACATTATCGATGGATAATTGTAAGGAAAAATTGCATCTTGATTTCTCCTTCCCGTGTTTACCGAAGAAAGGGGTGGGAAAACTAGCATGTCCAATTTCACACCACCGTGATGTTCTCGGCTTCCGTACAAATCAGCTATCTGCCACTGTTGGTGTAAGTTGCAATGATATGACCTTTCCTCCGTGGGGGGGGGGGGCACACTTTCTTTTGTGTTATGTCATGTGCGTTAGGTCTGTTTAGTGGCTAAATGAATTAACCATTTCAGTTCAAACTCTGTAGGTGAAGTCACTCCCTATACTTGAATATTAACCAGGAGCTTGTATTAGGACACAGCAAAAAATTTACTTTGTGTTCAGTAATCGTGACCATCGTACCCAAGTTAACTTTCTTGGCATGTATTTATTGCCTATAACTAAGATTAGGAGAAATAATGCTTTGATCCAAACCTTAACATTACCGATAGTCAAGTAAGAAACACACTGTCTAATTAATTAAAACGACTGCTTGTCTCCATGGAGTCTAGAAAAAGAAGATCTAATGCTCATGCAATTCCTAAATGACTAAAAATAGGTGTAAGACCCTAATTTGCTGTAGTGCTTTATTAATTTTGGTAATTTTTTTCAATTTAAGACAGCTGTAACCATGATGTTCAAAATGTTACATAAATTTAAATGTGTCTATTGTGATAAGCATTGGATTGTGTTGGCAGCTGCAAATAAATTTTCAAGGAAAGCACATGCATAGCAATGTTATAGCAATGGACAAAATTTGTCAATCTCATTTTTCAACGCAGCAGAAGATGTGCACCTTTTTGTTAAATAATAAAAGCCTTTAAGCCCATTGAATCCTCAAGCACTAGACAAAACAAGGTACAATATAGGAGGTAAAAAGGAAGAGCTGCCATTTTATCTCCTTCAAATAGCAGCTCCCTGAAGTTAGAAAGATTTTCCTACCAGCAGAATTTCGCAGCAGCGACTTCAATAAATTAACCAATCATTTACAAATGTGCAGGGAGTATTTGTATATTGACAGTGTAGATGTATAATTTTTATATTTACAGTTAGTGAAATAATTTTCAGTTGTGAATTCACATGCTATATGTGGATTTTAGTGTTTTTCAAGACTGAAATTAGTATGGTCTATATTGAAATGAGACTGGTTATGTTGAAATCTTTATGCTGTAAAACATAATGAAAACTTATCACTCAAGAAGGTTCACACTGTTTGTGCCAAATATGTCATATCATGGGGACATTTGGTGTTATCTGTCACCGTTTTGTAGTCAGGTTTATTGCCCATTTTGTGTACTGGGGTGGGGCAAAGGAAGAGAGAGGAAGACTGGTAGGGGTAAGTTATTCATGGACAAGCAAGCTTGTCAAACGGGGAATGTTTGTTGTCCTTGGGCTTTTTTGTATGACCAGAATTATTTATGCAATCCTTGTTTTGCCCAACTCCTTTCCAGTGGCAGATTTACTCTTCATGTGTTTGGGCAGCTGTGTTACCTTAAAGGGTAACCCCAAACATCACCCGGCAAACATTTAGGAGGATCATATCTCTAAATAGAATTGGTGACTGCACTTTGAATGCTGGCCCGTAGTCAAGGGGGGGGGGGCCAAGGGGGTGAAGCCCCCTGAAAGTTTTTTGCTCCCTAGAGAGTTTGAATCTTACCATTGACTTAATACATTTGTACACATTTGGCCCCCCTGAAAAAATTTGGGCCCCCCCTGGAAAAATTTTGGCCCCCCTCCAGTACCTTGTCTGGCTACGGGCCTGTTTGAATGACATTGTAATTCAAACAGCAGCTTCCCTCTGTTGGTCAATGATGACTTGTGCAGTTTGTGTTCCCAAGTAAGCTCACCCATACTACTGTGTAGATATATGGCCTTGAGCAATTTAAACTCAGTACAGGCTACTATAGCTTTGACTGGGAAGTGCACTAGGCAGGTGTTTTGGTTGAATTGAAGGAGGGGCTAGGAGTAATCTGAGTAGGGAGAATTTTAACTGTCTCAGGTGAGACTAATTGTTGCCTTTAGAGAGCCTCCTATTTTTCATTTTAGAAGTCCCTTTACAATTGTGAAGTGCATAAGATTCATCAATCATAATCCTTTTACCTTGTTTCTTTCTTTCTTTTTCTTCTCTATTTAAAACTTATCTTTTGTATAAATACAGATAGGAGAACGAGGAATCAACTTAAGTGGAGGCCAGAAGCAGCGGATCAGCATTGCAAGGGCGCTCTATGCAGACCGTGATATCTACATGTTAGACGATCCTTTAAGTGCAGTAGACACTCATGTTGGCTCTCACATCTTCAATAAGTGCATTAAAGGAGCCCTGAAGGGGAAGACAGTGCTCTTCGTCACCCACCAGTTACAAGTAAGATACTCGTTTCACTTTTCTCCTTGATGAAGTGTTCAAGGATTTATCCCCCCCCCCCCCCAGTACTTCACCATGAAGTCAGGCATGACATGTTGCCTTTTATTGTCTGTCAACATGCTTCCTTCTCTATACACCTTACACTGGTCTCCAATTGCTACTATTCAGTGCTACAAACATTAAAAGACCCATTTTGCCTCCCCAACCATATTTTCAAATATCAGTTGAAACATGTAAATTTGTTGTGTCTCCAACAGAAGCACAGCTAAAGGGAGCACAGGTACTTGGGGCTGTTCCCCCCATGAGTGTCCCACCCTAGCCATCCCCCACTGAAAAAACTGGAGAGTGCGAACATATACTGTCTCCATACTTGAACTCTCCATGAAATGGTATAGCCCGTTTCACACCATGAAAACTTGACTATGCCACTGTTCCTTAAAGTCTTTCAAAAACTGGCTGTTCCCTTTAACAGAGAGACAGGACAAAAGCCTGGGAAACTTTTATCCAGGGCTTTGAAATGTCTATTGACAGTCACAGTTGCCTACTGTGTAATTCCTGAGTGTATAACTACCTGTTGTACTGGGTCTCATAGCAACTGGCATATACAGCTTTGCATTGAAACAGCAGGAAACTGTTAGCATTTTGAGTTTCACATCAGATTTATAGTCACTTGGGCAAAATAAAAAAAAAAAAAAATACCCCCAACATACAACATGGTGTTACCAATTGTATGATTGCCTATCATGGAGATCTTTCAGCACTGTCCATTCTTATGTCATCCTTTTAGACACATGATTTGATCTCTTATCTGCTAAACCAGCACATTGTTCTATGGTGACTGTCATGTTTTGTGTAAGGAAAACTTGAAGAGAAAGAAAAGAAAAAAAAAAGAAATCAAGTTTTATGATTTAGATAAACCTTGAAGGTATCATAAGGAAAGCTCTAGCTGCAAGCAAACACATCTACAGCATTTAAATGAGCACCCACGCATCAGCTATTTGTTAAGACCCGACTGTAGCAATGCGCTGAAAGCACAAAGAGGGATGATGATGTGGAGCTATGGTAAGGTGAGGGGTAACAGGGTAGGGGAGGGGTATAAGGGGATTTATAACAATACATGGAAATATATTTTGAGGTAAAACAATAAGGGCATACCAGCTTCCTTCTCAGTTCTTTTAATCATGATCTTCTTTAAACCCCTTGAAGGAATCGGTGTACATACAAACAAAAACTTCAGCAAGACATGAAAAGTATTAAGTTACATTGACCAGGGAGTTTGCCAGTGAATGACAAAGTAAACATTTTTCTGTGTGACCGTTTGGATGAATATCCACCGTACAGTGGCTGTAGAAGTGTATTTCACCTCAGACAGGAAGATGATATCGTAGCCTTTTCAGCAGAAAAGACTTTCACGATGGGGACCCATAAAATGAAAGGTTTCAAAGAAGTATGATGTTGAAGGACTTGAAAGGAGTCAAGTTTTCCTCAGAAATGACTCTGGCTTCTTCAGGGCTGACTTCTTTAGTCCAGGGGTGGCTTCTATTTACAAATATTTGGAAATTTATTCAGGGTTTTTCTGGAAGAATATTTGAAAAATCTGGATTTTTATTGAAAAAAAGGTTGGGTTTTAATTGAAGTTTATTAGAGTAAAATCGAGCATATTGTAAGGGCAACTGACTGCCGTTAGGATTACATATTTTATCGTACGGATTATTAAGGCTCCTAGCCAAAATTCAAAAATCCCCCCCCCACCCCCCAGCAGCCACCCCTGCTTTAGTCCTGAAGGAGTCAGAGCCACTTCTGAAGAAAGCTTGGCTACTTTCAAGTCCATTGGCAGCATGCTCCTTAAACCTTTTTCTTAATCATATGCCAGCCTTCTTTAATCATAACTAGGGCATTTGTGTCAGACACCATTTTGGGATTCAGCGCACTGTGGGGGTGAGGAACATTTGTGTGAACCCCTTAAAATTCCTTGTTACTATAGCAAATCATACATTAAAATTTCATTCACTGCTTCTGGAACTATGAAATTTTACCAGAGAAGAGGGATGCAGTGGTATGATGTAAATGGACAGTATGACAGCTACATTGTCCCCTTTTCAGCTGTACAGCAGTGCTTACATGAACAGTATTGTTTGAAGTTCCTACCAGTGATTATGTATCATCCATTTACCAGCAGCATTAACTTTAGAATAACAGTAAAGTGGGCTGTGACAACAACACAATATTAATGCTTAAACAAGAACACAGGGAGAATTTCTGACCTATTTATTTTTACAGCAATATACCTTTGATATACATCTCCCTGGTCCTAGTGTAGTTGTTTTCACCCATAAAAGGAGCAGCTGAAAGGAAAACAGAGACCTTTGAACTGACAGATGGTGACATTGAGTGATAGTACCATATTAACCATGACAAGGGTGCAGTGTTGTAAAGAGTCACGACTCGAGTCACTTCTTCTCAAAATGTTAGTGACTCGAGAGAATTCAGGAGTAATTTCCCCATTGAAATAGTACAGTGACTCGAGTCAATGACTCGACTCGAGTCACTTAAAAGTTTGAAAATTGGTGACTCGAGTCACGAATCTAGTGACTCGATTACAACTCTGCAAGGGTGAAGACTAACATTCCTACTCACTGGTGGGTGGGCTAGCATTCTCCCAGGGTTCACACAAGTATCTTCCATGCATGGGCTAGTGTTATAGTGACTGCAGTTCCACCAGGGAGCTGCCACTTAATCACCTTATTTTATGTGTCCACTTTGATTTATGGCTTTAAATACTGTTAGAAATTCTTACCCTTTTGGAAGCACTGCACAGGTTGACTGACCATGAAGCTACAATGTATGGATCGTATGTCAAGTAGAATTTTGGCCTGACAGCCTCCCTCAGGCCTGCAGCAGTAGCGTAGCCAGGATTATGTCGTGGGGAGGGTTTTGGAGTACGACATGAGGGAAAGGTCTAAGGGGAGGGAGAAAAAACGGCTATTTTAGGTCTCCAGATGCGAAATGGTGCAATGTTTGTGCCTCAAATGTAATAAAGTTTATAGTGACCATGCGTTTTTTGCAATTATTTTTTTTCAAGGTTGGGTCATGGGGGGGGGTTTCAACCCCCAAAACCCTCCCCGTGGCTACGCCACTGGCCTGCAGTAAACCAGTTTACAGTTGATCCATGGTAAAAATCATTCAGGAAGGATGACTTTCTCTTTCCAGCTTGGAGGATTAGTGGTATACTCAAGTGTTTTCAGGTTTAACCAGAATTTACAAGGGGGAAAATGCATCCTCCACCCCCATCCAAACTGCAATATTTGATCCATAGAAATTACATTTTACTGACGTTTATGAGTACAAGATGCCTTTGCCATCTCTTGATAGTCAAAGAAAGCCTTTTTACGGAACATCTTTTGCCAGTTTAGTAGAATTCTACATGCTCAATGAAGCAGTATGGTTGGATCATGCACCTCTCTAATACTCTTGTTAGTTGAACATGAACCCTCATGAGTTCAATCTGTAGCTACAGGACCAGACCAGACATTTTCCATCAGCTCACAGACTTGCCAATGTCAAAAATGCCAAACCTTGAGGTTCTCACAAGAAAACCTGGAAATCACATCTCAAACCTGGAGATTTTAAACAGGTCTCATATGTGATTATGAAACGGGTTTTCTAAACTAGGAAATTTTAGATCTTTTTGTTCGCACTCTTAATAAAGTTAAAGTGGCTATGCCACGTGTAAATTAACGGTTTAAACCCTTTGGTATCTTTAGGAATACGTTTCCTACAATGAAAATCAACCATTCTGTTTGTTTACAACTTGTTTTTCCGCTCGAAAACTGAGAAAAAATACACTCTCTTCCAGCCTTGAAAAGTTAGTCTTCTCGAAAATTTTCAAAATCTTGTTACGTCATGTGACGTCACTTTAGGAACTGGTCTTTGTTTGCCGTGGTATCCTTCGGACATTTGATACAGTGTTTGCATTCCATTGTACCGCTTACCAAGGTCGATACAATGTAAAACCTGCGTAAAAAGTTCTAATTTTTGGAATTGTTATGCCTTTTCTCGTGCTTACCAGTTGTTTTAGTCAATTAAATGCATTTCATGCAGGTTTTTCGTCTTGATGTCATGATAAGTAGCTGCATGTACAAACATTCACAACGCAACAGCATAGGTACAGCATGGAAGTACTACTTCCATGGGCACAGTACACAACATACCTGATACTACACAATGTAGCACCAGCACTGTTTCGTAGTAGGTACCATGTGAAACCAAGTTTAATACTTTCTTTGGAATGGCGGATCTGAGCCAGGGAGTTGCCATCTAATGGCAACTCCCTGATCGGACAGGAATGTTGGACTGTCGGTAAAGTGAGTTTTCTTGGATTTGAAATCAGAAAGGCGAAGGCAATACTGAACAAGATGTCAGTGGTGCAGATGGGGTGAGTGTTACAGCGCATAGAACAGTATTTGAGACTGTAAGGTGAGGTTAAAGTACAACACCACAACAATTCGAGCACGAGAAGCATTTGGAGCATTTGAAAGGGGCTTTAGCTTGCAAAGTTTTATGTAGGCAGTCAAAATATGAACTTTAGGTTACTTTCGTGCAAGTGTCAGTGGAAATCATGGAACTAGCCTATGATCGAGTGTGCACAGTATTTCGCTGGCTGCTGTCAGTCCACTCACTGTACGTATTACTGCAGACCGAACCGAACAGTACACTGCCGAGTTTTTTCGTTCTTCGGTTATGAATCAAGAGTATTTGTAATTATTAGTAATAGCCTACTGCAGCCCCAAAATATAACAGACGGACACCACTCTCCAAACAGACAGAATAAAGTTCAAATTCAAGACATGCCGTGAATTACAATCATTACTATACCTTACTTATGTATAGGCTATGCTGTACGCCAGGTTCGGTATACCATGGAGCGTGTGGTAGCTCCATCTGTATACAGAGGCTGGTGTTCCTAAAATGACGTCACTATTGTGTTGGCTTGAAATCTCATTTGCAACAGTCTATTTTTTGGTGCAATTTTTTGAAACATTAATTTCATTTTAATGCTCAAGGCTGTAAGGGTGATGAAAACAGTTTTAGGAAGAGCTTTTTGTGTACTTTAGGCTAAATTAGTCTCCCGTTACTCCAATTTACGTGTCATGGCCACTTTAAGATGCCATCTGCAAAGCCGACTGTTTGAAATATAGTCACTTTTCTGACATCGGTCCATCTGTGATTCAGTGATAACTTAAGGAGTGATAGAAAGTACTGATTTAAGAAAACTTATCTGGCATTGCCTCAAAGTGATTTTCACTGTGTGATCTGGCATTTTCACAATGAGACAGTGCACAAACTGTGAGACTCACAGTGAAACCTTGAGAGTTGGCAAGTCTGGGCTCATGTATGAAAAACTAGAAGGCAATAGTCCCTTGAAAATAGCTACAGGGCTATGTAAGCAGCAGACTGTGACTTGAAAGAGAGAAGCTTACTGAAAAGAAATTTGTGTTTGCCTTCATATAGCCAAAGTCCATGATCCTTAATCACTTGCAAATTAATAGTTCCCATAGGTGTATGCTGAGTACGTGTAGCTCCTCCCCACTCCCACTCTTCTCCAGAGGGTTCATGTAAGGGCAAAAAAAAAAAAAAAATGACTTCTAGGGCACTGGTACTTTATTTTCAGGGCATACACCCACAATTCCTCTTCAAACCCCACATGCATTTGGTCAGAAATGTTAATAATTAAAGACAAGCAGTCATCACCCCAAAGTAGATTCTTGGTGTGGGGGTATGAAAATTCTCAGTTGGTTCCTCCTCTTTGATTGACATCAAAGTTTGAAAATTCAAGTGATGCAGAGTAATTCACATTCCACACAATGCAGAGAGAGTGTTTGGATTACACCTTATAACCTTGTATGCTCACCACGACATGGCCTGGAGCAATAAAATAGGTTTGTGTCTGGACAAAGAGAAGATTTATACAGTTATGGGAGGAGCTACAAGTTGCTTAGTTGGGAGAATTGGAACTGTTTGGGGTGACGAGAATTTCCCTTTAAGGCATGAAAGCAACATTAAGTTACCTTTTGCTTTATAGTAAATGTAAGCCTTGTCTTAATTTTTACTTCACTGACACTGCTTGAACAACATACCTGTCAGTGTCTCTATATGAACAAAGATACTGTACAAATTTGTTGCCTCAGCATAAAAAAGCCTGAAGTCAGAAGCATCGAACCCCATTTGACCTGCTCATAAATATATTTATCTCACACTTAATGGGTTTTGAGAGAAGAAAACTGAAAGCAAGTTTGTAGACAGTTTACTTTTGGTTGTATAACAGTCTTTTAAGATACACATTTTCTAGACAGTCTGCAATGAAGATGATAAATGACAAACACACACATTGAATCAAGTTAAAGTTCCAAAACTTTCAGATATGAGTTGATGAGTCAAGTCATTAATACTTTATTTTGAAAGGTTGCAAGGAAGCTGACAAATTAAATGATATTTTTACTGCTCAAGAAACAGAGTTGGTTAAGTAGAAAAAGTATCTTTTCACAATTTTCTTCATATTTACAGTCATAATACAGGATTTACCTTATATACATAAATTGTTTCAAAACACTTGAAGTGACAATTGACAATATACAAATATGACAAAGAATTCAAACTAATAGTGTGACAAAATAATCTTCTTTAAATTTGATAGTGTTAAGTGTGACAGGACTCCTGTAAAAAAAAGTGAATTTAGAGAGGAAACAAATAGAATTCATCTGTTCTTGCAGTCCTTGGTATGTGTGGAGCTGGAGCAATATAGTTTGCCCATTACAGACCAGTGTAGGCAGTGGAATTGTAAAATTACTTTTCTCAACAATCCCACAAGTTTTAAAACCACACATGCAGTAATTTCCTGTACCTGTTTGGAAAACCTGATTGATGGGAAAAAGTTGACTTTTTATGTTGCAACTTATCCAGATTCCCCCTCTTTGAACCAAAATCTGCCAGAATTATTTTGGAAGGGGCAAATTTTCCCCTCTCCCCAGTTCTGAGACCTAGTGTTTGTTGCAGACCATACTGATCTTTTCACCACAAACGTGTATATGTCACAGTTAACAATATCAACAGTGCAGTTTCAACTTGAGGATGAAAAGGAAACTGGGATAAGTTTATGAATAACAAAGTGATGATATTTTATATACAATAACTCATTGATTACTTGCTACCTGTCAGCAGTTCTCAACGTCATTTCTGGAGAAAAAAATTGAAACATATGGAAAGGAAACACTGTAAGGAGAGAGAGGGGGAAAAGGAAGAAACATAGAGTCTGTAAATCTGCAGAGTTCTTGTTAGCCACCTTTACAGATACTTCTCTGTCGGAAAAATGAGTTGTGTGGTATTGATCCATTTGTTCTATGAAGGCATGGGGAATAACCTAACAGAAATCTCTGATATGGTAGAAATTGGTAGACATATCCTTTCTTGAGACACTTATTCTCCTGAAAGTCAAGCACGGCATATTGTCATTTTTCCATTATAAGCACGCTGAAATATATCTTTGGGAGTAAAATTAACATCACTGCATTAGCAGGTGTATGTAACTTTTCAGCAAAAATTGTGTACCAACTTTTGTAAGGCACCATCAAGAGATTACATTGCATGTATGAATCATTTTGTGAGTAGGTCTACTAGTACTACCAGTGTTTAAGAATGAAGCCTGATCAGCAGAGCAATATCTCTCTCATAATGACAACAAAACAATTAAAAATGATAAGTTGCAGCAAAATTTGAACAATGAACAAATTTTATTATAAATATGTATGTCTTATGTTTCTTTTTACTTTTAGTTGAAGCACCATAATTTTGGGGGTTATATGACCTAAGGTCATGAACCCATTGCAAACTACTGCTGGAATGAAAGCAATCACTATAGTCTATGCAGAACCTTCTACATATACAAAAGTTCATGGTATGCACAGCTAAACATGTCCTTTTAGGCCAAACACTATTTCCATTCCATTACATTGTAGTGTCATCCCAGCTATGCTTAAGGGATGTATATTTGACCCTGAGACAAGACCATATTCAAAGTCCACTTATTTACAAGATGGAAATATTCTCTGTAGTAACATGCTTACTTAAAGGGAAAATGCAGTAATCCCAATTTGAATTAGTGTAGTAGTCTATCTATTTCATGAATGGCTCTTGAGAATCATTTGACAATATTTTTCTCACTGAATTCTAAAATTTATGGGGAGTAACTCATTGGTTTACCTTGGATATGCAATATTAAAGTCCTAAATTATCATGAAAGGTACTTGAAAGAGTAATAAGAAATTAGTGAAAATTAGCTGTTGTTTCAAAATAAGTTGGGGGGGGGGGGGGACTGCTCTTGCCCTTTAAAGAACATGCACTGCAACAGTGTTGGCTAAACCCTCATCTTGGCTGCTGTATTGCACACAGAGCAGAAAATGTTTTCCCCTTTAATGCAGGGTGGGAACACTCAATGCCAGGCGCAGCACCATCCAGGTCAGGCACATTCCTACATTAAATGTTATCAGCATGGTGATTTTGAAAATATCTGTCACAAAAGGATGTAATGCCATCTGGGTTATGACTAACTAAGCACTTCATAAAATTTCCTTTATGGTACTCCAAGCAATTAATCTACTCCTACGGTCATTTATAGCCCCCAGTTTGATCTTTGCTGTTAAGTAGGCTGGGTTAACATTTATACAGTGTGTAACAGATAAAAGGTGAGTGTCTGCATACCAGTGGATTCTCAGTGTGGTCCCTGAAACTACCATTTAAACATCTCTTAGTGAATTAGGATACAAATGATAATCCTTAGACACTTGTGACTTGTCTAAGGGCTTTCAGGAGTGGCCCGAACAAATACCAAGCAGACCCACTGGGATAAAAAAGAAAATCTAAAAAGGTCAAATTCCATGTCCCAAAAGGTTCAAGTTCTCCCCACAAAAATTTTCTCTTTGCCTGTCCTCCGATATCAAAGACTGTCTGTCTCTTTTGAGCAAGTTTCATTGCCCATGACCAATGGCCTACTGCTGAAGGCAACACCGTAGCTTCCCAAACATACTGCTTACTGCTTACTTTGCACTCTCTTCTGATTTGAGTATCTGAATGTGTTACTTCTCTGCACAACCACTAAGCCATGCAATGTACTCCTTGCCATGACGCTAGAAAAGAATAGCAAGTTTTAGCCATATCTAGTTGACCACTCATAATCCGGAATCTATCAGAGAACTTCCTGTTCAGGTATCTTGAGATCAATAAAGTTAAAGGGGTTTGAACCCCTTTAAAGACTGTTTGGTCAATAGAGCAAGTTTGTAAAAGGGATTAACTGTTGTAATTATGGAGATTAGCTTCGACCGGGACAAAGTCTTTTTCTCAGGTAATATTGGCTAAAATGTCCTATTCAATTCTAGCAGCATGGCAGCTGATCAACAAGTGTCATTACCTATTCAAGAGTGGCTATATCCTTTAAATTTCCCACGTTATATGTCAATAAATTCATGGAGAACAGATAAAAGAACTTCATGGCCCATCCATTTTTCGAGGGGAAGGGGGGAGATCAAAGACCCATGCACAATTGTATGCTTCTTCAAAATATATTAAATTATCATTTTTGCAGAACACTACCTTTTTGCACATTTTTGTCAAAGTGTCTTTTCATGAAAACGATGACAAAAATAGATGAATCTCTTGTGTTGAGGGTATTACTACTCTGATGCATTTCATTAAAATGAATGTCCTGAAGCAACTTTGAAACACCATAAACACCAATTCTGAACCCCATTATCTGAATACCTGTCAAAGACTGGCCCATATCAAACCTGGATGCCTGGATGAAGTACATGGAAACCAAAACTTCTCGCTTCTCTAAAAACTGTGACTATTTTGCTGTACCTTTAAAGTTTCCTTTACCAAATTTTCACATTCACAGTGGTTTTGTCGACAAAGCAGCATCTTGAGATCGGTGGGCAACGGCAAGTTTTAAGTACAGTACAGTGTAAATTTAATTTTAGTGATGCATTTAATGCAAAATTCCAAAAGAACAGTACACTATCTCCAAATTGATTTCAGTTGCAGGAGCACTGTATCAGCAACCTCCCCCCCCCCCCCAAAAAAAAACATTAAAAGTTGAGTTCAATTTTAAGAATGCTTTTCAAAAACTTCTGAACTTTAGTAGTACCTGGAGTGTAATGCAATACACTAAATCTCAATGAGTAACTTTACAAATGAAACATATTTACCATCTCTCTCATACAAGAGTCCAATGTACTCATTACTAATTTCTGATAAACATGAATATGCACTGACCCCTTCATGAATAATCACAGACCCAGGCCAACTGGATCCATAGTCTAGACTCCACCTGACTGTCATGTTGACTCTATGAGATGTACTGGCTGGGTTGGAGAAAAACAGCATGTCTTTGTGACGCATCATCGAAGCAAAGCAGTTGGGATCAATGAGATTCTCATCAAAAAATGCATTGCGGAGGGGAAACGTTTCACCACCATCATAACTCACCATCTGCATTCTACAGTTACATCTGTAACCATGAGTGTTACGAACTGTCATAAACAAGGTGCCATTTGGTAACTCAACAACCTAGAAAGACAAAAAAAAATTGTACCTTTTGATGAAGATTGCACAATACAGAAACTGGCAACATACACAGTACATTCTTTATGTTTAATTTATATGTTAATTGTTATTTTCAAAATTTTCTTGGGGGAGAAGTTCATGCTTCCCCCCCCCTTCTGATTTTGTAAAAGAGCAGGGTGGCTTTGAGGAGTACTGTAATCTGAATAAAGCCCATCATAAAGTACTGTGTACAGGTTTACATAAGACTATCACAATCTAAAAGGAGTTACTACACTGTCACGTGGTTAGAAGGATTAAGCCTATAGTAAAAGATGTGTTCTATAGTGTAGCTTTAATGGTATAATATGAGGGATATGAAATTCGGCTTCAGTTTGTTTATTATTTACATTTTCTTTAAAGGGAAAATGCAGTCACCCCAATTAGAATTAGCATACCCTGTTATCCTCATTCAGGAATGGCTCCTTTTAATCATACTTCTCTTTTTTATGTTTTATTAATGCAAAAATACTCCTTGGTTAAACTTTAACACCACATATATTTATTCAGAAACATAATGACAGATACTTGTAAGGGGGGTAAGAGCACATAAATTTGTATGATTTAACTTATGTTTGAAAATATTAAACTTATTCCCTTTAAGTTATTCTCTTTATTGCCATACTTCACTTTAGGCAGATCTTTTTTACTAGACAGTATAGCCAGTGAGTGGGGGGAGGGGGCAGAGAGGCGATCTGTTGTTCTGTCACAAATCTTGAAGCTTTAATAAAACAGTGTAAGAGCCACTTTCACATTGTTATTTAAATTTATATGCACCACATCTCACTACACCTGTTAATTTTCATACCATAAGTTGAGTTCGAAGTACAGTTATTTTACATATTACACACAAGTCTACACTTTGACTGAGTTGAAAATTTTTTCTTAATGAACAGTGAGAAAAAAAAAAGGAACAATTTGGTATAATGTATAGTTAATATCGTAAAAAGTTTATTACATACTTGTTCTGCCAGAAGGTCTAGGGTTCAAATCCTGGCTGGTTCGTACCAAAGACTTTAAAAATGGAACCTACTGCCTTTGTGCTTGGTGCTCAGCATAAGCAATGGAGTAGGGAAAACAAGCCAGTGAGCCACAACTAGAAAAAAACTGTGGTCATCTCGACTTGAACCAATTGGTTGGAAACTGGGGCGTTAAACCTCATCTAACTTCATACTTGTTCTGAATGTCTATATGTCTTTGTGTGTTAGTGAAGTAGCATATTATTAGATTAAATTTTGTGTTGCATGGCAGATTACTGCCCAGGGCTAAAATTTAGGTCAGTTTTAAAATAAAAGGGAAGGAGGTATGCAAGAATCACTTTTACTTTCTTATTTGAATTTATACACTATGTCACATTATACCTCTAATCTGCATATCATAAGTAGAGCTAGAAGCATAGTTAGTTGAGATGGAATACACAAGCAGCCAGCATCTAAACTGGGCTCATCTTTCACTTTCCTTTACTGCTTCTACATTATATCCACCCACACCGTTTACAATAGCCTTAATTAAAATATGGTTACTCAAAACTGACAGAGTATAGTCTGCACCCTAACTTCACTCCTCCTTCAAATAATTGCTACAGTACTAGCTGAACTGAACAGAGAACCTTTACAACATACCTGAACTTCTCCTGGAACTAAATCATGTGCTACTTTTGTATTGTTGAATGGAATAGAATAGAATCTCTTGTTCACAGCCCAAGTCTTGCCATGATCTATAAAAAGAGAACCAGAAGAAGATAGCATGGTTGATGAATGCATTGTGAAAAATCTGAGCCATGTAAACAACCAAAGTTGTGTATACCAGTATGACCTCATTTCATAGTTTCAAAGGCATGCACCACCTGTACCAAGACTGAATGAGCCTCCCAATAGACCCTTTTCCAAATAGCAGTTACAATGGATTGTGGGATAGAGTTTTGGTTCACATCATTTTTGGCCACAGTAAATTGCCATTGACAAAAATGGTGCACACTTAAACTCTGTCCCATAATCCTTTGTAATTGCTATTCGGAAAAAGGTCAATGCTCAGTACCAACTGTGAAATGCTTTAACAAAAACAACCCCCCTCCCCCCAAAAAAACCCACTTATCCACCAAAAAATTCCAGGTGATTCTAAATGTGAAACAACTAGTCATGAGAATCAGTGACTGCCCTCTATTCTGGTGTCTCTATGTTTCAATACCTGAAGGGTCAGGAATAAGGAGTTAAATTCTGGTGAGGGGTTAGGGATGGGTGAGATATAGGGATTGGGATACGGTTAGCCATAGAAGCCATTTATGTCAATATACCTGTGGATCCATCACGGAAAGTCACATTAAGGATGTTTATATTAGAGGTGTTAGGACATACAGATGTGTTATCATGAGAATCAGATGCTGTAATTGATATTACTTTACATACCTTACATGGCAAAACATGAGATTAACCAAAGACACAACTATTTCTTGATACTGCACCTACTGTATGTTGGTAAAATATGGAGTGACTCGAAGATTTAGCACAGAGCAACTATTGAATACCCTGCTGCACCAGAGACCTATGTTTGGAATTCGTGGACGTGGATTCCTACATCAGTGGTTTGAAAGGTACTCGAGGACTAGTGCTTGCTTACTGTATTTGAGGGGGACAGCTCCCCATTCTGACGTCTCTTTGTTCCAACATCTCTATGTTCCGAAAAGTCCTCATTGAGGTCAGTGTTAGAGAAAAGGTTAGGTTAGAACAAGCCCCCATCCTACCACTGTCCTTCATGCACACATTCGGAATATAGAGACATCAGAACAACGAGACATCGGAACACAGAGGTTTAACCGTATTTGAGTGTGACACTGTGATGTATCTTGGCCATGTCTTTAATTCAAAAAATGAATTTCGACAAATCTGATTCAATCCTCCCCAACTCCGTACATCCATTTCTATCTTGATTTGTATCATACGCCAAGTCACTCCTTGGCTAGTACCATATCCGTTTTGGGTTGGATTTATAGTGCAAATAACTGTGCAACTATATCCATTGTGGGCTGGATTAGTAGTTATAGTCAAAGTTATTGGGACAACAACTAGGAATCCAGATGTGTAATAAATATTGTTGAGGCAGAGTATTCTAGAGTTTGCCTTAAACACTTTTATATTTGGCTTCAAATCTCTTTTCAAATTGTAACAAAAATCAAAGTTTAACTTTCCAAAAAACTTGACAGCCTGATGGTGGCAATTAATCCCCATTTCCCTAACTTTGACCAAGGGACAGTGGAAAATAACATTGGAGTATATTGCCTGTTGCATCAAGTAAGATGAGAAGACTTTCAAAACATTTCAACTGAATCAACCATCAGCCAATCTTGTAAGCATGTAGATTGAATTTCTTCACATGGATTACTCACCAATTTCTATTGAAAAAAAGCACTGGTCAATGAATACTACAGGTTGGTCAATGCAGGACTGGTAGCCAAAATAACCAATGTGGGGGGGAGGGGGGGGGGGAAGGGGCACATCGATTTTAGAGTTTTGCTGGCCTGGGGAGGGGTCTAAGGGGTAGGGGTGCCCAGTGTTGTAATGAGTCATGACTCGAGTCGCTAATTTTCAGAAGGGAAATGACTCCAGCAATTGTATCATAATTTTCCTCATAGAAATAACACAGTGACTTGAGTCTCTGACTCGACTCGAGTCACACTGAAAGTAGTAAATGACTTGACTCGACTGCAAAATTAAGTGACTTGTTACAACACTGGGGGTGCCCCTCCACTGAAAATTTTTGCCAATTTCAAGGACTCTAGATGCAAAATGGTGTGGGATTTTCCATTTTTTTTTTTATATTTGTATTCCAAAAATGTTGGTGTTGTAATAAATTTCCTCCTTCAGTGCAAGAACTTTTTATAGAAATAATTGGGTTGGGGGGGGGGGGGGGGGCAATGCACCTGGGTCATTGTACTTTTGAAGGGCCACACTGTGGACTGCAGGGCGAAATTACTCCAAACTGTCCCAACTCTATAAACCTCCTGTGTCAGCAATGAGAAAATACGACCTATGACATAACAAGTTGTATCGCAAATGAGGGCTAGAGTCCCATATTATTAAATGATGCTCTGAAGTTGGGGTGGCCATACATCTAGCTTTTCATTAGATTGTCCAGCTTTTGGGCAGCCTGTCCTCCATCTAGCATTACTTGATGCCTGAAATTGATATGTCATCCTTTTTGAAGGTCTGTGAGGTCACAAATGACAAATCTTACAAATTTTGAATGGAAAAATCAATCACAAATAAAGTCATTCTCATCGCTTACGGTATTTCGATGTAAAAAAAAAAACCTGTTGAATATCTCAAAATACTTGTATAAGTGGTACCAATTAGTCACATATTGATAGATGACCATATTATACGCATGCACAAGCAGTCAGTTATAATTAGCTAAGTGTACAAAGTGTAGCCTGGTGGGCATGTATTGCAATACCTGGATATGCACAATGCTGGGGTGTGGCAGTGTCCTGAAATGGCTGAAGCAGCGAGCTGCTGCTAGTGACAGCTCCCTAAAGTCCTCTTTTTTGGAAATTTGGAAATGAAAAATGAAATACAATCAATCAAATTCTTCCACAGTCCCAATCATATATATTTCAGAGTAGCAACATGCCAGCTCTTCTGTTGAACCCAAGTTTAACTGGGTTTTTATTTGAACCAGAAACCATTAAAATGAAAGGAATAGCAATGTTCTGACTCTAGCCATCCACCAACTATCTCAACTTTTTGTAGCAGGGCCATGCAGTCCATAGCTGTTTATCATGGATAAATTACCTAAGGTGTAGGCCTACACGATGTAAAAGTCTGTTGTATGTGATCTGTATGGAATGTCTCCACTTAAAAGGGTTGTACTAAATGTGGTGTTTTTTAGATGATGTTGGCATATGAAATTTTCCTTTGAAGTGCATCTTTTTCTTCAATTTCCCCTGGAAACTGTTGAAAAATGCATATTTTGTGCAGCAAATTTTACATTTACAGCATATTTATGATTTGGTACAACTATTGAATACCCCACCAATAATAAACCTCACCTCGCTTCCGGAGGCGCAGTCACAGTGAAGCACAGACAAAGTAACAAAATAACTCACATTCATGAATGGTCACTGTTATGTGACTGCGACTGTGCCTCCACTCAAAATTGGAGGCTTGGTGGACTTGGACATTTTACAAAACATGATTAACATTAAAGATACATGTACGTAATTACTGTGTTGCAAAATAACATGATTCACAAATGGCCACTGTGACTGCAACTGTGATTCCACTCAAACTGGAGGTTCCGTGGACTTGGACATTTTGCAAAAACATTTAGGCCTACATAGAAACACACGTAATTTCTTGTGTCGCACAACAACATGAATTCATAAATGGCCACTGTGACTGCGCCTCCACTCAAAACTGGAGGCTCAGTGAACTTCAACATTTTGTGAAGAAACATTTACATCAAAAGAACTGTAACGAACCACATGTTGACTCGTTCTCAAAATAACAATCTTGGGGCCGCCTGTGGCCACTGCGACTTTGGCTCCCGTTTTCAAAAAGGTGTTTTTCGACCGTGGCGGGGTATTCTGTTGTTCTATGAATTTTACACAATTTTGCAACAAATGTGCATTTGGCATTTTTTCGACCATATTGGACGCCAAATTTCGCCAATCACCTCACGAAAAATCTGGCAACCCAACCACTTACCATCACTGTAAAGACACAACATAGTCCTTACTACATATTCACTGGTATGCCCACATGCAATCAGCCTCCCTTTGTTTGGTTGGTGTTGCTTTTGAAGACCATAGCCAGGGCCAAAGGCAATCGGTTCAAGGCTGGTGACACCAGGAATTAAATCTTTTACGTTGACCGGTTTTGACCAACTGTAGCCGAAGTCCTCGCTTGCTATCATGTAACTACCCGCTGCTTGCGAGTCTGGCCCCGGTACACAGTTTGCCAAATGCCCACAGTACGAGTACAGTAGGAACAACGTGTTTGTATCTGAATCGAACAAAACTGCCCCCGTATTTACGCCGTCTTGTGCGTGAAAATCGTCCAGTATGTACTCAGAAGGCCCCCAGACTAAACCTTGGTTTGTCGACCGTTTCATGGCTATGAATTTTGCACCAGCATCTCCCGATGAATACTTCCGTGCTTCGACAAAAGCCAGTAAATCTCCATTGGGAAGAAGCGTCAAAATCGGGGTACGAAATAAAGCAACACCGTCGGTATTCGAGATCCATATTAACTGTTCTTCAATGGGTAAGAGATTCATAGTAGTAGTTAGATGAAAACTTGACAGAAAGACGGCAAACATAAGCGCTTTAGAGTAGTAGTTACTGCTTTTCGCCGCCATTTTGAAGTGACTGTCAGTACGATAGTCAGGTGACCTGTATTGCGCAATACTATCAAAATGTAAACAAACGTGCCAGTCCTGATAACCCTGACGGAGCGTAAGCACAGTCATACGCCAAGTAGCAGACAGATATCTTCCCCTACCCATATAAAATTTCTTCAACGCTTTGCTTTTTCGAGCCGCCGCTATGAGGGGAAAAGAAAATGGAAACGATTGGATCCGATTACAGGTGTCTTGAGCATGGAGTTGGAAGGAGCAGGGAGAGTAGGAACTCCGAAGGACGGAGGGAGTCCAGTCTGGAAAGTTTGTATTTGCTACACCGAATTTTTACGCCACGCCAAATCATTGTACTGTGTTTTAAGTTCAGTGTGTATGTAAAAGACAAGAAAATCACGCCATCAAACTGGTCTATATGCACGCCGAAGATCTTCGGCGTAACAAGTTTTCCAGACGGGGGAGGAGTACGTGGGCCAGGCCTATACCTAAACGCGTGCAAGCACGGTAAATACACACTGAAATGCTATCAACGTGAAACTAAATTATTACTGAATACACCACGGTGGGGAGAAATCAATAAGCAGTTGGATATTCTTGTTTTCAATTTAGAAGTTTTCTAGGTCTCTGTATCACAGAAGGGGATGTAAAATTGTCACTGCTGATAGGGGAAACATTGCTGTATGCATGGGCATGAAACTCCATAGGCAGAACTACAAGTTCTGTGTTAGGGTTAATGTGGATTCTCCATCATCTACCTTATAGAGCACCCTCCCTCTCTCACTAAACGATGACAGTGAGTGCCTCAGGCCCAAAAGTTCCACAAACTTACTAATATACATTCAACATTTATGTCTCCACCCTCACATCCTCAACACTAAAGTAATATTCTCCACAGCTGCTTCAACATGTAGATGAATGGCTAAGTTCAAGTTGTGGTGAATGCATTTTACCTTTAGTATAAAACAAGTTAAAGGAGACATGACCACTTTTGTATGTGAAAAGTCAAAAATCAAACTGTCAATGTTTTGTTTTTTTGTGCTGTAAGACCAATGTATGCTGAAATTTACATTGAAGTGTGTTGAAGTGGAAGACAAAAAATTGGAGCATGAAAAGATTTGTGAGGTTGAAGCAAGATTTTGCCACCTTTTTTTGAAATTTTGTCCTTTCGTCCAAGGCTCAGTTAACCACTTGGACTGCACAGTCATCCCAAACTGGGCCAGCTGATTGGAACCCATAATGCTTTATCATGGTAGTTACCCTGATTGGCCTTTCCTGGAATAAACATATAATAGCCCAAAGTGGGATCCCTGTTGGTCCCCAGTGAGTTCATAGAGCTGCCAGTGAGCCTAATGAAAATCCTTGAGTTACAGGTTTTGTGTTTATGTTTATGGTATAAGTTAACAGTACTGCCTACAGGTATATACAACTATATTGAAAGTTTTTGGTTACTTGTAACCATTGCAGTGAAGTCAGCATGTGTGTGTGTGTATGTGTGTGACGCCAAACTTGTGTACAAGCAAACCATAGTAGAAAAGGTCTGCTGTGCATGATATTTGGCAGGTATGTTAACGAGGATGTGAAGTTTTGCACTGTTGCTTTTGGCACCAATATCATGCATAGTTATGAGCAGGCAGGCCTGGGCTTAATGTGAAGATCTTAGAACCACAACGTCTACCAGGATGGCTGATTTAGCTTCATATTTAGTTTAAGTAGTCAAATAGGCAGAGGTTGTAGTGTTTTCGGAAGAGTATATCATCTTCATTAATGTTCATGAGAAGGTGGGGTAAATTTTGACATTGTGCCTGATACTTTAGCAGGTATGTTGACTGGGGTGTGAAGTTGTGCCCCTATTACTTTAGACACCAGTACATGCATAGTAATGAGTGGGTCTGGCTAAACATGACCTTCTGAGAATGTCATTATCTTCCACACAGGAAGGCTGATCAGCTACATATTTAATATGCAGAGATATTAGTTTTAGGGAACAGTATATCATCTTCATTAATATGCATGAGTGGGTGGGATAAATTTTGAAAATGACTGAAAATATTTGTGTACAAGCAAACTCATAGTAAGAAGGTCTACAGTGCTTAGACTTGGTAGGTATTTTGACCTTGGTGTAAAGTTGTGCCCTATTTCTTTTGGCACCAATATCATGCATCATAATGTGTGGTAGTGCTATTAACCCACAAATCCTGAAAATGTCATTTGTCTCAGACTCTGTCAGGATGGCTGATTAGTTTCATATTTGGCATGGATATGCTAAGGTAGAGGAAATCCTTTTAGTAATAGTTCATCATCTTCATTAACATTCATGAGTAGGCATGGTCATTTTTAAACTGGCTGAAAATACTTGTGCACAAGCAAACTCCAAGTGGCGGGAAGGTCAGCTTCTGGGTATACAATACTTGAGTGGTAGGTACTCTGACCTGGATTAAGGTTACATGAGCATGCATGAATTGGAATTGGTGAATTCAATACAAGTTTTAAAGGAAACAGTTTGATTGTATATGTCAGTCTTTAGGATCAAATACCTTGAGTGTGCATGAATTGTGATTGCCTAATTGATGTTAGCAAATTGTAACCGTATATTGTCTGTGGGAAGATTCTGGTGGAGAATGAACCTGTTCTGTACCATAGGCAGTTCTAACGTTATATAGTGCATTCATATATATAAATAGACAAGGTAGCGCACTTCTTCCACACAATGGCGTTCAGTAGCCAGATTTGGCTGATAAGTACTAATATGGCCAAACTGGCAAAGCTTTTACTAACTTGGCCATGTATTCGTGCATACGTGGCCAAATAGGCCAAATCTGGCTACTGAACGCCTTTGTGTGGAAGAAGTGCGCTGCCTTGTCTATTTATATATATGTATGCACTATATAACGTTAAAACTGCCTGTATGTGAGTTAAAACTGATAGGGTTCTTGGGCTTGAAATTGTAGGTAGGTATTAACACACACAACTGGGAGTCCATTTGGTGACCTGCTTTGAGGTCAAACTTAATAAAACCACCAGATTGTGTCATTGGAACCATGTCTCTTGTTTAAAGTTGGATCAGTCTGACCCTGATAGGAGCCAAAAAGCACTAGAGCCAAACTCAATCAGACTCAGGTAAATGGTAAAGCCCGGATGGCTTTGCTAGCTCGTTTGGGCCGTATATACATTCCACAAGGGGTAATATCGTTGGTATCCTGCCAGCAAGGATTGAAAATGTTTTATAAGTGATGTTTTGGTGTGTTGATATTTATACTGGTCTCAATCTGTTTGTTTTTGTCACCTTTCAGTACCTTGAAGAATGTGATTCCATCATACTGATGAAGAATGGACAGATGGAAGAACAAGGAACCCACGAAGAGTTAATGAAGAGCAATGGAGAGTACGCCAAACTCATCAACACTTTTGTGAATAAAGAAGAGGATGAGAATAAAAATGAGGTGGTCAAAAAGAGCATCATCAGAAAAGCTACTGTAAAGAAGAAGTTAGGAAAGCTTGACTTTGATGAAACAGATGGAGAGGGGGATGGTAAGTGTTCAACATGTAGTAAGGTCTTCTGGGGGGTGTGGGTGGGGGTTGAGGGTTGAGCCTCCCTACTGGCAAAACCAAAAGTAGAAAAATGGAAGAGGTATTTGACTCCCCCCTCGCTCACACACACACTTTAAAATGTTCTTACATCCCTATTGAGTGTAACTGTGATTGTATATGTCTCTATGGCTTTTAGCTCAGATCATTTGTAATATCTTGTTACTACAGCCAGCTGCAGAACTTTGTATGACAGATGTATGATAGAAAAGCGTGAGGCAAGAGAGTCCACCATTTGGTTTTAAGCTTCTTAAGTGCAATTCCAGGTCTTGACTGACAGCAGGAAAGTAACCTGTTGGTTCTTGTTTCATATAGATGCAATGATAATTTTTGTGCACTCCTTTAGAATGAAGTTGCTTAAATCAAGACAAATCAATTAAATTAAATTAAATTGTATTGACCGTTAGTGGGTTGAATGATTCCTGTACTTAAAGGGAAAGAGCAGTCCCCCCAAATTCTAATAGTCTAGTAGTCTATCCTATTCCATGAATGGCTCTTGAGAATCATGTGATATTTTTCTCACTGAATGGTGAAATTTATGTGGTGTAACTCATTGTTACCCTGGATATGCAATATTAAGCTCCTGAAATATAAAGAAAGGTACTTGGAAGAGAAATAAGGAGATATTAGTGAGAATTAGCTAGTGTTTCAAAATAAGTCTGGGGTGACTGCTCTTGCCCTTTAAGTAGTTGAGCATAAAACCAAGTCCTAACACAACGGTCTGCCACAAGCTCCTATTTACAAACATTCAAGAGAGATGAGACTCAGGAGGCAATTTATAGAACATGTGTTTGATGAGAGGTGCACCAGTTAACTTGTGCATTGCACATTTTTATATCCTTGCTCCCAGTCACTTACGTTGGTCATCAAGCAAAAATGCAACAAGTCCAAAAGTACTAGGCTGCCCCCAAAAAAAGAAACCCAAACAAAGGCCACTGGGGTGCCCTCCCTTTCTCCTCCAGCTATGCTAATGGTCCCAGTAGTATGTAATGATAAAACAATTCTTGATAATTGTATATTCAAAAGAAAAATAGGAACAATAAAGAGACATGCTTACTTACTTTTTAACTTTTAACTAACTTTTATTACATTTTGAAGGAAAATTGGTTGAGGATGAAACAACTGGGGGCTCCGTAGTACAAATGGCAACCTATAAGCAATACATGCACTATATGGGTGGTGTCTTCATGGCTCTCCTGATGACAGTATTAGCTGGTATCACAGTTCTTAGTCTGGTTACAACCAATGCCTGTGTTGCTATCTGGCTTCGAACAGCAGATTTAATTGGGGTATGTATTTCAAGTCTGGCTAAGTAGTTACTTTGATTAGAACTATGCTAGTAACCCAGTACTCTGTTTCAACCTACATCTTGTACCAACTGCAGATTGCACTACTTGGGATCAGAAGTGCAACATGTTGAGGGCAGTGTTGCTGATGAAATGCTTTTCACATTCTGTAATTCTTCATGGGCTATAGCAGTGGTTCCCATTGGGGGCATCATCACCCCTCGGGGCATTTCCACAACTCAGGGGGGTGATGAGCCCTAAGGACGTGGCAAGGGGGCGTTTTGAAAAAATCATTTACTCAATTTAAATCGTGGCTTTACAAGATTCCAAAAGCTTTTCTGTAGCTGAGCTCTCAAATTGGTTTGCATAAAAAGGAGATAAATGAAGTCAACAAGTCTAGAAGCTTTAATATTTATCATAAATACACCAGAGCTTCCTGGGGCTTTTCCCTCGGTCCCCCACTGAGACATTGCTCCTTGGCCCCATAAGAGGTACTTGGTGAGGAACGGTCCACAACTCGGTGGGGTCCCTAGCATCTGTTAAATTCCAAAAAGATTTCTTAGCTCTTGACTGCAATCAAGCCTTCAAGCTTTGGTAAATCATGGGTTAAAGATTTGCCATCTCAAAAGGGTGTCAGTTTTTTTTAAGTACTGCTTCACTGTTCTACTACCCGTGTTCAGACCCACCCGTAAAAAACGACGTATGTATAGGGTCTACCATTTATTTCAACATGTTTTTCTTATCATCTTTTCACTGATAGCAGTACTAATGGTATGCTATAGATGGGGGGGGTGTATTTGCCCATCCCCATTCAGTGAAAGGGGGCATGGAGCTGAAAAAGGTTGGGAAACACTGGGTTACAGGCTTGTTTGAATATATTGCAAACTTCTTTTATTTGTAAATGTGTTACAGATGTTTTAGGGCCTTTTAATGTAATCAGTATTAATTTATATAATAGCAACATCATTAGGGGTTGTTTTAACATTTGCCATGGACATGCACTTAGCTAAGATATTTGTCAGTCTGTGATAAATGTTTTGAAAAGTTTAAATATCATGCTTTCTTTTCAATCACAGAATAATACCATTTCTAATGGTACTGATCCAACACAGGAATCATCTGTGCTTGGTCTTGGAGATGATTTGAAGTACTTTGTTCTGGTTTATGTCTCAGCCTTTCTGATAGCTCTCCTGTTTCTTCTTTTGATGTGTTATGTCTTTGTCAGGGTGAGTAAAAGTGATGGATTTTTATAATTTGTGGAAAACCTTGAAAGTTATCAAATTCCACTTTTCTTTTTCCAGGCCTTGAAAGTCATGGCCAAAGGATCAATTGGGATAAAAAGTTGTGACAACTCATGGAATTGAAAATTTTATTCACAAAGTCGTGGCATGAAAAAGTTAAGGAAAGTTACAGTAAAATCCCTAAAAATTGGAAAGTATGTGCTGTGTCTAGAGAAGCTTCATTGAATGCTTAGCTGTATAAGCTGAAGGAAATTGTAGAAGGAAGAAAGTGCAAGAATTGAGATGTAAAATTAAAAACAAGTGTTTAATTTCTAAGTGAGTTGGTGTAAAGGATATTGTGTCATAGTGAATCACATGTGGTCATAAGCATTTATCGAACTTCATGGAGACTTGGGTGACATATCTTACCAAGAAATTTAAAAGAATATTTAAAAGAAGTGGGAAAAAATTTAGACCTGAAAGGGCCATACATGTTCAATTTGACGGTCACACAGACAGGACATTCCACGAAATGCATATGATAGGAAGTTTAGACTGTTTATAAATTCAATAAATGTTGAGAAGACAGGCATCACAGAATGCTTTATACATATTTTGAACTGTTTAGTTTCAAGATTCGTTTACCAGTGTAAAAATTCTTTATGATCAAAGAGGGTATGGGAGGGAGGGAAAGGAACCAAACAGGATAAAACTTGTTTAAGGGAATGAAAAACTTTCAAATCATTTTTGAAAGTGGGAAATATAGTTCTAGAAAAGGCTTGGAGGTTTGGAGCTCATTGATCATTCTGTGGCTCTGGTTTCCGATGCTAAGGTCATGCCCTTGAAAGCCAGTATGGAGTCTGAGCGCCCTTCCTATGTAGGTGCAGCCCAATATTGAGAGTTTATCTGTATTTTATTTTGTGGTCAAAGGTCAGCTGAGGTCACTAGAATTAAGGTCATAGGAACCATGTGAAGTGCTTGTAAACATGATATATTGAGAAGGGTAACACTTAGTGTCCTCATATGAGATACTGTAGGTGAATGCCTTACACTAAATTTATAAATTTCTATAACTTTTGGTCATTTAAGTTTATAAGAGATCAAGCTGTGAAATCCATGTTAACATGATGATACAATATGGAACTCATGTATGAATCTCAAACTTGGTATGTGGGTGCCCCATCTTGAGTGCAACATCTTTGTTGACTTTGGAGGTTAAGATCATTTAAGGTCACCTTACTTCAGGCTATAAAAGCTTGGTAAACATGATTTTTCAAAGATGATACATGATTGGATATTACAGTTGACATGTAATGCCCAACATTCATAGTAAGGTGATTTATGACCATGTAAACATGATACCAATCTTTTTGATCTATCTCCATGGATCTTTAACACAGTATTCCAAGATTTAAAGGGCAACAAGTCTCACCCAGATAGTAAAAATCAATCCTCCCTAATCAGTTTACCTCCATCCTCAGTTCAAACAAAAAACACCTGTCTAGCACACTTCCCTGACAAAGCTACAGAAGCTTGCACTGAACTAATTAAATGTAAACATCTCATGGCCATATCTACAAAATACTGTGTGTGAGCTTTATTTGAAACACAAGTGACTGCACAAGTCATAGTTGACACACCAGAGTGAAGCTGCCATTTGAATTAATGTCAATTAAAGTGCAGTCACCAGTGGTATTTAGAGATGTAATCTTATTCCTAAATATTTTGGGCGGTGCAATAGACCCCTTTAAATAACTTCACACTCAAATTGTGTCAAATTGAAACTTAAGTCCAAAATTTGCAGTGGCAAGGAATCACATAGTCTGAGCACTTTGACTTTCTAGTTAATTATATGAAACTAGCTGTGAAGTTTTTAGGAGTTGGGAGCAGAGTTCTGTGGGCATAGGATGATAGGGTGAGGGTGAACTGTAAATAGGGAGAAATTGCTCCAGAATGCCACCTTCTTTCATGTAGATACAGGTCCACTTTGTTCTGATGTGGGTTTACATTTAGGAACCTGACACGAGTCTGTTACGTACATATTTATATGTTTATATACGTTAATAATATGTTTACATTTCTACTTTGTTACTTCAGATCTTACTGCGAGCAGCCACAAGATTACACAATGCCCTATTTCAAAGGATTATCAGATGCCCCATGTCCTTCTTTGACACAACACCCCTTGGAAGAATCCTCAATCGTTTTTCGAAAGATTTGGATGAAGGTACCGTCTTTCTCAGTTGAAGCATCATAGTTAGTTTAGGTCTCTTGCAACTAGAATATGTTGAGTTGGGAAATAACTCACATTATTTTAGGGCCAAAATCCACTGGGAATCGGTAATTGTAAACATGTACTTTTTGATCATAGTTGTTAATTTTGCCCTCTGGGAAAACTGCTGGAGTAGTGCAGGGAGAGAAGGGTGGATAGATTAGCATTTATTTAACCTTCCATAATGTCCCCTCTAGATCTACTAGAAAGCAAGATGGTGATTAGTGGATGGATGGAAATGTTGAAAAGTTGAACGATGGGAAATTTTATGTTATATGCAATCATGCTTTAGGTACATCGTATATGGAGATATTTTTATTTTAAGTTTAACCAGTATACAGCTGTGTGCATGTCAAATGGAGGAACAACTTAAATTTGATCCTGCTGTATGGTTGCATGGGTAAGTCTATCTCCTCAAATCCCCCGTCCGTAAGAAATCTTTTGTGTATTTATATTGTAAGAGCCATAGTGTAATTCCCGAACAACTCTACACTTGCTGATAATATCATTTAATACTATCATACCTCTTTGTCTTAACTATTTATTGAAAGTCATGTCCTTCTATTGGTAAAAACATTTGGTTTTGCCTGATTGGCAGGTATCTAGCATTTAAAACATCTAACATGATAATGTGACACATTTGAAGCCAGAAGTTCCAAGGCTTTGGACTAGTCGTGTGTTCAAACAGCAGTCTCAGAAAGGTGATTTTTGGTTTCCATGAGGACACCGACATATGCATTCTTGATGGCATGTACCTGTGTAGTTGTGTTTATGCATGGGGGTGGGGGGGGGTTTGTAAGGGAGGGTGGGTCTGTATGTGACACTTATTTTGTGGACACGATATCTCAAGAAGAGAAAGTTTTATGAATCTCATACTTGGCATAAGGGTGATTACAAAAGCCCTTTTGTTTATGGTGGAGGTCAGTCATCATTTTGGATCCCCATAGATCAGAGTGTAAAAATCATTTCTAGAACGATACATCTCCAGAAACAAAAATTGGATGGATATCGCATTTGGCACAAATATGTCTCATGTTTTTGAAACAAATATCTCACTGCTTTAGGTATTTTGAAAAAAAAACAAAAGACACCCAGCAGTGCAGAGTAAATGCAGAGCACTATGTTCCTCTGTCAGGCAAGGCAGTTCAGGGCAGAGGTTTCCATGGGGGAAAGTGTTGGGGGAGGCAGTTATCCAGTCACACAGTGTACTTCTTAGCAACGAAAGTGTCACCTTTAAATGAAATCTCAGTGTCAGATATTAAGATGGCCACCGGACATATACAAGCATCCATTGCTGAGTGCAATGTTTTCTCTTTCTCCTCAGTTGACATCATGCTTCCATCATGCATCCAGAAGTTCGCCCTGTTTTTCTTTGCTGTCTTCATCTCTTTGACAGTGGTGGGAGTTCTTATACCATGGTACTACCTTGTTTTGGCCATAGTCTTTCCTCTAATCTTCATGTACACGCTTTTCTTCCGAAGAGGATTCTGTGAAATGAAACACCTGGACAGCCAGTCCCTATCTAAGCTGGTTGGACATCTTACAGCAACAATGCAAGGACTGGTGACTATAAGAACTTTTAGGAAGACAGATCACTTCTGCAGAAGGTAAGAAATTTTAATTTTGAGGTGAAGAGATGTTGGCTGTGCTCAGCGGTTTGTTGAAATTTTTGGTTAAAATTTTTGATGTGTTTTAGAGCTCTTAAATGAGGTGAGTTTGAAAGGCTTAGTAGCAGTAGGGCTTGTGAACATGTAGCAAAATAAACGTTTAATCGCAAAAATTTTTAATTGCAATTACCTTATCACAACAGAAAGACTCGGTGTGTGCTGATTTATGCAATAAGTATTCAGAATGAATTGGTGATGCCGGGGGAAGTAATATCCGTGAAGTACGGTTTCTGTAAAGGCTTTACTTTGCTTTTTTGATGTCTTACAGTGCTGTGTGTACCATTTGTAATTTTTTCAAAACGAGTATTCATATGGATAAAAATGGATGTAAAATGGGTTTTGCAGAAAATTGCTAGTAGCTTTGTACTAAACATTTAATTCCACATGGGATGGTTTAGCGATTAATCGCTACACAGTCAAAGTCCTAAGTAGCAGTGAAGGTAGAAACACAAAAATGTAGTAAGATGTTAGTTTATGGCACATTTATATGACCCCTGGTAAAGATCATTTCAAAAGATTCACTTTAAATAGCTAATTTCCCTGTTGAAACCATCAAGTAACCAGATTTCTTCAGTGGGGTTAAGAAAGTTGGAATTGATTCCTTTCCAAAGGCCAAAGGAATCTATGCCATGTTGCTGCTGTGTTTGTGTGTGTATGTTTGTAGGAGTGTATGCATGTAACTTGCTTGTAAACAATATCTCAAGAAGTGGAACCATGAGGGATATTACAATTGGCTTTTAGGTGGCCCATAGTGAGTAGCTTAAGTTTTCAGCACTCAGTCAAGGAATTCAAACGTTTCAGAAAGCAGTTTTTTCAAGTACACATTAAAAATGTGGAAGGGCATGGTAAAAGTAATGGGGCTTAGAATAACTAAAAGTACAGACAATTAAGTTAGCCACTTTTACATGAAATATTGCCTTTTCCAACAGCTTTGGAAATGTATTAAACAAAAATACATTGATAATGGAGCTCTTCTACACAGCTTATCGATGGGTTCATGTCCGTCTTGATATGATAAGTGCCTTCAGTACAGGTGCAACGGCTGTCCTTGTTGTGCTTCTACGTGACAG